>OU015593.1:8750000-10000000 GCA_907165245.1 Habrosyne pyritoides | reverse complement strand
AATCGAGTATTGAGCAAACAATCTTCTCACAAAGGAAACCGTCGTAGATGAAAAAAAATCGGGCCAATCTCGGTCAGATTTAAATATCGGCCTGTTGTCGCTGGGGGTTGGTGACAGTGAGGGACTCGGGCGAGTGTAGCGTGATGGTCGTCTGGGACGCGACCGTGACCTTGTGGTCGGCCGGCATGTGCGGCGGCGGCGGCGGCTCGGCGCGGTACACGTAGCCCAGCAGCAGCGGCACGCCCGGGGCCAGCGCCACCAGCTCCAGCTGCGCGTCCCCGCCCCCGCCGCCGCCGCCGCCGCCGCCGCCGCAGTACTCGTACTGTCAGACCTTCTGCGGCGGCCGCATCTCGTACGACTGCGGGTACGCGTTCGCGTAGGGCTCGCCGCGGCGCCCGCTCGGTCCCGCCGGCCCTGGCCCTGGAATGAGACGTAATATTACAAACGGTACACAAACACTCACGGACAGAATCGTTCGTTCGCTATTGTGTACCCGGCCGTAGGCGTACTAACTCAGCATTGATGAACGATTTATGTACTCCTTCGAATGAGTACTAGTAGATGGATGATCTTACTCGAAATGCGTTAGGTTTCTCTAGCCAATGAAAGTTTAAGAACATATTCAAAATTACTTTAAAATTACAAATTTGACATTTAAAATATTAGGGAGTTGTGTTGTGTAGTTAAGTTACCTAGATCCCGTGCGGCGTACGCGACGGGCGGCGCGTAGCCCTTGTGCGTGCGCGCGCGGCGGTGGCCGGCCCGCGGCGCGCCCCGCGCCGGCGAGCGCGCGCCCGCCGCGCCGCCCGCGCCCCCGCCCCCGCCGCCGCCCCCGCCGCCGCCGCCGCCCGCGCCGTGTCGCATGCGCCGCAGCGTGTTCATCGGACGCCGGAGAGTCTCCGATAGCCGCCTGGAGACAGATAAATTACACGATTATTGTTCTGCCGCGAGAGATTTAAGAGTTTGAAGGTTAGGAAGTAAAACAAAAGGAAAAAATAAAAGGAGGGTAGGGTAATGAAAATCTAAATATATAAAAATCGATCAATACCCTATGAATTCCAAGTAAGCATATATTGTAAGGAGTAGATTAGGCTCCGTTTTATTCTGGAAAAACGTAAAATGGTTCGGGAACTCGGGGGAAAGCTAGTATAATATTAGGTTGGGGAAAAAGTCTTTTCGCATTATAGTATGTATGAACTTGTAATAAAATCTCTTTGGCTATACTATTTGTATCTGGCTGGTTTTGGTATCATTGAAAGTTAAAATTTTAAAGAACATAATTCCAAATTCAAATTAGGAAAATGTGTGATTTGCATTTGTTTTTCGTACCGCCAAGATGAGTGAATCTAATGAAGAAATTCGATTCATTTTAAAATTTTACTACAAAAGAGGTAAAAATGCAACGCAAGCCGCGAAAAAAAATTGCGGTGTTTATGAACCTAGTGCAGTGTCTGTGAGAGTAGCACAAATTTGGTTTAAGCGTTTTCAATCCGGAATTTTTGATGTCAAAGATGCACGTCGCTCTGGTCGCCCCATTACGGATAAAATGGATGCCATTTTTGAAAAAGTGGAGCAAGATCGGCATATCAGTAGTTACGACGTAGCTGAAGAACTGGGAATTGACCACAAAACCGTTTTGGCGCATTTGAAAAAAACTGGGTACACAAAAAAGCTAGATATTTGGGTACCTCACGAGCTCACTGAAAGAAACCTAATGAACCGTGTACTCATTTGTGATTCTTTATTACGACGTCATGAAACCGAACCATTTTTGAAGCTGATAACTGGTGATGAAAAGTGGATCACGTACGACAAGAACGTGCGAAAAAGGTCGTGGTCAAAGGCCTTTAGGCTTCACAGACTGTGGCGAAACCCGGGTTAACTCGCAACGAGGTGATGCTGTGTGTGTGGTGGGATTGGAAGGGCATTATTCATTATGAGCTGTTACCACCAGGCAGGACCATCGATTCTGAACTCTACTGCGAACAACTGATGAGATTAAAGCAAGACGTTGAGAGAAAGCGGCCGGAATTAATCAACGAAGGGGTGTGGTTTTTCATCATGATAACGCTAGACCTCACACATCTTTTGCCACTCAGCAAAAATTAAGAGTTTGGCTGGGAGGTATTAATGCATCCGCCGTATAGTCCTGACCTTGCACCTTCAGATTTCCACCTGTTTCGGTCTCTTCAGAATTCTTTAGGCAGTGTCAGGTTAACATCACGAGAGGACTGTCAAAACCACTTGTCGCAGTATTTTGATCAGAAGTCCCAAAATTTCTATAGCAATGGGATCATGTCCCTACTTACAAGATGGCAAAAAGTTATCGAACAAAATGGTACCTACATACTTTAGTTAAATGTAAATAAACTATATTAAAAATGTTTAGAATTTTCTTAAAAAATGCGAAGGAACTTTTTCCCCAACCTATTATAAGCAGCCTAGGGATGGACGAGGCACAGGACGTACGGGCGTTTGAAAGATATCAGAGGACGAGAAATTCGTCTTCGATGCTAGAGAGAGATAGATGACGAGGAACAGACCTGGCGGGCGGGCGCTTGGGGTTGGAGGAGGGCGTGTGCACGGCGCAGCACTTGACGAAGGCGCCCATGCACACGACCAGCGCGACGCCGGCCAGCAGCACGGCCCACCACTTCTCCGTGACCCACGCCTGCACGGTCTGCAGCGTGGCCTGGTTCAGCAGCAGGTTCTTGAGCCGCGCCAGCGGGCCCTCCGCGTCCACCGCTCGGCATTTGAGGAACACGTCGCAGTATCCCTGGGAACGATAATTATGTTATAATGCTAGTTTACGTGATACTAATGTTGCGTGTACAAAAAACAGAAATCAATTTGATCGAGAGTACGATTTGAGGTTCACTCCTCTTATAGGAATATAATAAACGCTATGGTTGGTCGGGTAGCAAAACCGAGTTGATAAAAATCAGTAAAATTAATTTTCTTTGTTTAAAAATAATCACTTATATTCATTAATAAAATAAAGTATATACCTGGAAATTGTCACAAGGCGATCCCGGCCGCAAACTGATGCCACCGTCTGGCAGATTGAACTCATTAGCGAACTCTGCCGTACTCCTACATGAGGCCGGATCGGGGCCCCTCTGGCACGCCAACTGGCACAAGGCCCGCCTGTCGACCACAGCTGTCACTCCCTCGCTGACAACTTGCGGCGCCGACGATAGGAAGCACTCCTTCATGTTCCACGCTAGGCATATAGACCCACTGCAATCGCCCTTGATGCAAAGTTGAGTCTCTGTAAGGAAACATTGAAATTAATAAACACCAGTGTGACTGTATCTACAGACCGTATAAAGTAAAACTATGTTGACTTTGTCATTCTCTACATCAGTGATAGGGACAACCATCTAGAAACTGTGTTAGTAATGATAGAATGTAGAGTGTAATGTGTAGGTACAAATAATATATACCATTATGATATATATCAATATATTCGTAACATAACGTTTTATATTGTCGCTTCTACTATACTTTCAAAATTGATAAATGAGCCATATTGATTTATTTTATAGTAAGGTTGTCTATGATTGAAAAGAACGGACCGACATTTTTTCTGCATGATAAAAACAAACCTATGTATTTTATAACTTAATTGGTCTTCATTATGTTATTTTACAGATGTATTTTTTTTAATAGTTTTATACACAGGGCATTACCGTTGTTGCACTTGGTGCGGTCCGGCAGAGCCCTCGGCTCGGGACAGTTGGCGGAGTTGCCCGAACAGAACGAGGCGTGGCTGCACTCCGTCGCCTCGCGACAAGTCTGGTTGCGGAACGCCAACACGAACTGACATGTTCGCGCGTGGCAGCATGGCCCTTGAGATGGACTGGAAGAAGAAGTATACAGTTAGTGATTTTTAACTACTGGTTTTCAACCCCTGCTACAAAGGAGGAATGTTATTAGAGAAGCCTTTGGCTTTACTTATTTTAATGCGATTTTAAGTTGAATTTGAAAGCTGTGTATCCGCTCGTTATTTCTCATGTTTCATAGAAATTTTAACAGCCGAATCGTAAAATTTTGTGATTGATATAAATAGTATGAAACAAATACACAATTTCTATCTGTCTTATTGTACACTGCGCACTTTGAAATTTCGGAATTGATTACGATTCGGGACTGTTTGTTTCTATAATACATTTATATTACCCCACGCAAGCAAAGCCGCGGCGGGTGGGTGTACGGTAGTTAATAGAAGCTTTTAAAACTTAACACAATATTTCTTACGACAGCTACTATAGTGATGATGATAATACGAACTCGACTTAAAATTAATTTATATAGATATTCCTACCTGCACTGAGTGTTTGCTTTTCTGGCGCAACTCTTGGCAGTTGAGTTCCTTTCCCTGTCGTATGAGCTAATTTGTCGCGGGTAACAACAGTGGTCCTTGCACTCGATCTCGTCGTAACCTGTACGGGACACAAATGGACATTGCTTATATTCATCAGCCGCTCACATCATCTGATATTTTACATACTGAAATTGGCCAATGCTCACACGGAAGCGCACTGCTACAAACGTTTACAGTTCTACCCCAAATTGGAGGCGTTTAATATAAATAGTCTTATTTAAAATAAGTAATTATGAATTGCATCATTTGAGAGATACATTCCACTAGTCATTAACAATGCCCTCCATAGTACTGGTAAGTGACGGTGTACTAGACATGGGTAACTCAACCAAAATGCGTGAGCTGCGGATCAGCTCACGGCTCACGTTTGTGACCAGGAGCTGCGAACCGTATTTCACAGATCAGCTCAAATATTACCGACCGATCACAGAGTCTCTACGCCGCTGCCGCGCCGCAGTTCGACAACGACTCAATATGCCAGAATAGATCACAGATTGCATACAGTCTGTAAAATAATAAGTGAGCCGTAAGATGTTTAGCTTGCTCTTGAGCCGCAGCTCGACAGTTCAAGTAGGTGTGATCTAATCTGTTGAACCGGTTCAGAGCTGAGTTACACATGCCTGCGGTGTACAGCGCTGATATAGCCAGAGGTGATAAGTACACAAAGCCTTCTCAACCCCTAACTAAACTCTACTACCCACTGTTCAAACGGTGTGTAAACGTAAAGCTTATCATATTAGTATGTTTATTTGACGTACCACAATCACACTCCTCGCCGACTTCAACAATCTTGTTCCCGCAGAAAGCCCCCTCGCTGGCCTCGAGGCAGTTCCGCTTGCGGCCGTCCTGCAGCGCGTCCAGCACCGCGCTTATGTTGCCGACGGAGCACGACGAGAACCGACTGTTGTTCGGCCGGTCGCCGGACGTCGCCGAAGCGAACATTATGTAGTTGCCTTGCTGACCACCCGGCCGGCAGTCTGATGGGTAGTCGTGCTGTGAAATAGTTAATTAATAAATATCTTGGGACAGAAAGATTACTAATATACTACTCTTTTTTCTAAATATTCATTTGATGCCCCAAAATCGTGTCTATAACCAGGTTTAATATACTTCAAACAGATGCGGTGACTGAGACGTAGGCTTCGCTATAAATTTTCATAATTTAACACTATTAAATATATGTGGGTGTTACTTCACTAAATAAATCGTTCATGAATCAGTGTGCAAATGATCGCGTTCACTTTACATCCTTGTCTAACTAACAATCCTCAAATTTTCTGCGAGAGTATCTCAGTATTTACACCATAAAAGCTGGTCACTATACTTACCGGCGACCCAAAGTTATGCCCGATCTCGTGAGCGAGGGTCAACTGGCTGACTTTAGGCGGCACTCGACTGTTGTAGTTGACGAAGGTAATGATGCCAGTGTTGAGCGAGCGTTTAGTGCTCTGGTACATGCCGCCTATCGTTTCTGTGTAGGTTTTGTACTTCTCGCATATGCCACCTGATGCTCCGCTTGCACTTGCTACCCACGCTAGACCTGAAATGTGACATTTGTTATATAAATTGTTTGTTATCTGTGGTATATGTCAAACGTCATATTTTGCTGTCGCGGTCTGTAATTGCGAATCTTTCATACATTTTGAAACACTTTGATACAAACCAAAATTTTATCATAGACATAGATATACAAAGTTACAAGCTGATATTGTATGCAAATATATTTAAACTCTCATAGCCCTATGTTCAGCAGTGGACATGGCTATATGCTTGTCTGATATGCTGACGATGAATATCTCATATACATCTTTCTAAACTTGAAGCTATTTATGCTAAGAAATATTAATATTTAAATAGGTCAGAAAATCTTTCGTGACGACCAAAACTCTCACAAGCATGTAATAGACTTAGTTAAGGTACATATTAATAAATAATTTAAGTAAAAGCTACAAAACTAAGTAAATATTACATAGTATAAACTTTTTGCGACCTTCAATGAGCTCATTTCGTTCAATTGAAAGGTTCAATTTTTTTTTTGTTATAAAAACATAACAATGACCATGAAAAGCTTTATGGCAACCCATAAGCAATAAATTACAGCTTGAGAATTATAAATAGAACGCTTTATAGTGTGAAATCAGTGGCACAATAGTTATGTGTCCCCAGTTAATTAATACAATATTGAGGTACATGCATCATATTTTCCTACCGTTTAATTCCCGCTACACTATAATAAAATTAAATGAGCCATCTTTCTATTATCATCGCTTGACCTCTACGGTTCGCAGACAGATGATGAAATAGCATACTTTTTAGCCATCTATGACTTTCAAGTAACCTGTCCGTTAGTCTAATCTATCTTAAATGTATGGACGGCATGGATTTTAAAAGATTAAAAATGCTAAAACCTTTTTTCATAGTTCCTATCATATTGCTGAGTTATTCACCCTAAAACATAGGAGCACACTTTATTCATGTTGTAAAATATTATTAAATAAATAAATAAGGAATACAAAATTCTTCACATACGGTTTTCTGTTCCCAAATTGAGCAGTCAACATGTACCTACTATGGCAACCAGCTAACTAATATCGTACACTTTAAATATATACTTCTATAGATGTTAACACTCAGACACAGAACAAATAAATTTGCACACAAATATTTGTCTTGGGTGGGAAGCAGTCAGGATATCCTTCCACTTACCGAGCGTCCCACCGGTGAAGTCCCTATACGTGAACACGTAAGCGAGACAGAACACCTCGTGGTTCCCCAGAGAGTGCAAGTTCAGGAAGTTGGATACGTCAATGTTCTCCAAGCAGAACTGGTTCGTCTCACCGAAATGGTGCTTGCACAGTGAGTCATCGTCAATCTGTTGACAATCAAAGAAGTTAATACGGATTACAAAGACTGAGCAGACAGGAGAAGGATATTTTTTTGAAGACGTTCGTAGACTTCAAAAAGGTTCTCTTACATGGATCGGACTATAGCAGGGGTGGGTAAAGTAAGGCCTAAGGACTATGTATATATTATATATATACCCTCGGAGGTAATGTTAAAATATGCAAGTTTTTTACTACAATTTATACATTATTAAAATTTACAATTTTCAAATGAAAATGTATTTTATATGGATTACAGACAATGATGACCCATGAAACATATCACAAAAAGTTGGCCCACACCTGGACTTTAGTATTACTCGACAAACGAGCTACCCTAATACGTTCCGAATACAGTGTAAACTCTTTATAACGAAACTCAAGGGACTGAACATTTTTTGTCGTTATAGAGAGTTATCGTTATATGGAGTGAACAAAAAAAACAAAACAAAGTGAACAAACCAACCAACTTGGGCTCACTTCAACGTTATAGGGAGTTTATCGTTATAAAGGATAACGTTATAAAGAGTTTACACTGTATATCAATTCTCAAGTATGTTGCATCGCGAGTTCTCATTAATGATAAAGCATATAATAACAACATAAACAAACCTTTGAACATAGCAATAATAAGATTTAACAGAAGACGAAATTTGATAAATTGTAGTGCCTTCATTAATGAATTTATTTGTTACATTGGAAAGATTTTACAATTAATATGATTTACATGAAACACTTTTAATCTTATTCAGGGATAACATATATGAAGTAGTATTATAAAGAGTGCAATTTTTTGTGTATATGGTGGGTAATCCAGGGTAACACTACACCTATTTAAAAAAATATTTCACAGAAAGATAGTGGACTAATCCCGAGTTACATAGGCTATGTTATAATGCTATATTCCCTGGATACATTAAATTCTTTTAAGAACGCAAGTGAAACCGTAAAAGGTAGCTATTTATTATAAAAAGGATAATTAGATCTGAGCTTTACTCACAAAATACTTTTATGAAAGGCAAAAGGGTTGTGTGTGTGGTTGTCTAGACTATACAGTGTTACTAGGTTTATAACCATATATAAGGCATCATATCGCGACATAAAGAGGGTATAAAAAATATATTAGCTTCCCTACAGTGCCTCTATTTACAACGGAGAAACATTTGATAAGAAAATCAAATATAATGCTACAGATATGTTCTCTTAGCAACTCCGAAGTCAGTTTGTCTTTTATTGTTATCCACGAAGGAACCAAGACGGTATAATATGCGTTTGTAGTAAGATATTCCGTCAATTTGTTTGGTACCATTATTCTCAATAACTACTGCATTATAACTTTAGAGCAGGTTCATAGATATAACAAGTGATCCGCTCCGGCTTCCTTTGAGTGGGATAACATTAATGTATGATGCATAAATCCTCCGAAAGATATTTTCAAAATTATGATGCCAACATCATCAAAATCTATTGCGTTGTTTAAAGATATAAGCCAACAAACATATAGTCAGAAATAATAACTTTGTGTTATTTATTTATCAACTGAACATTGGAAAGATGAAAGATACCCACATATTTTTCGGGGAAATACACTAATCAAGCGGTACTCTATGATGGCCGTTTTGACATATAAAATAGTCATTGAATAATAAACTTTATTGCCTTTTAAATAAGGTAGATATATCAATTCCATAGTTTGACAATATTACATTTATGTCAAAAAATGCCCCAAAAATAGAAGACGATGATATTTTTACTACTTTGACGTATATTGCTAAGTAAACACTAGCTGTTCCCAAATATGCTACATTGAAAAAAAATTCGTTTTTAATAAGTTTCTCACAAAATCTTTTCAGTAACGATAATTGCTATGGAAATGAAAAATTCGCTTCTTTAAAACAAGAATAAGTATTATTTTCAAATTCCAACTAAATGTTTTGAGTTACATGACAGATGTTGTAATAGTCACGGTAATCATTGTATTGACACGGTTATCGAGTTTAAATACCACTGTTGTGAAGGCTATTAAAAAAGCAATAACGGGAATGCGAAAATTACCAGTGTAACCTTTGTTTACTGGTGAAACTTTCGCAAAACTTTTTGACAAAATGTTGATTGACTCTATTTTGTTCGGAGTTATTATTGGTTATAGGTTTATAGGGAGCTGCCGGAGTTACAGACGCTTTTGCTTCTCCTATTTCTTTTTCATGTCAATGACGTAAACAACATTTCCAAACAAAGAACCGACTTAAGTGCATTATTAGTACAGAGTTCGAAATAGTATAAAATAAACGCTTGATTTTGGATTAGCCATGATATAACATCACTTATACGATGTAATAGAGAACTAGTACGTCGTGCAGAAATATACTTGCATGGCACGTTTTGGCGCTTAGAAATGAAAAGAATTTTAAAGTCAAAATTCTATATAAAATCACACATATAATAATAAATATAAATAAGTAATACTTTTTTTTATTTGTTTTTAATAAATTTATTAAATATATATACTTATTCATGTTATGTTATTAATATTTATGATATGTGACCTTCTTTTTTTGGTCTCATTTCATATTTAGAAAAAATCATGTTTAAAATAAATATATTTTAAATACACAAGAGTAGAAAGTAGTACATACGAATAGTGGTGTACCTATTAGTCGATTGCCAGCCAGTAAACCATCCCCTGAGGAGTGATTCTAATTAACCTAAGCACCACTACTACATGTCTATACGAAAATAAAAAAGAACAAATAAAAAAAAAGATTGCAGACATATTGAAGTCTGCTAATTTACACTACATGTGGAGATCTAAATCATTTATCATAATTATGTTTATTGGAATATTTTGTTTATGTCAACATACCTTGATCCTCTGAACTTCAAACTTAATGTTTCTATGCTCCATTCGGCCGTCAAACTTGGTATCCCTGTATATATAGTTGACAGCTGTCACGTGGTGCGACACTAGCGACAGTATCTCCTCGCGAGTTTTCATATCCACTTCGCTCTTTTTACTTGGATCTCCGTGCTAAAGAAAAAAAAAAAAAAACATTTTAATAAACACATCACATTATAAGAAACTGAGTGCTATGCTTTCCTGGAATTTAGATGCATGCGAGAAAAGTAACTGTAGTAGTATTATAAGATAATGTTAAGTGTGTATTTAGTTGGAAAGCCAATAATAAAATTAATAAATATCTAGGTATTCTATGAATAATCTTAAGATTTGAGATAGAATTCATATTATTAAAGACTATAGGTTTATTTCAAATTTCATCTGCAGAGTCTCGAGTGAACGAGAGATAAAACAATAAAGGTTGGTTGTATCGAATCGATTGTTTTAATTGCATCGGTGGTATAAGGCTGCGTTTCCAACAAAAATATTAGTGAGGGATGTATCTTAGTCCACCAATTGGGTCGATAATTTCTTTTTTCACAACTTATTAGGTACCTCATTGTAGCGATAATCGTTACACAGGATATCATACAAGGAACAATAAAAATTGACAATTCTTCGTTTAGAAATGTTTGTGTAGGAAACTGGTAATGTGCCTGATGGACCACAAAAATGTTCACCACTTTTCTTGTTGGACTCACGTCTTCGTTAAATACACCACATTTCTGATTATAATAATAAGAAAACTACAAGTAACTCACATCCGGAAACCCTTCCCTAACGTGCCGCCATATCAGCGGATCTGTTTGTATGTAGAGCGAGCACGTGTTGCGGTTCTCGAGCGTTTCCCGCCGCGAGCGCGAGTGCTCGCCGGTGTTTGCTGAACGTGAGTATTTGTTGTGATGATGTGATTCCCAATGCCTGTACAAGAAAAAAAAAATCATAAAACGGAGCAAAGGTTCGACTTAATTTTATGAAGGGCCGACAGAGTGGATCCAAACAACAAAGCCATTTAGCCTGGGATCCGAAGTTAAAATTTTTATGTTATATGAGCTGTCCCCCGCGGATTCACCCACGTTCCCGAAGGATATATTTCCCCGGGAAAAAACTTAGGTGCTATTCCGGACTATAATCTATCTCTTTGCGAAATTTCATCTAGATCCGTGCACCCGTTCTGGTATGATTAAGTAACAAACATCCGCCCAAACGTTCGCATTTATAGTAGTAGAAAGATGAGACCAGTTCTAACATAACAAATGTTTTATTGTAAAAAAAGCGTGGGGTGCATGTCAATAGTTATAAATATTTAATTGACAGATATGAGAAGGATTATCATTTCGATAATATCTTGAAAAGCACCCCCGCTTTTTTTTAAATAAA
Source organism: Habrosyne pyritoides (assembly GCA_907165245.1). Taxonomy (NCBI): domain Eukaryota; kingdom Metazoa; phylum Arthropoda; class Insecta; order Lepidoptera; family Drepanidae; genus Habrosyne; species Habrosyne pyritoides. Next base: position 9,988,455 of record OU015593.1, on the reverse strand, counting down.
ACATTTGTTTTCTTATTCAAACTATTAATAACTTATATTTATTAAAAAAAAATACATTATTCTTAATTAATATTTATTAAAATTTATTTTCTGTTTTTTAGTTTGGTTTTCTATATAAAGCGTGTTTTTTTAGTTTTTTTTAACTATTATTTATTTTTCATTTATTAATTACATTTTTTTGAGTGCCCGATAGAGTAAGTCTGGAACTGCACGCATGCGTAGTTCGCGCACTAGCTCTATCTTTCTTACTCGCATGCAAAGGATGCGGAAAGAAATTAATTAATGCTGGCGAATTTAATTAGGATAATCGGATGCTTTGATCGGATTATTGCATTGTCATCTGTCTTTGAAAGGTGTGCAAAGTTTGAATTAAATCTGATGATTACATACATACATACAGGTGAAGCTAATATAAAGCGTGTAAAAAAAAAACCATTCAATCAATGCAAGTTTTTCGAATACATTCCGCCATCTCCTTTTGGTTCTGCCGCGATACTATTGGACATTGTACAGAAAGGTGATTAGGTGAAAGATCTTTTAAATTAAAACATATTAATGAACAATTTAAATACTTAGGTACTAATGACTCATTTGTAACGAGTGGGGAGAGGCACCGTAAAACCAGCGCTGCATCTTATCACGCTACATGAACACGAGTTAAATGCTAATTAGTAATTAAGGACCATTTTTGGCCTTTCAGTTTTAAATGATACGGTTCTATTTCTCCTTTTCAGTACAGTTTTTCCTCAAATGTTACAGAGCCTTTAACATTAATTAAAGGCGACTTGCACAGTTTATTCCGACCAATAAATACATTTAACATGGCGTATTTGTATCGAATTGTTAGGTCGCTAAATGAATTTACATTCTCAAATGCGTTATGGAATTCTTTGCACTACTCTGATGACTTTGTACCGACTTACGGCGAAAATTAATATGCAATCCCGATCGAAAATTCATGGATTGATGAACCTTTTGACAGGAATTTCAATACACGTAATGTCAAAATTCTACTTCAATCTTGCGATTTTCGATCGGGATCGTATATTAATTTTGGCCATTAAGCGACACACAAAAACGTCAAGATAAGCACAATGCAGTTTTTATTTTATGCGATATCTTCTCCATAGGTAAACCTACAAAAAAAGTTGTTTAAAGACAGTTTCAAAATACCTGCGAGACTATTTACTCATACTTAGTTACATGGGGGTCGAATTCTTCATTTTCTATAGAACGGCTCCAATTTTTAGGCTGACTTTAAAATGATTTCTAATTACTACAGTCTATATTAAATTGTTATATTAAAGTACCCAATATCCAACCATTATGGTGACGGTAATTTTTTATTTAGTTTATGGAAACTTTATAGGAAGGTAATGGTACCTTGGCGGGTCATCCCTCAAGCTATTGGGATGTGATGGCGATGACGCCGAATTGTGATGTGTGTGTGGACTGGACAAGGGCTGCCCTGGTGCTGGTGACGTCGGCGGATCCTCTTCCACTCCTGAGTTCTGTATCCGTTCCATCCATTGCACCACCTCGTCTGTGATGCCGCAGCCACCTACGTGGCCTGATGATAAAACGGAACTTAAAAAATATGCAAGAATGTAAAGGTACTAATCCTAAGGGATTCCTATCCTCATTAAATCACGAAAGGTAACCAGGGACTATAGGTATTCTGTCAATGATAGAAATAGATTCCGTAGGATACCTATTTCTCGATATTGAAGTGACGTTTGGTAATCCGTTATTTCATCTATTTGTAATAGATTGACGATCGAGGAAAAATTATAATATAAATTCTTTTATTGATAAATTTAACTCAAACGGTTTTACTGATTGCTTTTATTCGTAGAATTTTGTTTGGTTTCTATTATGACGGCGACGCAATATTTTATGAGGTCAAAGTGTTATTATTCCTGAAAGCACCATTATGGTATTTTAGTATTGTAACATCACTAACGCAATGGCTATCCCTACATCCGTTCAGTGCAACGTTGCCATTCCCATGGGTAAGCGCCCGCCGATCACGTCGGACATGCGAATTGCTAATCACAATTTCGGTACATGCAAACCAGCAGTGCGGTATGTATGTTCTTAAGCGAGCGAGAAGATTAATTAAGACTGAAGTCAGATGTCAATCAGATGTTAATAAACGTTTAAGTTCATCGTTGGTTTTAAAAATCAAGAACAATGGGAAAATAGCTCTGACCTTTGTTTGTTTACAGTTTAAAAATTAAAAACTCATCAGTGATAAATGCACCGAGCTAAAGGTAATAGTCGAAGTAAAGGATGACCTAGCGTAGTGGACTCGTCCATCACTGTAAGCTGGAATTATACAATAGCAAATAGACGCAACGCTGTACGTGTTCCGAATACACAGAGACGATTTAGCGAGATTTATAATCCAGATCGAGCGTTTGAGCGAAGGAATTAATTCAACATGACGTTTTGTAAAAATCCCACGCAACGAACCCGATTAATATGTATAGCTTCACAGTATTTTTTTTCCAATAGGGCTGAGGTTGAAAATATTCCACATAATAACGATGATATTTTAAAATATTCATGATACAACTCCAAGTTTCCCGTTGGAGTTTGGAAGTTGGGAGGGAAGTAAAAGAAAAATAGAAAGGCGGCGAATCCCGTGCAAGTGCCGAAATATGTAGGAGAAGCCTGACACGGAAGTCTTTCCTATATCGTTACTTCGAGATTTATCAACCGAGTTCCTGTTAGATTTATAACCCTATTATACATGGGTCCATTGACTCTCATTTTGGTTATTTTCGCAAGGAATGAGAATAAGACATTTGAATATTGCTAATGCCAGCAATTGGCAATCATGTAAGTATAATGATTATACATAATACAATTCCCATAAGGTAAAATTATGTTTATTAGCATTACCTATATCCTGAAACAAATTAAGCATACATATGTAAAAAACTTTATTGGTAGTTTCAATAGGAAACGAAACCGCAAAACACAAAAAATAATTATCGCGACCACATCCACTACCTAACCTACGTGTACGTAACTAAAGTCCTAGTAGCAAATTCATAATCACGCATGAAAAAGCGTACTGCAAACGAAACGGGCGCAGCGTGGGGTTTTTAAAATTAAAAAAAAAATGCTGTATAGTGAAGTATAATTTTTTTTTCAGTCCGCGTGTGTCGTGTTAGCTCAGCTCCTATGCCTCCCATTGGCGTTTCGCATCCGGCGCGCTGCATTTTAACGAAGCTCCTGTGCGAATGCGGCACGACCGCCAGATAACGGAAATTACCGCCTGCTGGCGTACATCTCTCTCCGCTAATGCCTACCAGCCATCCATTGAAATCTGGATATTTACTCGTGATTTCGAGACGACAATTCCGTAGTCGCGGACGAAACGGCCGTAATGCAATTCGCTTCGGCTCGACCATAAAATATTATTTTATTCAGTTTACCATTTCGACATTTAGGTACCAACAATTATTATTTCAATATATCAAATTGATGACTTTATATCTACTCGTATACTTTTATATACTAGTTATACTCAACTTTTTGACTATATGTATTACTAGCTGTTCCCCGCGGTTTCACCCGCGTTCCCGGGGGATGTTACATTTTTCCGGGATAGAAAGGAGGCTATGTGCTATTCCAGACTATAATATCTATATAATATATTAATTGTTTTCGCAGCGCACGCGATGTAAGAAAGTTTTTTGGTAATTTTTTTACACCTTGGGTTACATTATTGGAGTTTTAGTATGGATCCCTAACCTTTTTTGAAAATTTAATATAGCCTATGTTCACCGGAGAGAGTGTAGCTTCCCAACAGTGAAATCATTTTTGAAATCGGTCAAGTAGTTTCGAAGCAATGCAACAATGCAAACAAACAAACAAAAAAACAATCAAATCTTTCCACTTTATAATATTAGTTTAGATTAACCTACCAAATTATGTAGTATGTTTTCCTAACGCGTGTACACATAATTATATATTAAGCATTATCTGATACGTGTAGGACAAGAAAGGTAAGGGCAGCATCAAGTGAACAAGTTTAACAAGGGCCAGATGAAATATCGCTTTAATTATCAGCCAGTCGCTGTCGGTGCCCTAAAATATTCTACATAGTTCTGTGAAACTGGTACTATGCTACAATAACAATACTAACTACTTACCTACATACCTGTTTGTTATTGAGAAATTGTTTTACCTCCTACATCATATTATTATTTACTAACTGTCCTCCGCGGTTTTACCCGCTTTTCCGTGGGATATCACATGTATTATACATAAAAACCTTCCTCTTCAATCACTCTATCTATTAAAAATACCGCAACAAAATCCGTTGCGAAGTTTTAAAGATTTAAGCATACATTTTATTATTTGATTATTATTTTTTTATACATATTTACACCCAGACACAGAACAAACAGACATGTTCATGCACACAAATGTTTGTCCTGGGTGGGAATCGAACCCACGACCATCGGTTTGGCAGTCAGGGTCTCTAACCACCAAGCCAACTGGTCCGTCGAATAATAAAGACTCAAAATAAATCAGTACAATTTGTACGTGAATCATTATAGCTACTCATGACTGACTGGTTTTCCCCAGTGCACTTTAAACCGGGTTTTATTGAAAACGCGTAAACAAACCGTGATAATTATGAAACTTTATTTAAGTTCACGAGGGGTCATTCAAGTCAACGATTATTGATTTATAATAAACTTCACAAAAGAGTTTTAAAGATCAAAATAAGAACTGAGGTTTTAGTTATAACAACGCAATCTCTTAAAATACTATTACGGTATGATAAAGAGGGTGGTACTAAACAATAACGATGGTAAGCAAACCAAGCAAAGATGTAACCAACCTGCGTAATATTTTACGTAAGACACAAACCATTATAGAGTGAAGATGATAAATTCTAATCGGAGCCGTTTAACATTTATCATGCAAATATTTTTCACCAATGTTGGCGGCAATGTTGGCAAGAGAGTCAAAGCAAAATGTGAAAATACGTTGGTGGCTTCTATTTGTTCTGAACATACTGTTATCGGTGAGGCCGCCACTTGAGGAGACTTGGAAAAGACCCGTTAATGAATACTTACAAAAAAAACTCAAAACGATTGTAATCACTTTTATAATTGTATAAATTATAAATTGGTTAACTTAGTTACATTTATATACTTATTTGGATTTATCCTACTAATCACTACATAGTATAAAACAAAGTCGCTTTCTCTGTCCCTATATCCCTATGTATGCTTAAATCTTTAAATCTACGCAACGGAATTTGATGCGGTTTTTTTTAATAGATAAAGTGATTGAAGAGGAAGGTTTTTATGTATAATACATGTCACATCCCACGGGAACGCGGGTAAAATATTAAAAATAAATGAGAAAGTTTCTTAGGTTAAATGTATGTATATTTGTTACTCACTTTCATGCCAAAACCACTTAACGAATTGGGATGGAACTTGGCATATGGACAATTCATAATTTGAATTACACATATGATCCTATTTATACCCGGAAAACGTTACATCTCTCGGGAAATCGGGTGCAACCGCTGGAGACCGGTAGTAATTTCTATTATAGTACAATTATCACAAATTTACGTTAAAGTATGAAAGTACTATAAACAATTCTATCCAAATTCTCTAATAACCATCTACAAGAAGTACGTAATATCGTAAGTCTGACCGTTGAATTATAATGAATCTGAAAAAAAAGTTTAAATGGCAAGTAGAAATATCTCTTCAAATATGCACCAACAAACACAAAATGAAGGCATACATTAAATGTTAAAATGAGATTGTACACCGTTGAGCTGTTTATGTAACAAAATGAAAAGCTTCGCGTTTTGGTAAATTAAATTAGTGCTCCACGCAGCGCAGGCTTCATAAGACGCTATACGGGGAGGCGCGCGGTGTGGCGGCGGCGTCTTCTACATGTACATAACCGCGTTATCAAATACGAATCAAGATATATTCCATATATACATACATAAACCTATTTACCTTCTAATACCTACATATTTTTATGACTGCTCAGAAATTTGATTGAGTGTAATCCAATAACATCGCTTTGAAATATTCAAGGCTTCTTTGTTACGCGAAATGTAGGACAAATAGATTTATACATGTATTCAATAATACTTTATGTTTACCGAAAGTGATTTATTTGCGTTGAAACTTTTTTGAGTCGAATATAAACGCTGAACCCATCGCATTCCTTTTACGATCGCCGAGTTTGTAAGTTGTAATAGTCTGGCATTTATTTGTCGACACGATTTTCGCAACAAATAAATAAAAGTTCGGGGGAAGTTGGTAAATTAAGCCATCTAAGCTCGAAGTACAATTTGTAAGGGAGGTTCAGAGGCGAGCCAACCGGAGTCGTGCGATGACGTCGAGTCGTAACGTAAAGCGAGACCGAGGACATTTAGGTGCTTACTGCTTACAGTGCTCACTCGGTTTAGTACGCCTGGGATTACGTAGTTTGCTTCAAGGTGTACAAAATAACAGAAATTGCAGTCATACAATCACAACTTCGCTATTAGATACGCACACAATAGAAAACAATTAACAACTTATTATGACGAACAGGGTGGAGCTGAACCTTATCGCTTTTCTATTTCCTCATAACGAACACTTTATACGGCTGATTGTGAGCCTTTCATATTCAAATAAAAGCTCCATAGTGAAAGCGTAGAAAAGGGTACCCCGCTACGAATGTTCAATAACTCGTAATGAAAACAAATGTAGCTACAAACGCGACCCTTCCTGTTTATTCGATACCAATACAGTTACTTTCCGATCAAATGTAATTTTCAGGGACGAAACAAACGCAAAAATGAATATATCAGAAGCGAAGGATAAAATGATTTTTTTTTTAAATAGTAGCGTCCCAATTGCAAAGTTCTCGATGGTTACTTGAACCAGTACACAATACAACACAAACAATGACAAAACGAAAAGAGAAGTAAAGAGAGTCAAGAAAGATAAATATAAATACACCCGAGGTAGGTAGTAACTTCCGCAGTATTCATATAACGACATGGAAAGAGGATTGTATTTATGCAATTCAGTAGTCGCATATTCAGGTGGGTCGTTGTGCTACAACTGTGCACAGCGAAATTGCATCTACGACACAGTTGAAATGGCAAAAATGCAAACTCGGCAGGCGCAGGCGGGGCGGTGTTGTTGACGCGAAATTACCATTCCGGCTCAGCCTACGGACGAATGAATATGTAACGTGGAATTTGGACTGGTTTGATGCCAATGCACATCGAGTCAAGTTCCATTTAGACGCCGTTGTAAAGCATTTAAAGAATATGCCGCCGAGCTGGAGCGAGTTCATAATTACGAATGGCGCGATGAATGTATGATTCTGATGGTAACCAATAAATAGGTCAAATGCTGTGTAATAAATTAGTGCGAATTTTCCGAGGCAAGCGCTGTTGCAATCAGCCGGTGACAGTGCACCGAGCAAATGGGATTAAAGTTTGTTAAACGACCTTGCTTTGCAATCCATTTGCTGCGCGACACACGGTGGCGTAACTTCTACACGAGTTGTCTCTACCTCTGTCCTCCTCTCTGCTTCACTCCACTCCCACTCTGCTCGTGTAGCTACAAACTGCGCGTGTACTTACTAATTTCCACAGTTAATTTTGTTATTGCACGTTTGGGAACGAAATTCAATGGTGGGTGCCATAATGGAATAAAGCTGTGTAAGTTCCATTCGATACGAGTCATAACATCGAAGTAATGCATTCCTACATTTACATCTTGCATTTTACATTATATTGGCAATTTTCTGGGTAAACACATAGTTCGTGTTTGTTAATAATTTTCCTATAAATATAACTGTGCTAATAATACAATATCCTGTTGCAATTGATTAGTAACCTACCTATCACAACTATTGGCATTATGCGTAAATAAAAATATAATTCTACAGAATTATTTGCATAAACTTCCTACAGACCATATAAAATTTTATGACAATCAAGATATTGTTATGTTTAGTTGCCTCAATAATGCACCGCCTTCGCCTCAGTACCAATAGCATCCTAACCATGTGGGGAGTCGCCAATGTGGGATCGGACCACTTCGTAAAATATTTCAAATTTAAACATAATTTACTTTGCAAATATTAGGTACCAAAAAGTTAAAATAATCAAATAACCCGATCGTACCGTAAACAGTATCACCCGCTGGGCTAATCTGAAGGTGGCCTGAAATTTTCATTGAAATTTCGACCATTATTGGCAGTTCATAGCCAACATACACACATTAATTTTAAATTTAAATAGATTAAATTATTTTTAAGTTATTGACTGTGTGTGACTCACCATGCCGCCGATGCGCGTAAGGGTCGCTGACGTCCCCATCGCGATATATGACAGAATGGCCGCGGGTCCGCGTGCCATTCGGCGGGAAGTACCTCCTCGCGTGCTCAACGTAGAACGAGCCATCGTGGGCCACTATCTTCCCTTCGAACACGCCGTCCGTCACCGAGCCGAACACCTTCGAATGTGGGTCATCTGTAAACAAAGTGACACGGGTTAAGGAATGTTCAGGAAATGAATTCTGGAGCAGTCGGTATGGAGTATTAGGGACCTCTGTCATATTTGAGGTATTCCATTATGTACATAATTTGTACGTGGCATATGTTACATTTTTGGAAAACGCCTCGATGCTGCATCAAGGTGACCTCTAGTTGTCCGGTTTATTAGACCACCGTATTTATATATAGGTATTCTTCATCCGATGCCGTAACGAATTGTCGATTAATGCTAATCAAACGTCATAAATCACTGTACGTATCTGTCAATAGACAATGAAGAGCGATTGAAATTACAGCGGACGGAAAATTCTCACGATTTACATGGATAAAGAAACTAAAATTAGACCAGGCTTAACGACCTTTTTTGTATAACTCATATCAGTAATATAGATCTTCACAATGTGACCGTGTTCATCTGATATGGGCCTCTGTAAATTATGTGAGCTCGAAACATCTGTAATGAACCCGCCCGCAGCAATCCCCTAATGATAACGTCGTGTTATTAGATAACAAATAGCTGGTACCTATATGCCGCTTGTGAACCTACCGTTTTTAGGATAACTTACATATTAGGGTCGTTTTATCATCCTTATTTATATGAGAGCTACACTTTATTGTTTTATACTTAGCTGAAGGTTACGTTATCGTGCTTTGGATGGTAGGTATTTAAGTAAGCACTTATTGCCGTGTATAAAAAACCGATTAATCTAAATCTGAATTCAGAACTATATATTTGGCTTGCGTTTATCATTGACGCGTCGATTAATCATTTCCGTTAACCAGATAATCGTTAGACCTTAACATACAAAAATGTTCGTTATTCCATAAAAACCTTCATTACATTTAGATAATTACGGTAAGAACCTCGAATATTGCTCATCAGCAGGTAATTTATTCCAATATGTAACACAAGGTTTTCATTTAACTAAGTACATTCACGTAAATAAACTACTTAGAATTGATCTCATAATTCACCTCTTTAAAATCTGAAATATTAAGAGTTACATAAGACATGAATTATCACTTGCTTCGTATTGCTAGGTATGTTAAGTCATCCCAGCCGCAAGTGAGCCCGAAAGGGCGAGGCTGGGCGACGGCCGGGCCCGGAGGCCCAAGGCCGCCAAGGCGGCCGCCAAGGCCGCCAAGACCGCCGCCGGGGCCACCAAGAAGCCCACCCCGGCTGCCCCTGTTGCCCCGCCGGCCCCGGAGGAGGGACCGGGCCCCTCGGGCCATCGGCCCGAGGAGGAGAGCTGGGCAACGGTGGCAAAAAAGGGCAAGGGCAAGGGGAAGGGCGCCCCCCCAACCCAAGTGGCCCCAACTAAAAAGGTAGCGCCCAAAAAGAGGGAGAAGGGACCGAAGGTCCCCAACACGGCGGCGGTGGTGATTACCTTGAAAAAGGACCTCGCCACCGCCACCACGCTGCACGCCACTATGGCAAAAGCCATAAAGGGCTGCAGCCTCGCTGAGGTGGGGCTGCACCACGTGAGGGTGCGGGCCTCGATGACCGGGGGCAGGGTCATCGAGGTCCCCGGGGCGGACAAGGAGCGGGCGGCGGATGCGCTTGCAGCGAAGCTGCAGGCCATCGTGGGCGACGTAGCCCACATAAGCCGCCCGCAGAAAATGTCCGCCATCCTAGCGGTCGGCCTTGACGAGTCGGCGACCACAGAGTCGCTGACGGCCGCCGTCGCTGCTGCGGGGGAGTGTGAGGCGGCTCACATAAAGGTAGGGGGCATCCGCTCCCGCTACGATGGCACTGGGTCAGCTCTGATCCGGTGCCCGGTGGAGGCGGCAAGGGCCCTTCTCGGGCGGGGTCGGATCCTGGTGGGCTGGTCGTCCATCAGGATCATTCCGGTTGGGCCGACACCCATGCATTGCTTCAAATGCATGGGTGTGGGCCACACTAGGGAGCTCTGCCCCTCTGATATCGACCGGAGCCATATGTGCTTCCGGTGCGGTAAGGAGGGGCACCTGTCGAAGGAATGCCGGGAAGAGAAGGCGCGGTGTGCAGTATGCCACCACGCCCAACTCCCGGCCGGCCACGTCATGAGGGGGGCCAAATGCTCCCCGCCCGCGGTGAGAGGCAAAGTGGCGCGGACAAAGCCCGCCCGCCCATCGCGCCCCACCCCCGAGGCAGCGGCCGCCAGCCGGCCGGAAGAGGAAGACACCCGCATGGACGTCTAAATGCCTACATTATGGCATTTCTACGTCCTGCGGGTGGGTGCCTTTACCGGCACGATCGGCAAGGGCCCCCCCCCCGGGGGACTCTTAGTGGCTGCAGGCGGAGGATGGGAGTCCTCCGTCTGCCACATCAAGCCACTTGGCGGACGGGAGATGGCCACGCGTGCTTGGCCATCTCCCTTTGGAGAGGAAGATCCCGGCATTAGCCGGGGCGAGACCGGTGGACATCGTGGGTTGTGCTTAAAAGCGGTACCACGGTGTCCAACCAACCGGGCAGCGGTAGCACGCCAAGGTGGTTTTTAGTGGGTAAACCTCATCTTCCCCTTCTCACTAGGAGAAGGGGAGGTGTAGGGAAGCCCACATATCCCCCCGTCTCTCCCAGGGCGGGGGTCGAACTCTTAATGAGTTTTCCACCTTGTTAATAAAAAAAAAAAAAAAAAAAAAGGTATGTTAAGTCTAAAACAGTCATTGGAAAAGCACACACTAAACAATTTAGTATTTCCTGTTTTTACTATGAGCATAGTATCTCCGATAAATACTATCTCATTTTATATCTATTAGATGTAAAAAAAACTTATTCCGTATACTACAATTCAATGTCAACTGCTAAAATCATTTTTTGTTTCGTTCATGTCCCAACTTACATAGTATCAGTTGGGCAACCTAACACACTTTATAATATAGTAAACTGTTTTATTGTATTACTAGCTGTTCCCCGCGGTTTTACCCGCGTTTTCAAGTAATGTTACATTTTCCCGCAATAAAACGTATCCTATCTATACTAATATTATAAAGAGGAAAGATTTGTTTGTAAGTATGTTTGTTACTCTTTCACGTATATCCTGGAATAACAGGCTACTTTTTATCCCGGGAAAATGTGATATCCCTCGGGAACGCGGTTAAAACCGCGGGGGACATGTGTTATAAAGTAAGACAGGCCAGTTGGCTTGGTGGTTAACGCTCTGACTGCCAAACCGAAGGTCGCGGGTTCGATTCCCACCCAGGACAAACATTTGTGTGCATGAACATGTCTGTTTGTTCTGTGTCTGGGTGTAAATATATATATAAGTATGTATTTAGAAAAAAAAGTAGTATGTAGTATATCTGTTATCTGGTTCCCATAGTACAAGCTCTGCTTAGTTTGGGACCAGGTGGCCGTGTGTCAAGAATGTCCCGGGATATTTTTTAATTTTTTTTTTTAACCATGTGTCAAGTTTTATCCAAATTCGATTTGTAGTTTTTGGGTGAAAGAGTAAGAAACATCAATACATCCGCACAAAATTTCGCATTCATAATATTAGTGGGACAGAATTTAGTTGTTTACTGACCCATAAATACATTACACAATATAAACGAAATGACTCATCGAAATTTTACACGAATGGATCAAAATTTATAGCTTTTACCTAAATATCGTATTTGTCATGGCAACATTATTGTTGAGTTACCAAATAGAGCTTTCCTGTGACTCATTTTTTTATGGGGCAGGCGACGATTGCGACGTGAGCTGGCGGGGGAACCGAGCCGTGCCAATAGCAGGGTACAGTGACATCGAACGTTGCAATTAAACACGCGATATTTTTCTATTAGTGTTGGCAAGTGGTAACATCGCAGTAAATCCCGATTCCCGGGGTAATATGGATTTGATATCTTAAGTGCAGCGCTACCGATCATATAAGCACTAGCTGTCCCCGTGTCCCAGAGGGACTTTACATTTCTTCCGGGATAAAAAGAAGACTATATATTATTCCACATGCACTATCTATGTGCCACATTTCATCGAAATCCGTTTGTATAGTGTTTGCCTGAAAGAGAGACAAACATTCAACCTCACAAACTTTCACATTTATTAGTATACTAGCGACCCGCCCCGTCTTCGCTCAGGTGCAATGTAGATACTAATACATATAAACCTTCCTCTTCAATCACTCTATCTATTAAAAAAACCGCATCAAAAACCGTTGCGTAGTTTTAAAAATTTAAGCATACATTAAGGGACAGAGAAAGCGACTTTGTTTTATACTATGTAGTGATTATATTTTCAACTAGGTATAACTCATCTGGTGATCAAAGTACAAGCTCTGTCTAGCTTGTGATCAGACGTGGGTAATGAGCTGTCCCAGGATATTAATATATTTAATCCCTTTGATGTTGCAATATAGGTAGGTCTAGTAATTTTAATGTGCGCTTTATGATAGAATACCTAATATATCCTTGTTCTACTACTCTGGTTCTACGACTTCGAAATGAAATGAAATATTTATTCAAATAGGCCTTCACAGGTACTTATGAATGGTCAGACTCTAACACCGGTTCGGAAGGTTCCTTTTTCTGAGAAGCCGGCAATAAACTCAGCAATTACTCTTTTCAAAATAAGATTTTGTACATAAAGATGTAAGACTTCAGTTAGACTAGATACGAAATTTTTTACATGTTTGTATTAAACCCCTGTCGATTGATCAGAGCCTACCAGGTACCTTGATATCATCCTCTTTGTATTATAAGTGGCACAAATGTTCCCGCATCGTTACAACACTATGTGCATTAGATACGGCGCGACCTGCAGGTGTGTCGCTCGCAGTTCGATCAAAGAGATTGCACGCTTATCCATGTGCCATAACTCATCACATGGGTGCACAATACCTCTGAACGTTATCTCTATATAAGCAGAATTGCAATGCGAGAATTATTGCTTTCGGGTTTCAGATGCATCATATTTCCCTTGAATATCAAAATATTCTTTTTTTCATTTGGCAATGTTTTACGATAATCGTTTTCACAGTACCTATTACCTTTGGGATATATTTTCATGGACTGTTTACAAGCATCATATAAGCGGTTTACAATAAAGTTTAATGTTGTTGATGAACAATAAACTATCTCAAATCGACGACATCGACCGACAGTAAAGTACACGTAGATTCACACCAATTCGGTTGAGACAATGAAGTATTGAATTGGCGAGGTCACTGTTCCAAGAATGGTGCAGTAAAGAAACAAAGCACCCCATAAAATTGATAGCCAACATTCGTAACAATCAAAGTAAGCTATGATAGCCGCGTTTAATATGATGTATAATAGACAACATCAGATGTAAAAGATAGAATATTATATCGTTACGTAATTACGTTTCACGTAAAGCATTTCAGACAAGCAACATAGCGAAAGTCTGGCGAGTAAGCGGTAGAGACGTGAAATGTTTTCCGCGCAAACCGCAGGGCACCGAAAATGTTTTCAGTAAAATTTTAAGGGCGGACGGAAAAACTCTTACATTTTCTAAAGTCAAGAGTGCCTGTGAGCGCTTTATTTTCATCAAGTATTTATATTTATGGCACAACTTTGTATTTTATATTATTATAGCTATCATTTGATGCATTGATGACCTGAGGCTGAGTTTTACAGTCATTTCATAAATACCACACAATAAAATATATTTCAAATAAGAAAATGTGCAACTTTCTTAATCTATAGTACTTACTTTTTAAATCAGTACATAACATTTTGCGATAAATATGCTGCCAATTCTACAATTTTTTTTAAAACTCAAGAACAATTTGAAGATCATGATGAAAGTTTGTATTATAGTCAGAACATGTGATTGCGCGAACGGTAGGCCATATATGATATCAATAACACGGGTCAAACCGCGGGGGACAGATAGTCTGTTATAAAATGATATCGGATAAACAAGTTAGCAAACAGTTAATAATATTCGCTGTGATATAAAAGAAAAGGGCGACTGGTTGCAGTATATGCAATTAATTTTAACAACACACAATAAATAAACACATGATAGGTACCCACTGTCGTTTCACAGCAGTTAAGCCAGAGCAAACCGGCGCGACGTAGCAGACAACATAAAAGCATAACATTTTTTTAGGGGTCCGCAGGCAAACAAGCAACCCTATAGTTACGTCATGTCTATCTATTTGTAAGAAACATTTTACTGGAAGACTATTATCAATAAAATAAATATCCTGGTACATTTTTTACACACGCCCATATCATCCGAAACAAAGCAGAGCTACAGAAAACATTTTTGTTTGTAAATACATACTTTTATAGACATTTACACCCTAACACAAAACAAACCGACATGCACATAAACACAATTGTTTGACTTGGTGAATCGAACCCATAACCTTTGGCTTGGGAGGTATCTTACTAACAAGCCCCCCGTCAATATTGATAATATAAAGCTGACAAAAATATTAAATAAACCACGGTGAACATTTTTAAGGGTTGGTACCTACTTGTATTTTAATCTGAATTTAATTTGGTTTGCATCGCACCACATCGGTATCACATCCTGTGGGTTATTATAGGTCAGAGGGTTGGTTTGTACAGTTTTTTTTTAAAAGAACGTTTATAATAATATCAATACGTAAATAAAATTTGTCATTTTAATACAACTAATACATTGGTACTCAAAAAATATCACATTTGTCACATATACAATGATATGAATGACGTTTAAAGGGAAAATAACACCGCTAACTATCTAGTAAAAACCTTACTTAAAGATTCTCTTCAATAAATTCTACTTTAATTTATATGTTCAGTCGTAGGTGTAAGACTTGACCACAACGTGCTGAGTACGAAACCCTAGACTGCGCGTTCCAATATGGACTTGGTCAGTTTTTATATTTGTCTTTTCTCGTCCACCCCACGAATGGTTAGAGTTCATTCACGTGAACATTAATTTAAATGTGTTTTCACGGGCGTAAAGATTTATTTTAATCTGTATTCAGTGTCAACACACTATTATAATTGAATTTATAATCATAGTATCATTTATAGAAAGGGGTTTAATAATAATAATAATAAATATCCTGGGACATTCTTTTACACACGGCCATCTGATCCCAAACTAAGCAGAGCTTGTACTTTTGAAACCAGATAACTGATATACTACATATTAGTATATGGGTATTTATTTATTTGTAGGTATTTATCTAAATACATACATATATAGATATTTAGACACAGAACAAACAGACATGTTCATGCACACAAATGTTTGTCCTGGGTGGGAATCGAACCCGTGACCTTCGGCTGGCTTAGTGATTAGATATCTTGACGCCACAGGTCGGGTGTGTACACGTCGATATGTACTTAGAAAAAAAAATACCTACGTGTGTAAAATATGTCCCAGGATATTTATTATTATATTATACATAGACATACCACTAGTCGGAACATAAAACTGTAAAATGAAAGAAATCCTGCTTAAGACATTCGAACAGGAAAGAAATTATGTTAGAAGTGTTTTTTGCCTCAAACTACTATGGAATAAAATCTAACATAAGTTGGCTTTTTGTGTTGGCACGCTCTAAGTCTAGAGTCGGGCACACAAGACCGCACTATCAGATTGTTTTATTTTCTAAATGGACTAAGCTTTCTTATATTAGCCGCAGATGGCTTTTACACCCTTACGCGACAATAACTATTGCATACATTGCGTGCAAAGAGGGATATTAAAAAAAAAACTTTATGTTTTGACAAGTGTGTAAGGATAAGGTTCTGTATGCAAAACGTAGGTTGCAACTCGGCGGCTAAGTGCATCGGAGACCGCTGTAAGTAGGGCGACGAACTGCGATCGATGCCGCGCCGCCCTCCGCACAACTTTATCCATTTACACTGTTCCAAACTTTCACGATCATAACACTCGCTCCAGCACAGTTGCTCCGTCACGCATATCTCAAGCTCAGGTATTGCCGACTGAAAGGGATTCCGATAGCCTATTATGAACTCAACAAATATTTGCATTCAAGCGAATTTGTGCTTCAGCTATTGCTAGAACTCATTGAATGTTTTAGTATGCGGATTTATGAGAGATAGAAAATTGCGTTTAAAGGTTTACTTTAAAAGAATTTGTTATGCATATTTCGTCGGATAGGAATGCGGGGAGAATTTTGAACTGAATAATTATTTACATAGCGTAGGTAAGTCTGAGCCCATCTCATCGGCGCCGGCGAAACCTCCGCCCGCCCCGACATTAAGAGTCGAGTGGCCGCCGAAAGCTCCCAATTAGCCGGGACTTTGACGCCGTCCCACCAGTAATTGCAAAAAGAAATATGTTTTAGTGCTCTCGAGGAATTATTAATGTCGAAAACGAGACTAGCATCGGGCCCACAATCGGGCGAGGCGGGGGCAGATGCGAAGCGAAGTCGCGTTTGGCTTTTGTTTGATTAAAGAGAAACACAATCGCGGTCGACATACTCCGAGCGGGGACTTATTAAATTTTCCTTCGGGGTGAGGGCAAACAATAGCGTCTATCTTGGGTGTAGATAACGACGGTGTTCTCAACTCCCGGTGTACAATAGGAGCGGTCCCGAGTTGCGGCTGCCAGTCCGCCGCGCGCCGCACACAACTTTGTGTCTGTCTTGTCAGTATGTGAGTGCTCAGTTCGGCGCTAAACTGCTGCAGCGCTTCACGTTACTTCGCTTAGCCTTACATCACTTTTAAGTGATTTACAGAGAATGTGTGTAGTCACTTTATAAGTTTCGTTCCTTATATTATATACTATCAATAATAAAGTCTTCAAAATGTAACCGATACCTAAGAGATTTGACAATCCATTATTTAAATTTGATCTTAATTTACTCTCTGCTTCATTTTGTCTCGATTATACTACTCACCGGCCAATTCTCCGTGATATATGTGTGATGTATCGACTTCATGCAGTTGACCTTCTGAACCTTCAACCTAAAAGTAAAAAAAATATAATAATATATTGCCCGTGTATGGGTGTAAAAAGCATACGCGGTCATCTTCCAAAACAATAAAAAAACATGCGAATAGTCGGTCGTTATTTATATAGTGATCTGCAGTTGCATGACTCAAAACCAAATTCATAACACGAAACAATAATTACATTTACAGTCTGATAAATAATTACTCTGAATACTGCTTAATTTCAGAAACATACCTTAAAATCGTCGGTGAAGGCTGAGAGATCTCTTCGTAACCGCAAGTAAAACTTCTTTCCATGGGCGCCAAAGTTGAGGCGTAATTCAAGTGGAGCGTCAGTAGACCGGCGCGCGCGCATATGTTGCTCGTGCAAAGCGTTCGGGTCGTAGTCAAGCGACTCATAATGTTCTATGTACTCGTTCAGGCGACGACGAGACGCTGAAACAAAAAAAAAAGTTATATTCTAACTAATAAAGAGCAGACACAGATAATGGATTCAAAATAAAAAAGCTATCCCACAGACAGACGTAAATATAAAAAGTTTAATTCCAAGAAACGTTTGGTGAAAATGCAATTCCATTTCGAAGGATAATAAATAGGCTTGGGAATGAACAGCGAAGAATTTTTTTTGTTTAAACGGACCCATTGGAGAGCCACTAAATCTTAATTCGACTACGCCTGCTCGAACGTTCTAGTTCAGTGCTACTATAGATTACTTACTATTTAGGTATATGGACCTCTTATTTTGTTAAATGTTACTTTTATTGCATGTCCAGGAATAGTATGAAAGGATTTTGAATCACACGCGATATCATAATTTGTTTCTGATGACAAGAAACATTAAAACTTGAAGATTGTAAGAGTGCAAAGCTACATTCAATTGCAAAAAAGTAATCCGGAATACACCGGGCTGTATAAATCTGAATGGTAATAGAGTTGTAAAGTTGTCGTTGGGAGCGAGCGAATCCCTTGCGGAGGGAAGGCGATGGCACACGAGCGACCGCACGAACCTCTCCATTAACTTGCCCAACTCGCCCGACTCGTCCGAGTTTGATTAAACGACACTTGAGAAACATTCGATTTTCTCAGTCCGAATTTTTCCTCAACGTTAATTATAAACTTTTTGAGGGATCTCAATGACATTAAAGTTGAGGACAATGGCCACAACTTTAGGAAGCACGAAATCGCAAGCATAAAATTTTAAAGGTATTTAAATAAAAAGATAAAATAATTTATTAAAACCCTGACGCATTTTTAGACTAATGAAAGGGACAGAAACAACCATAACCGTAATGGACACTGCAATACAAGTGTGCAACACATGTGCTGCACATTTCTAATACCTGTCTATTTTCGAACGTCATGTGTCGGCATAAAAAAGGCAGGATCATAAAGCAATACATATATCTCCGTTTAGTTATTTATATTCTACTATTGTGTGGTACATCGTAAAGTAAATTTATTATGTACAAGGTGTCCAGAAGCAGATATGGAAGTTGCTACGTGGTGAGCACAACTAGCACGTAGCGAGCTCGACCAAGTAAATAGCCAATATATTCTTGTTAGGCCTTCATTTCTAGTAAATGCACTGTCGCGACTAGTATGTCGAGATACAGATTAAAATGGTTCTAGTAATACTGGCTACTAGATTTAGATAAAGAGCTACACCGGTAAACGTGGAGCTAGACATCAGTTACATACAATACACAGCTGCTACTGAATCCAATCTGGGTGTGAGACAGCGTGAGACGTGGCGAATTTATTTAACGTCCCATCTGAAATTGATTCTCGTGCATGGTGTCCTACCACTTGAGCACTTTTACAATGGGCAATTTTACTTCTCACACGAAATAACATTTTATTAATACATATGTCAATACGTTCCCCATCGATTTATATCATAAATCCACTTTGTTTATGTTATGGATGTTGGTTTACACCACGCAAACGTGCTATTTGTGTAAAACGAAAGTGTACATAACAAATCAAATAAAGAACCATTTTGTATTGAACACGTTTTTAAACGGGAAGCTTTAAAATTGTTGGTATCATAAAAAAAGAGATAAAGCATTCATCAGTCCTGGTAGAGCAAACTGTAGCATTTTGTGGCTGGCTGAACGGGATGGATATTTACACATGCACTTTTATTTGTTCGGCTATACAGTATGGAGGGTTTTGCTTTAGGCAACAGGCACTGTGTCACTGGGTCAGTGGGACAGGAGCGCCCCCACCCCTGCTCTGGACGTAATCACAAAGCCAGGCTAATGCTTGCACGCTGGCTGATTTCTTTCATTCAACGGCAATTTTTATTTTACTAAAAGCAACTTGCGAGAGGAAAACAATGAAGCCTAACGAGTAGTTGGATTTCATAGTGCTCACACTCCAAGTAATTTCTTTTCAGGCGGCACGATTTATTTTTAAAGATTTCTCTAGACTCCTCCCGAGCAATATTACGACGCAGGCTATAATAATTTTGATGAAAATATAAGTAAAAAAATATTTAAAGTACATCGTTCTATTTTAAAGTTACACGAAAAGGATTTTATGGAAGTTCCACATGATTGAAAAACTTTTTGGTCCGTATGAATGGTTCACATTTATCATTAAGTATGCTCATTTGTGTAACATAAAACTGTCACTTTAACATCTTAAGTTAGTAAAGTTCAACCAAATGAAAGCCTTAATTTTACCATAGGAGTCGTCCATAATAATACAACTTTGTAATTAATGTTTTTAGCTCGTAACTGTTGAATAGAAGTAACGAAGAACTAAGATAATTTTAGGGATAACTATTATCAAGTTAGTTAGAAAGACGACACAAACTTTCATAAAGATATTCTTGTACATATTATATAATGTAGCACATAATAACACAGCAGATTTATAATACGAAAATATGTTATATTCAATTTTAATAATTACGAATCAGAATAACATAAATATCGATATATCTAGTTGAATATTTTCATAGTTAAAGCTAAATAAATGAGAAATTCAAGGACATTCAACACACGACAAAATGAACGCAATCGTTCTCGAGATTTTCTTATAAAATATGCGTCTATTTACATTTAAATAGTTGATATACACGCCAATGTGCTCTAAAAAGATACGTTGCGAAGAGTACAAAAGATTTTTCTTGTTTGATCAGAGGACGTCCTCTCCGCTCTTGAAAGGTTCGGAGCACCCCAAATGCAGGATCGAACTCACCTATCGCTTTATCGCTCTATCCAGCCCTCAATTTAGTACCCAATGAAAATATATTACCACATTGACGTCGCGTTGAGGAATAGAATATTAAAAGGTAAGTGCCTGTGATGTTATGACGTGAAAGTCACAATTTATCGTCGGCCTCAATTCGCAATTATTTTTACAGACGTAGTCTATTAACTCTATTAAGCAAGAAGATTTATCTACAGACTTTTATTTTAAATTTATCTTTGTATTGTAATAAATTTCAATACAAAGTTTTTGAAACTGCACCTGGAATGTTCTCATTGAACAGTTACAAGTATTTAAAGTTTTCTAGAAGTAGTTAACTTGAACACATTTCACCTTTATTGTGCCAGTTTAAATAGAGAGTTCATCGTAGATATACGTATTCTATACCTTAGGGACTACTAAATACAATATTAAAGTGAAAGTACCTATAGGAAACTCTCGGGAGGGATTTATGGATTACTCGACTGTCCCTCGGGATTCCGAACTTTGTTTTGCGTGAGAGCAACTTTCTTGTTGTTCCGAAATTCACATTCACATACAATTATTATTAAGTGACTTGACGAGTATAAGAATAGGAAATTAGTGTTTACTGTTTACCAGAAGGAAAGAATATTATCCCGCATAATAATAATAATAATTGAATAATTGTGAATTCACAAAGATAGCTACCAAAATATTATGCTTTAGAAATATATAATATATTGAAAATATAGAAAATAAGTTGTCGACACTACTGTATTAAGTAAGTATCCTGTAAAAGAAGTTGTAAGTGAGGATAAATAAATAAATTTATTTATCCAGGTAGTATATATAGTATGAGGTTTCAAAATTTGATATTTTACAAACCCACTCTAAGTAATTACTAAAATTCATTTATAGTACCACAATATAGTTAAAAGCTGACATTGATTTCAGAATGTAACATAGTTTTAATTAATTGTATACAGTTTTCATCGTCATCCCCTCGGTGAAGGGGAACTGAATAGTTTATTACAAGTAATTAAGTATCCAGACGAGGGGTAAACATACACCCTCCACTTACAAACCTTAATAGGCGGAGTGAATTGCCACTAATTACATACAAGCTCAAGCCATTGATATTAAGAGTCACGATAGATAAATGTCACTAAAGGATCCTTACGTTTTTTCTTCACTTTTCGGAAACAAAGACAAATAAATAGATAGAGAAATTTAATTAGTAAGCAGTAAACAGAAAGTGCTTTCGTTAACAGCACAAAACAAGCTAGAGCCCGAGGAATACCCAAGGGAAGGGACCAATTACTTAGCGACCAGTTACGTCGATACAAGCTTTCCCTGCGCGAGGAGACTTCAATATACTATAGTGTGATACACTATTGACCAATTGAAACAGATGTTTTCAAAACCTGTGTGAGAGGTTTGTATAGAAGAATTTTATTATTACGACACTAAAATAGACAATTCAGAATCAACATTACATTTCAACAAGCCAGTTGAATCAATCCCATAACATGATAGCACCTTCCCAAATTCTAAAAGAGGAGCCGAGATCCGATTTGTCACACAATAGCGTGAACTGGATACGAGAATTGCTCAATCAATGAACAATATAAATACTGAAGGGGCCTAACTACCGTGCAATACGACCTAATTGATAAACTGTGTACAGAGCGGGGGAGATCGAACTGCCGCTACTCCAATTAAACTGACACAAAACAACCCCAGCGCTGCGACCCATTTCTTTGTTCAAAACTTTCGATAGACAACATTCCTATAGACGTAGCAATTCAGACTTCGTTATTTTTCACACTATTAATTAAAACTTTTAATAAAGTAAACATTCTTGGTGGCAGGAAGGATACTGCAGGTAATTATTTTACAGAGCAGTAGGTACATTCTGCGAGGTAGAATAGCGCCACATTGAAAAATATATAAGAAGTTTAGTGTTAGTGTAAGAGAAGTGAAGTAATAGTTAGAGAGCTCTTTTATAAGAAGACGGGTGTCGACGGCATGTCGCTAATTGCCTTCGTTGGGCAGCGCGCAACGAGTGCGAGTCTCGTTCCAACGTACCAACTATACATTTCATATGTGCACAAAATTGCTTTTGTTAACCTAACTGTCCTCAGCAATACACTCGTTATTCATTATCCTATGACCTTACCGATAACTGTACCTATATAGTTAGACTAGTTACACTCAATATTAAAAGCCGCAGACGTCAAATTGTATCCAATTGGTCCTACATCGCTTTGCAATGAGTTTGTGTCAATTCTAGTGATTTAAAATTCCAATGTAATTACGTTCAATTTATTGGAACATCCGTCCGTGGTCTCTGGAGTTATAAAATGTTTGAAGCTAAATTTAGAGCAGAATATCCTTTACTTTATAGAAGTTATGTTGGAGATATCCAGTGGAGTGTACGGGATGTAGTCGGGAAATCGTTGAAGTATTACCTAGTGTGTGAGCCCCGTCCCAGTGACCTAATTATAACAACGGTTTTCTTTTCACTTTGTGATAAAAATATCTGCTTCGACTTTTCAGAATCAAATAAACTTTCAAAATTCATAACCATTTATTCAGTTTAGGCCCGCGGTGGGCACTTATGAAGGTCAAATTTTAAGCTACAACCGGTTCGGAAGTCAGTCTTCAACTGAGAAGAACCGGCAAGAAACTCGAAGGTAACATTTTTTTTAAATAAATAGACTATAGAGTAAATGTTATCTATTCTGACTTTTTGACTATTTTATTATTTTAATTTTATATATTTTTATAATTAACAATTACAAAATACTTAATATAGGTAACATTCAAAAACAAAATTTTCCTTTAGATATCCAATGAACAGATCCTGCAGTGTAAAGCTACAACTTATAGAAGTCACGATCATTTTTATGGTTTCATAGACTTGGTTCTATCATATGTAAGTCGTAGAAGCCCTTGGATTTCCTCCAAGGGTTCCTTGTTTAGGACTTGACAGAGGAATAGATCCAGCTGAATTAGTTACTAGATATTTGTTTTTGTATAATCTTAATAGAGAAACACATTTAAAAAGTCTACTACACCGAACGTACCTACCTAATTTAAATCTTCATTGAACCAAATCACTTATGAAACGTAGTCTGCTTACGTCACTGATGTATGTAAGCCAATAAGCAGGTACAGGTAATGCCTAGTGCTTGAGTAACAAGGCATCCAGTTGTTATGCAATGCAAATAGAACATCGGTCATCTATAACAATAGCTATCTAACCGATAAGTTGCAACATCGGGCGGGAACAAGCTAATCCCACCACAGTACCACGTCTACTGTTGCTCTATTCGTTGCATACAACATCAAGAATGTAGTTTTAGTACGATTTATCTAGGTTATAGATTATTGCGGAACATGATGATGAATTTCTGAAAACTATTCATTTTACAACAATGCCATATTGTGATGTCTAATGTCCCCCAAGTATAAATAACGAAAATGACACAAAAAACTTATGTGATACATGATGAATGGAATGATATCTTCAAGGTTATAACTTTTAGAAAATTCAAGCTATTAAATGTTATAAAATTAAGCGATATATTTATGAATAAATATCATATGACCAGTAACAACTATGATTCGAAAAATACTTATTTATTCTGTCAGCTCAGACAGTAGCGAACCATCCATGCAAACGTTTGTTTATGTTTGCAGGGCCGCCGCCCGCCTCACTATGGGCCGCGCCGCTCACCGCCCGCCCTGAAGCATGGATGGACGCTCGCTACAGCAAGGTTCAACGACCCGGCACTCCGACTGTACTCAGATTTACCCAACACACATAAAACTCATCCCGTACATTCGCTACGTGTTTCAATTATTACACATTATGTTGTAGATTTTATCATCTCTAAAACGACGACCAAAGCTTGGGTCACTGATATATAGGAAAAATAAAGAGCATCGTGGAGAACAAAGCTTATTCCAAGCTGTAGCCCGGAGCGAATGAGATCCAAGATAAAGGGTCTCCCACAAAGTGATGTGAATCTCCTGTACTTAGTGAGCTTCATGTCATTGTCATTTAAAATTATGGTTGTCTCAACGACTATGTTATTATGAAGTAGCTTTATTGTATAATTAGAAGACCATAATAGTGGACGACAGGACGGGAGCGCGGTAAGCTTTAAAAAAACAACACGACTGACGTCCGACAGACGACAGCCTATACTACTTGCATTGCATGTTGATGAGATTTACATATGAATATCCATGTCTTCTTTCTACGCTGCAATGAACTTATATCGAAGCTGTTTTAAGGTTTTCTAAACTGACATGCAAAAAGAAGGAAGTTTTTAATTCGAATTCATAAGTGATGCGAGTTTAATTATATTATGGTACACCTTTACAGCCATTGCTGCAAAAAAGCTTTTACATACCATATTTCTAATTTAATCACGATGAATGGTACCTGAAGCAAGATTACTTTCGTTGCCTTCAAACAATCAATAACCTAATTACTTAGATTAAACCTGTATCATTAATTTAAACTTTATAGTGCATACCTATTTCGTAGCACTGGACCTTTTGTTGTTAGCATCTTGTTATCTAAAACTCGAATAGAAACAACATTACATTGACGTGTCTAAACAACAATGATATTAAAATCAATGCACAACAAAGAAATAAGTTCAAAACATTTTACATAGACTTCATAACCTACACAACATTATCATAAGCTTTACCAATAACAAGTGAACATTAAATATACCACTTATACTACCGGCACGCTATGATGGCCGTTTTGACGTTTCAGATTGTCATAGGAAAAGAAACTGTATTGTTTTGGAATAAGGTTGATTTCCATCATCATACAATTAGCTGTTGGATCAATAGATGCACCTTATGTCAGAAAGGATAAACATTATTTTTCTTTGTCATTGTTAAACGTCAAAACGGCCATCATAGCGTGCCGCAAGTTTAGTGCTGCGTTTAAGAATAAACAAGCATGAGTCAATAGTAGGGTATACTATTATCTGTGCTACTATAAGCCAGTGGTCGAGTCTCGAGGCATGTCGCGACTTGCTACGCTTCTCAGAGACCATTCAGTGAGTTTAATCTGAGTGACGTTATCTGTCGACACACTGCGCCTTTCTGCGGCTGAATGACTATTATGAGTCGACCTAACAACTACCCGGCTGGCTCTAACTTAGTAATTAGTCGCCGTTTCAACACGCTTTATGGACTAATATTGCAGTTATTATATGTTGAATGATGGAGTTTTTTTGTTATTAAAAGGCGATAAGATTTCTTTGCGTTAAACATTCATACAAGGTCCTTTAACATTCAACAGTTCGAGTGCAAAATTAAATGATTTAAATTATTTATTGAACCCGAGAAGCTATAATAGATTTGAAAATTAAGATCAACTGGACTAGTTCTATACTTTTGATCACTAAGTCTATAACTTAAGTAAAAAGTACATGGAAATAATGAAATTTAATTCAAGCACTAAGACGTTTTGTCGGAATGGCGATGTGAAATGAAGACCTAATGACAACTAGTCTGAACTATGTTTATTGACAATCAGTCCAAAATATGGTTATTGAATCAGAGCTGACATTAAAATAACTGGGAACGTCATGCCAGGTTTGAGTCGTTAAGTATTTAGCTGTATTCCAAGAAAAACATGAGTGCATTAGTACTTGCAAGTGAGTCACCCACTGTAACAAAGGTTTATTGAAATGGTCAATATCAAAGTTAGCATAGTTTGAAGGAAACATATTAGTGCTTTAGAAAACTTTTAATACCTACAACTTTAGAATTAAATAAATAATTATCCTGGGACATTCTTTTACAGCCATCTGATCCCAAACTAAGCAGAGCTTGTACTATGGAAACCAGATAACTGATATACTACATATACGAGTACAACATACTTATGTAGATATTTACACCCAGACAGACCAAACAGACATGTTCATGCACACAAATGTTTGTCCTAGGTGGGAATCGAACCCACGACCGTCGGTTTGGCAGTCAGAGTCGCTAACCACCAAGCCAAGTGGCCTGTCAATTAAATCTTACAACAATTTTGAAGAAATTTCAATAATAAAATATACTCTATAATCAGTTCCGATTTAGTCCGATATCATCAATGTCACAACACAATTCTTCTTGGGCGAGAGTTGCATGAAACGTAAGCGAAGTAATAATATCAAACCATTCAGCCATACAGATTAGCTATCTTTAAAACTAAGAGAGCATTAGCAGTTAAGTTAATTATAAGAACCGTCTGATATCATTCATGAGTAACCTTCTCGGAAACATGTTTATTTGCTAACGAACAAACTCAATGTTTCTAAGTTGATATAACGTAAACACAGAACTACTTGAATTAATGTATAGATGGAAAACTCCATCAGTCCGTCCGTGTTTCGGTACTACGTGTTTGCGTTTGTTTACCGTAATGTTTATGGCCGCCTAGTGGTAGTTAATACTGAGACAAGTTTTAATACGAACTTTAAAAGGAGATGAGATAATAAACAACCGTCGTTCTGATCACTTTTGGGAGACTATGATTATTTTCATAAACAAGTTATATCTAACTTAAAGATTTTTCAATCCTAACATTACGTTGGTAAAATAAAAAATTAAATAAGGATTGTTAGTAATACAAATTCTTTTCCTTATTGATTAACCGGAAAATAAACAATTGAAAATCATGCAATTGGTGAGTTATATTTATTAGTTCGTCATCACGTCACCTTAATTTAGCAGAATTTTAGCTTTTCCTGTAGGTATTTACCCAGCGCAGCTGTATTGAGTGAGATATCGGATTAGTAATGGCATGCATTACAAAATGAACGAGGTATTTTAGTGAGAAATCAAATAGGTAAAAAAAAGTTAATTGATTTTATAGTATCCATTAATTCCATTATTATCTGATTAAATGTATCTATCATTATCTACCTATGTATGTATACTATTATAAAACTGTAGAACCGTCGTGTAGATATCCCTACTAATATTATAAATGTAAGTTTGTTTGTTACGCTTGCACGTGAAAACTACTTAACCGATCATCATGAAACTTTGCATACTCTTGAAGGTATAAGAAGTAACATAGGATACTTTTTGTGCCGGGAAAATGTTACATCCCTTGAGAACGCGGGTGAAACCGCGGGGGACAGTTAGTAGAATATACATTGAAAATATTTGCCAACAGCTGATAGTGTTGGGAGTGTAACAGAATAGAATAATACCATTCATACTTTGTCAGTCTGACATGCTAATCTCAGAAATTACTACACGATTTTAATTGAGTTTTCGCAGGAAACTTTTAAGTAAAGTGGGGAGACATATAGTATAGGCTTAAAATCATCAAAATCAGATCACCAAAAACTAACCTGCAATAAAAATTATCACGAGTACAAAGTTGCGGGCACATCTCTACATAGTACAAAACAAAGTAGCTTCCGCCGTCTGTACGCTTAGATCCTTTAACTACGCAACGGATCTTGATGCGGTTTTCATCAATAGACATACATCGCGGGTGAAACCGCGCCTAGTTTAGTACAAAATAATGAAAAAATATAAATGCTTAATAGGACTCTCCAATGTTAAATGAGACATTTATCATGTCTTGGCAAGCTCGTCTATTGTGGTTAAGTCTTGAAGAACTAAATTTCCATAGTGATCCTGTCATTGCTGGCATGGGCAGCTTGGTTTTATTTGCCATCGTATCATATACCAGTGGAAATTCTTGCCTCTACCTATTATTGATCATTGCTGCATGACCAATCCACTTAAATTTTTATTTTGCATCCCTAAATTTTTATGTCTACTTTTGATTTATTTCAAATATGTAACTACGAATACTGTATTTTGGTTTTATTGCAAAAATGGAAACTGTGAGTGATTTGTTACTTTAAGGACACTAAAAACATCACTATGCCGAAACTTGCAAAAAGAAAAAGGTCCGCTGTGTTTACGAGGGGAGTGTGGCAGAGATAGTATCGTAGGTACAAAAGATTAGAGATATTGGCGCTAGGAGCGAGTCTGCCGCGTCACGCTCGACGGAGCATGGCCGGCCTCCAAGGCTGTAACGCGATTTAGAGCCCAGCCTTGCCTTGCCTCAAGCTAAATAGCCCTGCGCGTAACAGATTTTTTTTCCTATACAACAAAACTTTACCTCGACCCGAACGATGAATCATAGACGTTTGAATAAAGAGATCTGATTTCATATTTTTTTGTATTGTTTTTTATCATTCACATCATACTGTTGGTTGTTTTATGAAACGTTGTCGGTATCAGTAGTACTTACGTAAGGCTTGTTTTCACTGATTACAATAAGGAAATCTTATTTTTTATTAGATGTAACCTTTTTACACGCACGAGTCGAATTGCCCGTGTGTGCTTTATGTATAACGTTACACATATAAAATACATTTACGATTTTATAAAATCCGCATCGCAAATTCTAGGTACGGTAATGCCTTTTTAGATTGCTTCAAGATAGTTAAGGCCAAAGTGCTTGAAACAGCATGGTAGCGTAAATTACTTCAGTGTCACTGGCTTCATTGTTATTTACTTCTGGTTTACCTGCTAGGGAAGTAATATTGGAGGAATAACGAACATAATTTTATTGTTTGTTCGATATGAGATTGTGGTCAAACTCTATTGTACTTTGTAGCAGCCCTCAGGTTCGCGGGTGAATTCGCGGGGGACAACTAGTTAACTATATATTTACCTTCTGTACATACATTATTCGATATTTTATACAAACAGCCTCAAACTATGCAGACCTTGTAGTTACTATGGTAACCAGATAACTGATATAGGTATAGCTGAATATACAAAAAATATTTACATACATATTATATATAGAGATACTAGCTGTTCCCCGCGGTTTCACCCCCGTTTCCGGGGGATGTTACATATTCCAGGGATAAAAAGAAGGCTATGTGCTATTGCAGACAATAATCTCTATCTACACTAATATTATAAAGAGGAAAGATTTGTATTTTTGTATGTAACGAATAAACTCAAAAAGTACTGGCCCGATTTTAATATGTAATTCTTTTTTCATTAGAAAGCAACATTATCACTGAGTAACATAGGCTATATTTAGTACTAGATTACGTAGAAGGTGTAAAAAAAATAGCCATAAAATGTCTTTCATCGCATACGCTGCGAAGAGTATTAATGATAGGACAAAAAATGTTCGACAATAGAATGTGATAATGATGAGCTATAGAGGTTTTGCAATTTGGAATGTATTGCAGGTCGTGGGTTCGATTCCCACCCAGCACAAATATTTGGGTGCATGTCTGTTTGTTATGGTCTTGGTGTAATGTGTATTAAGAAAACAAAAGGTTGTATATCAAATTTCTGGTTTCCATAGTACAAGCTCTGTTACGTTAGGGATCAGCAGGCTGATTGTGTTATGCTCTTACTATATATACTACTTTTTAAAATACATACTCATCCCTACTAATATTATAAATGTAAGTTTGTTTGTTACACATTCACGCGAAAACTACTTAACCGATAATCATGAAACTTTGTACCCATATTCTTGGAGGTATTAGAAGTAACATAGGCTTATTTTTCTGCCGGGAAAATGTTAAATCCCTGGGGAACGCGGGTGAAACCGCGGGGGACAGCTAGTATAATATATAACCGTTTACACAGTTTGGTTATAGCGTGATGTTATTTAGCCTATAGCCTACTTCGATAAATGACCTATCTAACACAGTAGTTCTTGAAAATAGCGCGTTCAAGCAAACAAACAAACAAACTCTTGAGCTTTATATATTAAGTATAGAATTAGAATATAATAATAGACATACTCGTACTATAATTGACCTAGTTGCCGTAAGGTTTCCGTGTGTATGTGTATATGTGTAGGTTTTTAACCACAAAAAACAATTATAATAAACGGATATTCGTTCCTATTGTAATTCATAATATAGTAGGTAATTGCACGATAATTTTTTTCATGTTACCAACTTATTTATAATGAGGAAAAATATTATATCGGCTACTATATACTTATCTCAGAAAAAATAAAACAGAATTAGTTAACTGGTATGGTTTACAAGCACAGTTTTAATTATTAATATATGTACCTACTTACCACATATACATATATTATATACCAATGTATTCTTTTTTAATCAATTTATTGATAAAATATTAGATACGCAAATGTTTTTGACACCCTTAAACCAGTAATGGTTTGTCTGGAAGTTGTAATACCTCAGTTGAGTTGATAAAGTTACAAATCACATTATATTAAAAAAATGTAGGTAGTTTTGATTTTGATATAACATACAATTTAATTATAACAATATAATATTAACCGAACTCCGCCCCGCGCGGTGTTACCAGCTTCACTTAAACTCAACATCTAATAATTTTTTGAGAGAAAATGTGTCATAAGTGAGAATTCAAAACAATTTTCATCTATGTGCCTTTCAAATTACAAATACAATACAAACATATAAAATCTACAAATCCAAACATTCACATTTTCAATAATTGTGGGATGTGATTACTAAAGTGTTATTGAAATCTAATAGGCCGTTTTGACATTTAAGAATGATATAGAACAATAATCTTTATAGGAATTACAATAAGGCTCATCCTCTCCATCCAATGCTAAATTTAATTACGACGGTGATGAACCTTATCACTTCACCTTAAGGTTAATTTTTCTATAACACTCTTAGCTGTCAAAACGGGCCTATTAACTCTTTCAGTCATAGTGGATAGTGTCACTAAACATCTTATCTAGATGTTTTAATCTAAACACGGCGCTTTATTTCGGATGTTGCACTTACACGATAATACAAATCTTGATTGACAAAGACTGAGTACTACATTTCCCCGCACATCGGTCATAAAGTCATTACTAAAATATTAGTATTATTATGCATTTTACATGCTTAAAACGCGTGACGGAAAGTATGTTTTTAAACTTCTAGAACATTTGATTATTGTAGGATGCAATCGAATAGGAAATCGATTTAAATAACTCGGTATTTTTCTAAAACAACTGTCAACCAAATGACAATCTTCATAAATTTCCGCCATGTATTTCGATAAATCTCAAGCATGATATTATCGATGTTATGAAAATCGTACTCCAGAAGAGACAACTTCAATAAATAATACACGCTAATGGATAAACAGGTCATTTGGCAATTGTGTGGATAATCACTTAAATAAATGTTCAACTGTGGATAAATAGGTAATAAATTACACAAACGCGACAAAATTTGAAAGTGAACACGAAGATTAAAAAGTTATGCAACTAACTCTGAATTTCTACAAACCAGATAAGTGTTTATCAATGAAGTACATTATAAAAAAAGACAGCAATAATTTTGAGGGTAAACAAATTTTGATTGTGTTTTTAGAAACTGACGGGTATCCTGCTATTATACCAAATATGTGATTGTTTGCATTTTTTACACCATTTTGGCTGACATACAAGCTTATGGTCCACCTGATACTGATGTTTTTACACAATCACCCAAAAGCGGCTTCACGGATTTGGATGATAATTGGCACACAGATAGTTTACAACCTGGATAACACATTGGATACCTTTTATCCCGAGAAAATGTAAGATCTCTCGGGAACGAGGATGAAACCGCGGGGCGGAAGTGAAGGTAGAAATGACTTACTTTAGCACCTCAGGTGAGAAAAGGCACATAATGTTGTGGGAAAAGTTCACTTCGTTAACTGACACATCGTTATACAACAACACAAAGACAATGACATTGAAGTATCGTGTTCATGTAATGTTGACAAGTATGTAACTAACTATATAATATAGGTAGTCAATTGCGTTGGAAATATTCATCACGTACTTAATTATTTTCAAGAATAAAAAAAAATATTCTAGGTCATTATCCCCGAAAAATACACAGAGGTCTCTGTATCGAATTCAAGATTGAAAACAAACCATATCATTACCCACATTGTTCCCGAAGAGCTGAGTAAAGGTTTCAGAAGTTGAAGATAGTTAACGACGTGTGATGTCGTGAGTAGAGATGCCACAAATAGTGATTTTGCCGAATACCGAATATCCGACCACCTTCTTGGCCGAAGTAGCGAATATTCGGCGCAGAGATAGGACAGCAGACCCTTACAAGTGGTTGTCAGCTAACGTACGGAATCAAAAACTGTCAGAATTCGTAAATATGTATCTATCCTCGCTCGGTGTAGCGTATACATGTAATTTTCAGAACGGGGTATAGTTATGAGGAAAAGCGCAATCGGTTGCTATAAATATATATGCTGCAAAAGTTATCATTCACAGGTTACCTCTGATAAATTGTAATATATATATTGTTTTAAAAATATATTCATTTTTGAGTAATATGTGTGCCTCTTTTTTAATGGTTTGGTATTCGGCCGAATATTAAACAAAATGGCCGAGACCGAATAGTAACTGAAAGTTCGTGATGTCTCTAGTCGTGAGGATTGACGCTGTCTCAGACGCATTACCAATCCCGGGCTGCAGGTAATCATCACTGAACAAAGAAACGTCAATTATAGCTTGGTCGGGAATCAAACGCAGGACATCCGGTCTCTTACGGAGCTTTATACCGACCACCAAGGTGTTGTGATGAGTAATGTAATAATCCTACTAATATCATTGCAAAAGTGTGTATGAGGAATGTTTGTTTTTCTGACATAATGGCTGGATGTATTTAATTTGTTTAGTAGTTTCACCTAAACTATCGAAGGATATTTTTTTAGTCCCGTTATGCAAAGTAGTCAAATAATAATAAAAAAATTAGTAGACCAGAAGTACCAATAAAAAGAAGATAATTAAAAAAATACCTACTTTTCTAATAGAAAATCAATCATTCTTCGTGCACACACCTACCTCTATTAGACATAATTTATTCTGTGCTTAGTTTTTGTCTCACTGCATTGCCAAAATGCAACTATCAATCATTGCCGAAATCCGCAATATGATAGTAAAGTCGACGTCAAATTCCGTTCAGACAATTTAATATGACTATAATATTTATAAAAAGTACGTTGAAAAACTCGCCCACGGTGGCCATATACCTACATAGTGATTACCCATAATAAATACCGCTACCCAAACGGGAACGCAAAATATAATCATCGGGTATTTTGATAAACAATCACCTAGCCTACATACCGATACCACTAGTTAATTTCATATAACCGATTTGAATTAATAACGGTTTACTTATGGCACCTCACATACATAATAATTGGGTTATTCAAAATCCGAAGGCTTTTACTCAGTTGTGGCCCTAGAAGGTCACTTACGAAGGTCAAGGCTACTGAATTAACCCGATTCGGAAGTCAGCCTTCAACTGAGAAGAAACGGCAAGAAACTAATTTTCTTTTTAATATTAATTTAGAACAATATTTAATACTAATGTTTTCAATTTAACGCACAACTTACTATCTACATTTTTTTTTATTTAGAGACATGTAGGTACATTATTTATCAAATACGCCTCTTTACATTTGTTGGTCTACCAGCTATAATCTACAACACGAGTTGTTATTACGCGCTCTGTCATTTTGGCAGCATACGATAGTTGTTTTGCATCGTCTGGTGTAGAATGGATGTCTACTGAATTCTGGCAAGAGAAATAGATGTGTAGATAGCGTAAGGTTTGTATTTGAAGCTGTGAGCAAACACTCCGTTATGGCTTAATAAATCCTTTATACTTTTTCTTATAAATTATAGTCAGTTATATATAGTTGTAGTATATATATATAGTAGTATAGTTTTTGACAGATTTTACGTAAACATTTGTGTGCATGAACATGTCTGTTTGTTCTGTGTCTGGGTGTAAATATCTATATAAGTATGTATTTAGAAAAAAAAGTAGTATATATAGTATATCAGTTATCTGGTTTCCATAGTACAAGCTCTGCTTAGTTTGGGACCAGATGGCCGTGTGAATAGAATGTCCTAGGATATTTATTTATTATTTATACTACACTTTACATTGGATAAATAATGAAACCGACTCCAAAATAGTAGTATATTCTTACTGAAAAGTATAAAATAATTTTCTCAAATGGTACGACACGAGCGAGATGGAATTTTGTATGGAACAGTATTTAACGGCGTAATTGAGTTTAGTGATAGTTGTGCAAGCTATCTAAAAACCTATCAGACTTTAATATACATACATAATTACAAGTAAGTGACAATATTTGTAGACGCTTCCTATTTATTATTTTAGTCGGAAATTATACACTGGATAACTATAGTTCGTCCATTAAAGGACCTTTTGACGTTTAAAAATGTTATCTTAGGAAAATTAACATAATCCCTACTAGGGTTTGAGTGCTTGGTGCTTATACGTGATGAGATTCAAGAGACAAGCCACAGTAAAAAATACCTTATTGCTTCATGATACCTAAGGTTAATTTACGTCAACATACAAATATCAATTGATGAACCTCATTTAAAAGGAAAATTGTCTATGATATTATTATGCGTCTAAATGATTTATTTTTTATTTTGGACAGACTATGCATATGTAGATAAAATCGATGCAGAGCGCAGTCAGATAGAACCTTCGAACACTACCTATGTCTAATGATATAGTTCTTAATGTACGTAAAATAGAGTAGGAATTAATTGACTAACAACCACTACTATAAATAATCCATCGAAAAAATTACAACTATACCTACCGGTATTATAGAACACTTGAAACAACGTTCCTTGAATATAAATTTTATTAAGATATTTTTAATTCGAGTTTCAATGGACCGTTCACAAGTTAAGTCAACTATATTTATAGGCCTTTTCTACCATAAATATTTTACGACATTGCTTTGTAGAGAAACGGCGTTGCTTACAGTCATCGCTTCGATGGAACGCAGGACTTAAAAAATCTTTTTAGGTACATTACTTACATTTCGTGAAATACTGAATTATTTTTTTTACATTAAGTATTCTTTACCAACCTTTGTTACACAATATAGTAAAAATATTACCTACCAAGGTAAGTAAGTACCTACTTAATAAGAAAATATACAGTGTAAACTCTTTATAACGAAACTCAAGGGACTGAGCATTTTTTGTCGTTATAGAGAGTTATCGTTATATGGAGTGAACAAAAAAAACCAAATTAACAAGAATTTTTAATATGTATGGGCTCACTTCAACGTTATAGGGAGTTTATCGTTATAAAGGATAACGTTATAAAGAGTTTACACTGTATTATGAAATAAGACATTGGAATATTGTTTTGGGATGTACCTCTATCATAAGTCTGATAATAACATTTACTTTATTAATTAATGGCTAATAGATATAACTTCTACCCCCCTCCCCCCCGTCAACATTTTCATATGATGAAAGAAGCTTACATGTACGTATCAAATTCGGTCTCGACCTTGCGAATAATAATGTGAGTACAACGGGTATTCTGTTCTCCGTGTTTCATATTTTTTCATTCAGCTATTTTTTATATGGCAAAATTAATTATAAATTAGCGGGTGTCCAATATTGGCAGCGTGTTTGGCCAGTGTTTGTATGCTACACGTCACGTTGGTCGTGACCTCGCCGGTTCAATGAACGCACCCGTCACCGTCACAGCTCGCGCTCTGCGATGCGTCAGACTCAGACCAACTCAACTGTCTCATACACACTATCCGCTGCGCTGATGACGAGACGAGTGACCTCAAACAAAAGTCACTCACTATATATAATTTTATATTGACTTATAAAGTAGGGAAGCCAGCTGAACAAGCAGCCGCATTTAGAAGCAACTGAGACAAATTAATTAAAGGTACCTTACACGTGCGTTAAACGACAAATTAGAAACGATTGCCGTATGCGAAGCCGGTTTCTTTTTCAATTATTTTTATGGTGTAGCCCGAGCGTATGTATAAAGTACCAAACCGAACATGCCAAGTAATAATGTAAATAAAGTCTACAATCAAATCGACCATTATGGAAGGATTGTTCATTCCACAAATAATTAAAATTTGAATGAACTGTATTATCAGCATACATATACGTACAATGTACTTATATCCAATGGTAAGTAGAGCGTAAGGATGGATTTTGTCCCTCAGAAAGAACAAACAGCGGATTTACGCAATTCCTAAACAATGGACATCTTTAAAATAATTACTTCGTTCCATTCGGAGATTCATCATTACAGACGGAATTAGAAAGCCTATCAAAATAATTAACTAACTACGTCAAATTAGCCAATTTGATTAAGTTTATTATGATTCATTGAATCAGTATCCATGTAGGTAGTTAATTTAATGCGTAGGTCGCTTGACCTAGCAAACTACAAACCCCCGGAGCGGTTCGGCCTACCTGGATTGTATATATCAACGGGCAATTCACGGCAATTGTATATATGCTTGACCTATGATCACTATTTAGTTATTCTACGGTATTGTTGTAAGTAAACTATAACACACATAAATAACTATCATGTTTTGAATTGGTACTAAAATATAATAAAATATAAGTAGCAACCTACAATTTCTTTTAGCATGTTTATTAGTATGTTAATTCGGGTGGAATATTGGTTTTGATTTGAACATAGATAGAAACTAGATGACAATGCACGAAAAAATAAATATAAATTATTTTTGTGTGCTTAATAAAATAAATAAAAGTTCAACAAAAACAAAATTTCATGACAATTTGTCATAGATTCGGGATATGTATTGTTTTTTAAATCTTCATGGTGTTTAGAACAATTATTTTATGCTTTGAGTTCGTTATAAAAATATGGTCATATTAAAAAGTTTTTTCCTCAATAGTGTTTCTTAGCACAAATATAGTGATATTAGACATGCGATAACCTAACCTACCTAAAGCCTACCAAAACGTCGTGAACTCATTTAATTTCAGTTTCAAGGCGATGATAATAGCCAAGTGATTTGCATGGTTTTTATCATAGCCCTTTCGCATTTTGGTAAAAGAAAATACCACGAGAAACCCGTAGCACTATGGCAGGGTAAGTTTTAGTACTAGTCGCATTAGTAGAGAGCGGTTATTGTTCTTGAGGGCTAGTGGACTAGATAAATAGCTAGATTGCTGCACATGAATGGTTAGTGGCATCGCTTCTCACACGATCACAGGACGCTCTACTTTGTTACTGGGACAGAAATAAATCAACCTCACCTGATCGTAACCCCAAGTCGCAAAAAGGCAATGTACGTATTATTTTTTGGGCGAAGTAACTGGCGTAAAGCATTTGTATATCGATTAGAGTTAGCGATACGGACGGTAAAATTATAAAGCCGTAGGCAAGACTAAATATCGGTAACTTGGGTTTATAAAACCGCCAATTCAACAAGTTTAACAGGAAAATTGTAAATCACTTTGTACGTACTTAATTAAATAAAGTAATCATAATTATTGAACAAAACCTACCAACCGTGAAATATGTTTATTTTTGTGTCTGTAATATCACCTGCCCCCTTGTCTTTTTAACCGAAACCGTAATACAAGTGCAATACTGCTTCACGGCAGAAACTCCCAATTTTCTGGATTGTCAGATAATAATTATACAAATCAGTAAGCAGGTATCAACCTATATTTTTTTTTCTCTCTTTTTATCTGCCATCGGCTCTTCAGCCATTATCAGATGTGTTCTGGGAGGAGGAGATTTAGGAGCAGTTCCATTGAGTTGCCCTAATTACTGTTGATGAACTTCTTAGTTCCTCTGATCAAGCGAGAGGATATCCCATCTTTTAAGGCGTTTTATTGTTCTTTGGTATCAACCTGATGAAATCAAATAAATAATCGTCAAATGGAGAAGGAATTTAACATTATACATAATAATATATAAGAACATATTATGTACCATGTAGTGTATAAACATGCTCGCCGTTTGATTCTGATGGATTGACTGAATGAAACTACATCCCGAAGGATGCAGATAGGTGTCCAAAGTGGATACTTCCTCTCGGAAGTTAAGCAGTTCATTGCAAATAAACAACATCATACAATACCGAATTTGGTGGGTACGTAGTTACGGATAATAATCGAAATTCATTTTGCGGCAGGTATATATGCGAATATGGATTCTGTTTTAATGAAGTGATTATATAAAATGAAGCTGTGTGTTATGATGAATGTGTATGTCTGTGATGACGAATTCTAACACGCCCTCATATCTAGACTGTCCGGTGTCATAATAGGCGACTAAGGAGTACACCGATGACCGCGTGCCATTTACACCTAGGGCGCTAAGCAGGCCCGCCGTAAAATTCTGCCAAATCCCTTGTTGAAATCGAATGGACAAAAAGTTTACATATTGTCGAGTTCCTGGCCTATTCTTCTCAGTTAAGTGCGCAAGTGTCCTCCGCGGGCCTATACTGAATATAAGAATTGCGTGCACCGCTTCAAATGATTGGGGAAAAGGGCAGACAGATGATGATCACTACATAGTATAAAACAAAGTCGCTTTCTCTGTCCCTATATCCCTATGTATGCTTAAATCTTTAAAACTACGCAACGGATTTTGATGCGGTTTTTTTTAATAGATAGAGTGATTGAAGGGAAGGTTTTTATGTATAATACATGTGACATCTCACGGGAACACGGGTAAAACCGCGAGGGACAGCTAGTTATGTTATAATTTGTTAAAAATTCTACTCATTTTTATTGTTTATAAAATATGCAAAATCTAGGTACTTATAATGTCCTATATAAGATAGGGTACATCTGTAGTTTAAGCCTACACGTCATGCCTTCGTTTGAAATATTTAACAGTCTGATTTATGGTGAGTCAGAATTTCGGAACTGGTTTTTTGGTTCGCTAAATTCGAGACATTTGAATGTGCGGAGGCGAGCTTGAACAAAGTAGAACAGTATCAAGTATAGGTACCTACATATAAATGCTTTATATTAATCTTTAAAATGCCCATGACTGATGTAATTTGTGTTTAAATAACTTATAATATTTATAAATAGGTTAATTATATATTACAATGTACAACAATTATATTACAAGGAAATATTTTTGTTGATGAAGTGATAGGTAGAAAAACCCAATGTCAACCAAACATTACCCAAGCTTTTAATGACTAATTGCTAATGGCTAATAATAATTATTGTTTAATTTAGAAAACAATAGGATTTTTGTATATTCTTGCGGTTTCTTTATTGTTTACAATAAAATTAATCTTCTATAAATTTTATCTTAGGGCCTAATTTCATTTTAATCCGAGAACTGTTTAGAAGGCTTTTCGCAACAAACTTTCAGATGGACAGAACAATATTCTAAAGACAAAAAATTTTGTTTATTGGGATAGATGAAACAATATTTGTTTATGGAAACGATAAAAGACTTAAATTACGTTAATAATATAGAATTCCAGTCTTTTAAGGTTACCTTGTATAATGTTGATGTGGGAATATTGCAAAATTCCATAGGTACTCAAAACAAAACAATTCTTGTAGATGAGAATTAAGTTTCTATACGGACTGATTACATATTGAGCATTGAAGTACAAAAATATACTATTTTAATTTAATTAGGATGAGTCTAATATATATTATTTTTTTAAATATTTTATGATAATTTGATTGTTAACACATACACACATGTTACCAATAACACATTATGTTAAAACATAGTTATGAATTGATTTGGTATTTCAAGAAAACACATTACTAGACACAATACTAGCCAATAAGCCGACATACTTCATAATTTGAAAATAAGAGGTACCTAATTAAATGTGTTTCATTACAAAAAATTACAAAATATTAACATGATAACAACTTTTCACTGTCAGTCTCTCCAATCATTTGCCACAGATATTGAGACAGATAAATAATTACTAAAAAGAATTTTGCTTTCATATGTTTAAGAAAATAGTTTTATTTTGTGTCAAAAACTAAATAAAAAATATAGACCCTAAACTTCGGTTCAGTATTCAATTCTACAATACTTTAGTACAACTATACTAATATAATACCTACCTTATCAAAATTTTAACTGGTTGGTTGTAACAAATATTACTATGTGATAGACAGAACATTTACTCAGACTAAAGCCCTACTCAAGCATAAGTTTTTAACATCCTTATGTTATTAATTAAGCAAACAATAGAAAAGAGTTGTTTTACTAATATACTGATTAGATAAAATGTTAGGTACCATACATACAGTAAATTTAATAATTGTTCATCAGTTACAAATAATCTGTAAATCTAGAAACGTGCTGTTTAGACACAAGTGTTAAATTATCAAGATTACATACTTTAAATTACATACCTTCACTATAAGTTATTTGGTTCAAAATTCTAATGCAAATAATCTAAGAATAGTGCCTTGCATAATTCTGATAAAACATGTTTGGTTATGAGTTATTTTTTCAATTACCTACAAATATTACCAGTAAATAAATAAGTACACATTTGTTTTAATCTCATGGGCCATTTATGGGGCCTTAGAATATACCAAAAATACCATGACTTAGTTAAAATTCATTTAGGTAGATTTAACATTAGGATTTCTGGGAGAATATATAACAGAGCACAAGTTTATTAACTTTTTTAACTATTATAAAATATTTAATAAATTACCTAGACAGGATTCTAATTTAACTATTAATGTTTATGGAATACAAAGGGATTTTATTCTATCAAAGTGGTGATTAAATGGTTCCAAACAAATTTGTAAAAACAATGACACATTTAAATATATCACACAAGTTTGGGTTTATGTCTTTATTGTAGGTGCAAATATTTTTTCCTAAAGGAATTTTATGGAAAAGTTGAATAATTCCATAAGGAAGAAATGTTTTTGATAAAATTACAAATTTAATTGCATTTGTTTATGAAATTACTTAAAAAAAATAAGTAGACAATCTGAGTCAACTTTTAACTTTCAACTTAGGTCATTACCTCAGCTCAAACATTTTTTTACAATAAAAATATCTTGACTTTTAAAGTGATGTCTTCACAATAATAACTTTTGAAACAGGAGAATAACTTATTTTTACAATAAATTTAAAGACCTCGTATCAAGTAGGTACTTGCAGGGTAACTGGGTTGGCAACGTATTCTATTATTTTAAGTGGTTCAATGAAAATTATCGTTATTACTCACCACTCTCGATGTATGGAAGAGCGAGGAGTAGAAATACTATGTATCCAATTTCACTGAACATGGTCGCTTCCAAACGCACACTTTTTATATATTCACGAAGTCATTGCACATAAAATACAGCTGATTTTCAAAACCACACAAAACCTTTGTCTGTTTTTCACGCAAACGCATGCGCGTGCAAACAATATTTTTTATTTACATTACAATAAATTCCATTGTACACTTTACACGAGCGATTCAGCACTGTTGTCACCGAGATTATTTACAGGATTCTTGAAACAGAAGCTGAATCGAAACAATAAATAACAACAAAAAATGTTTCCGTCTCTGAATGGCCAATCCAACCACAGTTAATAATAAATGCAACAGAAATAAACGATTAACAATTCCACTTAATTACGATTACTGCCTCATATCCAATTTATATTCACAACACTATTCTTATCCTAAATTAATTAAATCTAAAAGTAATTCCACGACTTCCCTTCTGTGCCTGTCTGACATATTGGATTTGTAAATTATATTTCATAGACGAAACGAGATATTTATGGCTTGACAATACTCTTAACAGGTGTTTCCTTCTCTTTCTGCTCTTCATAATAAGTAGAGATAGAAGAATCAACGTTGTTAAATATCACAGTTTCTCAGAATTCGGAACGAATTTAAGTTTTCTTTTCTTAGTAATACTGAGACTTATTTATAGCCAGTGTCAAGTATTCTTTTTCATTCGTATTATATCACAACACAGGTAAAATTTAGTAATTTAGAGGCCGATTAAATACTAAATACATGATCTACCAACCAACAAACCTTGGTATAAGTATCAGAGCTGGACTAGGGGCCAACAGAGCGCGGGAACGTTTTAAGCGTTCAAGGTCTTGCACGGTTGTCAATCGAGCTTATCCTGGTAGGATAGATTTATGGATTTATGGAACTCGTGAAACTGCTCATGATCTTGTTTTATCTTATTTATCAAATCGTCAACAAAAAGTAGGGATTACTGGCACGACATTCAAGGGCTCTTTAGTCGAAATGGGGGTACCCATTTCGACTAAAGAGCACCAGGGTTAAATTTTAGGTCTATTTTTGTTTTTAGTATATATAAATGATTTGCCTTATGTTGTAAATTACCTCACAGATATTGTCTTGTATGCTGATGATACATCATTAATTTTTAAAGTTGATAGAAAAGACAAAGATTTAACTAAAGTTAATCATACTATTTCAAGTGTCTGTGGGTGGTTTGCTACAAATAATCTATTACTAAATTCAAAGAAAACTATATAATGCTTAAGGTTTTCCTTACCGAATGTAGCATAAGTGTATAGCCAAAAAATAATAGATGGGAGCCATATTGATCCCGTTAATAAAACTGTATTTTTGGTTCTTACATTAGACAATAAATTGCAGTGGGAACCTCAGGATGATACTCTAGCTGCTAAATTAAGTTCGGCTGCATTTGCTGTTAGGAAAATTAAACAATTGACAAATGTTAAGACAGCTAAATTAGTTTATTTTGCATATTTTCATAGCCTCTTGTCCTATGGTATTTTATTTTGGGGAGTAGCAGTGGATATATTAGGTTGGGGAAAAAGTCTTTTCGCATTATAGTATGTATGCTATTTGTATCTGGCTGGTCTTGGTATCATTGAAAGTTTAAATTTTAAAGAACATAATTCCAAATTCAAATTAAGAAAATGTGTGATTTGCATTTGTTTTTCGTACTGTACCGCCAAGATGAGTGAATCTAATGAAGCAATTCGATTCATTTTAAAATTTTACTACAAAAAAGGTAAAAATGCAACGCAAGCCGCGAAAAATGAATTTGCGATATTTATGGACCTAGTGCAGTGTCTGTGAGACTAACACAAATTTGGTTTAAGCGTTTTCAATCCGGAAATTTTGATGTCAAAGATGCACGTCGCTCTGGTCGCCCCATTACGGATAAAATAGATGCCATTTTTGAAAAAGTGGAGCAAGATCGGCATATCAGTAGTTACGACGTAGCTGAAGAACTGGGAATTGACCACAAAACAGTTTTGGCACATTTGAAAAAAACTGGGTACACAAAAAAAGCTAGATATTTGGGTACCTCACGAGCTCACTGAAAAAA
The DNA here is from genome assembly GCA_907165245.1 of Habrosyne pyritoides. Classification (NCBI taxonomy): domain Eukaryota; kingdom Metazoa; phylum Arthropoda; class Insecta; order Lepidoptera; family Drepanidae; genus Habrosyne; species Habrosyne pyritoides. The sequence continues at coordinate 9,944,618 of OU015593.1, read as the reverse complement.
ACCTAATGAACCGTGTACTCATTTGTGATTCTTTATTACGACATCATGAAACCGAACCATTTTTGAAGAAGCTGATAACTGGTGATGAAAAGTGGATCACCGGTCAGGCTTCACAGACTGTGGCGAAACCCGGGTTAACTCGCAACAAGGTGATGCTGTGTGTGTGGTGGGATTGGAAGGGCATTATTCATTATGAGCTATTACCACCAGGCAGGACCATCGGTTCTGAACTCTACTGCGAACAACTGATGAGATTATAGCAAGAAGTTGAGAGAAAGCGGCCGGAATTAATCAACAGAAGGGGTGTGGTTTTTCATCATGATAACGCTAGACCTCACACATCTTTTGCCACTCAGCAAAAATTAAGAGTTTGGCTGGGAGGTATTAATGCATCCGCCGTATAGTCCTGACCTTGCACCTTCAGATTTTCACCTGTTTCGGTCTCTTCAGAATTCTTTAGGCAGTGTCAGGTTAAACATCACGAGAGGACTGTCAAAACCACTTGTCGCAGTATTTTGATCAGAAGTCCCAAAATTTCTATAACAATGGGATCATGTCCCTACCTACAAGATGGCAAAAAGTTATCGAACAAAATGGTACCTACATACTTTAGTTAAATGTAAATAAACTATATTAAACATGTTTTGAATTTTCTTAAAAAATGCGAAGGAACTTTTTCCCCAACCTATTAGAATCAATATTTATAATACAAAAAGAGCAATTCGTGCAATTTACAGTATGGGGGTCCCATACTGTGAATCATTAAGAGATTTATTTAGAAAAATAAATATAATGAAATTACCCTCACTTTATATTTATGAAAATATACTGCTTATATAATAACATAGGAATGTTTGAGTCAAAATTGGATATCCTTAATATTAATACAAGACAACGGGAGAAGTTAGTTGTTCCATACTTTAGACTAACTAAAGTAAACAAGTCATTTCTTGGTAATTGTGTTCGATTTTATAATAAGATTCCGCTTTCAGTAACCAAAATGTCTGATCATAAATTTAAAAATTATATTAGGAAAGTTTTGAAAGAATAAGCGTAACGTAACAAGGTAGTTCATTATATTGAAGATAAAACTGTACGGAAATAGCTACTCTCTGCACAGTGCACCTCTAATTTTCTTGTTTAAGTTGTAAGTAATTATTGTTATTTTCTATTTTATAGTCTTATTTCTTTTTTTTTTGTGTTTAAATGGTACCTATATTAAGTATTTTGTAATTGTTAAATATATAAATTTGATATTATAAAATAGCCAAAAAGTCAGAATAGATAACATCTATATAATTTTTTTTTTAATAAAAAATAAAAAAAGAATTTAACCTTGCTGAATTTCTTGCCGGTTCTTCTCAGGCTGGCTTCCGAACCGGTTGTAGCTTTAGTAACCTTAAATTTGACCTTCATAAGTGCCTTCCGAGGGCCTAAACTGAATAAATGGTTTTGAAAGGAGATGAACAGACTTTTACGATAAAGCCTATTTATTTATTACACGTGATGAAGAGGCGAAATGGATGCGAATTAGCTGCTCAATCGATGGGATCATCATTCATCAACAAAAAGGGCTTATAGGATAAATACTACGAATTACACACATTTCACATAATCAAATTGTAAAGAATTCAATAGCAACAGAGGTCTTGATAAGTCATAATAGCAAAAATAATATAAAATGGAATAGAGGGATAGCGGAGGGAAGTTTAATACCTACTTATTATTGTAGGAAATGGGAACTATGTAGGAATACACCGTCGCACTCAAAACACGAACCTTTATATAGGCGGATGAATTTATATTGTCTGAATAACAATGACTTAAATTTCCTGTTAAAATAATTTATTTTTAAACTGATACTGGTTACATACAACATGAAAGTATATTTGCAGGCTACAAAATAGCATTATTCTATTTCAAAAAATATTTATGTAATAGCTATGCTCCTTGTATAGCAATAATTAAATTTAATTTGAGCAACAATCAACAGCTTCAATATCCTCATAATTTATACAGACATAACAAACACGACATAATAATAAATGTTGAATTGGCGTTTTGTTATTTGGATATAATTTCTCGTAACTTATCCGGTGCAAAAACTCCTTTTTCTGTGATGATACCGGCAATAAGGGAAGCTGGTGTGACGTCAAATGATGGGTTCCAACAATTAATACCTGTAACAATGTTTTAATAGTATGAAACATAACTGTAACTAACAGAAAACTCAATTTCCTCCTCCTCGTTACTTTTATTCCTTCTCATAAGGACGGATCAGTACCATTTAATACAACAAGATAATAAATTAAAAGGAGGGCACGTAAAAACGCATCGCATCTCGAGATGGATCTCTCGGAGAGAGCTCGGGTGGTAGTAGATGGTTTTTAAAAAAGAATGGCTAGACTATTGGGGGTTAATTTCGATTTTCAATTTGAGGAACCAATCACCTAGAATGTTGGCTGCGCATTGAATACGTTTTATGATGAGGGGAAGGCCTCCCCTCATAGCTTCTCATGGCTCCTCATAGTCCTCAACAATGCCAGGTGAGTGTCTCTGGTCCTGGGCATGTCACTCGTGAAGAGTGATAATAACAGGGGAGACAACACCGAGCCCTCAGGGGCTCTGACATGAACTAATTGGGGAGATGATAGTACTGTCCCTTCCACTCTGTAGTGAAAGCCTTTGTGGCCCGGTGGGTTATTCCCATGGTGTGAAGCTTCAAAAATTAAGTCGTCATGGCACACTTTGTCAAAAAATTTCACCACGTCGATTGGTCGACTGGTTTGGATATTATGAGAGATGTGTTGTTAGATTTTAGTGACTTGTTGAACACATGAGGAGCATCGGTGGAAAGAGTTTAAACTCGAATGTAGTGGTAAACCACTACATTCGTTTTCCAAGCCCGGAGCTTTCCTCAAGTCAGGAAGTCCCTGATGGATGATAGACTTCACTTCGTTTGGGGTAACTAAGGGCATGGGGTCTTTCACGTCAGTTTGATTTGAAATATATACTACAAGGATTAACCCCGGCCCGTGTAGTAGACGAATTTGTTCTAATTTCAGTTTCGTGTCGCTATTATAACAAATGCAAGGTAATCTATACTTATATCTATAAAATTTAAATTACCAGGAGCCGCAATTCTGTGTTCACCAATATGCGTCATTTCTCTGTCTGGACGTTCTTCTATTTTAATCCTATCACCTGAAGTTAGTGACATATCAATAGAAGTAAGAGGCGCGGCAACATAGAAAGGCACTTCGTGATATTTTGCAACTATTGCTATTTGATATGTTCCAATTTTATTTGCTGTGTCACCGTTAGCAGCAACCTGTAACATAAGCAAACAATGTCTTTGAATCAAAACCATATATATTTAGAACGTTCTTGTGAACCAGTGTAATCACAATATGATAAAATTGTGAATATTATAAAGAAGATGAATTCCTTAATTCCTTGAAGTATGATGAGGATAGGTCAGACTGCTTTAATTATTTAACTAATCTATATACAGGAATAATTTTCAAGCAATGCACAAAAAAATTTCGATGGTGCAGTATCAGTAACAGAACACATTTCGATTATTTGTTTAATTTCTTTTTCGACTTTAAAATCAACAAACAATGGACACTATCTGTTCATAATAATATCAAAGTTAGTTATATATAGTTTCTTATTATCATGAACACATGCATCTGTGGGGAAGAAGTATTTTAATTACATTAATAATGATTACCCTATCAGCTCCAACAACGACTGCATTAATCTTCCTGGAATGCATGAGAGCAGAGACCATACTATCAACTACAAGTGTGGCAGGAATCTTCTCATGTACCAACTCATATGCTGTGAGCCGGGCTCCTTGGTTGTATGGTCTGGTTTCAGTGCAGTAAACATGTTCTGAAATCAATTCAGTAAAGTATATTAATCCTCAGGCTTGATATAAAGCATCACTTATATTATACTAGCTGTCCCTCACAGTTTTACCCGCGTTCCAGAGAGATGTTATTTTTTCTCAAGATAAAACTTGTCTATATATTATTCCAGGGCATGCTCTATCCAGTGCCGGATTAACCATGTAGCAAGAGTAGCAATGCTACGGAACCCCGCGCAAAGCGGCCCCCTTTCGCGTGTTTAAGGCCGGGAGCCGGATTTTTTTGAGGAAAACTTATTTATTAGGATGTTATATCAAATTTAATCTTGTGCTAGTTCTACATAAAGTCCTATACAGGCGCGATTGTATTCCGTATATCTTTTTTACTGCTTTATACCTAAAAACCCATTGCAGACTAAAGCCCCTCCATGGAGTTTGCTATGGGCCCCACGGTTGCTTAATCCAGCATGGGCTCTATTTATGTGCCAAGTTTAATCGAAAAAATATACTTACCAAGTCTCTTAGCACCATGTAAAGACCGTATTACTCCTAGAGCAGTGCCATAGCCTGCAGTTGCCAAAGAGCCAGTGTTGCAATGTGTCAAAACTCTGACTAATCCATCACCTTCCAAACTCTTCAATATTGCCTCACAACCAAATTTTCCAATAGCTTTGTTATCTTCTATATCTTTGCTTAACATACATTCTATGCTGCTAATGAATCTGTAACAGATTAAAGCACAATGTTGTTATTATCTCTTGGTTTCTGTGTTTTATTATAATATATTTATTGACAACTAATGAGAATCAGATTAGATGACATTGAGTCTAGAATTTGCTCCAATTGTAATAGGCAATGTAATTGGGCAAGAAAATAAGATAGCTTAATATTATAAACCTTTACAATGGTATTCTTTAGGCAATAGATCAATATAAGTACAAACTTTTCTTTGAAGTCATCGGGAGTAATAGTGTCATCAGCACTTAAAGTATTTGCTAAACTTATAAGTTCATCTGCTGCCAATTTTATATTCACAGCTGTTGGCCTTGCTGACACCAGGTAATTAAGTTTGCCTTCTATCTGTAATTAGTGGAAGTGTTGCCAATTTAAATTAAATACTTAGCATATTTTCAACTAATGAGTACCAATATTTGTTTTTGTCATTAACTAATGATCTGTATGATTGAAAAAACGAAAAGTGTGTTATGGTGAGAATATTTTAATATTTGTCTTTTATCTATGAACCTGGTATTAGTAATTTTTTTTAAGCTATGAAATGGAAATATGTGTATTTGAATTTTTATTTTTTTATGAATTTCAGAGTTTTACTGTTTGTGAAGCTATGCAAATGACAGCCCTGCAGGTGGACAAATAGTCAGCTCAACATAGTAGCAACAGGATGCAGAAAGTGGAGAACCAGAAGTTCTGGCTAATATTGGTGAAAGTGTGAGTCCAGCAGATGGCTATGCATAATTTTTGATGATGATGATGTTTAAAACAAGCAAGAGAACTAAATATAAAAAGAAAACATGCAAGCAAATCCATGAAAAAATGCTGGTTAAACAAAACTGATAACAAATTGTTATGTTACACCACATAAGATGTATAGTTATCTTATCAAGGAATGTTAATATTTGTTGTGTAATATTATTAGCGTTAGTTACATTTTCTTATCAACTCAGTAAGTCAGAGACTTATCTGACCTCTTGCCTCATAATCTTTTTGTCTTCTGTGGTGTCCTTCAGTACTTCTATGGCTAGCGACAGGCATCCAACTATTGCTATTGCAGGGGCACCACGTACCTGAAAAAAATGCAATTTAAATATAATACTAGCTATATATAGCTATGAGTCTGCCAGTCCATAAGACCCTGTGAAGTTTCTAATCAGTTAAATGTATTCAATTTCATATCCAAAAAGTATTTAGATTGTGCATATTCTTCAAGACTAACATACCTACATTCAAATAATACCGTAATTAAGCCTGGCAATCTAACTAGATTGCATACTTTAATATGCAATAAGTACCCTAACTAATTGTTAATCTAATAATATTAATTTGAAAATAAAGGTATTTCTGCACCTGCATACTCATCAGCATATCAGTGCTAGATAATAAATAAACTAGGTATTCTTGGACTTGAATTCATTGTCACAAATTTCTTAAGAATAATTAACATAAGAATTAATTTTAATAGTAAGTGAGAAGCCTACCTGCATTTTATTTATAACCTTCCAGCCATCTTCAACACCTTGTACCTTCACATATCTTGTTCTTATAGGAAGTAGTAATTGATCTAGAATTTCTAAGGTTCCCCTTTTATATTTTATTGATTCTAGACTCATAATGATTAAAGACTAGACGACTGCAGAACCAGTTCTACACAGTCAGACAACTAGAAGATTCACTTCCTAAATGATAGTATCAGTTCCAAGTTGTTACCCCTACAAAAATATTATAAACCTCAAAGTAATATTTAAATATAGTGATATTAAAATATTTTTTAAGTAAATTGTATTACATTTCCAAGTAGGTACAATAATACAATGACAGTAAGCAAGTGATTATTTATTGAATGTGACGTTCGTGACATAACCTAATTCAATGTTGCCGTTCTACACGTCTTAGCCAGTAAATCAATATACTTTTCGTAAATTGATCATAACATAAGCTTGAGTCGCTAATGTTGAGTGTAAATAGTTAGCTAGTATAGTAATGCTAAAAGTAAAATTTTGCTAACATATTCAAATTAAAACAAATATTGCTAACCACCATCTATCGAATAAAAAATGATTCAAACCACAATTAATTATTTATGATTTTTATTTAGTTTTAAGTGTTAAATCATGAATGAGGTTGACTTAATGGACTACACCCACGTAGCAGCTGGTTGTCTGTTATCAAAGTTATCAAAGAAGACAAGTTATTAGGGCATTCTCACGATCGAACAGACATATAGCTCTGAGATGATAATGACGTGTTAGAAGCATCCTGTGGTTTTAATGGTCAAAGCTTTGTCAGGTGTAAATATATCTCGTTTATTTTGTTGACCTTAGTAGCTCACAGTACAGACTCGACTAATACGCCTGACTTACCTACAACCAAGGTACGTTGGCAATCACACGATTCTGACGCTTACAATCTGACGGAAATGATGTAAGTGAACTTACTTTGTTTGTCTATGACATAGTTCCATTTCCGCCCGACATCGACGAGAGACGCATCGTCATTGTGGTGATTGAATCGGATTAATTTCTCCGGACATTAAAGGAAGGACGGCATAATGTCTTTGCCCCGAGTATTCTTCGATGTGACTGCTGATGGCTCAACGCTTGGAAGAATCGTTGTTGAGGTAGGATATAATGACATTTAATTTTAAGATTTGTCGCCCCAGTGGTTCCGGCCGGCATGATATCGGTGACCGGCCACGCTTTTCTAGAAGCTCTGAGACGTGACTCCACCCATTATACAAAATTGGTTAATATTCATGATTTGATCAATGAAGTTTTTCCTTATCTATATCACTCGAACCACAATTTTTTTTCTAATCAAACATGTGGTTGGTATCTATATATAGATGTATGCAGTCATAATTAATTCTCTATTAAATGTACATATAAGTACTCGCCACTTACCTTCTTGAAGGTCAATCTGTCAGAGAAGGCTGTATGTAGAGATAATTAGTTAAAGTGGAATTTGCCATCAGTGATGTTTGTGAACGTACATTTAGCTATACTGTTATGAGTTTCTTTCTTATCGCGAAGTTAGCTGAATCATGTACAAGCCGTGCGCAAGCGGCGTTTACGACTTTATAAAATTGAATGTATCTACATAAGAGGAAATTGCTCCAGGCACATCGTGAATCAGCGCAATTTATCATTATTATAAATATTAAACAGTTTAGAATTGGATTATCCATTAATAATTTTATATTTTGTTTGTTACAGTTGCGATCGGATGTTACTCCCAAGACTTGCGAAAATTTCCGTGCCCTGTGTACTGGCGAGAAGGGCATCGGTTACAAAGGCTCTACCTTCCACCGTGTGATCCCTAATTTCATGCTGCAAGGTGGTGACTTCACCAACCATAATGGCACTGGTGGAAAGTCCATCTTCGGTGAGAAATTTGAAGATGAGAACTTCGTCCTTAAGCACACTGGCCCCGGAGTCCTGTCCATGGCCAATGCTGGCCCCAACACTAATGGATCCCAATTTTTCATCACTACCGTGAAGACCTCCTGGCTGGATGGTAGACACGTCGTTTTCGGCAATGTTGTTGAGGGCATGGATGTAGTGAAGCAAGTTGAAGCCCTTGGTTCCCAATCTGGCAAGCCATCGAAGAAAGTAGTTGTCACTGACTGTGGACAGCTTTGCTAAATTAATTCCCTTAATAATTATAAAACTATAATGCAATATTTTAAGTTTAACACTATGTCCTCCCAAGTAAAACCTTCCCAGTCTTTAAGATCAATTTTTAACTTTGGGTCATTCCAATTATGTTAATAAAATTATTGCTATTTTTAGGTGGCAAACTAGGGATTGCATTTATTTCTGTGCATTGTTTATTCATAATAAATTAACTTATGTAATATAATTATGTTTGTATTTATTATCATCAGAAATCTTATCTTGTCTTCTTGTATCTGTACAAAATGTTTCTGGTAGGCTGAAGTGGTGAATATGGACTATTTACCAACAAAAGTTAGAAAATGATTGCTTGGTTTGTTATGTTCAAATTGGTACTAGGTATAATGGTAAAAAAAATTACAAAATTATTGTAAACAAAAAATAATTTTTTCCCGATTCATACAATCTCGGAGTCTTTAAGGCAAGAGTGAATAGGCATTACTTGAGTTCGCGTGTACCATCCTCGACCACATCGTCACTTTCCATCAGGTGAGATCTAGTCAAATGCGCTCAAGATTTTATATAAAAAAAAAAAAAAAGAAAGAAAAATGACAATGATTTCCTTTTTTGGTCACAGTAATTTATAGCTGAATCTTGTTCCAAGTGTCCTATACAATGTCTACGCCTTTACAAAAAACAACACGTGACGGCATACGGTGGTTGATCTAGTTCCAATTTGAAAACTGGAACCAGTTGATGTTGTTGGAGCCGTCTAAAGGGGGCCCGACGCCCGCGAAGCAAACGTCGCTTCTGGTTTGCAACAAAAAGGTGACTTGCAAGTGACGTCAGACTGCAATCGGCCATTGACTCGTGATTTATGAATGCATAAAGTTCGTTAACCCTGACCTTAGTTTCCCACACTACACAGCCGAAAATATTCTCTAGGCAAATGTGATAAAAGAACTATTTCTAACGATTTATCAGATGTGTCTGCCTAACCTCTTCAGGGTCAGCCAACCATCAAAATCTTGACTTTGAACCACCTCTACACTACGATCGACATAGTATGTAGGTACAGTATAATAAATACATTATACAATCGTTTCAGAGCCTTGACACCAATTATTATGATTGCTGCTATAATGACCACGCCTGGGTTAGGTATCTACCAATATGTGTAATTATTGTCAACACGAAAGTGATCAACCAAAAACCTACGTTCTTTTCTATATTCTAATAGCAATGTAGGTACCTAATTAGTAGATAGGTAGTACGTATTAAATTTACTAGACTTTGTTTCTTTCAGTTACTCCCATTAAGTTAATGTTGTTAATGTATTCTGGGGTGAATGTACTCATTAACATGAACAGCTGTAACTATGGAACCAACTGAAATTGTACAAAATAAATCGGCTGTTTCTTACATCGGTCATTTAGGTAGTGAAATTCAGAATGGAATTTCTGTTTCATATCTATCAAGTCATGGTGTTCTGGCACTTCGATTTATCACGTATTCACATAGATTTAAAGAGACATCAAAGTAAGCCATAATATGCCAGTTCATGAAATGTATTCCAAATTATCTTCCATCAACACTTAAAAAAGTTCTTGAACGATGCGTGGTATAAATTCGTCTGGTAAAATCATGAATAAGTATTAACGATATGGCACTATCCGATCAAGAATTATCCTTCATGAATAACTATGAAATGCTAACGTTTTGCTGCCGGTAAAATTAATATTGCACATGGACTCTACATGTGTGCGGGCCGACAAGCATTGGTCGCTCTAGAATCAATCTTATTCATCGTCATATCATAATACTGTCTTCAAAACTATACGTATAATAGGTAGCTTTATTTCCAACATTTTTAGGTTAGGCAAGCTTCAGTTCTCAGAACTATGATAATTTATTTAGTGGACCAAGTACCTAATAATATAGCGGATAGGTCACTGAAAGTTGGGTTGGTAGGCTCTATAGACACATTAGCTGTCTTGAGGGCTTACAAAATGGGGCTCTGCGGTGGTCAGGGTTCTATTAGTTTAAGGGAGAACATTTAAAACAATATCAATTTCGTCCAGACTTTATTATTTATTAGGAGTGAGACTGACAATATTTCAAAAGTTTTATGTGATATATTTTAAAAAAGTTAATTTTATAAATAGCTGCTCGATTATTGATACAAATTCAGAGCGATATTTTGTTACTGAAGTTGTACCATGGTTATTATACCTGAATAGAAACTAAGAAACTGTAACATACCTAAGATTTTTCTACAATTTTTACTATTAACCGCATCATAATCAATCGAACCTATAAACTAATGTTATAAATGGAGAAGCGAAAGTTTGTGTTTATGTTTGTTATGGCCATCTTATTCTGTAATGGCTGAATAGATTTTAAAGATGCTGGGGCTATGGATCATAAATGTAAACTGAAATAATGTATAGGATATATTTTATCCTGGGTAAACAATCGAGCCCTTGGGAATGTGGGTAAAACCACGGGGCAAAGATTGTATATAACAATCATATGCTCTAAGCCGAATCAAATTCCGCAGCACCAGCTTTTTTACTCTATCTAGTGAAGCATTAAGTTTAAAATGTTCACTAGAACATTTTACTATTAGGTTGGTTTTATGTGTTTTTCTTCATATTTAATTAAAGTAAAAAAAACAATAACATCATTATATTTCTGGCCTGCAATATTCGAACAAGGTTCGAACTCACAATAGTTGTATGTAATTTTTCATTTTCCCAATAATATCTACACAATAAATAAATAATTTTTAATATACAATTAGCTATCTAACTAAAAAGATTGAGATTCAATTTTTTTTACATTGACGGTGTATTTTATCATAGATATTGAAACTACACCGTTATGTAAACTATAAATAGATACCTACCTAATAAAGTTATTTTTTGACATGTATAACTATTATTGTAATGTCTCTACACATACATTTTATTTGAGATTATTAATGAAATATTAGCTAAAATGTGAATGAACAGGATTTATATTTAAGTTAGATTTTAAAATAATGAATATACCTTTATATTGCCGGTAGTTTAACATTGAATCACGATATTAATATGAGCCATCTCATCCTTTTTTGATTCAAAGAACCTTTGCGACCGATCAGTTTAAATCTTTTACAAAATATGTTGATGTTGTTTCAATATTCTCTGAGGTTCTTTGAAGCGGATGCAACTATCCTAACGCATTTAATTACCTAATCATAAAGTTAAAACTATAACAAAAGCAGTGACGGCTGCGAAAATGAAATGATCATTAGATCCAGCTCCTGAGCCGTAGTTGCAAAGGGAGGTAGTGCAGCATGAGGTACAGGCGTAGAGCTTGGTTCGTTCACCGATGATTATGCAGCCTGGTTCGCAATGCTTCGTACAGTTCCGTTCGAGTGCCCACATCTTCAATGCTGTTGTTGAATTTTCGGTTGATGTTGTGAAGGAGAAGCGCTTAACCTGTGAACACAAATTACAGGTTCAATTGGCTACGGTTTAAAAGATACTCTGCGACATTAATACAGGTAGACAGATGGCGATATTGTAATAGGGTATGGTATTGTTTTAGGTATGGAACCCTTAAAATGTGATAGGTTGTTCATCTAAGCTACCCAGCTTGATCTGAGCAACGTGGTGCTGTGGCAATCCATATTTGCTAGTTGTCTGGTTAATTACCTACACGTAGGCAAACTCTAGGTCTTATTCTCCTACCTAACTTCATGTCAAAAGTTACACTACAATGTACTCGTATACAATGTTCACGTACCATGCACATCCGCCGATCATTGTGGCACTTATGAATAAGTGCCGAGTTGTTATGCCGTAAATCCGCACATCGGTCCTCTGGCACCTCTGCCAGACACTTATAGCACCAAAGTTCATTGTTGGGTCTTGCTGCAGCGGATGTAACGTGCACGCTGTCCCGCAGAAGGTCGCCTGCCGCTTCTGGAATTAGGAAAAATAAAAGGTATTGAATTAAACTGTTCATTATCGGATATGATATATTTGGAAGGAGTTATTAAAAGTAGGCACATGAGCAGTTGCTGAATACAAATGTCCAGGGGCATTGAGAGCAATTTTTGAATCACAAGAATAATATATCCGAAGTGCACCTAGTGTCAAATATCTATGTTAGTATAATATAATTCACTGTGCTGCATAGGATGCGATTTACCACTTAAATCTGTGACAGTCAAATTGCATTCAGGATTGTTTGTGACACCATTGTTATGTAAGTGTCACAAATTGCTGTATTGAGAACTAGACTAAGTGATAGTTCAATTTTAAGTCATTAATTAAATGGCTTTGAATTGCGTTTATGATACTAGGATAGAATAAAAGGTAAAAAATCATAAAGAAATCACAAAGTTTAACTGCTTGCCAAAGGTAAACAAAGGAACTAGTCATATACCTATTCTAAATATATTATTGTCTATGTTATTTATTATTCTAATTTATCCTTCTATTCAATAATTAACTCTATAAAGCATTTAGCAATAGAAGTTATCCAGAAAGTCTCAAATTATTTAGTTTAACTGCTACATATTGTGTATCTTACTGAATATATTAAAATACACTTCAATCTCACATTTTGAGGACGGTGAGTGTCTTGTTAAATTACAATATCAGACATTAAGATAGAATATTTCTAAAAATGAAACCAAAACAAAGAGATCCATAGACAATATTTTGACGTTTGAAGTCAGACACTGGTAAAGTCCCTGTAGGCCTTTAACACAGGACCTTTAGATGGATTTTACGAAAGCTTGGTATGGAAATGGATATGAGGAACATAATGGCAATGAAAAATGTGAAAATAGTTGTTTTGACATACCTGAAGCGAGTAAAGAGAACGAGAGCAGTATCAGGGAGCGCATGATGTTTGCAATGCGTAGTGCGCATGTGCCAGCTTCCTTGTATCGATCTCGTCTGGAGCAATACCTGTTGCTGATCCCGGCAAGCCCCGCCCACACCCTGCCTCTACCCCTCGGGGCACTGAAACACTTTGATCGAGGAAAACAATCTCAACTTTCCAAATTCTTCAGAAAATTAAAACTTTGACTCGCCCGCTCTGAGACCTACGACAGCTTTTTAGATAAAGTACGAATTAATTATGCGTCCAAAAGTAATTTGGCATGGACGCCATTTTGTATTGAAATAGTTAAAATCTTGCAGCAATATTGAATTTATACAATTTTTCATTATTTTAGTTATTGATAAAAAAAAATTACAAAGTTTTGAAATTTAGGTGATACCTAGATGGTGATATATAGATAGTACCTATTTTTCGCAGATGGATGGTGTGATGAATGGTCTATTCGTTGATATGTAGACGTATTTCCTTATCCATAATTAATCCTAGATATCAAATTCATCCGTAACTTTTGCACCATACTTCAGCTTTAATAATTACTTTAATATTCTATTTTAGACAACATAAAGGGTAAAATGTAAAGAGTTTGTACTTAGTGTTTATAAACTTAAATATTTAAGGTCACTCAGCCCAGGATTGCTTCAATTTGCCACGCCCGATGTCAAAGTCCCGTAGCCAATAATTTAACTGCCCATTCCTTTTATCTCGCGGTCGTGAACTCAATTTTCTAAGGAAAGGACTTTTCCTTATATCAAATCTACCATTCTTATAGAAATACTTATGGGTTCCCTGAGCATTGAATTGAAAACGTTTCTTGGTCACGTTTATATACCATCAAGCCAAAATTGGATTGAAGTAGCTTAAACACTAGCAGAAATTAAAGTAAAACTTATGTGTAAACTTACAAAAAACCCAGTTACTTACTGGCAAATTAGGACATTTTATCTACTTGATCGATTAAATTTTGACGTCGAAAACATTCCAATTAAAAGTAAAAAGTGTATTTGACAGAAAAATAAATGAATCGCTGTAATAGTCGGTATTAGAAGCCCAACATATTTTTAATTCATTCCTATAAACGTACTTATATTATGTTTTGCGAATGTTTCGTGCCATATGTGGTTCGCAAATAAAATATGACCCGTAACTGATTGAAGAGAACAATGGTAAATTCCCTTTGTTGCCGGATATTGCAATATCAATAAATTTATACATACCCCACAGATATAGAGTTCATTTTAGTGTGGCATTGTCATGCCCGTATTACTAGACTATGATTGTTCATAGAATGGATAGAGAGGATAGACTCTTGGAGGTACCAATATACTCGGACAGATAGACAATTGTTTATGACGAAACTATACAGGTTCTTTGATAACTTTTTTTTTTTTTTACTGCTACCGCCCAAATTGACTCCATGCTGCCTGATGTTAAGCAGTCAATGAAGTCCCCTAGTGATGGCCATCATCCCAGCAGCCAGCGTAGCATTGTGGCATGATGGCCCTCACCTTGACGGCCTTGTGAGTAGCTTTTTCACGCCCCGCTTAAAGGACCCAGGATCATAAGTGAAGAGAAACACGTGGGCTGGTAGCGAGTTCCTCATCTTAATGGTACGGCAGAGATAAGAGGTGCCGAACCGTTTGGTGCGTGACGGAATCTGTTGAAACTACGAAACCCAAAAAGCTTTTTCAATAACCTTGTACAGAATTCTAATTGACAACCGTGTCTATTATTTGAATAACGATATGCTTTTCTAAAATATTGGTTGACAAGGGTAGACAGTTGACTACATTCTGTAGTTACTGATGCTGTCCATTAAACCGATTTGAAATTAATTAGAACCATAGACAAACAAGAAATTACGATTGCATTACGTGGATTAAGCGTATTAGTATTAATTATTATTTATTAATTAGTGCCCTGGGCTATGTCTGTCTATGGTTAAATTTGACGGACCAAAATACTTTTAATTTTATTATTACCTCTCCATTAAACTATGGAACTTTCTGCTACGTTTTAATTAAGCTTTTATGATCGAATTCCAGTAGGTAAGGTAGGTTGTACTTGTGGAGGTTTGTACTTTATGTACTGTGATGACGATGATGAGGTACGTGGCTGTATTGGTTGTAATCGTAGTCAACGTGAGGACACAGTAAAAAAGAAAATATAAACCACAATTAATATTAAGGTCCATGTGGGGCAATTATAATGGTCAAAGTAACTGAAGCTACCAACGATTCGGAAGTTCGCTTCCAACTGTGAAGAACGGCCGGAACGTTAGCCAGTCTACATTTTTAACTTTTATTTTCTTTCAGATAATATTATTATTATTATTTATTTTTTTTTAATAAGGCAAACCAACGACATATTTACAATGAATGATTAGTGACATAATATTTCATAATTTAAGTACAGTGTAAATACGTCACTTACAGGTATGCACACCATTTACAGTAAACTACATTATCAAGATAATATTAAGAATAATAATCTAAACAAGCAAGTGCCAGCCTAATAGTGCAGGGTGCAGCTATTTCCAGACATATCTCTCTTTAAAACATAATATACATTATACTCGTATACCCTCTTTCTTCAAAACATTCATAATACGCTTTTTAAATTTTTCATGACATCTTTGTTACCAAAACCGGTATTTTATTATAGAATCGAACATTACCAAGGAAGGACTTTTTAACTTTAGCTAGTCTTGAGTATGAAACAAGTTACTTTTCCTTTTGTCTTGTACTTAAATAATGGACATCCAATCTTGACTCAAACAGAGCCTGTTTCTACGTTAAACATTATATTTTCATAAACAAATATCTTTATGATTTACGAGGACCAATACTAATTGCTCGAATTTATCTTTTTTGTATAAATTAAACTAATTTGGCCGTCGATTGTTTGATTTTCCTTACAGTCAACATAATTTTGTAGTTAGAGAATTTATGCGAGTATTCCATTGTTATTTGTTGTCTAATGTTAGACCCAAAAACAGTATTATTAACGAGATCAAGATTGCTCCCATCTATTATTATTTGGCTATCTACTTGTGCTTCATTAGATAAAGAGTAACCTTAAGCATTAAGTTTTCTTACAATTTACCAAAAGATTATTTGAAGCAAACCATTTAGAGTCCGTTGGCATGGTAATTAAAATCTACGTTGAAACTAATAAATTCCTACAAGTCAAAAGTCCCTTTGTAGACAAGGAGTTTGAATTTATTATTAATTATTTTATTCTCTACTTTGCTTTAGGCATGCACGTGTGGTATTTTCAAAGGTCCATGTTTATAAAAGCCTCGGAAAAGGTTTCTCCGTGAGTAAACACACGAGAGATTGTCTAGAAAGGAGAATTTAATGCTCATAAAACTACGAGCAAACGAGTTTACTTTAATAATGTATAATTTAAAATATTTTTACCGGAAGAAATATCAGGAAAATGATTGTTTAATGTTAATTATAAGAGTAATTTTAAGTAGTAGAGCTTTTAGTGAAGTATTCTTCCAGGGAAGTACTTCACACCTTACGCATTTCCGCTGTTAACCAGTAGTGCACTTGTATTACTGTGTTTTGGTTAGAAAGGTAAGGGGGGCGGTGAAATTATAGGCACATGAGACTTAACAACTTCACGTCTCAGGGTCGACAACGCATTGGCGATGCCCCTAGTGTTGCAAATGTTTATAGGCAGCGATGCCCGCTTATCAGCAGGTGGACGGTCTGCTTGTTTTTCGGGCCGTGTGGAAAAAAAACAAAATAAAAATAATTGTTCAGGACCAGATTCTAGTCTTATACATAAACTAGATTATAATAAAGTAGTTCTGGTGTTTGAAAGTTGAATAAACAATGTAAATAGGTCTTCAATATAATAAATGATTGTCCGACAGTAATGGTTTTCCATTACAGGTTAACCCAGTTTAATGATGAAAAAATAAATCATAATGAAATATTTCCAAGGAATATAGTTGTGACTCCGTTGATAAATGAACTATGTCTGTTACTTGTCGATACTGACCACAGTAATGGTCGTAGGTTTTATTAACATGTGCTGATGATTTGATAAATTATCAAAAATATAGTATGTAGAAACAACTGTTCTTAAAAGCAAGGGCTAGGGATGAAAAAGCATAATGAAAACTATAATGAACATTTTAATTGGTCGATTTTATTTGATACTAGCTGTCTCCCGCGGTTTCACCCGGGTTCCTGAGGGATGTTACATTATTTTGTTCTTTCTATCATCAATAGTTTTCAAAGCGCATGCGATATAAGGAATTTTTTAGGCCATTTTTTTCAACTTGGGTTACATTATTGGAGTTTTAGTAAGGATAGTGTTGTTTCCCAACGGTGAAATATTTTTTCAAATCGGTCTAGTACTTTCGGAGCCCATGCAAACACAGACACAAACAAACAAACATACAATCAAATCATTCCTCTTTATATATTACAGTATAGATATAGAAAATATAGGAATGAAAGTCGTTGTTTATCGAGGAATTCGTACGACAAACTGAAAACTCGACGTCTCGACTCGACAAAATAAATTTCGACGACCGCGACTGTTTTTAATTATTATGCGTAAATAATTAAATGGAACGTAGTACGAATAAAGCCTTCTTGATTACTTTATAAATGTTACAAACTTGACTGACTAATTGTTACTGTTAAAAATGCTTGTAATAAACGTGGTGGATACTCTGAAATAAATAAGTGTCGGCATTCTTGATAGAAGCTATGCCCTATTAAAGCTTAAAATAATAATAGGCAGACAAAACTTCAGCTATTTAGTTGTTTTACACGCTTTATATTAGCTTCACTTGTATGTTTGTAACCGACTCCTTTAAGCGCGATTTTGACCCACTTCAAACGGTCAGATTTCAATCAAAACTTTGTAGGTAGATTTATCGAGGACCGATGACAATTCAATTGTTTAAACATTTAGACCCGTTATCCTTACTTAGGATAATCAGGATTATTGATTTAACTAAAAAATAAAAATAAATAATAGTTTAAAAATTCTAAAAAACACTAACTTATAGAAAATCCAACTAAAGAATAAAATTGAATTAAGAATAGTGTAAATACGAAAAAAATGTATGTTATTGAAAAAAAGCGTGGGGTGCTTTTTAAGATATTATCAAAATTATATTTTTATTGTAGCTCTCGTAATATTTACGAATATCGGGCTTTGTAACTCAACTAACATCAGTTATATAATAGTAAGTTTACTCGGACAGTCAATCAATTAGGAAATAAATTGCTGCTTATCGGGATAAGCAGCAATTATTATTCTTACGGGTAAGAAGGTACGTTGTTGCTCATTATTTCATACTGGCCGATTATTCTATAGACATCAAGACCCAATTAATATTAAGATGACATTCAGTTTATAAATAGAACATAATTACTGAAGCCAATTTGTTTCATAAAGATGAAGCTTCATTCTGTAATTCTATAAGAGCCGTCGCCGTCCGCTAGACGAACACCAACTATCAAGTAACAAGATTTAGACCCTCACAATCGCGCCATTACCCACGCTCCAGGGGTCCAATTCACTATATTGTCTGCACAGTTTCTTTATTTACCGTGATTCACTTTCAGCAACCACCTTTACGACACTGCAATCATATATAGTTTATTGTATTGAACAATTTGATTAGCCGCCTTTTATACTCAATAGCGATTTATTGCTGAAGAACAAAAGAATTGCCTGAATGAGTTTTCCTTCTTAACGTTGGGGAAATACAGTTAAGGCTTACAAATCCTTGTTATAAATCGTATTAACGACTCAAAGGTTCGTGGCTACTATACGATCTGACGAGCTTATTCTAGCACCATTTATTATTTAATTAATTATACTTTCCTTCTGTTCAATCCAGGGCCGATAAATGAAGGACGTTTATTGAATAAATATGGTAGAAGGAGTGTACTGTTTGGACATTATACTACCGGCACGCTGTGATGGCCGTTTTGACGTTTCAGACGTGTTGCTTTGGAATAAGGTTTATTTCCATCATCATACAATTTGCTGTTAGATCAATAGATGCGCTTTATGTATGAAGGAATAAAGGTTATTTTTCTTTGTCATTATTAAACGTCAAAACGACCATCATAGCATGCCGCAAGTTCAGTATCTTTAAAGGTTACCTATATATATTTGCAAAATTTGTTAAGTACCTACTTACGTTATAACTAGGTTACGTTACGTTATCATTAGGTGTACACATATACTTAAGGTGCACTTTCGGTTGCAGGATTTTAAAAGAAACAGAAACTGTCTTTGCTCATTGATTACTTTATTTCAACTGAACTGCTCACGATACATCGTACGTTATTCTAACAGATAGATACCTATAGCTACACACACTTACATATCAGCCGGCATCTAGTTAGCAAGCAAGTAATATCCTACCTATTTTTTTATTAATAAAAGTTGACTAAACATTAGGTATATATTAATATCAACAATAGCCATTTGATACTTATATAGATATACTAGAATATACCTACACATATTATTAAGATGCGTGGCGTAGATTGAATTGGCCACGGGTAGTCGAGGGGTCATAGGCTTTTAAGACCCTTTAAACCGCTTTAATATGTATAGCGTAGGTACTTAACGTATTGAACTAAACTTCGCATATTAACGTCGGCTTGTCTAAGTGGGTTCCATCATTTTGTAAGCAGTTAAAGGACCTGCCATCCTTCTGTAGACCTTCAGGAACGCAATAGAGAATGGTCTGTATGAAATAAATTGTTTTAGAGATATAAATAGTATTATTTCATGTAAATAAATAAATTTATATGAACGGTCAGGCCCAAATGTAAAATGCATAAGATGTGAAATTACAGTGAGACAGGTATGAATTATATGTTCATGAATGATTTGCTTCAGACTCCCAAACTAGATGGATACCTGTATTTTGAGTCACAAGCGGTCTCTCGCTCGGACTACAATATAGAGCTTAATAATATAATAACTATGGATACGTCAACATCCCTACTAATATTATAAATGTGAATGTAAGTTTGATTGTTATGCCTTCACGCGATAACTACTAAATCGATCATCATGAAACTTTGTACACACATTATTGGAGGTATTAGAAGTAACATAGGATACTTTTTGTGTCGGGAAAATGTTACATCCCTCGGGAACGCGGGTGAAACCGCGGGGGACAGCTAGTATTATATATATATATTAAAAATATAACTAGTATAATAAAGTGAGCAAAGTGTCTTTAGTGTAGTGTGATTATTATTATGTGTGTGTGAAAGTATTGAATGTAGGTTAGTTATAGTCTCTTTTTTAACAATCTAGGTCATATTTTTACATGACATGAAATTAAGCAAAGCTTGTGTTATGGAAACTAGATTGCAATCACATATGGTACATACCATGTAAATTTGTATAATATGTTGCTATAAAAGCCCGAATACAGGTAAACCTTAGTTACCTATTACATGTAAAAGTTTAAATTTACCAACATCATTTAGGATATGTAACGATTCATACTAAATGGTTATTAATGTTTTTTTTGTAAAAGATTTTTTGTGATAACAATAAACAATTTTTATAATTATTAATGCTGGTAAAAGTTCGAAATTTATGATTATTGCAAAGGAGTTCGGACATTCACTGTTATTACTTGATTAATCTTAAGATTTTCCATAGTTCTAGTTGAAGAGTAACAATTATACAAATGTGTGTGTGGCAATCAAACGCAGTACCCACAGGTTGTACCTACACTGACCATCTCGTCAACCAATATTTGCGATGGTAGGTAAAAAGACCACAACAGAATATATAGAACCAGTAATAGGTACTCTGTACTGTTACCGTTGGTTCTATGTTTAACTTAATCAATATTCATTTGCCGCGTGTAGCTTGCATTACGTAATGAATATTATATGGACGGAACCTGAAAGCTATACCCGTTTTATCATTAAGCTAGGTTTGTATACATAACGTAGTTATTCAGCTACTAACTTCGTTGGGTTGCGGCATAACGACGCCTCGCAAAGCTTACCTTTCATGTGATTGCGTAGTCAGCGATAGAGACAGAGGATTGACGCCGCGACGAAACATCTTCGAGCTAGTGTCATTTTGCTGTTACAGAATCGATACTCAGGAATAGCTAATTTGTGGTTAATTGTTATTTAGCCGGTATATAGAGAGCGATAACCATATTGATATAGATTTAAATAGGTCATTACCAGATAGTTCAACTATAACTACTTCTAAGTTTCATTAAGCTGGATAAAGAGGAAGTGAGGTAAAGATTTGAAGCAAAACTTCAGTTCTTTTCAAAACAGAAAATAAGAACTGAAGAGAATTTACGGAAGATTTGGCCACAGAAACCTTTTGTTTGATTATGGCGATCCAACAAAAGGTTTCTGTTCATTGACTTAAGTTTGTTCAAATGGTTTAGTGGAACGTGTAATGCTACGAAAATTTAAACAGTATATTTTTTTATATCACTTGTAAATGCGGTAAGTGGTCACCGCCGCCTATGGAAATTTGCAACACTAGGGGCATCGCCAATGCGTTGTCGGCCCTGAGACGTGAAGTTGTTAAGTCTCATGTGCCTGTAATTTCACCGGCCCCCTTACCTTTCTTACCGAAATACAGTTAATACATGTGCACTACTGCTTCACGGCGGCAATGGGTAAGGTGGTAGTACTTCCCCGGATGAACTCTGCACTATGAGCTCTACTACTCGAAAAACAGTTAACCAAAAACATCTCTTAAAAAGACACAAAGTCACTACATATGTCTGTTTGTGTGCTTAGTTGTTTTGATCCACACAATACATTTTGATCCGCTTTTCACCATAATTAAAAAAAATCATCCAGAAAGTTAAAGTGTATACAACGTTATATTACCACAGTCGGGCAAAGTCGCTGCCACAGACAATCTTCACTATTATTGTATTGAGAAACGCGAATTTTGTCAGTTTGGGTGTGTTACGAACCGAACTCATTTACATCACCGTTTTGGATCACTATTTGGAGTTTATTTTGTCTTCTATTTCATTTATTCAAAATGTACTGACAGTTAGTTACATATACATACAGTTTATACACAAGTATAAACTGTGGTTTCAATCCAGCGCCCTCTCTTTCATTTCGTATAGTTACGATCACTAACAGGGTGGATATGGAGTGTAGTCCACAGAACCACTGCGCCTGATAAAAAAAATAATTCACCGATAGAAATCTACACAATTCCCGAGTGACATAGTTTAATGTGATTATCCGGGGTAAATTACATTCCACAGGAACGTGAGTGAAACCACGCGACAGACAGCTGCAAATAAATACAATGAAAGTTTCTTCATTTATTAATTTCAAAATCAAAATTAATGATACTTTAACTCTAATCCTTGCTAACTTTGTTGAGAAATTAAAGGCCAGAAATCTCGATGAGGAAATTTCATTAAGGGTTATTGTGGGGGAAATCTGTGACCGCATCAAATTGCCTCGCAAACAGTGAGCCTATTTCTTAGTTAAGATCCCTGGTGACCGGCCGGTTTTATACGAATTCCAATTTGAAGACACGACCGCTATTTACGCTGATATAGGGTCATCTTCTCAAATAGATGAATTAATCTATATCTATACTAGACGTTGTCCTGTCTTAACAAAAAATATTGAATTCGAATCATTCGATTGTATCGACTGTGAAATGTGCAGTAAGAAATTATAAGTTAATTATATTATTTTATCAATATAATTCCGACCCATACCTCTATTTTAAACGATATTCGCAGCATTCTAACAATCGCTCCAGCTGTCAAACGACTGACAATAATAAAAGTTTATAATGTCAAAAACGCTAGTAAAGTGGTTAAGTTTTCTTAAATTTTCTAATTTTCCGCCAACTTTCTTAATTTTTTCTTTCATAAGAACCTTTGCCTGACAAACACAACAAAAAAAAGAATTAGCGAAATCGGTCCAGCCGTCCATGCGTGATGCCGTGACCAAGGGAAATAGGGATTCACTTTTATATATAGATAGATTATAAAGAGGAATGGTTTGTATGTAAGTATGTTTGTTACTCTTTCACGCAAAAACTACTAAACGGATATGGATGAAACTTGGCGCATAGATAGAGTATATCCTAGAAGAATATAATAACATATAGGCTTTTTATCCCGGGAAAATGTGATATCTCTCGGGAACGCGGGTAACACCGCGGGGGACATCAAATATTTGTAAGATAAATAATGATAATAGCGACTCTGACTGCCAAGTCGAAGGTCGCGGGTTCGATTCCCACTCAGGAATAAGATTTGTGTGCATGAACATGTCGGTTTTTTCTGTGTCTTAGTGTAAATATCTATATAAGTGTGTATTTAAAAAGTAGTACCTATATGTAGTATATTAGTTATTTGAAATTAGATAGCCGTGTGTAAAGAATGTCCCAGGATATTTATTTAGGTATTACATTTTCAAATGTATTTTTTTTATAATTATATACTGAAAATTTTAATGGAATTATAATTTATTTGCACTAAAAGCATAACATTATATTAGGTTGGGGAAAAAGTCTTTTCGCATTATAGTATGTATGACCTTGTAATAAAATCTCTTTGGCTATACTATTTGTATCTGGCTGGTTTTCGTATCACTGAAAGTTAAAATTTTAAAGAACATAATTCCAAATTCAAATTAGGAAAATGTGTGATTTGCATTTGTTTTTCGTACCGCCAAGATGAGTGAATCTAATGAAGAAATTCGATTCATTTTAAAATTTTACTACAAAAAAGGTAAAAATGCAACGCAAGCCGCGAAAAAAATTTGCGATGTTTATGCACCTAGTGCAGTGTCTGTGAGAGTAGCTCAAATTTGGTTTAAGCGTTTTCAATCCGGAAATTTTGATGTCAAAGATGTACGTCGTTCTGGTCGCCCCATTACGGATAAAATGGATTCCATTTTTGAAAAAATGGAGCAAGATCGGCATATCAGTTGACCACAAAACAGTTTTGGCGCATTTGAAAAAACTGAGTACACAAAAAAGCTAGATATTTGGGTACCTCACGAGCTTACTGAAAGAAACCTAATGAACCGTGTACTCATTTGTGATTCTTTATTACGACGTCATGAAACCGAACCATTTTTGATAGCTGATAACTGGTGATGAAAAGTGGATCACGTACGACAAGAACGTGCTAAAAAGGTCGTGGTCAACGGCCGGTCAGGCTTCACAGACTGTGGCGAAACCCGGGTTAACTCCCAACAAGGTGATGCTGTGTGTGTGGTGGGATTGGAAGGGCATTATTCATTATGAGCTGTTACCACCAGCCAGGACCGTCGATTCTGAACTCTACTGCGAACAACTGATGAGATTAAAGCAAGAAGTTGAGAGAAAGCGGCCGGAATTAATCAACAGAAGGGGTGTGGTTTTTCATCATGATAACGCTAGACCTCACACATCTTTAGCCACTCAGCAAAAATAAAGAGAGTTTGGCTGGGAGTATTAATGCATCCGCCGTATAGTCCTGACCTTGCACCTTCAGTCTTTTCTTTAGGCAGTGTCAGGTTAACATCACGACAGGACTGTCAAAACCACTTGTCCCAGTATTTTGATCAGAAGTCCCAAAATTTCTATAGCAATAGGATCATGTCCCTACCTACAAGATGGCAAAAAGTTATCGAACAAAATGGTACCTGCTTGGTACGTACTTTAGTTAAATGTAAATAAACTATATTAAAAATATTTTGAATTGTCTTAAAAAATGCGATGGAACTTTTTCCCCAACCTATTATATTTTTTTGTACTGTAATTGCACTAAAAAATCAACGACTAACATATAATACATTTCCAGAATATAAAAAGAATTTAACATACAAAAAATGGTTGCTATAAGTAAAAAAATTAAATATTTTTTTTTTCTCTGAAAAAAAGTTAAATATTTCGTAAACTTACAAGTTGGGGCTCTACCATTCGGTCATAAAAAAAGTACTTCCATATCCTAAAATGTATAAAAAAAGTGCTAAAAAAGTGTAAAGTGTGAAAAGGTGCTTCCACAAGCAAGGCTTCACTTTTTCTACTACTACTCTTTTTTAACGAGTATGTTATCAGAAGTAGGTAATAATTTTTAAGGTTAATTGTACTTACACGCTATTGGCCGAATGCTTTTTTAAATAACTGACGATTAATCAGCAGGCAGTCGATTCACTTTATAGTTAGTCGTTATCACCACATACATGAGTGATTTCCACTCAGAACAAACATCATAATGATTACAGTTTATTAATTGTGTTAGTACTTTAAACGTCTTCACTACATAGAATAAAACAAAGTCGCTTTCTCTGTCCCTATATCCCTATGTATGCTTAAATCTTTAAAACTACGCAACGGATTTTGATGCGGTTTTTTTAATAGATACAGTGATTGTAGAGGAAGGTTTTTATGTATAATACATGTGACATCCTACGGGAACGCGGGTAAAACCGCGGGGGACAGCTAGTTCTATATATAAAACCAAGTCGTGTTAGTTACAACTTACCCCATTTATAACTCAATAGCAGAGATAAAAAAAAAGGATTTTTTCTTCACAATTTTTTAATTATCAACGCTCTCTGATGACAGAAACTATGATCGTCGGAAACGTGAGTGAAACTGCGGGGCACAGCTATATTTAATGTAGTGAAGTAGTATATCAAAGACGAGTGCTAAAATTGTCGGGGAATTGAACTTAACGACACTTGTAATAAGTATGCTCGGTAAGAATATCAGCTAAACTGCCATGAAATAAAGTGCAGCCCTTATTCAGCCAATACAAACTTCGCGGTGCAACGAAGCCTCCGAGCGACTACTTCTCACGTGAATTCTAGTTAGCGAAAGAGACAGAGAGAAGCTGCTACAAAACATCCTCCAGCTAGTGAAATTTTACCTAATAGAATGACCCTGTTGGCGATTCGTTGCGTGACCTTATTGAATAACTATTAAGAGCTGCAGGCTTGAGCTTTTATACAGGTATTAAATATATAGCTACATGACACAGCGTTATTCTTTCCAAGATTTGATTTGATATGCAATCAATTCTTGAAAAATAATTTGAAAGAAAATAAGCTTATCAGTTTATAGCTTTTTGATCTGCGTTCCCGAGGGAATCTAATGTTTCCTGTGTTTATAACATAGCGTTTGTGCATCTGGGGCTCGGTTCTGTAAGGAAAATGACACTAACTCGAGGATGTTTCGTCGCGGCCTCTATGTTCTGTCTCTGTCGCTTACTACTTATCACCTGAGAGATAAGCTCTCCGAGTCCTCCGTGAAGTGGCTCACCGGCGAAGGTTGTATTAGCTGAATAAGGGGTTGATGTAATGTACCTTTTTAAATTGTAAAAGATATTTTTTTAATAGGTGCAGTGGTTCTTATGTTCAAATGAATATCCACTTAGTATGTTATAGCAGGATTGCTATAACATATTCTACGTCCATCCGAAATTATTTACATTTCACACGTTGGTTCCGGAGATTACTCCCGCATACATACAAACTCACAATATTCGTACACTCACTTTAAAATTAGTACAGATTGACCTTTATCCAAATACCTGTAGATAACATTCTTTCCTCATTATCTATTAAGTGCAAATACTTCTTTTTCTGTAAACCAATAAAAAAAAATTAGTAAGTGAAAATATTTCCGTAGAAATAACAATTAAGCATTAAGTGCTCTTCGATGCTATAAAATGTCAGCAATGAAATGAAATAGCACTTCGAATTCAATTAACTAATGAATCACTATGTAACAGTTACAAAATGGAAACGGTATAAAATCGTTGAAGAGCTATTGGGAAATCCATGCTGGAACAAAAGGCCGCCATTTTGTTAGTAAAGTTGCACAACTTCTCAGGAATTTTGGTATAATTTTATCAGCGAAATTCTTGTGAACACATTAAGGAAAAGGTTTTTATTTCCTGACCAAGATTTTCCTTTATATTTAATATTGTTGCCGTCTGCTATGTTACGTTATATATTGATTTTATATCGGTTTTTTCATGCGCTGTAAAATAGCGTAAAGGCGAAGGTAAAGGTCAATTGTTTACATTGTTTTGATGTACAAAATACACTCGACCGTAAAGTCCAAACCGACGATATACACAAAAGGTTCATTTTATTTGAAGGTACTTACTTTACTTTTACGTTTTAATGAAAAGGTTTCAGAATGTGATTTTCCACGTAAGCTGAAAGGCGATTCTAGTAGTTAGTAGTTGCGTTGAATGTCCGAATACTACAATGAGCTTTTGCTTTTGGTGTTGGAAACCATAACGTGGTATTAGGGTACTTTGTAGTAACCGTCTAACTGGCTGGTTGAAAATCTGTCGCCAAGCACCTGTTAGCTGCGTTTGAGAGGCAGGCCCGACTAAGCTTTGGGTGTTTACCATCTTCGGCTACGTCACTGATCATTTACCATCAGCAGTAGATTGTGGCTAAATCCTTAAAGATTAAGATCAAATAAGACATTATTGATGTATAAAATAGGGGTGCACAGGAGGGCCTGGCGGTTGGTGCTATCTATATATAGCAAGCTATTCTATGCGAAAATAATTTGGTTTTTATCCAAAACCGTTGGATTCAATAGTTTTTGACAGTACTGCCAGAAATCAACATCGAATCAATATTTTTTGTATTAGGGTCGAATAAATGAGAAACTCAAAAAACATTCTGAACAAAAAAGAAATGGGTACGTGTTTGAAAAAAACACGTTTTGTTTAACGAGACAATGTTGTCATGAGCAATAAATAAAAATAATAGTCCTATGTCCTATGTTTTAAGAGTTATAAAGCAAACGTTGCCACTTGGGATTTTACGGACTACCTGTAGACAAATAAGTGGTATGAAAGAGGTAAAAAAAGCACATATCATGGTACCAGTTTTGATAAAAAGGAGCAACTAGGTAGTTTCGCGCTGTCTGTCCGCCCACCCTATAACGATGTCCGTCAAGCTGGCACTCTAGAATAATAATATTAGTCTATGGCTGGGACATTACTTGGTTATTGCTCGGGTAAGTCCCAAAATGTTAAGACGCCTCCACAATGGGGCTATATCAACATAAATGTTTCGATTTTTTATAGATAAATATCCCACAGGACATTCTTCACACATGGTTACCTGATCGCAAATTAAGCACTGTGAACTGCTTGTACTATGGCTACCAGGTTACTGATATACTACGTACACTAATTTTTAAATATATACTTCTATAGACGTAATTACACTTATTTTCGCCTATTCATTCATGCACACAAATAATTGTCCAGGGTGGGAATCGAGCCAACTGGTCCGTCAAATTGATAGGTGATTAGTTTACAATTAAATTAAAATAAAAAAAACTATTCTATGAAATATACGGTCTCTACTTTTGAAACTTAATCATACCAGCTCAATTAACAGTAAAATAACACTCAAGCGAAATATTTACTGTTAATAATATAGTGGCAGTAGTCGCCCACAAGTGGCCTTATTAGGTTGGAATCGGCATTTCCAGCGCGGTTTATTCATGACATTTGTAGAGCACTTCAAACACAACGGACGCCGGTTGGACAGCGTGAAACTACGCTATTTAATTTCACGTTATTTAATACTGTAAAAGTATTTCAGGTTGCCACAAATTGCCTAAATTAAGTATTTTTTCACACTTTTGTTACATAGCACAGCAAAGTTCTTTATTTATCGAGGTTTTACCGTCTGGCTTTGGTTTACCTTCTTGGTTAGAATTTCCTCTTTCTAATTGAATAAAATCATGGAAATTATTATATTAACATTATTGTCAGTACAAAATACCTATGGTATATAATGCTATTGTAGTGTCAAAATTCGAACTAATAGATATGTAGCTACGAAAGCGGTAATCTTATGTTAAGTTATAAGATAAATAAATATTCCTGGACATTCTTCAAACATGGAAACCAACTGATATACATAGTGCATTTAGGTACTACTGTTTTTTCCAAATACATAATTATATATATAAATTATTGTGGCTTAAGCAACTTTAAATTTGACCTTCATTTAACTGATTTTGTTTTTTTTATATTTTATAGATATTTACACCCCATTTACACTAATATAAGTCACAGAATAACTCTGTGCCTTTACCATGAGTTTTTAACGTACGTACTCGCTAGCGACGGCGTAAAACATTTCTATGGCAAATCTGTACAGCGCCACTAGAATCGATAGTACGAGTCGATAGGTAAAAAACCTATCGAAATGTAAACACTAGCGAGTAACGTTTTTTAGCCTTTGCTATAGAAATTCGGTACCATGAGTCACAAATTTGACAGTTGCTATCGAGAAATACTGTATCGATAGTAGTTTACTTGCTAGTGACTAAAGTAAGTTTCGATAGCAACTCATGGTAGAGGTACTGGTTGGTTTTTGCGTTGTCTGTGAATTGTCGCAGTATACAAATGTTTGTACAATCGCTGAGCAGTTAGTGTTTTAAAGTGGTTTTATGTTCGCTTTATTGTCCGCTTTAGTACCTGTTTTATTCTTTGTAGCTGTAAAACTTAATTTCAATTTGCTGTGTTTATTTTTGAACTAATTAATGATTTGGTTCACATAATGCACATAAGCAAATTCCTTAAATGATATCATTTATGGAATTTGCTTGTATGAGTAACATGTGAGTAAATTTTTTTCTCTATATGTGAACCAAATCATTAATTAGTTCAAAAATGAGTTAAGGTTATTTAAGGGTTCATCATCATCATCATCATCATCAGCCTATCTCCGTCCACTGCTGGACATAGGCCTCACCTATTTAAGGGTTAATGGGGTATAATAGTATATTTATACATATTATAGAAATAAACTGAATTATACAGTGTAAGTATTTCTTGGCATAATTAATGACACATGTATTTAAGAAAAAATATACCCATTAGAGAAGAAAAATGTCATAAAGTTTATTTGAATGTATAATTAACTTTCAAGATTACTTGAAACTTTGCACATGGTTACCTGTGTTTTGTTTACGGAGATAACTGACTGGGCGATAAAGAATATGCCTATCTATAGGCGACGTTTTATTCCAGGAAAAGAGGTTAATAAATAAATAAATAAATACCCTAGAACATTCTTTGCATGCCGGCTGCATGATCTCAATTTCTGATCCCAAACTAAGCAGAGCTTGTACTATGGAAACCAGATAACTGATATTCTACATATACTACTTTTTTTTCTAACTACATCATTTTATAAATACTTACACCCAGACACAGAACAAATAGACGTGCTCATGTACATAAATGTTTGTCCTGGGAATCGAACCCGCAACCTACTCCTTGGTAGTCAGGGTCGCTAACCACCAAGCCAACATGCCTGTCAATAGTGATTGCGCAGATAATTATCGCATAAAATAATTATAGTACCTGGCATTATACTCTATTCAGAGTTATGCAGCGAGCATAGTAAATATCTGTTCTATTAATACTTTTAATGTGATACTAGTAGATAATCTTTTGACTATAATATCATTAATGTTTTTAAGGTTTCACGATTCGTATACATTCTAATTATTATAGACAAGGGGTCTAAATCGTGTAATAATTTGAGGTATTGAAAGTCTTCCCGTGACCACGGCTTGATGTAAGTCAGCCGAAACGTCGGGTTAAAAAAGGTATTTATACCTCAAATTATTACAAGATTTGGACCCGTTGTCTATAACAATTAGAATATAATATCATTATGTTGACACATTTTAATGATCGAACAGACTAAATATAGTAGAGGTGTATGCAGCAACCAAATATTGACAATGGATTATTATTACAAAGAACCCCCGTCCCCGCCGGGACAAAGCGACATCAGAAATTCCTGATATACGCTATATCAAAGTTACGTTGTTACCATATGTAAATACAATGTAGACATATAAGTTCGTTAGTTAATTAAGGATACAACATACAGAAAGCTTATTTAGACTTTAATGTAACATAAATGTTTATTTACCATTTATAATGGTCGATAAAGTTTAGGTGTTTCTGATGATATGTAAGTATTTTTTTGCTTAAAATAGTAAAGGTACACTTAATTTTTAGAAGTAGTAGAGCTCTTATATAATATAACTAGCTGTCCCCCGCGGTTTTACCCGCGTTCCCGTGATATGTCACATGTATTATACATAAATACTTTCCTCTTCAATCACTCTATCTATTAAAAAAAACCGCATTAAAATCCGTTGCGTAGTTTTAAAGATTTAAGGTACATAGGGACAAAGAAAGCGACTTTGTTTTATATATATGTAGTGATAACGCATTTAGAATCTCAGTCTAGGAATTTTTGTCTGTTGCGACTACCACGATTCTGCAGCGCGCCATCAATGTTCGCGGATACACGTACTGATGGCTTCGATGCTGTCTGGCGCAAGAAAACAGCCTCTCTGCTAGGAAGAGCCCGTGAGAGGAGCAACAGTATTCTAAATGTGATAGCTAATAAGGTGGATTGTCCTTTGATGTGAAAACTCACACAGATGACGAAAACCAATATCTCTTTTAAGTTTTATGTACCGCTCCAACTAACTTAGTTTAAGATCTTACTAACACTATTGGGTGTGTTGCCTTATCAAATAAAATATATTATTATTATTGCAGTGTTTTTTCGGGGAAGTACTACCAACTTACCCATTTTAACCGTGAAGCGGTAATGTACTTGTATTACTGTGTTTCGGTTAGAAAAGTAAGGCCGGTGAAATTACAGGCACATGAGATATTAAAGTTTTGAGGTCTCAGGGTAGACAACGCATTGGACAATGCCCCTGATATTATTGAAATTAAATGAAATGAAATTATGGAGGAGCGAGGTATGAGACTCCTCCATTTAAAAGGGAAGTGATCATGCCTGGGGACCGCGGTCCAACTATTGATATTGGATGCTTGTATATATTAGGTTGGGGAAAAAGTCTTTTCGCATTTTCATACCGTCAAGATGAGTGAATCTAATCACGAAATTCGATACATTTTAAAATTTTACTACAAAAAAGGTAAAAATGCAACGCAAGACGCGAAAAAAATTTGGGATGTTTATGGACCCAGTGCAGTGTCTGTGAGAGTAGCACAAATTTTGTTTAAGCATTTTCAATCCGGAAATTTTGATAACAAAGATGCACGTCCCTCTCGTCGCCCTATTATGGATAAAATGGATGCCATTTTTGAAAAGTGGAGCAAGATCGGCATATCAGTAGTTACGACGTAGCTGAAGAACTGGGAATTGACCACAAAACAGTTTTGGCGCATTAGAAAAAAACTGGGTACACAAAAAAGCTCGATATTTGGGTACCTCACGAGCTCACTTAAATGTAAATAAACTATATTAAAAAAATGTTTCGAATTTTCTTAAAAAATGCGAAGAAACTTTTTCCCCAACCTATTATATCAAATCCTGAGAGAATCTTGATAGTGCGATGTATATGCCTAGAATATTTTTTTTTCTCACAAAAGAAGGATCTTGAAACTTCGTATTCTAATGATATTGTAGCAGTTTTCGTTGCCTGAAAACACGGATAAAACAAAGTTTTCTAAAAATAAAACCTAGCTAGATCGATTTATCGTCCCCGAAAACCCCTGCATACTACATTTCATGAAAACGTTGGAGCCGTTTCCGAGTTTCAGATTATATATGTGTACATATATACAAGAATTGCTCTTTTAAAGGTATTAGATTAGATAAGATAATAAAAGAATTGAGAGAATCGATATTGTTATACAACAACGGTTTAGAAGTTTCTACAATTTTTCAGTCCGCCATCTTAGCAAACCTTCTTATTGATTATACAATATTTTATAATCTATAAAATATATTATTAACAAACAAAATAATTAGAATAAAAGATGATCAAAAAATATTACATAGTATTTCGAATCAAACACTTACTCACACCATATACAACACACTTTAGTATATTTTAACTACAACTTTATTAGCTATTCTACGGCGCTTGAACGTCACGCAAGAGGGCGCTTCGAGCTAACGATTTGATTGAATCTAAGGTGTTTGCACGTCATACTACTTACTTACATTTGTATTATGACTATCCTATCTCAATCGATAATCGTCTCTCGTCCTAGAATCGAGAACCGATGACCTGAAAAGAGGGAGAGGATAAAATAGGTAATGAAACTACGGTGAAGTGTTCCGTGTCTTGTTTTGTTATAGATTGATTATATTATAAACTAGCAGTCGCTCACGGTTTTACCTGCAGTATCCTGATAATAAATAACCTGTGTTCTTCGTGTTACCAGCTTCCTCTCTGACAGTTTTAATTAAAATTGGTATAGTAGCTTACCCGTGAAAAGCAGTATATTGTGTTGTTGTTTGAAAATTGTAAAGATTTGTAAGGCTAAGCATACATTTGTTAATAGTTATAATATAATTAATATATTATTATTATCAAACTAAATTTTGAGACATAGTCTCTTCTTTATATTGCTTTAGCAATAAAAATATTTTTTTATAAAAAAAAAAAGGTTTACTAAAACGTTTAATAATCGAAAAACACATATTTTATTATAATTTTTTTAAAGATTGGAAACAATAGTATTTATTAAATAAATTAAATTACCTATCAAATGTAAACAAGAGCTTAACCTTATTATTATTATTATTTATATAAATAAAAAACCTCCCCTAACTCCTCCCTTGGTGGCAGAGTACCAAGAATTATTATTATTAGTTATCTATCTTTGAGATATTCCTGATTGTTAGATTCGCTATCTATCTATAATTACATATATAAGCAAAATAGGGTTCCTTTGAAAAACGATCACCTCAAAACTACTGAACATATCGGGACGGGATGCTACCATTCGACGGTGAAGTTTTCGTTTAAAGTTATAGGCTATACATATCTATAAACGCGGGTGAAATCGCGGGGGACAGCTAGTTAAAGTGTAAGCAGAACAAATCTAGTTAAACTTGAGAAAGTCCAAGATTTTATATAACTATCTACAAGGAATATTAAATAAGCTTTACTTTGAGATAATAGCCTTTGAGTATTTATCGTGATAAGTAAATAAATGTTCGTAATACCATGATTGTTAATTTTAAGTTGATTTGTACTTATAAATGGCCTTGTTTTGGCAAAGGTACAATGAAAATAGGTTCTTCTGCCAAGTAAACATGATATCTACAAATAATGTTCTTGATCTAGCATGTACTTTGTACAGTTCTACCCAAACTCCGCTAACTTTGTCAAGGGTACCAAATTTGTGGCGCTTAGGCAATCGAATTTTGCAAAGTTCTTCCATTGTATTTGTTCGTTGCGGTTCTTAATTCTGCAAAGTGATTAGGCAGAGTTTTAGTTGACAAAACTATTATTATCTATTCTGCAAAATTGAGTGATATAATTAATGGTACCAAAGTTGGAACTTCTATCTCTTATATGAAATGATGGATGGCTCAATATTGTCAAGTATATAAGCGCCAATTATTCTATTATTAGAGCGAAAAACCCGAGATGTGAGTTTATTTCGCAAATATAATTGCAAAGGTCAATGAGTTTTGGTACTTGAGATGTAAAACACATAAAATAAAAATAAATAAATATCTTGGGACATTCATTACACACGGCCATCTGATCCCAAACTAAGCAGAGCTTGTACTATGGAAACCAGATAACTGATATGCTACTAAATACATACGTACATACATATCTACATGAAACAAGTTGTTACAGCTAAGTAACAAATTCAATGATTAATATAAACACAAATAGGTTGTCATATGTTAGGTTTGCTTTAAAGCTAAGATTCTGACGTCACAGTATTAATTGACTCAGTCGAGGGTGAGAGGTCCTATAATCAAGTTACGTACCCTTCGGCTACGAAGCTACGAAACGCTACGTCGTAGCTCTGTAGCGTCTAAATATATGATTTTCCTATTGTTAGAAAGAACTTACTGGTGCCTAGTAAAAGTACATATGTTTTCTCGGGCCGAGACTAATTTGTTCGGAGATCTCGTTACGAGAGTTAATCTACTACACGCTCGATTAGATAGATTTTGGATCATTCACATCACTCTTACTAATCTGTAACAGTAGGTTACGGTACCTTATTAGTTAATGTAGGTAAAAGAAAATAAAAAAATAATAAAGTAAGACAATGGAATGAATTTTACTTTTTATAAAGAAATTATGGAGAAACCAATCTCGGTGTAAAAACGTGATAGAACGAGTTTATTGTGTAAACCTAGGAAAGTTGATAAGGCTATCCAGGGGAATTGCGTTGTTCTGCAATAAATTCTAGTGTTTCTAGGATGACTTGTTTACAAGAAAATTGGATTTATTTATAACTAAATTAAAAGTCATTTTCTTACTTTGTTTCTCAAGAGTTACAAATGTGACTAGATCTTAATAAAGACAATTAGAAAAGGTAAAATGAATTTAAAGATAAATTTTAAAAATATGTCTACTTAAGATACATATTAAATATTAATAAGAAAAATGTTTTTAAATATTTTTTTATTTGAATACATTGTCGAGACTTTCCATTAAGTAGTCCGACGATACTTGAGTTAAAAAACCTTTAATTATTATTTAATTCTAATGATTTTATTAACCTAGAGGTCCAAAATACAGGCCTAGGCTTAGTTTGAACTCTAGATCTCCCACAAATTGGAAATGTTCCTCATATTCTTATCGGCTGTATATCATCATAGGCAATTGGTGCAGATAAATTAAAAAAAAAATATTTTTTAATTATAATTGAATCTCTTTAAAAAAGAATACTTATTTGCGTTTGTTTTATAAGCTCGAGACGATAACTTAAAAAGGTACTAAGTCTCAAATAGATACTCGTCGATAAGAGTCTCAATAAGTGTATGGCAACAGATTTTAGACTTAAGGCTGATATCTGGTTGGTTTGACCTTTACTGGAAGCTGAAACTCCTTTCATAATTTCTTACTAATGTATCTACGAAAATAATTACACTGTTTTACAATTTTGCTTGTAACATATATTGTTACTTAACTTGTACATACCTTAAATTTTAGGCTAGAATTTATTTTCTATAATAAATGTTGTCTGCATATGTACCTATATTATTTAGGAACATTTAATAGTTTTCAAATTGACTACAGGAAAGGCAAAGTTTCAAATAAATCACCGAACTTAGGTATGAAACGATGACATCTGAAAATATCCTGTATTGTTTGTGAATTCTGACATGTATATTTACTTACGTACTGACAGAGTGAGTCGTTAGCCAAATGCAATTTCAAGCTATATTCAAAGAGTTAATTGTTCGTGCTTGACAATTTTAACCCTGATCAGTTTATCGGCGACAGTTCAGAGCTTCAGTTGACGTCGTAGCTGAGAGGGGAATTAAGTTATTACCTTCACAAAGTGAAAGTCGAAACTTGCTACACTAAAGCCTATTTACATTTCAATAATACCTTTGAGCTTGTAATTGAGGTCTTGTGAAATTAAATACGTTACTGGCTGATAAAATAAAAAAAGAAAACAGTTTTAACAAATTATTACTTTAAAAGTACATGAAGGTTTTATTTGTTAAAATCTCTAATTAGTATTCAACAAAGTCACTGTTTCTGTATTTTTTTTGGCAAATGTTCCTCTAGTCTTTAAATATTATAAAATATGTTAGAATTTATGTCTGTCGGTTTGTCTTTTAAACTTCCCTATATAATTTTATGCGGTTTTCACCATAACTTCGAAGATCTGATTATCCCACTCAGGCGAAACGGGGGTGTATCTCTAATCTATTTAATAAAGAGTTAAAACTTGATAATATCTTCTACTGTACGTTTCCTGACAAATATAACCATAAAAATTTCCACTAAAATATTTTTTATTAGAAAACTAGCTGCGCCCTGCGGCTTTACCCGCTTTTAATCCTGGTTATAAACCTTCCTCTTGAATTATTTGAAGACAGGCCAGCTGGCTTGGTGGTTTGCGACTCTGACTGCCAAGCCGAAGGTCGCGTGTTCGATTCCCACCCAGGACAAACATTTGTGTGCATGAACATGTCTGTTTGTTCTGTGTCTGGGTGTAAATATCTATATAAGTATGTATTTATTTATAAAAAAGTAGTATATGTAGTATATCAGTTATCTGGTTACCATAGTACAAGTTATGCTTAGTTTGGGATCAGATGGCCGTGTGTAAAGAATGTGCGAGGATATTTATTTATTTATTGTTATTTATTTACTCTATCTATTGCTGAAAGCTGCATTAAAATCCGTTGCATAGTTTACGCTTCTATAAAGGACATACAGACAAACATTTATTTTTATATATATAGATTTGACACTCCATCCAGATACCAAACCTATCGAACCTTACAAATCGAATCGAAAGACCATAAATTACCTACAAATCAAGAAATGTATTACCAGATACCTCCAGCAAGATGGAGCGATGATGTACGCAAGCTGGCTGGCAGCGGTTGCTGCGAAACAAAGAGCTGAAGATCGAGCTCAGTGGCGTGCCATAGGTGAGGCCTATGTCCAGGACGGAGATAGGCTGATGATGATGATTACTAGATTTAAGAGCAAATATATGGCTTC
Source organism: Habrosyne pyritoides (assembly GCA_907165245.1). Lineage (NCBI taxonomy): Eukaryota > Metazoa > Arthropoda > Insecta > Lepidoptera > Drepanidae > Habrosyne > Habrosyne pyritoides. The sequence continues at coordinate 9,906,962 of OU015593.1, read as the reverse complement.
AAAACATAATTAAATTAGACATTTCAAGTCATTAATTATTTTACCATTACACAAGTTTGGGAAACTCTGTTCACTATTATAATTATGTTCGTGTATTATAGTATGTAAGCAACTATTTTCATCCCTACAATATTAGTTTATTGAACGGAGGCCTGGAATTCCACACAGTAGGATGGAGGGTAAGGAATAGGGTTGTTCCATTCTCGAGATATGTTATTTTAATGTAGTATACGGTCGTACCGTCCCCTAACATTGACCTATATTTTATGAAATATGTATCATAATGGCCTGTATATAATATTCTATTTTGCATGTGACGTCTTACTTAAGTTATTCCCTTTCTTGGATACGAATATAATGGAGTGTAAATGAAGTATAAACATTATTACTGAATTGTAAGTTGAGTTCTGGTTTCGGTTATGAGACCAGTGGAAACAGAATTTGTAATTAGCGTTGAAAAGTTGCCTGAAATATTTTAAACATCTTTGTTGTTCGTTGTGGACTACATAATTATAATGGATATATTTTCTTATTGAAGTAATATTAATTTCTAGTACAGTCGGTTTCTTTTTCTACACAGAATTGACAGGGACCAGGGACAAACATTTGTGTGCATGAACATGTCTGTTTTTTTTCTATATAAGTATGTATTTAGAAAAAAAAATGGAATTTATGTAGTATATCAGTTATCTGGTTTCCATAGTACATGCTCCATGGGACCAGATGGCCGTGTGTTAGAATGTCCCGGGATATTTATTATCATTATTATTACACAATATTTATAAGTCAGCCTTACTACTCTCTATTATTAGACGCAACAGTTAAGATTGATGAATATTTTTACGTAATCACGCCAGAACGGATCTGGATAATATTTGGCATATAGCGCTTTTATCTCGGTAATATGTGACATCCCTCGGGAACGCGGGTGAATCTGCGGGGGACAGCTAGTATGTAAATAATACCGAACTTTTCTAGGTACCGTTGTTATGAAGCCTTTTTGTAACAAAAATGTAATATTTATAGTGAAATCTTGGTGTCAGTCTGTCTGTTTGTCACGGTTGCTCTACTTAACAACTGCAATAACAATTGCAATTATAAAATAGAAATACTTGATATCGTGTACAATTCTAATTGATACACAGGTTTCTATATTTTACATAAAAATCTCTAACTATGTTTTAACTAGCTGTCCCCCGCGGTTTTATCCGTGTTCCGGAGGGATATCACATTTTCCCGGGATAAAAAGCCTATATGTTATTCCAGGATATGCTCTATCTATGTGCCAAGTTTCTTCCTACTCCGATTAGTAGTTTTTGCGTTAAAGAGTAACAAACATACTTACATACAAATCTTTCTTCTTTATAATATTAGTATAGATAAAATTGATAATAAATTGAGTCAGTTAATGTTAGGTTGGTTTTATTTAATTGTCTGGATTTCATTCACTGTTTTATCCGAAACAGAACAATTCGCGAGACCGTTAAAATATTTAATATTTAATTGAAATCTTCCACCGTGATAGATATAAAAGAATCGTAAAAGTTTTATTTCTATTACGAAAGCTTTTGCATTGAAACCTATCTCCGTAAACAGCCAAAATGTTTTATGCTTTTTGGCGCTTCGAGGGATTTTTTTAGGGAAAGTCATAAAAATGGGAACTCGTAAATTAACCAAAAGCCTACTATGGACGTTTAACTCGTTTTCACTTCACTCTTTATTTGATCACTTGACTATGAAACGTCTGTAGTTATGTAGGTTCTTCATTCGTAAAAAAAGAGCTTAGAAAATATCAGTCTGACAACAAGAGACAGCTGAAATTATAAACAACATGAATACATGGTTCTCATATCGATAGTTGATTTAATGATGGTTCGTTTTTGACGGAAAATAGGGCATTAAAATAAGGCGCATATTATAGCAATTTTTTATTTTTTATTATTGGACTACAAAGTGTTATTCTCTTCTGTTCTCTGATGGCTGTCACACCCTTACCCGAACAATTTGGAGAGCGCTGCCCGCTGACACATCCGAGGGTAAATTAAAGCAATTGCGCTATAGGTTTACCTGTGGGGCTATGACCTTGGCTAAGGGCGTTGCCGGGCATTGGGACTTACAATAAATTATTACTAGGGTTTGGTTTCAGAGGCAGTTGGGCCGCACTTTCAAAACGAGACTGGATGGGATTTCACGTTCAACTTCTGAGGAATCCAGGGGCTCGATTCTGTAAAGAAAATTACACAAACTCGAGGATGTTTCGTCGCGGCCTCCTTGCTTTGTCTTTTTCGCTAACTAGGCTAATACTACTAATCACGTCGTACGGTAAGGTATGTAAGGTCTCCGGGGCTTCCGTGAAGCGGCTCGCCGACGAAGTTTGTATTAGCTGAATAAGGGGGCAGGACGTGCCTCACTCAGCGTACGCGGCTAATACAGGACGGAGTTTTAGCCGCGTCTTTAATTATAAACGAGATTCAGTATTATTATTTAAAAAATATATTCGCGGCGTGAAGCCCTCAGGTCATGTCTTGGTCCATGTGGATATTGACGCTGATAGCCAGTTGTCTTTTAGGTTTTGTCCACTATTCCCGAAGAGGTAAACAGATGTCTCAGTAGATATTAAGACCCATATTCTACCAAAGATATTTTTGTCCCAGCGTCACCTGTGGCATTTGACGCATGACAGGCATGGCATGGTCGTAGTCTCTCGGGTAAACCCGTCGTCCATTTTGATGAGTTTTCCTTGCAGCTTGTCGACCTTATCTTATAAATAAGGTTAGCTAATCTTTGACTACCATTTATAACTTTTAGATTACGTATTCATCTGAAATTTTCTCGTACAGTTACTTCCCCTAGTATTATTTGAGGGAACACAACTGTTCAAGCAATTACTAAATGATATTAAGGAATTCGAAAACTTAAGTACAAATTCAAAATTTAAAAAAAAATCAATATACAAAGTCAAGAAATATGTATGTACATTTTAAATTACTCTATTCTACCTACTGTTTTTTTCTATTAGCTTCAGAGGTGGTTTACCTCTGAAGCTAATAGAAATAATTCCAATTAATGACAAAATCTCTAGTATCTCATTTTTTGTAAAATGTAAAGTTTTTATGAGAAATAAAAATTCTTTAAACCTAGTAACCTTCCGAGGATATTATAATAACAAACCATAAATGCACTATGCGAGCTATCTTAGTTATAATAAGACACTCTTTCAAGTCTTTAAGTAATTTAAAGACTGAACACTTGAATGAAAATTTAGAATACTTGAATGTACGTTGAATTTGAGATCAGCAAGATAATTGTTCGGCTCTGCTTTGTTTGGATGACAACGTTTATAGATCGATGGCAGAGATATCATGGGATAGGTTTGATTTCTGAAGAAAATATTTAGGTACTCACATTCAATTTCATCAAAGGTCACAACTTGGACCTTTACGGTAAAAAACACACGTCATGTATTTTCTGGGTCTAATAAAAATAATTTTCGCGAGCTTGGTGCCGCGTTAGAATTTACGGTAAGTGGCAACCAGGTGAGGCCAGAGACATAGGAATTTATCGCCAGCGACACTTTACGCCGCGATAAACGTTCCCAGCTACACAGAATGTGGCGGAAAATTTATCCACCGTAGAGGTCTTTGTACTCATTAATAAAAATGAGTTTATGTTTTTATTAAATTGTCATGCGTATAAATAAAGTGTTCCGTCGTTTCGTATGACTCCATTCTGAGACCTGAATAAACATGTTTGGCTTTTGATTTCGAATATGTGTCCGAAATGGCACGTATATTCTATTATTCATGGTTCAAAAATGCGTTTTATCTGGGAATGCAAAAAAGTACAATTATTCACTGATATTCTGCTTTGGAATAAACAATATAATTGAATATATGTAGGTATACAATCCATGATTGACAGATTTTTGCATTCGTACTCCAAGCTAGACTACAAATGAATTTTTTTCTATTATTTTGTAGCCAAAATAATAAAAAGATTGTGTAAATTTTACAGCCTGTGCGTTGCTATCCATAACTTTTAACACCGACCCACCTGGTAGGGACGTTAGCGAAGTTTACAACGGGCACTTTTGTTTTTAGACTCATATCCCTATTACGACCTCCTAGAGTCACACACGAGACCGAGGTCGGTCCCGACATAATCCAATCCCAATAACCCGCTATCTACACAGTCAATACAAATTGGAGTATCTCAGTTTATTGACAAGTTACCGGGAAATAGGTTGTCTCAGGGGCTGTGCTGCTCGTATCTGACAGGTGTTACTGCAAACATTCCCATTTCGAACCCTAATAGAATATAAATACAGCCATGAATTGTGAAAAATTTACTGATAAGCGACTTATTTTCAGAGGCAGAAAATAGCTTGTCATCCGTTATAAGTAGAGTGTCTAGAAGTGTGTTTAGTTTCATCTGCCTTACTTGCATAACATAATAAAATGATGAATAGGTTAAGGAAGGCTTAGGAAGTAAGAAGTTATGATTACAAAAGATTGGATATTGTTCAAGTGCCCGCGAAGCGGTGATAATGCACACTACATGTTTAATTTTAACAAATCCTCGCTGACATGTCAAAGATCTCGGCCTATTTCTCTGAAGAATATGCAAGTAAAGGGTATAATTTTTTTAATGATAATGTAAATTTACGTAACAGTTAAATATTAAATTATATTATATTTAATATACTAATGGTTGTTTTCCTTAATCGACAATGATACATAATAATAATTTATTTATTTATCTTATTATATTTATATTTATAGATCCACATGTTAGTAACAGATACTGTATTAAAAAGTTAGTGTTGTTATTTAAAATTTCAAGTAATTGTTATGCTAATAAAATTGTACCTAACTTCCTAGCACTTGCATGAAATGATTCAGTATTGGAGAATTAAATTATTCCATCAACATCCTCTGAATGCCATTCTGACAGGACAGCGTTATCTCCAAAAGGGATGCCGTCATAAATAAATATAATAAGACGTCTTTAAGAATAACTTAAATTATGCTGTTGTTTCGATATTACTATTGTGTCTCGATGACATTTATATTTACTCAAGTGAAATAAAGATAAACTTAGCTACACTTCACTTTCGTGGTATTTAAACAAAACATTCAAAGTTATGTTTAATTTTCGTCACAGTGTGAATTTGTTTTTGCATTTTGTGTTCAAAATATTTTCTGCTCAAGTTTACTTCTTGGATATTTTTTTGTACTAAAGGGTAGTTTTCTATACTAATATTATAAAGAGGAAAGATTTGTGTGTAAGTATGTTTGTTACTCTTTCGCTGGATCTCATTAAGTTTCTCATCTTCTCTCTCATTAAGTTTAGGTTAATTTATACAACACCATATAACAAAAATAAATATTTTTCTATGGCTGCAGGGTTTCACTCACCTTGAGTCTAATAACATTTAACTTTAAGAAATCATGATAACATATATTAGATAATTTGGTTTCAAAGAACCCTAAGTGCCCAAGTCTAGTGCGCACATCCCAGGTTTTATTTCTACTATAAATAGCCTTTGTGATCAAATTTCTGACGGTCAGATCCTTCGATTAATAACAAAAATTATATTCGCAGCCGGGGTTAACCGAGTGGAAGAAGGTTTACAAGGTAGGCTATTTTTGTTCATTAAACATCCTACTGTTAGAATAATGGGGCTCTAATATGATTTTGAAATAAAATATTATTTATGAATAAGGTATCTCTTGTGTTGCCTGTGAAGATATATCGAACACGAATTTGGCTTGTATGTTAGTCGTATACTCAAAGTAACTGTACTCGTTATTTCTTGACACAGCAGAGTCCAAATTGAGAACATTCGTTGAAGAACAGCTACGGACATTACTCGTAGAGTCTTGAGTACCACTAAGCACAGGAAAGTGTCGAGTGGGACGACCTCTCACCAGATGGACAGACGACCTACAGGGCTCTCGGAATCGTCATTGCAGTCAATTTTCTATTACATTGATGGCGTTAGGACTGTTGTTCCACGCTGTTCCCGCACCGGGCCATCAATCTACCATGAAATATGCTTCAGCATTGAATCCCAGATGTTAGTCAAGGATACTGGGAACCGCTTGATCTAGATGACCCAGGACTGGTCGCTCTGCACACCAAAAGGGAGGCCTATGTTCAGCAGTGGCAGTCCCGAGCTGATATGATGGCCTCTCTTAAGTTCATGACGTCTTATTTTTTTCAGGAGGATCTAAAGTAACTTGCTGAGTAGGGTAGAGTTGGGTTTCTACCGCTTTCGTTATTATTATTTGCTATAGTTTTAGGTATCTTATGCTTTATAAAGGTACGACATTTTAAAATCCGTATGGTTGGTTAAGCCTTATTGTCCTCACTTTATAAATATTCAAATTCTATGTGAAATAGAAATGTAAACGACACTTCCAAACAATGTTGTGTAAATAGGTCCCTTAAACCGCTGATTTGAATGTCGGCAAACTTTGTAGGATTAAATTAATTGTTTGTTGTCTTGGTACTTGTGAGTCTGTCGCTTATTTCAAGCTTCTAGTATGATGTTGAAAGGGGGGAAGGGTTAATGTTAAATGAATAGTTGTTCTACTTTGTACTAGTAGGTATTTAAGGAGCATGTGTGCGTAAGCTACCTAGTTAATACGTTACGCACACTTACATAATGTATATACCAACAGAAAATTACATCCTTATATGATTTCGATAAACGCCTTAAAAGTATTTTAGCAATAAACACCATTATTCAGGCCTCGGAGAGCTTACCTCTCACGTCATTGCGTAGTTAGTGATAGAGACAGAGCATAGAAGCCGCGACGAAACATCCACGAGCTAGTGTCATCTTCCTTACAAAATCGAGCCCCTGACTGCAATATTAACGCAGAATAGCTGAACTATTTAATATCGAAATAATTTATCTGAACTCAATTTCATAATTACCATTCTTAATCTCGTATTAGCTATACTTCACTAGCTTTCTCATTAAGATAGTTTCAAGAGCTCCTCGGGCCAAAATAGATCGGTTCACATCACAGTTAATAAAGTTACGAGAACATTAACAATATTTCACACGTTTATCTATGTTAAATGATCGTTGGGAGACTTACCTGCAGGCGTCTTGGTGATTGCGAAAGTTGTCGACTAAAAGTTAAACAAATTGCTTCCGGTGTCACTTATAAACTTTGCTGCCTTTGTTTAAACGGAGATCTCCGACCTCATTTGCCACAGATATTGGCTTTTGAATAGTCTTAGTTAGTTAAAAGTAATGAAAAATGGTTCATTTTGAATCTGAATTTATTTACGGATCAAAAAACAATTTTCAGGTTCATCACTTAGCATGTTAGTGTTGCGCTACCCTTAAAGTAGGTTCTGGTAAATATATTATATAAGGTAACATTTTAATGTCTCTAGTATCTGATGCAAAATGAAAATACCAAAAAACATCGATAAAAACTTTTATTGATAAAAGACGATTAGGAAATCGCCTTCGTCTATTAAGCGTACGTTTCTCCCGACGTCTCCACCAAAATTTTCTGCTATATGATAAAGTTTTAATTGTTTTAATGGTAACACTGGATTACAAGACACAGATTGTCGAACGAGACGGGGCAGGGACGGGCGCGCGGTGGGAGACCGCCGTAGCGTGGAAAACGCGCGCCCGGTATTCACGAATATAATTATTATCTATCTAACAATAAGTTAATACTCTGATCACTAATATCAAAAAATTTACAATGAAAATAGAATTTACTCTAAAAATAATTTAACGCTGAGCGGGCGTCGGTCGTGAGTCGACTCAGGACGACCGGCGCACGCGCGCAATCTATCACATTGAAAGATTCATAAAGTACATTAGGTACAATGGGGCACGCTATTACGCGACCTTAAATCTCTTACTCGCCATCTGAGAAACGATACTGTACTCGACAACTAAAGGTAATCATTTACAAGAGCTTAAATGCACCAATGGCGCCTACACGAAAAGGTCTTTTAATGAAGTGCAAAGGGAGGCGTCGCAGCCTTCCGCCGCTTCCTCTTCGTCGGGCCTGTTCGTGTACCAGCGCTCATCACGCCCCGCCTGCCGACTCGTGCCTGGAATGTCTCGTGGCTTAGAACGTGTCTCGGTTATCTTCGATGTCACCACCTTAGGAGCGGTTGCCACAGCACCCGAAGTAGACGGCGTCGGTTCTCCGGAAGCACTCTTCCTAAGAAAAACTTCGATAGCACTTCCTAGAGCACTCGCATCCACAACGGATCCTGTCGGTTTGTCCCAAACCACCGCCGCTGCGTCTCCCGGAGCTTGTTTTGAATCAGGAGCAAAAGTCACCTTTGTCTTCTTTGGCTCATTTTCTTTCTTTTTGGTCGCTAATGTCTGATGTCGACGTGTGAACCATGTCGTTCCGGAATCTGTAGGTATGTCGCGCAAGGTTGACGCATCGAAACTACTGGAGCGCATGTCAGCTAAGCGTTTGGGCCGTTCTGGTTTACCACAGCTGTCTATTTCAGTGGCAGAGGACGTCAGGGCGTTCAGCATGAGATGGAGGTCTGTATCGGTACAGACGACTCCGGCGCCAGTGCGCGGTGGAATGGGTGGCGGCGGCGGCATCTCAGAAGCGCGACGACGAGCAGGAATCGGCGGTAATGGTGAGCCAACGAAGTCCGAGTGCCTGCGGCCACGGTTCGTGTACCTCACCGAACCACTGATAGGTGAGCGCTCGTCTAGCGGCTGCACTTCACACACCCGCTCATTAGACGTATTCCAAAGACGCATGCGTACTTTACGTGCTTGGACAATGTCGTCCATTATGTCAAGTTGAAGATTGTGGGTGCTGCCTAGCGTGTCGATTGCTGGTGGACCTGAAAAGGCCATCTGTATAAATCTATCACATAAAAACAAGAACACTTTAAGTGTTTTCAATGAAAACAAAAATTTAATACTGACATTTTTTAGATCCAGAGTCCCTGCGTCGCCCGAGTGCGGGGAATGCTGCAATCGACTCGCGGCGTCCACGTCCGAACAGTGCTTGTGGCACTCTCGATATTGTTACTACGGAATGTCTGAAACCAAGTGCTCCTTTGAATTATTTCATTCTATGAATGAGCTGAATGTTTGTATGGAGGATTTATGTATGTTTGTTACTATTTCACGCAAAAAATATTAAAACGGATTTGAATGAAACGTGGCACATAGATGCCTCGGATTAACATATATCATACTTTTTTCCCGAGAAATTGTGTACCCTCGGCAACACAGGAAAATCCGCGGGTGGAAACTAGTCAGAATATAATCTCTTAATTACTTAGAAGCAGCTAGCCGATTGTCAAAATACTAAGTCCAGCTAAGGCTAGGGGATTATGTCAATCCGTAATAGTCCTACGGGAGGCCCGCTCTCGTAGATACAAGTCTGGTAGATATAGTCTATCAACAAGATATATATATTTAGAGTTGCGAAAATTACCTTCTCCCACCAGGTTGTGGCGGTGCTTGGCTCAGTGTTGCCAGGAATGCAGCTTCGCGAGCCTCACGTGCCACACCTTCTCCACGTTCTGATAGCCTTCGTACCTATCGTGAAATAATATTTTTTTACACAGATGCTATACTGAGTTCTGATAATGGCCTTGGAAATCCTCCAGAGTCTAGACTAGAATTATAATTTCATAAAAAAACTTTAAATACGTAGCTTTTGTTGATTACTCAATATTTTTTTATATAATAGTAACAGCCTTGGAAACGATTCTAAAGATGATTCTGAAATTTGTAATTCAAAAACTTTAGATTAAGACAAAAGACAATCGAATAATATAAGTTTTTACATTGTATAACAACTTAAATGTTATTATTTTTAGTAACATAGACTATGTAGATATAAATAATATAATAGTATAAATAATATGTATTCAATTTTAAATATCAAAAAGGACACCTACCTGACTGGCAGTCGGTCCAGTGGTGCACGAGGGTGTTGGCAGCGAATGTTTTCGAGTATCGCGCCATGGTGACAAGTGATACGGGTCTGGTGGTGACTCCTGGTCCACGGAGAGACCTCGGGCTGGTGCGTAGGACTTCGGCGAAGACTCCGCGTCCTCAGCCCCGCTCTCCTCCACCACGATCAGCGGCTCGCCACCGCCAACAATTGCCATGGAACCTCGCCGCATCATGGCTGAAGACAAGATAATTAATATGAGTCATTTGTTCTTATTTCTAACTACGGCAGTGTATAGTAGTGAGTATGTAGGATCGAGGCACTTTGAGGCTGTTTCAGGCTAAGATAACACCATCTTTGCTTTCATCCTCATCCTTTATGAATATGTAAGTCACTAAAAGAAAAAAAAACAGATATGCTAGTCTATAACCTTCGTAATGATTCATGTGAAGGGTTTAAAATTCAAATTCATTTATTGCAAGTAACATGACCCATAGACTTTGATGTCTCTTAACTGTTCTGTTCACCAATTAGATAAATATATACTATAAACACCCTAAAGGTTACAATTTGGATGGTATAACACAAAATCTCAAACATATTCGTAGTTTCCCAAACTGAAAGTACCTACCCTTATAACAAACCCGAAATATCTTTATTAAAATTGTTGTACCAATATAGAGGCGGGTAATTGGCATATTGTGTAGCTAATAGCCCTGAATATTAATCACAAGAAACCTTTGTTTTATTCGACTAAATTACAGCGGAAATTAATTTGCATTCATCTTTGTAAGAATACAATCGACTGAATTATTAGATGTAGGCACTGTAATTAGAAGTCAGTCGGTATTTAACTTCGTTTTATTTTTCGGGTCCAAACCGGGACAGGGGTAGCCTTAGGCCTATTTGTTTAATAACCAACCGAGCTCGATCGCTATAAAGACTGGTAATTGCTGTTAGAAAGTTAGTCTAAATTATATTCTCAATTTATTCGGTGATTTCGTTTGAATCTCGAGACGAGGAGTTTGAATATTTACATAATTCAGTATTGCAATCCACTCAGTGATTTTATTTCGTATTGATTCAATCGAGGTATGAAATAAGCCCTAAAACGTTCAACGCTCGCTGTCGTAACTTTAAAATTCAAACTGTAAGAAATATTTCGTTTATAAAGTATGAATATGAATGATGCTTTTCCTATTCTAAATCACTCTAAGGGCTCGATTCTGTAAGGAAAATGACACTAACTCGAGGATGTTTCGTCGCGGCCTCCGTGCTCTGTCTCTTTCGCTAACTACGCTAATACTACTAATCACGTGAGAGATAAGCTCTGCGAGGCTTCCGGGAAGTGGCTCGCCGACGAAGTTAGTATTAGCAGAATAAGGGGGCAGTTTACCAAATAAAAAGTTTATTCTTCCTATTTCTGTTATAAGTCCTTGTTTATTTATCTCATAATTTAACACTGACTTTTAACAACCGTACCCTAGTTAATGTAGTTTTAAAAATTATATTTGGTTGTAAGCTTTCATCAATTCGTAGAACACTAGTATAAAAGAAAGAAGATGTGTGTGTATTGTTGTGTTTGTAAAGCTATTTTTGTACAAATATTTTCAATCACACGGTTATTTATTCTGGGTGCTTTGTTGCCATTGTGTTGTAAGATTATATTTACTTTGTTCGGTGTTAACTTTTTGCTTCGACTTATGAACTCTTGAGATTGCGTTTGCGAACTTATTTGAAGATCCGTAGAGTATCCGATAATAACAAGATAATTGGCTTAAATAATATAATGACACCAATTTCCAATACCTGACCGTTTACTATCGTATATCAGTCACTATTTCTTGTATTTAGATCTCGAGGCTACTAGGAAAGTATGTCATTAAACGATGGCTCTATAAAACCGTATATATACTAATATATAAAAAAATAAAAAGCGTTCTCAGCTAAGTATGTTTCCTTCCTTTCGAGTAGCAATCTTGTAAAAAGAGATTCACTTGAAATTCTTATTAGACATTAGCGGTCATGGAAAAACGTCTAGAAAGTAATCTCAGCTGATATAAAATACATGAATTCCGTTTGCGTTTAAAAAATACTATTAATATATTTATTTACTTACATTAACACCTAAACACACAACTCAATCAATTCACCAGTAAGTACACTGAAGGTAATCTGTGAATCAAACGATATCAAGTAAACAAAATGATCACAATCGCTCGAATATCAGCTCAACAGGTACAGGGTGTTGATGGGCCAAGGCTCAGTTGGCACTGACCTCCTTCCGCGGCCTCGTAGCGCCCTACTACCCCACCCTCCCCTAACGCCCTCTATCCCGGGATTCACCCCTCAATGCAACTGCAGCCTAGGAAATGCCTGTCTGGATAAAATAATGTTGACACCTTACCGGTTTCAATTTGCTGCGAATATGTATAATAATGCTATATTAATAATTGTTAAGTTATTCTTTTACGTCAGGATTTACTTTTAAAGTGTAGATTTTACTATGGGGAAAAATTCGGTAATACTCAATAAGTGTTACGAAAGTGGTAAATTGATTATTGAGATTATGAACATTAAATAACGTTAGATAATTCTTTGTCATTAAATACTGGAAGGATGTGATTTGAATGAGGAAAATCAATATTCTAAGCTATTATTGATAACAATGTAATAGTTAACAAAATTGGGTCACATCCAAATTGGATGATTGAGGTAGGTTATTGGATTGATATAAATGTGTACTGGTTTTAAAACCTAATACCGTAAATAAGATTGTTTCAATACTATAAAAACTATGAGGTTTTGGAGTAAAAAATCTAGCAGAAACAAAACAAGGTTGCTACCTCCCTTTATGTTGAAAGGCTCTAGCTTCTGGTAATGAACACTACTACATGAAGTGAGATAGAGCCTATCCAACAAAAAATTACAAATTACCTATATTTAAAAGCAGCTTACATATTTATTATAATAACTCTTTAAAGTCAGTTAACATAGAATATAATATTCAATACATATTTATCAAAGCGTACATGAAAAGCGCGAGTTGCGAGTAAAATCGCTGCGAAATTTTACTAAAGGAATATATCGTGGATTTCCGAAGAAAACTTCTAAAGCTTACTTTGAAGAAAGTCCAACCAATCACAGAAGAGTTACTCGCTCAGTTTCATAGGGCGGGTAGAAATAGCCTGTAGGTAATATTAAAGCCTTCATATGCTGTGATACGGATCATGAACGCCTAGTGGAAGTGGATTACTACGTATAACATGAAACTTTACTCAGGAAAGTCAGCGTAATCGTAAAGAAGTGTGTATGATCTGCTATTTAAGCTGACCGTACAAAAGTTGTTTGCTTTGTGATATTCTCAACATATTTTTTTCTGTCTGTACAGATTTTCGTCTTTCTTTCAAAATAAATACAAATTACCCCCAGCAGATAAATAAAATACGCGTGTATTTTTTTTTATAAAAAAATGGTTACGTTAAGTTTAGCATGGTTGTAATATCTAAATAATGATAACAAAAAGTTATATCTCATTATAGTCAAGAATTGCTACCACATTTCAAACCAATTATTTTTTATATCGCAAATGGATACAGACTATACTAAATTGTTTCCAACCGTAGCCATACTAAAATAATTTTCCGTAAAAAGAACACAATTTAATAATTTCCATGTTCTTTTACTGAGAAAATTTATAGAGCATCCCGCTGTGAGGGATTAGCTAGCATCAACCGTTCAGAGAGAGGAATGTTCACAAGCCCAATTATTGTCTTGGAGTTAAGAATTAGAAATATAAAGGCAATAAAATGCCGCGGGATAAGAAAAAAGGGCCGGTAATAATGAAAAGAAAAATGGTGTCAGGGTACGTTAAATATCACTTATAAAGGACGACGGGCGCCCTACGGTCTTAGGGCTCCCGTCTTTAATTACGCTATTAAGTGTACCGCCCGAATGGCTGTGCACTGGCTTTTACTTATCTACTTATTTTTTACGACTAAAAAACCTTTTATTGTCCAACTTTCGCGAAAATAGAAAGAAATCGTCAATTCCTAAGCTATAAAGTTTTTGATGTCCTCAGACGAATGGTGCTTATCTGAAATCAGGGTTTTTCTAGTTTTCTTTTGTTTTTAGACTATCTGCTAGAAATCTTATCTTTATTTAGTCAATCGTGTTATCAAAGCCTTCTATTCAATATTTAACAATCTTAGGAATAGGTATCTATTATGCTGATAATATTATTAATGCGAATTTGAGTTTGTCTCAGCTTTTCGCAAAGAGATAGCTGGCAGATTAAAGAAGAATACAATATATAAACTACTTACTTAACCTGAAAATACGAGGCAAAAGCTTGAGTAAGAAATTATATCAAATTACTAGTATAAACATTGATAACTGCTAATAATACGTACCAATGATAGTTTCGTTAAAAATCTGAATTTTGTAAAAAAAAAAATATAATAATTGCATTCAACTAAGCTTTCGAATGAAGCATTATTCGACTAAGACGACTCCGAATTGAATTATTTCCCTCCTGTGATACAATTTTCACTATTACCTACGAACATATAATTTGGTTAGTGCATTAGGGGGCGCCCATTAATTAGTTGAGGGATTTATGGGGGGGTGGGGGTCAACCTGAATCTCACCGAATCTCACGTTTTCTCGGCAAATATCACGTAATTTTTTTATTAGCAACAAACAATGTAAAATTGCAAGAAAAGGGTTCAATTCCAGTTTGAGAATACCATAAAGTAACAGTAGCAAATTTCACGTGAGATAAGGGGCGGGGAGAGGGGGCCGAGCAAAATCTTACGACATCTCACCAAGGGGAGTGGGGGGGTCGAAAAATCACTAAAATCACATCACGTAATTAATGGATGCCCCCTTATATATATACTTGAATACACACAGAGCGTCGCATGCGGTTTACTCCGACATGCGGTTGGCTAGAGTTACATAGTCTTATTCATGTGTATATTGAGGTGAATTATTATAATGCTCATATAAACTACGAGCGAGTCACGGATAATGTAAATATATTATGATCTATTTATAAATAGGTGAAAATAAAATAGTTGAGCACTATTTTCTCTTGTGTTTGTGCATTTTTTTTATTAGCTGTTGTGTGCTTTAGTAGATATTGTGAAAGATAACTTGGAATTCCGTTTATTTTTAAACATGCAATTCTTAAATGTTTTCCTCAAATTTTCAATAATGGTTATGGTTGAATTTCGAGTGGGTTTATATGAAATGCTTTTACGAGGCCTTTACAAGCACTTATGAATATTCTGACTCTAATAATATATGTGCTTGTAATGTAAACTTTTCGGAAGAAATTCTCTTTATGACGGTAAAAATTGCATCAAATTCTATTCCGTAGTTTAAATGATAGAACGGTAGAACAGACAGACAGGTAATATAACATTGCTTTGTTTCATTTATTTCATTTAGAGACTAGAGATATATCTCCTTTTAGAAAAATTCGCATGAGTTAGTAATCATTCGCTAAAAGCGTATAGTTCAACAAAAAACTAAAATACCTGGAATACATCTCGAAAGCAACGTGGGTATAGGTAAATACTGGGTATTATTTCAATCAATAGTCGATATTGAAAAAACAAATACAGTGTTGCCAACTGTGAAAACGCGAACTTTTATTTACTTTTCATATCAATCAACTTTTTTCAAATACAATAGGTTAATGTTATTTTCGCTATTTTATCCCAGAATGTTTGGCTAGTGATTCTAAAATAGCCTATATATTTTTTTCTGCTAAAACGTATGCTTTTATGCCAGTCTTTAATTAATCCTTCTAATATTATAAATGCGAACGTTTGTATGTATGTTTGTTACTCTTTCACGCAAAAGCTATCGCTACAGATTTGGATGCAACTTGGCACATAGATAGAGCATATCCTGGAATAAAATATAGGCTACTTTTTATCCCAGGAAAATGTGACATCCCGTGGGAATGCGGGTAAAACCGCGGACACAGCTAGTATATTAATATACCTGAAAGAAGGTAGACAGTTAATGACACCTACAGCGAATGTTGAATTTATAAAATGTCATGGTTGCTCAGAAAAATACATAAATTGCTATTCATTTCCAATTAGCTTAACTGCTAACGACTTTTTTCTTTTATTGAAATAAACACTGTAACATAGGGATTAAATTCTCTTTGCTATTAGAGACTTATAAGCCTGTGAGACAATTGACCTAATTAATGTAATAATATTGCTTCTTTGATGTAACCTCATTAATAAATCAGATAAATTAAAAAAGCGCTTTTACTTGGACATTTTAAGCTTTGGTCTTTGGTATTTATCATGCTACATTTTCCGCCTGAGATTTAAAATTCCTTTGTCTTTCATAGCAAGGTTTTATTAGACTTTTTATATATTCTTAAGGGGACAAATAAGCTGACGGCAAAAGACTAGTTGGGTATCTATATCACGAATAACATACGCGAAGATATAACATAAAGGGAAGATGATAATATCATAAAATTGAGTGCTCTAAGTAATAAGGCGGTCTATGAACATGGCAACTTTACGGCGGAGGTAAAACTTCAGACGTAACTCTTGCCTACACAGCCCGGTATTAATAGCACGGTGTCACCCATATGCCGTAATAGGGTATATTTATTATCTTCATATTACGTACATTATTCCTTCTATAAAATAATAAGATCGCATATTCTCATTCACTTTGGAAATACAAATCTGTTTACTGATATCAAAAGTTTGAAGGTGAACTAAGTTGAAAGAAGTATAATTTACGAGACATCCGCTGAAGGTCATAAAATATTTAACAACATTAAATTTATTTTCCAAATGAAACATCGCAATCGATTCGTATTTCACAAATTATTATATCCGTTGGCTGCAAAGCAAGATAATGTGATTGAATGAGCCTTTATGTCTCTTTTCATTTTATTTATAAAGATATAATATTAATAATAATTATTATAATAAAGAGTATGCGGAGGACAATGTCAAGAATAACGGCACCTATTTGAAAAATTATATCTCCGTTTGGAAGGTACATTATGATGGATTAAAACCGCGGCACGGGATGACTCAACAACCTTTTTGACTGAACAAACTATTTCTTAATTCAGGAACTTGCCCAACTCCTAATATTAACACGAAATTTTTAAATGAAATAATGTAAAATAAACAAAAGCTACAATATACTACCTGACATAATATCCTCGGTGACAGCCCTACTTGATCTATTCACGTCACAGCCCTCACCACTTATGATTCAACAAGACAGGTAACTTTTAGCCGCATACATTATGTATGTACAGCGTCGGATTGCTTCAGTTTTGTTTTCATTAGAGGTCGCCTGATCTCTTCAAAGAGTCTCCTTTTGAGAATATCAGAGTTCGAGAAAGAAGCTTATTGGAAAAATAGAATAGCAAAGTATATTCATGAATGTAAGTATCAGAAATACTATTCGATAGTTGGCTCTGACCTGCTGATATTCAGCAGAGCAAGACAAATGATGTGAATTCTTTCCACGAGTATAAATAACTGAATAAGTTACGTCAAGAAGAATGATTATGAAAACGTGATTCATGGAAAGTGCTAAGTAATAGTAAGTTGACGGTTTGGGTCGAAAAGGTTGGAAATGTCTCATTTCTTTCCTTTTAAAATATACTTCGGTATGAGTTACACGAAGAATAACGAAGCTTTTCATATTCCTGAAAGTCGGAATATAGGCTACTGCTAGCGTGGCAGTCTACTGGAAATTGTAATGAAAGAGTGTCGCGGAAATGCAATACACGTGTTAGTGAGACACCTCCGCGCCAAGCCAAGGGTGAATTTAGTTTCAACATTTAGAATAGAAAACATTACTTTTCAGAAAAAAGTGAATACAATTTGAAAACGTAATAGCTTCATTATACTTATTTATTTATAAGTACAGATATATATATATATATAATATAGATACAGAGTTAGATATTGTATATTAGTATTGGCAGTTTGAGCGTTAGTCATCTCAATGTGGTCAGTTATAATGTTGCCGAAAATAGGTAGGTAAAGCCTTTAAAAGCAGTTGCACCGAAATGTTCGATTCTGTAAGGAAAATGACACTAGCTCAAGGATGTTTCGTCGCGGCCTCTATGATCTGTCTCTTCGCTAACTACGCAATCACATTAGAGGTAAGCTCTCCGAGGCCTCCGTGCGGCGGCTTACCGATGATGTTTATATTGACTGAATAAGGAGGCAGAACAGTTTCTGGTTGTCAAATCATCAAATTTGATATGCGTAATTGAGTCACAAACATCCGAAAATTACATCCTTGCTGACGTTTGTCAGGATGTCTGGATTTTTATTGCTCTACCACGTAAAAACTATCTAATAAATGGATTTGGATGAAACTTGGTATATTCAGCATTTTTTATGATATAAGTGGGATGGGATACCGTAAAACAACTTTGCTGACATAATTTATTATTCTAAAATTAAAGTGTGATTAAAATGTTAATGAATATAATCTTTAAAGATAAAAACGTGTCAAAACTTTGAGGGCAGAGCTTGACCAGTCTCTGAATAATACATTAAGTGTTTCCAGCTCGTAGCTGTG
Source organism: Habrosyne pyritoides (assembly GCA_907165245.1). NCBI lineage: Eukaryota > Metazoa > Arthropoda > Insecta > Lepidoptera > Drepanidae > Habrosyne > Habrosyne pyritoides. Next base: position 9,888,432 of record OU015593.1, on the reverse strand, counting down.
TGCATGCTTACCCGCTTTTGGGTAAACAAAATTAAAATTTACATCGCGCAGTTGTGAATAGATGGGAATAACTAACAAGAATAATGATTTTGTTGTGTTGAAAATATGATTTGTTTAAAAGAGTATAATTTACAGGACACAACTTTGCACTATTGAAACGGAATAAGCCCAGACAAAATACAATAATACCTATTAATATCCTGGGATAATCTTTATCCAAAACTCATAGTTTTTTTAAATTTATTTTTAATTTAGTCTGGCCTTCGACTTACCCCAGAAGGAGTTATGACTTGGCCGAGGATGTAGCACTTACCCAGAAAATGCCTATTCACTCTGGCTGTTCGTAGTTGTTCGACAAATGGTGACTAGTTATCTGATATACTACATTTATTAATACTTATTTTTAAATACAATGTTACTTATACAGGCTGGAATCGTTATTTTCATAATTTTTTTTAATGAAATTTCGAAATATTATAGAAGGTATAGTTGCTGTTTATGCACAGGAATTTTTGTCTTGGGTGGGAATTTAACTATTGTAACTTCTGTTTGAGAAATAGAAGGGTAAGTTTTTATTAAAAGACTATACTTCTTATGTACTACTAAGAAAGTACTTCTCATGTTAAGTGTTTTAGTAGGTACTGTCTACTGACAATGTAACAAGAACAATAATAGGGATGTGTCCTGACATGCCAAATCAACAATTCTGTATGAAATGTCAAAACGATCGATTGAAGTTTTGTATGAAATAGCACGTTGTGACGTCATAATTGTACAGCATCAAATAACATACTCTTTATGATTAGGTCGGTACTGGAAAATCACATTATTGATTGAATTTTGATCATATTTAATGTTTTCGTATATTTTTGGATGTTCAAAACTGGTTAGTGTTTGATCATTTATTTCATTTCATTCATTTAATACAGGACACATCCCAATTATGTCTGAACTCTAGTTCCATAATATAGAAACTTTCCTGTTCACTAAAAAGATTTTCTTTCATATAATTTTACCAGGATATCATTCTATAGTACAGAGACTGTAATTATTATGATTTTACGCTATTATAACCGCCCCGCGATTTGACCCGACTTCCTGACGAATCTAAAGTATCCTGGAATTATAACATTGCTTATGTTACTCGAGAATAGTGTAGCTTTTAATCGGTAAAAGAATTTTTGAAATGGGGTGATTATTTTTAGAGTTTACCTCCTAAATCATCTCAAAAATCTCATTCTTAAAAAAAATAAACTTAAAAAAATTTCTGTGGTCCCATATTTATACTAGATTGTTTTATTTTTGTTTTTATACTTTATGGTAGTTTTTAAAATTATTTTTTTTTGTCGTCCTATTTCTAATTTATTATTATTCTAATAGAATTTATTGTTAGTGTTTTCAATTTTAAATGTAGCCTAAGTTCTGTGAATGTAGTGTAAGAGACATACATATCAGAACCTTACTGATAAATAATTAATTTGTATCGTGTATATTTTACATGTATTTTGTAGGTGTTCCTTATGAATAAATAAATAAAATCTAAACTTATAAATTATAAACTTTACCTTTTTATAATATCAGAGTAGATTTAGCTCATAATGGAAAAACTCTGTCATTAAATTTCAACATACCTTAATTCTCGGCGAGCTTCAAACTGATTATAAGTATTTTCAATTTGATCAAGAATTTATGCTTCCAGCAAATAATACCAAGGTTAAAGATATAATTAATGTAATGTTGATATTAAATTGAGCACAATATCGATGTTAACCAACAAACAATATTACTTATTCATAGTTTGCACACATGTTTAAGACTTCCTGTCTTGTTTCATATCATACTGATTTAAGCATGGATCAAACTTTGTCTGTGTCGTGTTTAGTGTGTCTAATAAATAAATAAAGCGAAGTACATAAATGTTATAAAAAAATCTCAAATAGCTATAAAAGCAAATACATGATACTTTTTTTAAAAGATGCAAAGAACCGCAATATATACAACCTGTCAACAACATATACCATAAAAATACAAAATCTGGATCGAACCAGTGTTAACGACACTATATATATCCCCCGAACTCTATAAATATGTAATTATTTATACACACGGCAGCGCTCGTTCACGTTTGTACAAAAGACGGTGCATTAAAATAACATGAGTGAGTTGTATTATCTCGCACGGTGAGATACGACGTAGTAAACGCTTTTGTGGTGTAGAAGCTACTTTGGGCGAGTCCCAGTAGGAAACCTTGTGGGCTAACGCGCGTTCAGACACGGCAAGTTACTGTCACAACATTGTGATAGAACTGGCGAGTCAATGATAGCTGGGCGATGAAAACGTCGCTTTAAAAAAATACATGAGGATAGCTGAATTTGCTAACATGGTCACATTATGTGTATAATTAAAGAAAGGCCGACAAACAGGCAAACGGTCCACCTAACGGTAAGTGATCACGGTCGCCTATGGACATTTGCAACAGCAATTAATAACGCGTTGTCGACTCTAAGAAGTTATTAAGTCGTATGTGCCTGTAAAGTCACCGATTGCAATTGCACTGCTGCTTCACGGCGGAAATGGGTCCGGACTAACTCTGCACTAAGAGCTCTACTACTTCTATCTAATCCTACTCCGGTGTTACAGAACAAGAGGCATGGCCATAGGCATTCGCTTTGCTACGTTCAGTTTGAGGCTCGTTTACCCATGGTTAGTCCAGTTAATTATTTCAATGTAGTTACCATATAATATCTAGTGACATGAGAACAATGTATGAACTTGTGGAACATGTACGTACATGTATCCCGCAGTATCACTTTCAAACACGGGTTGACATAGTTACGTTAAGTTTAAATGTAAAGTTCTACAGGAAGCTAATAAGTAGCAAGATAAAAGCCTTTTGAGTGAAGCACCGTTAAAGCAACCCTCAGCCTAGAATTGTCTTATTCTATACAATAAGGAATGTTTACTCACATTATATCTAATATTATTTTGATTTGTTTAATTACTACAAATAAATAAAAAAAAAAGTTTTTTATTAAAACTTAATATCGTATTTTATAAATAAGTTAATTTGAAGTATTTTTTTCTTATTTAGCAAAAATAAATAACTTTAATTTGAATTATTACCTGCTCATAAATTTTACTTTACGATGTTTTTTTGGGAGCTAAATGTTGATAACACCTACTCATCTTCGGCATAAAAGTAATTTAAACAAAAGGAGTATGAATGCAAGTCAAAGACAATCCTCATTTAGTTTAAATATCATACAATGGCTTTCCCTATAAAAGTCTGTGGTAAAGTTGAACTTTCCCAGTGTAAAACTTGCTTTATACAAAGCTAGGAATGGCGAATAGCTTTCATGAAACCGCACGTGTTAGGTTATTTTAGGGCAGTTACATTTACGTCAAAGCTTTGAGAACTTATATGTGAAGACAGGTAAAAGAGATTTGTATTCTACTAAGGTTGGTAGGCTATAAATAAATTTGAAGGTAATTACTGTAATGTGAATCAAAGTAGAGCCAGCGTCATTTGAGTCTACACTGTGTTTATTTCTTTTGCTTTGAAATTGATTATTATAATAGGAATTTCATTATTATCTTCTTACTGTAGGCAGAAACCAAAGTACACAGCTGACAAAGATGCTTTGAGTTTTAGACTAACTTAAATCACTGATATTTTCGCGTCTCTATAATACTAAGAACAAAAAGTAATTTTCGAGAGATGCTTAAGCAGACAAGGTTTCATTTTAAACTTCCTTAAATAACTGATAATTTAGCGTCTCTTTTATTAAATATATAGCCTCTACTATTATCTCTATACTAATCAACAAAAGTACTAAGTGAGTGTCAGAATAATCATATCATTTTTGGTTTTATTTTTAAGTATAAAGTTTTAAGCAAACATCCAACAACACTATTAGTGTCTTTTTAATCTGTTGCACATTCCTTAAGTTCAATAATTTAAATTTTGAAGATCGTTATCTTTATTTTAATATTGGTAAAAACATCGTAAATTGAAGTATTAAAGTAAATCAATAATTAAGTATACGTCAAGAATTCATTCATTTAATTAATTATAGTTATAAAATGAATAACTATGATTATAATATGAATATTTGTTGCTATTTTGAAATTCCATTCGCACTCATGCTCTAGTTTAACATTTTTTTTTGATTTTGTGTTTTTATATATGTTTTTTTTTTACTTTTTGTATATTTATATTTTTGGATACTGTGGTCTCTTCTTATTGAAGGAACACGACACCTCACATTCACTGTGTGTTATAATGATACAATATTAACGTGTATCTTTTGTTGAAGATCCATTACACAAATATATAAAATACCATCGATTTAGTTTAGGTTAAGTTGGATTTATTCAATGAATTATCTCATGATTGTGTTGCTTTATTAAAACTAATATGTCATAGATATGAATCTACAACCATTAATCTCAAACAATTACAAGATTTTTAAGAGAATTTCAACAATCAGGTACTTTTTAACTCTGATGTTCAAATGTGAGAAACTCCAAAGTTTTGTATAGTAAATGTAATGAATTAATTCAATAAAAGCCTGGCATTTTAACAACAGTTTTTAAAAATTTTTACTCGCTATGTCCCACGAACTCTATTTTACTACAATCTCATATCAATTCATGCCTAAACTTTTGACTGATTTGAGAATTTTGTTACTCAAATGATTCAAACAAAAAAAAAACGAAAAGTAATTAGTAGCTTTTAAACTCAATTCCGCTTTGAAAAGAGTTCATCTGCTAATATTGATTAAACAATTTCCTTTCAATATCGAATCAAATTAACGTTCACAAACAAAGTCGACGCAAAGGGAAGTATCCTGCTTTGGATTTCAATGAATACTGTACGCTGAAACAATATTGCCTTTCAAAAGAAAAGTTTTCTGATAAAGAGAATGGATGAAAATTTTTATTCCCTCTGGCATTGAAAATAGAAAACACGTTTAACTTGAAGCCTTGTATTTGACCACAACCTTGCCATGGTAAGTAATGTGGTCGTTTGTGGTAATGGCAAAGGCTCTCAAGTGCAAGTCCTGAACCACACCGGTAACTTGAGGGTTGTAGTCTGTCAGGGGGGTACATCAAAGTTCCCAACCACTTGGTTCTCTCATAAAGATTTACCTCACTTAAAGCTCAAGGCATATATACCAGTTTATTTTATATTCATTTAAATCCAAGCTTATTGCACGATTTGATCCCACTACCTTCTTTCACGTTCGACGTCACTAAGCTATACCTATCATGGCCTTAAATTAAATGTAAGTAAATGTAACAAAAAAGTTGCAAAAGATTTACGAGAAGCTTTAATTAGTTATGTTTATTAAGATCTAAAGCGTATGAAAGAGATATAAAAAGAAAGAGAAGATATGATTTCATCAAAAGAAATCTGAGGGTAATGTAAGCAGTTTTGATGTATGTTTTTTCTGTAAATGAAACGAATTTTTAAGGGCTGAAAATTTAAGATATAATTTCACTCTGTGCGAGATGAATAAAATTTATCTTTTAAGTATTTGACGCTGTTACGCTTTATCTCGTTTTAAATGTGATTATTACCTACGCTTTTTAATAAGTTGTCTATTGTTTTATTGAATAAATGTCTGTTTAACCTGCGTCTTGTTATTAATGCAAGTTATGATAGCCTACAATTCACCTAATAGTATATCATTAAATTGTTTAGTGATTAAGCAGCTATTGGATTTCCTTTAATAAAATAAATAAAATCTCTCTGCTAATTTCTATTCTTTTTTTAAATTTTTTATTTTTTGTAATATAAAATATTAAGCGCGATTGTTTTTCTTCGATGATTGTTTTATTGGTCCGATGATGTTCGAATGCACAGGGTTTGGGTAAAAGTTTTGAGCTGAGATTTACACCTGGAGGTCTGAGGGTTAAATTGGTGTTAAATTATTACATTTATATTATATATTATGTAATATATTTGAAAAAAACTTCAGGTAAATTCTAGTCTATCAAATATTGTATGTTTTTAAAAGCGAACGTTAGTTTTAATTAATGTCTCTTTATGTTGATATGCTGTTCATATTAAAGGACAATAATCCTTTAAAGTAAAGAGTCAACGTTAATTTAAGTTAATTAGATAAAACGTTAGCAAATATGAAAAAAAATAGAAATAAAAAAAATCGGTAGGAATCATCTAATTAAAAAAAGAAATAATTACGTGAAAATAACGAGATTCATTATAAAAAAAAAACATGCAAAAGGAAAAAATATACCTACGATGGATACACATTGCAAAGGTGTCCCATTTCAAAATTAAAAAAAAACAAGTCGTGTGTTAATGTGAGTGACGTGTGCACAGCGCAATAAGTATCCACCTGGAGGTCGCGGCAGTGCTTGGTGGGGCGCAGGGCCGTGCGGCGGGCGTGGAGGGTGTGCGCGCGCGGGGGGAGGGGGGGGCTCGCTGGAGGACCTGGTACTGGTAGTACAAGCGGTGGGGAAAGGTTGCATGCGTGTGTTTGTGACGCGTACCGGCGGGTTGCGTGGTGTGCGTGCGCGGCGCGGCGTGCGCTCGGAACGGCGGTCGGACAGCCACTGGGCGGGAGTGGCGGGACGCCGCGCCGCTGCCTCTCCCGGACCAGCCGCCCGCCCAACATCTCCACGGCTCAAACTTTCTGATGCATCTCTCACTACGGTACGGTAGGTACCGTGTGTGGACGGAATAATGATAACTTTATGAGTTATTGCGTTTCGTGTGAGTGCGCTAATAACATTGAAATGATTATTTATGAAAGTGTTTTAGGGTACGCGCTTGTTAATATATTGGGCGATAATTTAGCTTAATGTTTTACTTACATGGCGTCGAATTTGGAGGGAATATATTAAAATGGCTACATATTATTTTTGGAATCGACTTGAGTATTCAACTTATTTTTTTTAGGGTTACCCACTCATAATGTAAAATAAAAGTTTAGATAAAAGATATCCTTTTTAAAGTTTTTGTTGAGATATTTCTGACATAACCACGTATGAAAAGCTTAACCGATTTTGATGTTTGGCTCAGATGTAGAATATGTTCTGCATTAACATATTGGTTACTTTTTATCTCAGGAAACCTTTAGTCCTTCGGGAAGGCTAGTAATACCGTAGGACGGAGTCTAGTGTCTTTATAATGACTACATCTCGTTAAATAAACAGAAGTATAGTCCCGTTGGCAACCTTTGGGTACGGAACATTAAAAATAAACTTTCCATAATTCAATAAGAATAAAGTATCTATATTAAGTCGTTTTAGCAAATTGGTTACATCTTAAATACATTATGTTCACGTGGTAGCTTTCGGACAAAAGGCACATTTTGAGCTGTAGCGGTCGGCTCTTATTGTTCAACGTCAACTTAATTTGCTCGAGTCCTATTTAAATAAGTACCTTTCAGCGATGCTTATTTGCTCTCTCTGATTTCTGTATTCTTTGTTACGCTTTTCAATTTACATAAAAAATTAAAGCTTGTGACCGACGAATATAAAATTGGACAGCGATTTCGTTAGCGGCGACAATTTATTTATTTGCAACATTACTTTTATTTTTGTTTGTTTTTTTTTTTGTGAAATAAACATACAAATTGTATGTTCTTTTCTTGCTTTTGGAGGCTATGAGAATAAATAAATACTATTCAATTACGCTTTAGCCTAGACGCAAAAATTACTTTTAAATTAAATCTTTTGACAGGCCAGTTGGCTTGGTGGTCAGCGACTCTGACTGCCAAACCGATGGTCGCGGGTTCGATTCCCACCCAGGACAAATATTTGTGTGCATGAACATGTCTGTTTGTCCTGTGTCTGTATTTAGAAAAAAAAAGTTGTATATGTAGTATCAGTTATCTGGTTTCCATAGTACAAGCTCTGCTTAGTTTGGGATTATATGGCCGTGTGTAAAGAATGTCCCAGGATATTTATTATTATTATTATTATTATGATTAATCTGTAGTGTTACTATGTTAGCTTGCAAAGACGTCATAAACATCAAAACCTTCAACGCCTTAAGTTTTCCTTAACACTAATCCCTTTTATACCTCAACTAGCTGTCCCCCGCGGTTTTACCCGCGCTCCCGTGGGATGACACATATATTGTACATAAAAACCTTCCTCTTCAAGCACTCTACCTATTAAAAAAAACCGCATCAAAATCCGTTGCGTAGTTTGAAAGATTTAAGCATACATAGGGATATAGGGACGGAGAAAGCGACTTTGTTTTATACTATGTACTGATAATATATTTAGTAAATAAAGGAACTCATATTGGCGTCCATAGTCTCGGTCACAGACGTGATCTGGAAGAGTATCGTCATTATATTCAGACATTGCCTCCGCTGTTGATGAACACACATCTACGGAATGAGCGCGAGCCTGACTTTTATTGCTAAATTACTTATCTTTCCCATTGTTAAGGCTCTACTGATGTATTTCTATTGTGCTAAGGTATGTAATAGACTTCGTTGTAAGTCAAAGGTTATGTAAGCTTTTTGTTTGAGGATTAATTGATTTGCAATGTGATGGTTTTCTGGGCTAGGTAACTGATTCCACAAAAAACAAATATCTAGTCTACCGCTGGATCTCCGAGGATAGGTAACTGAGTTGGACATGGATTGTGGATACCGAGGTAACAGGGGTGAACAGTTTTTAAGGCCTAAGTCCTCACAAAATTATGTGATATTTAAGTTCTATCATTATTTTTCCGTATAATCGGATAAAGTTTTGACTTTATTTGAGTAAGGATAATTAATATTTTCTTGATTTAATTCTATTAGTGTGATCGTGATTTTAATACATACATGCCTACATCATTATTAAAACCAGTTTGAAAAACCAACCTATTTTAAGACCTATCTCTTTTCATCCACGATAAATATAGATTTGGAAGGACTTTTTCATTTCTGTATCATACCCTTTTCCACACTGCTTATGGTAATGTAAGGGTTGAAACCAAAGCTATGAAATAAATATTCTATACAGGATTCTCTTACGAGGTAAAGGTAAAAGTGGAGCGCTGAGCCGTCGGTAAACATTACCTGTTGCTCAGAGCTCCTGAGCTCACGGCATCCTGGCACGGGCTATCATTTATTTAAAAATGCCTTTATAAAAACTGTCCAAACAGCTTAGTAGACTTAACGGGGATTAATATGTTGCCATTTCAATAAATTGACGGGGCAGTTGGCTTGGTGGTTAGAGACCCTGGCTGCCATACTGCGGGTCTGGGTTCGATTCCCACCCGCGACAAACATTTGTGTGCATGAACATGTTTGTTTGTTCTGTGTCTGGATGTAAATATCTTTATAAGTATGTATTTAAACTAAAAGGTGTGTGTGCGATTCACACACGATAGAAGTGAAACTTCAGTAAATGGACAAAAGAATGAGATGAATATATATAACAAGGGTAGGATAATTACAAAGGTTATTTGTTCAAAAAAACGACAGGAAAGAGACACAAATACAAAAATGTTTAGGATGAAGCCGGCAAAGAATGAGACAGAAATATACATATTGTATTTGTGTCTCTTACCTGTCGTTTTTTCCGTTGCATCCGGTTTGAAATCACAACGATTCTAAAGAAGTTTCACTTCAAAAAAGTAGTATAATTAGTATAACTGTAATCTGGTGTCCATAGTACAAGCTCTGCTTAGTTTGGGATCAGATGACCGTGTGGAATATGATGGAGCGGGCATATCGTAATGGACCGTAAAGAATGTCCCAGGATATTAATTTCTTTAAATAAAGTTATTTTATAGTATAACCGAGTATTCAAAGATCACTGATTTAACAAAAAGCGCAAAGAACGCCCCAAAAAGACAAAGAGAAAGCGTTCAGTGATAATCTGTAATTTAAAAGCACTAGATGTTCTGGATCTTTTAGGGTAGGCTACTTGGCAGAGATTTAGATCAGCAGTTTTCCTTTTGAACGGCTCATCTCTTCCTTTTTAATATACTTTACTTTGTTTTTTCATTTTATATTATGGCATTATTGTAATGTAACTAAGTATTGTTGTAGTGAATTTATTGTAGATAATTGATGCTGGGTGGTAGCGGCGTTGAACACTACCACTAAACACATATCTAAGGTGTCGTAAGTGACGACTGAAGAGTATTTTGATAAGTGCAGCCATTTACTTAGCTAAGGAGTCAACAAAAGCCTTCCCATGAGGGTTGGGTCGGACAGGCGGGTTTAATTATTTATCTAAATCTGCAATCTTAATGCACCGAATGGCCTTGCGTCGACCCCAAACGATTAGGTACAGAGCAGGCAGATGATTATATAGTCAATTTAAATATGTAAATAATTAAAATTGTGTTAGTTATAATTTATTCTGGGATATTCCTGGGACATTCTTTTTACTCACGGCCATCTGATTCCAAACTAGGCAGAGCTTGTACTATGGAAACCAGATAACTGATATTCTACATACACTACTTTTTTTTTCTAAATACATACATACATTTTCGTATGTAACGAATAAACACAAAAAGTACTGGACCGATTTTAATAATTATTTTTTCATTAGAAAGCTACATTATCACTGAGTAACATAGGCTATATTTATTGCTAGAAAAGCTTAGGGATCCTTACTAAAACTCCAATAATGTAACCCAAGGTTTCATCCAAATCCGTTTTGTAGATTTTACGTCAAAGAGTAACAAACATCCATAAATTCACAAACTTTCGCATTTATAATATTACTAGCTGCCCTCCGCGGCTTCACCCGCGTTCCCTAGGGATGTAACATTTTTCTGGGATAAAAGTATCTTATGTTACTTCTAATACCTCCAAAAATATGTGTATAAAGTTTCATGATGATGAGTTAAGTAGTTTTTGCGTGAAAGCGTAACAAACAAACTTACATTAACATTTAAAATATTAGTAGAAATGATCTTCAGTATGTTTTTAATTCACCTATACAATAGACACTTACAGTTTCAAATGAAGTACACTATTAGAATCTGATAAAAGTCCTTTTATAATCCTTATTCCATATGCACACTTAAACTCAAAACCGAAAAAAGCGATCCTTATTCCAAATGCAGACTTTAAGCCTAAAGCGAAATTTCTCTCCTAAACGCAAAAGATAAATCTCAACGGTGAAGTTCACTCAACATTGTCTTCCATTTCAAAGGATCAATATTAATGGAACGCAAATAAACGTTATATTGTTAACGGTAATGAAACGGAAACTGATCCAGTGAGTGCCTTCAATATGCATAGTTATAGGTTAGTGATTGAATCGAGCTATAATTTGCAATCCAATTACTTGTTATTATTTTCCAATTTTACTTAAATGGTATGTTAGACTGATAATTAACATTGTTTGCAAATATTTACTCATATCATAGTTATTTATCAATCAATCTACTTTATGAACGATTTTTTCTGTATATTGTTATTGCTACTCGAAACGACTTACCGTCGACAGCCGTAGCACTTTCGTAGCAAGTTAGGCAAAGATTCTGCTACGGCATCGATGTTGGAAAAAAAAGAACTTCCATATAATTCCGCCTGCATCCAGCGGCATCCAGTGACTCTTTTGGGTAAAGACCCCTAATAAAGAGCCGTTTTACTACGATGCCAAGCATTCGTCACAGCGTATTCATTGAAATCCCCCCCCCCCCTTTTTCAGCTAATACAAGCTTCGTCGGCGAGCCGCTTCACGGAGGCCTCGGAGAGCTTATCTCTCATGTGATTAGTAGTATATTAGCGTAGCTAGCGAAAGACAAGGTGGCCCGACGAACTATCCTCGAGTTAGTGTAATTTTCCTTATAGAATCGAGCCCCAGGAATTATCAATTAAAATCCGATAAAAATGTGGCTACAAAATATTTTTACAAACCTTTTTAAAATTAATATTTGTTTTTAAAAACATACAACTACCAACTTACAAATATTTTATTACCGTATATTACCTTACCCTCATAATTTTCGTGTTTTGAGAACACTCGACATCACTAAGACAAGTAGATTAGTAAGTTCATGAACCAACTCGGTTAAGTCTATCTTTAGTCGCATCACTATTATTCATGGCCTACGAGCGCATGACGTAGACCGAACCTGTTGCTTGGCCAATCAACTCGCTTCGGTACACAGTGAACATGGTTAATTCAAACGGTCCAGATTACGTTATTAGAACTACTATGTTCGATTGTGCTAGAATGCCCAAATTGCCGTGAAAGTTATTACAGGGCTTTGACTCTATACAGGGCGGATATTTGAGATGGGTCAGAAAAGGCAGATACGCATAAATAAGATTTGGAGTTACAGGAAAACATTCTTCAGAGACCAAATTTTTTTGGGAAAATTATCATTTACTATTATGGTCCTAGTATTGTCATCGTTTGAGCCTGATCAAAAGATTAATATGAGTCTAACTTTAAGTAGATACTATCGTAATCTCTGCAACCCAAAATGCTTTGTTTAAGAATATTCTTCGGGTACCATAAATTTTTTGGACCAATTAGCATCTACTATGGTCCTAATATTGTTTTTAAAATAAATTATCCTGGGACATTCTTTTACACACGGCCATCTGGTCCCAAACTAAGCAGAGCTTGTACTATGGAAACTAGATAACTGATATACTACATATACTTCTTTTTTTCTAAACACATACTTATATAGATATTTACACCCTGACACAGAACAAACACACACGTTTGTCCTGGGTGGGAATCGAACCCGCGACCTTAGGTTTGGCAGTCAGCGCGTAATAACCACCAAGGCAACTGGCCTGCCTTTTATTTGAGCCTGATCAAAATATTAAAATGGGTACTTGAGCGCTACAGAAATTACAGCAAACCAAAATGCTTTATTTGAAAACATCTTCGGAGACATTAGATCTTTTAGGGAAATTAGCATATACGATTGTGCTGTTAGTGCAGTTTGCATTTGAGCTTAATCAAAAGATTAAGACATTTAATTTAGTAGATTAAGTTTGAGTGGTATAAAAATATGAGACACCTAAAATGCTTTGAAGAAAACTCCATCTTAACGAAAGTTTCCAACTAAATATAAATTTATTTTTCAGCGCTGCACATATGTTGTTTGGAATGTCTTGAATAAATATTCTTCGAGCAGCATTTCTAGTAGATTGGCATCCATTTTGCTACAGTAAGTACTCTCAATAGAATGCATCTCCTTCGATGCGCTATAAATAAGAAATGCAGCGATCTGTATATGCTGCAACTCATGCAACAGGCTCTGATTTATTATTGCATTGTAGGACTTTAAATTGTATATATAAATTATAAACAAATATTAAATTGAATAAAAATATGTATATTCAATGCTTTATTTAATGTTGGTACCTATATCTTAAGGCTTCCAAACATCCATCTTTATTCGCAACACTATGCCATTGAGTTTCCAAATAAAGAGTTTTAAATCGTTTCAATTAAACATACTGTCGATAACCCAGTAATAAATCGAACGACGGTGACCACATAGTATTAAGTAGGCAGTATGCTGGCATGTATACTTTTACACTTCACATACCTAATGTTATTAAATATTGTAGCAACAAAGTATCATTATTAATTAATCAACACATTCGGTAAAGAAGTAGTTAGCCTCAGAAGCCTAGTAGTTCATGTCACCCAGACGATTCTGACAATCGGATTGGAAATCAAGGGCGGTTTTAGTTCGCACTCGGTTATCGTAATCCACTTTCCAGACACGTCGGAGTGTCACTTACGAGGCAGTGACTGCCCTTGATGTCAAGCCAAAAGTGATTGAAAGGAAATAAAGCATTTCGGCTTTAAAGAGAAAACTAAACTTGTCTTTTTATTTTCTACAAGAAATATATGAACTAATCCTATTAAAATATTGATTTTATCATGTTGATGTGGTGACAGTTCAGTGGCAGGTACGTCAGATGCCGTGACGAAGGTTTTTGGTTCGAATCAAGTGAGCTTGAGCTTTTGGTAATGTACAATATTGTGAGGAAACTGTAGCACATTAAGCGATTAAGTACAATGTTTATTTTTAACTGTGCAACTTCTAATCATAGAAACCATTTAATTCAAGTATGTTGAGTAATCGTAAATAGTCAAAAATAATCTAGTGCCTGTTCAACTAGATAAGGTTTTTATTTAGCTGAAATTCTTTAAGCGCCAAAGTCATAAAAGGAAATTATTCCTATAAACACGAATAAATAAAATAGGTAGGTACTCACATGATAATATTGATCAAGGTAAGCATACTAATAATCTATTTTATGAATCTAAAATGTCTTGGTCAGTTAATCTGACCTAATCCGCTTGTAGGATCATCGCGTCCGAGCGGTCCCGATCCCTTACTAATAAAAGCCAGACCTTTACAAAAGCTTGGCAAAATTACTCTTGCTGTCAATATTCACGTGGTACCTACTATGGAAGCGTGGAAATATCGACAAGTCCTCGTACAAGCTTCAGCAATATCGAATCGTGGTAGGGGTCCGATCAGTGAGGCTGCTACACATCGATTTGGACGGAAATAGAACGAGAAGGACTAGCTTTGTCCCGTACCATTCTTTTTTATAGTAGAACACGCTGACGTTTACTTTTTCCGATGGTTTATGTAAATTCACATGTTCGATCGAGTCTCTGCCAAACGTTATTTTTTATCTGCATTTCGCTAGTATTTATCTCGAAACACACGAAATTTATTGATAGTTGCGCGATAGATACATCAATTAATTGAGTTATCATAGAATTGTAAATAAAAAGAATGGATAAATATAATAATATATTTTTATTCACTCTATTATAAAATAACAACCTATAAGTTACATACTCATAAGAAGCGGTAGAATATTTTTGTTATAGTTCAAAGTTCTCTCTTATAAAGATTACGCTTACAATCAAAGAACAAAGGAAAGGCGTTTATGCAAAGGAACGTACTCAGCAAAAAGTACTTCAAGCTGGAGCATCTAAATTGAATATCTCCAATGGTAATACGGGGAAAACTTACTCAGAATAGTTGGTAGACAATATTAGTGTCGCACCATTAGACAGAGTTATCTCGACAGACGAGTGACGGCGCAGACCTTCAATTAGCCTTTCGCCCTTCGGATCTCTCGTGTTTCATGGTTCGATCGGGTTCCAACTGAAATAATATACGACTGGGCGGACCACGACGCTTTCATCCCGCTGGGTAAATTATCTGTTATTTTAATAGGTCATATGGATTATTGGAATGGGCATATAAGTAGGTTAATGGATAATTGTGCCAGGCGACATCCGGCCTCGAAGCAGTACTCCGGAAAGTAGTGAGATTACCTGATGCCACTATAATGTTGTTAAATAAGAACTTTAGAAGCTTGTTTCATTTTTCCTCTCACATCACTTCCCTTAATGATATCAATGTTGACTCGTCTAAAACATCAAAGTGTTTTTATTGCAATAGCGCGTATATGAATATGTTTTCTTCGTTCACTTTTCTTATACATTTTTAGATGAAATCTCTTTACTCCACGAATAAAAGAACTCCCTTGTATCTAACTCATTGACCTGAAAAATGTTAATGGAAAGCGTTTTGTCCATCTGTGGATGTACTCGTAAGGGATAGAAATAAAGCCTTTTGCTTGTAACAAAATTATATTATATGCTCTATCTATCTATCTAATACTTTAAACGAGCAATATTATATTATTCATAATTGTTTTATTATATAATATATTATATAATATATTTTATTATATAATTATTTATAATTATTAATTATAATATTATTTATAATTAGGATCTCGGAAGCGGCTTCGAAAATGCCGTTTTATCCGTGTTTTCAATGATCAACTTTATCGATAATTGACATAAACATAACCTGAAAAAAATTACTTCCTGACATTAACTGTTTTATCGACACAACAACATTAAAGCTACTCCAGTAGATGGCGTTGTTAAGCAACACTAAGCCAATAATCAACTTTACATAATTTACAAAAAAAAAATACCGAGCGAGGCTTGGGGATCCAGGTACTTATTATTTAACTGTGTAGGCTCTAACAAAGAAAACGTGGGATCGTTTTTAAAGACTTGACTATCAATTGTCCCGCCAGTTGGTACCCTTAGCTTTGTAATGACTTTAACTTCTTAGCGGCTTAAGATTTAATTTGTTCTACTGTTAAACTAAAGTTTAAATTGTGCCCATAAACTGCAGCATTAGTACTAATGACATATGAGATCTATTAATCCAATCTTTAACAGAAAATGATGACCAGGTTTTGATTAGACATAGTACGATAAAGCATTTACTGCCGAGCTATTAATTGAAGCGTAATTAATACGTCGCAGTTAATGTCAATAACAAGCTCCTCATATCAATGGTTTAATACCACACTACTAAATTTAACACCCTGTCCAAATGTATTAGCTGTAATTATCCCCATAATAGTGAATTTCAGCGTCAGTTCAAGACTTGGGCTTAAATGGATTTCTCAAAATCGTATGGAATAACCGTGTGTCACAAATGCAAATCCGTTTATTCAATCAGCTGGAAATCGCAGGTTGGGAAGTTTAAGTTTAGGTTGAAACTGATTTTCCAGCGAAAAGAATTGTGTCTGATATTTCAGACACAATTCTTTTCAATCGACTTAATTTTTTTAACCTTTATTATTTTAGACCCTACTTATGAAAGCCTACGCCATAAGCGTATATAGAGGGGCGGGTCTTCACGGCCCATCCCAGTATGGTCTAGTGCCCACTACAGTATGTTCGAAATTCTAGAATACCTAAACAACTTTACACAAGATTGTGGTTAGAGACCCTGATTGCCACGCCGAAGGTCGTGGGTTCGATTCCCATCCAGGACAAAAAATTGTGTGCACGAACATGTCTGTTTGTTCTGTGTCTGGATGTAAATATCTAAAAAATCTTAAGTGTGTATTTAAAAAAAAAAGTATATGTAGGATACGAGTATCAGTTATTTGGGTTGCATAGTACCAGCTCTGCTTAGTTTGGGATCAGATGGGCGTGTGTGTGATTGTCCCACGATATTTATTTATTTTATTTAGATTAACGAAACTTTTCTTTTTTTTAATGGGGTAAGGCCCCCTCTGAAAAGTAATCCTAGATATGCCAATAGTCTAAGCTATTGAAAGTGAGGAAATCACATGAAATTGGCCGGTTGGTGTAGTACCTCGATACCATGAACTAAGCCAGAGGTCGTATGTTCGCCAACCCACTTTGAAAGTGCTTTTGTTGACCACTTGATGCAAGGTAAACAGTGCGCGTGGTCGGTCGACCATAAACTCTATCGTCGCCTCTCACACCAGAGACGAGCTTTTACATTTATTATACTACTAATTTCAAGAGGCGTGGATTGATGCAACATCCGGGTAGTCTGGGTACTAACTCTGGCGTGTGACGGGAACTAATTTGAATATCAATTCACATGTAAATTAGCTTGATTACATTTGATAAATGATTTAAATTCCGTATATCTGAGTTATTTTGATTTGACGAGTTATCTCCGTAAATGATTAACATCGGAATTTTACATTTGCGACTTAGCTAAAATATTCAGAACATTTTGGGGTAAAAAAAGTTGTTTAGTGTCTTTTCCTGTTGCGTGTCCATATTTAATTTTGTATAATTATAATTACCTTCGAATGAAAATAACAACGTGGAGAACTTTAATGGATAAGACTAGTTTAAAACTAAGACATGTCCTTGGGGATATTGGCGCTGTATGCTGTAATACAGGCTTCTTGCCTAGCTCAGCAACAGATGCTAGGCTACTATAATTATAACCTAGTCTAAGATATCTTTGTCAAACAATACCATCTATTAACTTAGCTATGAGTCAATAAACTATTATTATTATTATATAATTATACCTAAAAAAACAACTTTTTTACCCCAAAACGATGCAAAAAATAAACTAATATTTTTTTTATTTATGATGGGATTGCGATTGAAATCAATCTCACCTGATGGTAAGTGGAGATGAGTGGAAATACGTATTTCCGAGAAATGTACTTATTACAAAGCAGTGTTGCCTGGCTTTGTAAAAATAATTTGCTCGTAATTGGTGTAACGGTAATTGTCGGTACGTTGAAGCTTTGCGTTACAGCTTATAATATTGATTATAACTAATATTAAATAGGGAGAGGTACTGTATTACCTGAGAACTCTTATAATATAATTTATAATATTCTATAAGTTTGGTAAAAATCATTGCTATATTTAAAACCATGCTTCAGATAAAGCCCGCGGAGGGCACTTACGAGGGTTAAAGCTACTGAAGCTACTTAAAAGGTAGATATTATGTCGTAGGTACTACGGCACCTTCACCTTTTTTTTTTGTTTTTTTTTGTGCCATTCGAGTCGACAAACAAGCAGACGGTCCACCTGATGGTAAGTGGTCACCGCCGCTTATGAACATTTGCAACACTAGGAGCATCGCCAATGCGTTGTCGACCCTGAGACGTAAAGTTGTTAAGTCTCATGTGCCTGTAATTTCACCGGCCCCCTTACCTTTCTAACCGAAACACAGTAATACAATTGCACTACTGCTTCACGGCGGAAATGGGTAAGGTGGTAGTACTTCCCCGGACGAACTCTGCACTAAGAGCTCTACTACTAAAGTATTTAAATTGCCTATTGAAGTATCTTAGCTACGGCCAGCAACATAAGTAGTTTAACCCATTCAAATGTGCAATACAACTCTAAACTAAAACTAACCTATATTCTAGAAATGTAATAGTATCTACTAATATAAAAAATACGATAGTTCGTGAAGATGATCTACGTCTGGATGTTTTTTACTCTTTCACACCAAAACTACTGATCGGATTTGGATGAAACTTGCCACATAGTTAGTTAATGACCTTTTTTACCTGAAAAATGAATCTCCCTTGGGAACGTGGGTGACACCACGGAAGACAGTAGTAAAATACTTACATAACACCTATTTTCTTTATATTTATATTATGGATGAACGTAATGTATAGACAGACTGTACATCAACACAATCAGATTTACTTTTGCAAAGAAAGAGTGTATATAATACTTTATATCAATTAAAGTGTAACAATACCACGCTTAGATTTAAGACTATAATGGTTCAGATGAATTTCAATTTGTAACTTACATAGAGTAATAAAACTTTTGGTTTAAATCAAAGCTGAGAGATAGGAAGTTGCGGTAGAGTGGTACGATGAAATTGAACAATGCTTGAAGGATTTGCTTAATCGACATAGATTCTGGATATTTCAGATAATATTCCATTTAGGAAATCTGTCACTGTGTCTGAGAACGCTAGCCTTTAACTTTATTCCTAAAGTTATTTAACATCTAGCTCTTGTTCAGCGAAATCAACCGTGTTTGAAGGTCTGAGGAATATAATAATAAGATGTAAGTAATGTTAATATTTTTATTTATTTATTCGGTTTACCAACGTATATTACATAATGTCTTGTAGTAAAAATCACAATTGAAATAAGCACGATCATAGTGCAAATACAATTAAAGGCAAACACAGAATGCTATTACTAATTTAAATTAGTGCAGTGCGGGAACAAAAGGTAAGTAAACGATTTAGAAATGACAAAACTAATAATTCCAAATGCCATTAATTTGATGAGAAATCGTACTGTGTAAGTATCAGTTAATACTTCGCAAAAATATTCAATTCTATTTTCCTTTTGTACCATGTATAGGCCTTTGTTGGGCCACTATTTTGCCTTTGTAATTGGTGATATGCTCAATAAACTGGCTCTCAATTGTAGCTATCGAAACACTTTGACAGGTACTTGACGAAAGTTTTTTCAACTTAATGGTAGCTAGTCAGACGGGTACTAAAAAGTACCCTTCCACCGTGATTGACAATAATTGTATAACTCTGACTAAAAAAAAAATCTTCTTCGTGAAAAATATTTTAGCATTCCAACTATTACGTCCATAAAAAGTCAGAGGATTGTGAAACGGAAATTAAATGGAAATAATAATGATATAGTCGGACTTCATCCCCTCCTGCCGCTGGGGGAGTGGAGTCTGGGGGGAAAAGGGGGATGTTAGACTACTCGGAGGGCTGTCAGTCACGTCTGTTTTCAATAGCGCTACCCTTTGCAGATTTAGCTCGCCATTGTACTAATAATTTATTTTACAAACATGTTTCATGTTATTATTTTTGAAAAAGCTTTTGTTCTTTGCTTTTGAAGTTGAAATCTTCAGTTACTCTCCTAATGGTTATAACTGACTATATAATTAAGTAGAAATTTACAATATAATTATTATGATATTTTAAATATTTCACAAGTAAAGTATCTATGTCTATACTTAATATGTTTTATAATTATAATGAAATATGAAGAGGAAACATTTGATTGTTTGTTTGTTTGCATTGAATAGGCTCTGAAACTACTGGACCGATTTAAAAAATGATTTCATTGTTGGGAAACTACTCTATCCCCGGGTGACATAGGCTATATTATATATTTTTTTTAAATTAGAGATCCTTACTACTCTAATAATGTAACCCAAGGTGTAAAAACTAATTGATGATAGAAAGAACAAACTAATGTAACATCCCGCGGGGGACAGCTACATATTATATTTATTGTAAATTAAATTCAAATTAACCAACATAAGAGTACAAGATAATAAAAATAAATCACATTGAATCCTTTATATTTATTTACCGGTACCTCGGTGAACCATCGCGCAGCCTTTTTTCCGGACAGTTTTTCACACTGATAGGTACTTCCACAGATTGAATCCGACGACAAAAGGTTGTCGATGTACCATTTACCGTTTATCCATCCCTGTCTGGAACACCCCGATAGAACGATTGCTTTAGCTGTTCGAGACTTTTTTTAATCTTTGTTTTTATTGAACTACTCTCCTGTCCAAGAAACAAGTCGGGACGTTTGCTATTTCCTTAACTAAAAGACGTCGTTCAACGTCGGAGTTGAATTCTTTAAAACCTTTTAATTAAACGAAATCTCGGAATGTTTTGTGCAAAATTGTCTTCATTTCATGCGTCATTTAATGAAAAAAAAGTAATAATTGCTCCTGTCTGATAAATAAAACTGATGATGGAACATAACCATCAGTTTGGTTAAGTGAAACTTACAGTAGATACAAATTTAGCATTTCAATAAATACTTTATTTAAATAACTAACTTTTTCCCGCGGTTTCGCCCGCATTCCCGAAAGATGTTATATTTTTCCGGAATAAAAAGTAGCCTATGTGATATTCCAGACTATTCTCTATCTCTATGCCAAATTTTATCTAGATCGTTTCAGTGCGTGGTTGAGTAACAAACATCGATATGTCTAAGTTTTTGCGTTTATAATAGAAGTAAGATATTTGTAGGTTACCTCATGACATAGACATAAGACATTTATTTCATCACACACAAATCGGTACAGTATGCTTACATAAAAGGTAGGTATATACTAAAATAATAACATCAACCGCCCCGAGTGTGTGATCTGGAGCCTCAACTAGGGCGACCCTGTATTTCAGGTCTCCAGGGCCTCACCCGCGGATTTCCTAAATATGTTAGATTAATAGTATAGGTAGTTTAATAATTCAAGTCGATTTACGTAGGTGTGTGTGTGTATTAGTGTGTGTGTGTGTATTAGTGTGTGTGTGTGTATTAGTGTGTGTGTGTGTGTGTGACTGTGTACATCATGTGCTTCATATTATAATAGCTACCTTATTATCTACCTACACATACGCTGCACCTCTATGCTATTACATTACGATAACAATAATTTTATTTCCTCCAAAGTACTGGGGTCAGGTCACTGAAGTAGGGCTCAAAATACGGTGTGGTTATGGTTAAAAGCATCAACGTCTTATGTTCAGTTAATTAACTGTACGGTTATATATATCCATATATCATACTTTAAAATTTATTCTATCACATTATCGAATTTTGGAAATTAATAATAAAAAATTAAACAATAAAGCATTATCAATAATTGTTACCAATTTATTTATAAATACTTAGTACCTGGATGGCCGAGCATTGCTCGGGATTTCTTTACTAACGTGACTTCTACCATATTCTCTTTTTTAAGCCTAAGTGCTTTTACCTCTAATGGTATGGTAGCAGTTTTCATTGCCTTAAAACACGGATAAAACGACGTTTTCTAAAAATGAAACCTAGCTAGATCGATTTATCGCCCCCGAAACCCTCTGCAAACTAAATTTCATGAAAATCGTTGGAGCCGTTTCCGAGATCCTAATTATATATATACTTGTATATTATATACAAGAAGAAGGAGAAGAAGGTAGATATAGACAGAGACAGAGAGACAGGCCAGTTGGCTTGGTGGTTAGCGCTCTGACTGCCAAACCGAAGGTCGTGGGTTCGATTCCCACCCAGGACAAACATTTGTGTGCATGAACATGTCTGTTTGTTCTGTGTCTGGGTGTAAATATCTATATAAGTGTGTATTTAGAAAAAAAAAAGTAGTATATGTAGTATATCAGTTATCTGGTTTCCATAGTACAAGCTCTGCTTAGTTTGGGATCAAATGGCCGCGTGTAAAGAATGTGCCGGGATATTATTCATTTATTATTTATTTATTATTTATTATTTATTTATTATTTATTTATTATTTATTTATTATTTATTTATTATTTATTTATTATTTATTTATTATTTATTTATTATTTATTTATTATTTATTTATTATTTATTTATATAGATATGTAATTTATAACAAACATATACCGATTTTAATTAAAAAAAAAACTTTATATTGGATTGCACCTTTTATTTTAATAATAAATGAATTGTTCTTTATATTATGTAGGAAGTATTTACCTTTAGTTGAATGACATTTGAGATTTTGTGAAGGTATAGTTTCTTTTGTAATTGCAATAATGTAACTATTTTTGATGAACCTTATAATTAATCAAAGTAAAATAAATGTAAAAAAATACAATTGAAATGTAATTACTCCAAAATTACTAAATAAGTAAAAACCTAAAGAGCGCTTTTTGATTTGATGGTTTTGGAAGATTTATTGGTGACTCCTTAATGTATAAACGCCTGATCAACCTGAACAGATTTAAATTAAATTCAGGCACACGGATACATCTATATATAATATATAAAAATAAATCCCTATTTCCCTTGGTCACGACATCACGCATGGACGGCTGGACCGATTTTGCTAATTCTTTTTTTGTTGTGTTTGTTATTGACAGGAGATGGTTCTTATGAAAGAAAAAATTAAGAAAGTTGCGAGGAAAATTAGAAAATTTAAGAAATCTTAATGACCATATAAACTTTTGTAATGTAACCTTAGCGCTTTTGACAATATAAACTTTTCTTATGTAACCATATGGCGTCTGACTAAACTGTCAGTCGTTTGACAATAATGTTGAAAACATAGGCATGGGTCGGAATTATATTGATAAAATAATTAATTTATAATTTCTATATAATTAAGTGCACATTTCACTGTCGATTAAATCGGAAGATTCGAATTCTTTATTCATAGTTAAGGCAGGGCAACGTCTGTTGGGTTAGCTAGTACTATATATAATATAGATGTTTTGGATCACAAAATACCTTAACACATGGGATACTTTTATCAATCAAATCTCTAAAATGTGTCCATGAATCATAGAATCAAAGAATTAATGACAAATTATGAATATAGTGAAATTAACTGATAACAGTAAAAGCCAGTTAAAAAAATTATCAAATTTCAACGTGCAATATTGATTCGACTGAATAACGCCTACAACGTCTGATCCAGCGGAGAATAGACAAGGTGTCAGATAGTATCTGGAAGTTCGTCGTAGTTCTATCTTCGACGATGGTAAACGTCCTATTTTAACTAGTACCACCTATTAATTACATGAGGCTATTTATAAGTTTTTTATCTATAATTTCTATTATTCAATATTAATAGTGCATGAAATAGTAACATATTAAAATATTAATGAAATACTTTTACTAAAAGTGCATGGAAATTGTTATATTAAAAATTATATGGGATTTATTGTAATACATTGAAAGATTAAATAATACAAGACGAGATAGAATTACAGAAATAACTGTCATGAAATTCAATGTAATAATATTATCAGTTATAAAGGCTATTTTTGATTTGATTTTGATTTTAGCATGATTTTTACTCCTTGGTGAGATGTCATAGGTTTTTGCTCGACCGCGATAAATATTTACAGGTACATAATAGTTTTCTACAATTGGTGCAGAATTCGTCCATCCTCACAAACTTTCGTAGTTACAATACAAGCTGTTCCCCCTGTTTCTGCATGTTCAGGGATGTTACATTTATCCAGAACAAAGAGTATGTGCTATTTCAGACTATAATCTTGAATTAAAAAATCAGTAGTAGAGCTCTTAGTGCAGAGTACGTCCGGGAAAGTACTAGTGCAGCAGTAGTGAATTTGTTTTACTGTTTTTCAGTTAGAAAGGTAAGGGGGCCGGTGAAATTACAGGCACGTGAGACTTAACAACTTCACGTCTCACGGTCACCAACGCATTGGCGATGCTCTGGTGATGCAAATGTCTATAGGCGGCGGTGACCACTTATCTTCCTGTGTGCCTGTTCGTCGGCCACTGTATAAGAAAAACGATTCACCTAATTATTGGACGCCCCCGTAAGCTTTGTTTCGCTTTTGTATAATGTCTGTTAGTTGTTTTATAGGCTTATACGTATAGGTACGTTATATTTAAGCAAATCATTTTTTCATTTCTATAATGGCATTGTATAGTGGTAATGATTCAAATACGAATAAAACAACTAATATTCTCGATTATTCTAACTAATAATGTCTACGTGCTTCGTTTAGTCAAGTCTTGATGGACTTCATCGTACATTGAACACATTAGCTTAAAGCTGAAAACTAGAGTTAAATAATTAGGAATCTCAGAAATAGTAGGCATAAGAATGTTTAAACGATTTTCAGTTTTAGGTCGGCTTTTTTTGCTATCGTTTTTAAATTGTTATTTTTTGTTGCCAAAATTTTTTTACGTTTTATACAGAAAATACCAAAGCAATTTCATTTCCATATTTTTGTTTACTAATGAAAGGTTTTAGGCAACAGCGGATAGATCCAGTAAATAGAATTTACCTAGAACGGGAAACCAGGCTACAATTCATATACACCGAGTACCTACTGTTCAGCACACAATGCAAGTTACGAGGTCACCTAACTATGGAACAAAGCCGCATACTGTCTATCTACATGTAACATCTCTATGTATCAATTTACAGTGTTCTGGGATTTGATTATGTAAGGTAAATAATTCGTGCTCAACTATTCTCCGTCGCGGCCTTTATGCTCTGTCTCGCTCACTAATTATGCAATCACATGAGAGGGGATACCAATTACTCGTTGCCCCGGCTAGCTGACGAGGTTTGTAGCTAAATAAAGGGGCTGAAACTAGCACTAGAACAACGCGATCTGTCCTTTGTTATATATGATGTACTAACAGCAAAGCACTTTAATTTAATTTGTTAGTTTTGATTTCTTAGGTTTTGTCTTTATGATTTTGATTTGGTTTTGATCCCGATTGATGGAAGAAGAATATAAGTTTATTGACCGCACAAACCATAATATAATAATATTAAGTATCGATAACCAGACGAGATAGTGACAAAAGAGAAAGTTAAAAGCATAAAACAAGAAAAATAAACAATACAAAACAACAATTATTAATAGCGCTTGTTGTTTACGGAGATGTGCTGCCTTAAGGGCTTCTATTCTGTGAGGAAAATGACATTAGCTCGAGGATATTTCGTTGCGGCCTCTATGCTTACATATGTATATTACATATGTATGTATACTTTCGCTAACAACGCAATCACGTGAGAGGTAAGCTCGCCGAGGCCTCCGTGCAAAGGCTCCCCGACCAAGTTTCTATAAGCTGTATTAGGTAGCAGGTTAGCGTAAGCTATTGCTGTTGTTATGCTGTAATGAAGCTGTAGTAACTATTATTATTAAATCAACACGCTGAATTTCAGCTGGTACCCTGTGCTTAACCATTATATGTAAATTAAAATACCGATACAAATATGTTACATAATTACATTTGCAGCTATCTAATTAATTTCGTAGAGAGAGGATGTAAATACATTATATTTTGCATTCCAATAAAAAAATCATCTGATACACATGTCGGTACATTGGAAAATAAACCTTATGTGGTACGCAATATATAATAAAACCTATAGCGTATTTTTGTTCAAACATTACACACGATAAGTGATCGATAAAAACTCTCAAACTCAGACGGAGTTTCGGAAGTTATCTTTTACTAACTCGATACTTATATTCTTTTTTATTGAAGCGTATGTACTTTTTGGTAAATTATTTTAACGTTGTTTGAAAAAGATCAGATGAATCGTGTTAGAATATGCCTTGATCTTTTGAAGGGGAATTGGAAACTTTACGCACCGTTAAGAAAAGGCATCTATCACTGATTAAGTACGGTAGGCTAGGCATTAAACTTCATTAGTGATTTAGGTTTATTTTTATATAATACTAGCTAATTGTTGATATCTTCTCACCCAGAAAAGTCGTCTATAATAATAAAGGATGTTGTAGTGTATGGAAAACGAAAAAAAATTTAGTCATGAAAATATATCAGAGTAGTAGAGCTCTTAGTGCAGAGTTCGTCCGAGGAAGTACTACCACCTTACCCATTTAAGCAGTAGTGCACTTGTATTACTGTGTTTCGGTTAGAAAGGTAAGGGGGCCGGTGAAATTACAGGCACATGAGACTTAACAACTTCACGTCTCAGGGTCGACAACGCATTGGCGATGTGCCCCTAGTGTTGCAAATGTCCATAAGCGGCGGTGACCACTTACCATCAGGTGGACCGTCCGCTTGTTTGTGGGCCGAGGTGGTATAAAAAAAGAATTATAAAAATAAAATTTTAAACGTAAAGAACTGCAGCATGTTTTCAACACAACCTCAAAGCAAGCGGCTTAAGCAGCAATCATTTGAATTGTATAATGTTAAAGTATCTTACAATAAATCAATAACAGAAGTCGTTACACAACCTATAACACCATCCATTGTGTAAATACTGGGATTCGATTCTGTAAGGAAAATCACACAAGCTTCAACGATATTTTGTCGCGGACTCTATGCTCTATCCCTTTCGCTAACTACGCAATTACGTGAGAGGTAAGCTCTCAGAGGCCTCGTTGTGACGCCTCGCCGATAATAATAATTATAAAAATCTTTACTTGTCACCACAAACCAAAATACATCTAATAATATTTTTACATAAGCTATGTATTACAATTTTTGGCTGTGGATCGCTGGTGCCTGTGGTAGGTAATAGGAACCTGTATTACAGGTCACCAGGTCTCCACCTCAAGGAAGCTGTTTTACAAATCAAAAATAGCATAAATGTATGTACATTATTTTTGCATTATTTAGTTAAATACATTATGACGATGAAGGTTGGATTAACTGAATAGAGCTGTTCCACACAATCCGGAAACTTCCAGTAGATGCATCAGCACTGATAATTATTATACTCTGTTCAACGTAGCACAAAGCACAATTTACATCACCAGTGCTTCATTTTATGATGTTTTTCAGTGCTTATCAACTTTTATACTAGAATTGACTTCGTTATACCGTAAAATAAAGTTAAAAGTTATGTAAAACTACCTTTTCCCTATAAAGTATCGACTAAAGCCCTCTATATCAAACGACAGTAAACATAACACCGGGCCGTGAAACTTTTTATTCCTGAGAAATTTCGCAATTTCAGTTCGATGGCTCTAACAGACACATTTTTGCAGAGTTTCAAATTGCTGTTTCGCAATGTTCATAAAGAGAAACTTTTATTTGTAGTACTTTTGCTGTGATGCTATCTCGTCGTGCTACTTCCTTTAGACGGGTTGTTAAAAACTATTTCACAGTGTAGAGGCTTTATAGTGGACACAATCGGAATAGTGATATGTTTATCGGATGCTAATTTGCATTATGTAGGAGTAGAACTAAGTAGGTACTTGTGGTTAGATAGGAAGTTAAATGGGTATAACGAGTCCATTCACAATATTTAAGAACCTTAGTAATGCTGTATAACATACCCGATAAAAATAAAAATACTGATAAGTAGACAATTATTAGGTAAAATAGGTACGTAGGCCTTTCTGTTAAATTATCTGGTTCCCAGACATGATAGCTTATTAGAGTTGTTGGCTTTGATGATTAATTATATTTTTACGGAGTATTTTGTAACACGTTGTATAAACATGAAAAGTTCGCAGAATATATATTATTGGAATGAATATTCCCATAAAAAATTATTTCCAACGCTTTCTGCTTTAGACCATGAATAAAGAAAGCTTTGAATTATGAGATCCTATTTACGACCTTAACTTAAATAATATTCAAAACTTGCCTAAAATGACATTCAAATATACAAGTTTAATAAAAAATAAAAGAAAGATTATTGTGTTAGTAAAATAGGTGATTATGTGATTCAAGGGGAAATAAAAGCCTTCCTAGTAAAAGATAAGACGAGCCAACTAGTTATGGGCGAGAAGTCGTCTCCCCTCGAGCTCGAGCTACCCAATCAATGTAGGTACTTTTCCTTACATTTTGCCTGGAAGTGGGAAAGTATTTTTTACCTTTTCTTTTGCAAGTTATCGTAAGTTAATTTGAGAACTTGTAGTAAGCGCTCGGATTCCTCCACGAGCTACAGATTTTATAACGTTTATATTACGACATTGTTAGGGTTCCGCACTAAAAATGGTACCAAAAGATTCATTTTAGGTCATAATCGAGCCCAACCGACACTGAAGTGCGAGATTATTCATTTGGCGAAAAATGTTACCCGTTTACTCTAGTTAGATTAAAAGTTGTCGGCCAACGTGGTTTATAACTTAAATCTTAAGATTTCAAGCCAGCAATTCAGTAATAATTAGTAGGTTCTGTTTCTTTTCAGCCGCTACAGAGGAAGGTCCTCTCTCTGAAGCCTTGATCCATCGGTAACTTGCAGCTAATTCCCGATGCCAGCAGGAAAAATTTTTTTTATATTTTAAATGTATTTTCTTTTTATTTAAATTATTTAATAACTATTTTGTAAAAAATATAAAAATGGAACAATAACATTGATGAAACTTCATCAATTCACAAATTACTTTTAAATAATATAAATAGTGAATATTAAACATACCACAAAATTTCTGTTCACAAAAATAAACATTATTTAAACACCCCAATAAATTAATCAATATTGGTTACGAGTGGTTCCGCATGAATACCGAATATATAATTGATAGGTGTGTGGTTAAAAGCTAATTTGGGCCTGACCTCCTACAATAAGCAAATAAAGGTATTCATTTCCACGCGGAAATTATTGCGAGGAAATACACCGTACCCTCCACAGTATTTGTTCATCAGCATAATTTTAGTAATTATGATAACTGTACGTTTGGCTACTGAATTTAATGGTTGTTAGGATCGTTAATTATCCATCCAATTACCAGGTAATCATAGACTAGGGTTTTCAACTTTTCATACCACTTCAACTAAATAAATGGGTAAATTATGAACTTAAATGGAAATTAAAGGTTAGCTCATTGTGGTTTATATTTTATTTGATATGTCCCCCACGGTGTTACCCGCGTTTCTAGGGATTTCACGTTTTCCCGGGATAAAAAGTACCCTATATGTTATTCCAGGATATGCTATATCTATGTGCCAAGTTTCATTAATATCCGTTTAGTAGTTTTTGCGTGAAAGAGTAACAAACATATTTACATACAAATCTTTCCTCTTTATAATATTATATTAGTATCGACTAGCTGTCCTCCGTGGTTTCACACGCGTTTAGGAGGGATGTTATAATTTTCCGGGATAGTCTATGTGCTATTCCAGACTACTACCTATCTCTGTGCCAAATTTCATCCAGATCCGATGAGCTGTTCTGGTGTGATTAAGCAACAAACATTCATCCATACAAACTTTGGAATTTATTAGTAGTAAGATTATACTGAACTAGCTGTCCCCCGCGGTTTTACCCGCGTTCCCGAGGGATGTAACATTTTCCCGGCACAACAAGTATCTCATGTATTATTCCAGGGCATTTTCAATATATGTGCAAAGTTTCATCCAAATCCATTTGGTAGCTTTTGCGTGAAAGAGGTACAAACATCCATACATACAAAGTTTCGCGTTTATAATATTAGTAGGTTCTCTGGTTAAGATATACTTTATGTTAATCTACAACCTTTTAGGTATATCTGTGTGCTAAGTTTCTATATCCGTTCAGTTGTTTATTCGTGGTTGAATCACAGACAGTCAAAAAACCAAACTATAACATTTAAGTTGTATGTTATATGTAAAAGAGTATAATGCCTTTAATATTTCGGCGATAAACAACCCCCAAAAAGACTTGGGTAGGCACTTTACCGTGTTCAACTATATTCCCTTACATTAAAATATTGTCTCGCTATATAAAAGAGATAACAACCGCTATATTCATTTTATACGATTTATTGTCAGGGAAAAAACGGCACCTATACAAATATTCGTATGGTGTCTTTACATCGAGGTAGAATTGAGTTACCGAGATCCATGAAAATAAGCTGGGAAATTTTCCGCGAATCGTAATCCCCGAAAATGTATTTACTCGGAAACCGTGATTTTATAATAATGTACTTCAGAGCGATTGCCTAAGGACTGCCATAATTTGATTTGCTAGAATGTTGAATATGAAACGCTATTTGTTGAAGGTGTATATCCAAAATTAATGACACCAGAAAATTACTTGAAACTTCTTTTTGGGGTTTTCAGTGGCTAGAGTAGTCTACAGAAGGAGTATTTTTTTAACTCCCAAGAGGTAGGACTCACTTCAGTGGGTGTTGTCGCTGTTTTTGGGGCACATTAGAAGCCCCAGATCATCATTATCATTTATGAATAAAGATACGTTAATAATGACTTACTTTTCCGACCCAAGATTCGGTTTGACAGTTTTATAATGGTATTATTATTAAATTTAATACCAATGTCACTAATAATAATGTGTCCTTGTTTCATCATCTCTCCTTTTAGCCCAAACGTGACACGAAATTGGAAAGGTTCAAGGTTTCACAGAATAGAAAAATACAATACATTTTTTACTCATAGATATCAATTTGGGTGTAGTTATTCCAAGAAATATGTTTGGCTTGTGGTTTTATTTTATTATTATTTCGATACGTGACTGGAATGGAAACGGCTTGTGTCTACGGAAGATACCTAGAGGAGATTTTGTAAACAATAATCGTATTAGTTTTTGTTTTGTTCCTATTGTTAAATGATGGTGAAATTATTAAACATTTCTAATAACAAAAGTAGCCAAATTATGGTCAATTAAACAAATTAAAAATAACGTAACATTGCTGAGTTTCTTGCTGGTTCTTCTCAGTTGAAGGCTTGTTTCCGAACCAATTGTAATTGTGTAGGTACAAATTTTAGATTAAATTAATCTAATTCATCAAGTCATTGATTTGGAGATTCCTGTTAGGTTGAACGTTTTGCCAGTACAGTTTTCCATCATAAAAGCTCACCTCTAACAGTAGACCGAATACGTTGTATGTTTGGTCGACCTATTTTCCGGTAAAAAATAACGTAAAACCTGGCTGAACTAAAGGGAGGAAAAACGCAATTTCGCCGAACGTCACCCAGCTAAGTCAATTTCAATGCTGTATCCATACCATTCTTTGTTTTAAAATGGCAGTATAGAGGGCTCACGCCTCTTGTTTATCTTTGCTGACAGGAATACCCTTAAATAAATGCAATATAAATGGGAAGATGGCTGTTCTAAATATGCAAATACGATCTTATCGATTTACTCCAAAATGATACGAAGCCTGGTACTTACTTAGTCAAATTCAAATGAGTCTAGGCAATATAGTTTTAATTACTTTTGCCTGTTTATGAGTTGCTTTTGAGGTTGATAATAACTAGTTTCCTACTTTCACAGTAATTATGCGATTCAGCTGCAGGTATAGGGATGGCGCAGATAAAGTTTATGTTAATTTGCATAAGTACTTGTTTATCTTTGTGCTTGAAGTTTTACTAGCGGTCGGTCATAGATACAAGGTATGCTCACGGTATCGGTTTAACTCTAATTTTGATCTAACCATGTAATAAATCTTAAAATGCTGACGACACAGTTGGCGTGGTGGTTGGAGACCCTGACTGCCATGTCGTGGGTTCACTTCCCAATTAGGTCAAACATTTGTTTGCATGGACACGTTATTTTTTCTGTATTTACATATAAGTTTCTGATATCAGTATGTATTTAAAAAGTATTATATTAATTATCTGGCTTTCATAGTACTAGCTGTGCTTAGTTTGGGATCACATGGCCGTCGGTAAAGAATATCCACGGATATTTATTTACTATTTATTCTTCAATGTCCATAAGATCGTGCTAAAAGGTTTTTGGTCAAACTGAAATTTGTCTGCAATATTTTGTTGCTTTACATTATGTATATGTTTTACCAAAAAGCAGACGAAGGACGCTAAAAGCTTCCACATAGAGCGCTCAGTGCACGTCAAACTTTGTAAACTGTTGTTCCATGTACCACTGGGAACCATTACGAAACCTGACTGCGATTATATTAAAACAACTACACAGAAACTCTTTATAGTCAAGCCATTTCTCTCAAGCGGCGATGTTTATAATACAATATAGCTGAAGTTGTTAAAAATGATAGGAATTCCATAGAATTTTTTACACGACATCCCAAACTAAGCAGAGCTTGTACTAATATGTTACATACTAGTTTAAGAAAAAAAAAATGCATTCTTAAGTAGAGATTTGGACACAGACATGCCAATTGGCTTGGTGGTTAGCAACCCTGACTGCCAAGTCGCAGGTCGCGGGTTTGATTCCCACCCAAGACAATCATTTGTGTGCATGAACATGTCTGTTTGTTCTGTGTCTGGGTGTAAATATCTATATAAGTATGTAATTAGAAAAATAAAAAGTAGTATATCAGTTATCTGGTCTCCATAGTACAAGCTCTGCTTAGTTTGGGATCAAATGGCCGTGTGTAAAGAATGTCCCAGGATATTTTATTATTTTCTTAGATCAAACATATATTTATTCACAAAAAAATTGTCCCGGGTGGGAATCGAACCCACATATGCGGCGTGGCAATCTGGGTCATTTAACGCGCCAACTGGCCCGTTAAATACTTAATTAAATATTATATTATAAGATCTATTTAGGTAGAAATACAAATTAAAGTAAAGATTTAAAAAGCATTCTCATAATAAAAGTAAATAATGCATTTGATTTTAGAACAAATATTAGAAATAACACATGAATGAATGTTTTCAATAAAGTATGTTCGTAAACATTTTTATTTGCGTCAAGAAATTGAATCGGTTTCGTTATTTCTTTTTCAATACCCTTCTGCACACTATCTCGATGAGTTTCGTATTTACGGAGAGAGTTCTGGTTACCAATATTTGCCTTGTTTGATAGTAAACTGAGAGTAAAACAATATGTATTATAAAGAATAGCACATTTATTGTGGAAGTCGTGAACAATATACTATGGCACTTCGTTCCGCAACTAGAATTAGATTAGGTATTTTAATCCTATACTACTTATAAATAGTTATGTTTAGCAACAGACATACAATACTGAATAAATCGACGTGGATTCGTCCGCACTTATCGACACAATTTAACAATTATTGTAACACAGACTTAAGAATATTAAAATGAGAAACTGGTACACATGAAAACCTTTTTGAATTATTTACTAAACAAAACATACATATATATGCATACATTTTTATGCAATGAAACCGAACGAAATCATTGATGTTTTTGTTGTCGAAACAATCAATAGACAATTCTGTAAATACTACAACACAACAAAACGGTTTTCTGAAAGTTTAATTACAATCCAGGAACACTTATATTTATATTTTACAGTTTCTAATATACTAACTAGTATGTGGCTTTTTCGCCAAAAAGTAAAAAGTTCTAAATACCCTTTTCATTCAATAAATAAAATAGTGACAGTTTTTAATAGAACATGACATACTGCAAAAATGCTACAAACACTAGATTCCAGTTCCCCATTCCACAATCAACTTCAGACTACCCGGCTCCCCGATACCTTGCGTCGTCCGACTGCTTGCAAGCGTTGCAACAATATTTCCTAAAAGGGGGTATGACGCAGTTCCTCCTCAGCTGATCGGAATCGAAGAGCTCGCAGTACTGTGTGGTGTCAATAGCACGGCACACTGGTGGTGGACGAACTGAGGAGGGGCATCGACGGAGGCGGCATCGACGACGGCGCTCGCGGGGCTTCGGACCACAGAACAGTTCGTCGGCAGCTGGACATACCACTGGACGTTTGGATATACCACGTCCGCATGTTGTGGAACACTGTAAGTAAAAATCGAGGGTTAAATCCGATTAATTTTTTGAATGAGTATAAAGTTTGAGTACCTATTAGCGCAAAATAAGGAAGAAAAGCTTTTTGTCTAATTCTTCTTTCACTAAACTTAGAAGAAACTTCTTACGTATTTGTGTATTCTAGGATCTATTTTATATAGATGGCATAGGTGTTTTTTTTATATATTGAGATAGATTTTGTCGAGCCTATTAGTTAATACCTACTAATGTTGTTCATAAACTTACCGGTGTCCAAGGCATTTCTCGCCAGTAGACGGGGCAAGGAATCCGGTTGCAAGGCTGCTGATTCTCCGGCTTCAGGGAAGGGCAAAGCGCTGGTGATACGCTGTTCTTTATCAACTCATG
The DNA here is from genome assembly GCA_907165245.1 of Habrosyne pyritoides. Taxonomy (NCBI): domain Eukaryota; kingdom Metazoa; phylum Arthropoda; class Insecta; order Lepidoptera; family Drepanidae; genus Habrosyne; species Habrosyne pyritoides. The sequence continues at coordinate 9,853,684 of OU015593.1, read as the reverse complement.
TCTTGATGAGGAGCTGTAATGGAAAAAAAAAATCTAATTTCAAACACTTTTAAACACTGACTACATATACCTTTTCATTGGCGGTCGCATGAGTATTGTAGATATAGACTTAACACGGTTTAAGTTTAGCCTAGTCATAACTCCTTCTAGGGTCATTCGAAGGCCAAACGCAAGCCCATTATAAATAGATAAAGAAAACAGAAAAGAAAACACGCTTTGTACAAAAGTTTATTATAAGCCTATTCAAAATTACCATGATTTTCTAAGTTCTAGTCACACATATCTGTGAAATCAGTTACTGAGGCTAATACATTCAACTCACTTAAACAAAAGTATACATGCTAGTCACGCGAGCATTTTCATGTCATACCCCATAGGTTGGTAGGTAGCAATAGGATAAGATAAACGTATGCTTAACTCACCCAACATTAGATGGCAAGCAGAATAACTGCCTCTCTTGAAATCCTCCGTCACCGCAGGTAGCGCTGCATTCTTCCCATTCACCAGGAATCCATGTAAACTCGCAGCTGTAATATAAAACTTTGTTCCAACTTACTCCTTCAAATCACAATTTTACAAAGAGGAGATATAAAAATAAATTGCAGAAGTGAAAACTAGAAAAAATATTATATTAGAACTAAAACCAGGGTGTGTCGCAAAGACATGTTAGAAGTGAAACTTTTGTATTACAGGGAATCATTTTAATTATTCATCAATCACTTTTCAATAGCATAGATTGTGTTTAACATTCATTAATTTTTTGTCACTCAAAAAGGATGCGGATCAGAATTTCAAAGTCGTTCCAAAAAATAAGAAGTTTTACTTTAAAAAGTAATTAGGTGGATCTCGGATGTCACCTATGAGGTATGTACTGTAGTGAACGGGGGCGTAATTACAAAGGAACTTATCAAATGTTAATTATTTATTTTAATATTTTTGTCCATTAGATTTTTTTATAAAAAATAACTTTGTCCGTGCCCGCGCACTGTCATTATCTTTCTTTTTTAAACAACGAATAATAACTTATAATTCAAATTATCGTCAGCCAGTAACAGTAATAACGGCCAGTGCGCTAGCATAGACCTTCCTTACCCTTGTAACGAAGAGCTTGTTTGTTCTATGGGTTAAGTGGGTATATACTAATACAGAATTGAATTTCACTATGTGCGTAGGTACTATGGGAATGTTCCCGTCCACATTCATTTTACCGAACGTTTTTAATCTAACACGACAGTTCGCGAATATTGTCAGACGAATGAATAATGTCATAGCGCATAAAATTCCAAAAATACAGGATTTAATGTCGGTTTTTGAAGTGAAACTCATTCCGCAACCTTTTTGTGTGACCAAAAATAATATAATAAATTATAATAATAAATAATACCGAATGATAACCACAATCCATGCTATTCAAAAGTGATTGATTCATTATTCAAATGTTTCCGTGTAAAACAAAAGTTTAATTTATTTCGTGTGTCTTGACACACCCTGTTTTATCACTATGATAGAGTTGGTAACTCGTGGCGTTTGTGGACATAAATCCTAGACAGCTTAGAAAACCTACAAATGGAGCTATTGGAATATACCAGTAGGTGCTTCGAAAACGACAACGACTTTGCTATGATTTCCTCATGTTATAACAACTTTCAAAACCAAGTTATTGCAAGATTTGAACCCACGACCTTAACCACCAACATTCAACGTCACCACTTAACTATCACCACGATGAAACAAACAAATTTCTATTTGACAAAATTTCCAAAACATTTTACATTTACAAAACTTAGAAATGAATGTTATCGTGCCCTATGGGAGCACTTTATTGAGAGTAAATAAGCACTTTACATTATGAATGTTTAATCGGAAAGGCTTTTTATTGGAGGCGACAACATCTACGTATTAATTTAGTGTCCGGCGATAACAATGAAATATTAAAGCGGATCGGATCGATGGGCAACACGTCAATACGCCACGTGTTGTTAGGCTTACGAAGCTAACTGCCTCGCTCAATTATTTACACTCGGCACGTGTGTAATTGTTCACGTAAGGGTGTACAAGCCATCTGCTAATACCATCAAGGCAATTCTGAATAAAAAATAAAGCGCGAGTCAACATACAGGTAAATAATAAAATGTTGTATTTTATAATTAGATTATATTCGGGGATAGAGTGTAATATAAACTGTCAATGTACTTTTTAAAGTTATTAAAATATTATTAACTAAGTGTTTTCGGTTTCACCTGCGTTCTTGGAATCAAATGTAGCCTTTGTCCCTCTCCATAACATGTATTCAGCAAGATCGTCATCAAGCCGTTTAGCCGGGAAAGCATAGCAAACATACTCATTTTCGCATTTATAATATAAATAGCTGTCCCCCGCGGTTTCACCCGCATTCCCGAGGGAAATAACATTTTCCCGGCACAAAAAGTATCCTATGTGGTATTCCAGGCCATTTTTTATAAATGTGCTAAGTTTCATCCAAGTCCGTGTGGTAATGTTTGCGTGAAAGAGTAACAGACATCCATACATACAAACTTCCGCATTTATGATATTAGTAGGGTAATAGGGATAAATTTAGGGTTGACGCAAAATATATGCTTTCTGTCCATTAGGTGCATCATATATTACAAGAGAACTCACTGCATTTTTCAGGCCATCCGCGGCCTTCCCGACCCCAATATCGGAATTCTCTTGTTGTGCTCTCCTCGAAATGTTTCAGTTGAAATTGATGCAGAGTGCGAGATAATTAATAACTACATCTCAGAGTCTAGAAAAACGACTAACCTGTGTGTGTTACAATGTTCATATCGAGATGGCGAACATTTCTGGTCTCTGAGGCAGCGCGGGCGCACCACACGGACGCCTCCGCCGCACGTCACGGAACATGGGCCACGCTCCGTAGACCACCTGTCGCACCGAAGATACACAACTTGCATTAGATAAATCTGTGCTTAACTGCCTAACTGACGTCAAGTCTTTCACTGCATTTACCACCAGAGATGTAAATAAAATAAAAAAAAAAAAAAAAAATTGTTTTTTTTTTTAATATTTAAGATAAATAGAACTTCCCAGACCCTGGCAGCTAAATAAACACAAATATAAGTAAGTCTCCCTCCTAACGACTTGAAAATTTGAGAAATAGTACTTCCTAAACATTGGCCGCTTAATAAAGTCGTACGATTCCTAGCACCCTGCAATTTGTTTAAAAAAAAATTAAGATGCGGCACTTCCGCTTTTCAAACACATTAAAACAGTAAGAAAATAATGCGAGTATTATTCAGCGATGGCCGGAGGGCAACGTAAGCCGTTTCCTAACAGACGCATAATTTATTCACCGACACAAAGGTACACATGCGACCTTTAAAGGGTGAAAGTGTTTGATCGAAGCTGTTTGAAGTACCGAACTGTTGTAAGCATGAGTTACTTTAACCTTCAACAGACTTACGAGAGCACCACGGATGATTCTTGTTAAATATTATAATATCTAATGTAATTCGAATTAGGTAATTCAATGATTTTTCTAATTTTATCTAACAAGTATATCTACGATTAATTAGATTATGAGGTGTTATACTATGGTATATGTACTTAGTCTAAGTTACAGACCTACATACTCAGTCTAAGTCTACTTATTAAACTTCTACTAATATATTGATACTAAACATCATCTATACTAATAATATTATAAAGCTGAAGAGTTTGTTTGTTTGTTTGAACGCGCTAATCTCAGGAACCGCTCTGGTCCGATTTGAAAAATTCTTTCAGTGTTGGATAGTGCATTTATCGAGGAAGGCTATATATATATCATCACGTTAAGACCAATAGGAGCGGAGCAACAAGGAAGAATGTTTCAAAATCGGGGTTTCTTTTCCATTTGAGAGCTTCCGCTTCGTGCGCTGCGTAAACAGTTAATATATTATACAGATATTATAGTCTGGAATAGCACATAGCCTCCTTTTTATCTCGGAAAAATGTGACATCCCCCGGGAACGCGGGTGAAACCGCGGGGAACAGCTATTAACTGATAACCTTTGTGACTAAATAAGTTATTTAGCTATTTTGGAATTTAAATAAAATTACATTTTATGACAACAGTATGATTTTCAATAATAAAATTTGAGATGATTTCAGGAAGACCAAACAGTAGCAGAGAGGACTTATTACTTATATGTATGTATATTGAGTTATGCATGTATATCTTTAACTACTTCGTTAAAAACGGCGGGACTTTTTCGCATGACCTAACACAAAAAAATACGCGGAGGAAACAAAAGTAAGTTTCTTTATTTAAAATCTTTTAGATGTCGTTTAACTGGGTATTTTTAACTCAGAGATCCGCAGAGAAAACTGATTAAAGTAAAGACTGTAATCAGCATTATTTAATTCTAAAAGAAGAAGTTCTTTGATCTTGATATGACTGATACCGACAGAGACAAGATAAGGGAATGAGAACAACAAACATAGATGTCACTTTATTACCAGCGGAAGTGAGGCGACACGGTAAACTTTGCCAGACACCCAGATTTAGATCTTCCAGTGGTTTTATAACGTACAGGAAATAATATATGTTGTTTTATTGACGTCTGCTAAATGAATTCGAAATTCAGAAGTAATTTTATGGGTTATTTCAAAATGAATTCTCGTACACTTATGGCTATTCTAGTAACTATTCCTCATAAATAATTATAATGATGTTGGAACTATAATCGTAAAAGAAACACGGTTCTATCGTTGAGCTCTGTTCATTTTTTTAAGCGACTTCAAAAAAAGAAGAGCTGCTCAATTTGATTGTCTTTTTTTTAATGTCCTCAGTACTCCGTTATTTATAAACCGATTTTATTATAGATTAGCATCACAGATGTATGAACGGCAAGAGTTTTTTAAAGTCTACTTTTCTTTTCAAAGTCTTTCGTAGTTTCCTTTCTAAATTCAGATTATTATCTTCAACATTATTTTAAAACTAGCTATGCCCAGCGGTTTCACCCCGAGGGTTGTTAAATTTTACAGGGATAAAAAGTAGCCTATATGTTATTCAACGGCTATCTATATGCCAAGTTTCATTCAAATCCGTTCGGTAGTTTTTGTGTGAAAGAGTAACAAACATCCATACATCCTTACAAATTTCGCATTTTTTTTAAATTATAGAAACTAGTGATTGACTGCGATCCCACCTGATGGTAAGCAGTGATGCAAGACTAATAAGAAATAAGATATTTACACTTTTCATTGTTTACCTATTTTAGAACTAGTTTATTTTATGAAGATTAGATTATTTGAAGATATGTTATTTAAATGTAAATAATTCATTAATTATACATTACTAGCTGCCTCCGCGGTTTCACCCGCGTTCCCGAGGGATGTAACATTTTCCCGGCTCAAAAAGTATCCTATGTTACTTCTTATACCTCCAAGAATATGTGTACAAAGTTTCATGATAATCGGTTAAGTAGTTTTCGCATGAAAGTTAAAAACAAACTTACAATCACATTTATAATATTAGTAGGGATTATTCTTGCATATTGTGAAAATAAAATCATAGCACAACTATAATGAAAACAATGGCAAAGTTATCGAGTAGTAGAGCTCTTAGTGCAGAGTTCGACCGGGGAAGTACTACCACCTTACCCATTTCTGCCGTGAAGCAGTAGTGCAATTGTATTACTGTGTTTCGGTTAGAAAGGTAAGGGGGCCGGTGAAATTACAGGCACATGAGACTTAACAACTTCACGTCTCAGGGTCGACAACGCATTGGCGATGCTCCTAGTGTTGCAAATGTCCATAGGCGGCGGTGACCACTTACCATCAGGTGGACCGTCTGCTTGTTTGTCGGCCCAAGTTCAAAAAAAGGTCCAAAAAAAAAAAAAGTTAAATTAACGATTATGTTGCACAAAAGCTTTGTTTAAATAAGGCAATAGAAGTCGGGTAGTGAAGTTGTCCGCGCTATACATCGGCCGCTCGACAAAGGTAACTTTTGTTTCACTTACTCAGAAAGTATCAGAAAGATGCCAGTAGATATATATATGAAAAAGTTAGATACATTAGCGTTGCTTGTTATCTGAACAGTTCTTCAAGTTTTATACTTTGATGCGAGTGTGTGAGTATCGGAGTTATAAGGGCTTCACATTATAGATACGTACTACTTAGAAATTGGATAACTTCGTAGTTTAGTTCTCCATAGGATTTTGAACCGTGATAAAACTATGTTCCTTTATACCTAAGGATCATTTTGAAGTGACACTTCTTATGAATGCTTTGATATTATGATCTACATTTTCGTGTGATCTAAAATAAAACGAATGATAAACAATTTATGCTATTCAAAAGTGATTCCTAAGGCATTCCTGATAAATTCTAACACACGGCCATATGATCCCAAACTAAGCAGAGCTTGTACAATGGACACCAGAAAAGTGATATACTATATGAAATGTGGTCATTTATTATCCTCTTTGCATGCACTATAGTGGCTGTAGAAAATTTTCAACTGTCTTACTCATATACTATATATACTACTTTATTTTCTAAATAAATTCTTATATCGTACCTTTAAACGAGCAATTCTTGTATATTTCTAGGTATATATAATCTGAATCTCGGAAACGGCTAACGATTTTCATGAAATTTAGTATGCAGGGCGTTCGGGTGGCGAGAAATCGATCTAGCTAAGTTTCATTTTTAGAAATCGTGTTATCCGTGTTCATAGGCAATGAAAACTGCTACAATAGCATTACAATACGAAGGTAAAAGGTTTTCAAATTCCATCTTTTGTGAGAAGAACAAATGGGAACCCTTTATTAACGCATCTAATACGTAACTAGGTATATATGACAGAAATTTAATAAAAGAATACGGTAGTACATTGGTAAAGAAACCCCGAGCAAAGCTCGGTCATCCAGGTACTTACATTTACGCAATACATGTTTCCTTGTAATACAGTAATTTTACTTCAATCGTGTCTCTATTTCAAACTAGCTGTCCCTCGCGGATTTATCCACGTTCCCAAGGGATATCACATTTTCCCAAGATATAAAGTAGCCTATATGTTATTCCAGGATATGCTGTATCTATGTGCCAAGTTCCACCTAAATCCGTTTAGTAGTTTTTGCGTGAAAGAGTAACAAACATCCATATACAAACTTTCGCATTTATAATATTAGTAGGATCACATTGTCAAGCGTTGTGTAAATTAAATGGGTATTATCTACTCCATGAATATTTCTCTTTTAATGACTTATTTAAATAATTTAAGTAACACGGGAGTGGCGTGGTTGCAGTCATAGCCCTGTCGGGTTTATGCGCTCAAAACAAGTCTGCTCCGTCAGTTGTTTCAGTGTCATTCAAAGCTGAGCGCCGACAAAGGGATAACATATCTGACAAAATTTATATGCCGACAGGTACTATGTTATATGGGCTTCATAATTATTCACTTTTGTGGCTGATCCCTGTCTATATTTGAGTTAGTTAGTATAGCAAGAAGGAAAAGATTGTTTGTTTCATTTGAATTAAGAACTATTTTTCTTATATCACTACTAATATTATAAATGTGAATGTAAGTTTGTTTGTACGCTTTCACGCGAAAACTACTTAACCGATCATCATGAAACTATGTACACATATTCTTGGAGGTATTAAAAGTAACATAGGATATTTTTTGTGCCGGGAAAATGTTACATCCCTCGGTAACACGAGTGAAACCGAGGGGGATAGCTAGTACTAAATAAAGGAATAGCGTATTCATCGATTGGGAAGAATACTTCATAATTATTTGCGCTTTTGTGGCTGTATTTGAGTTACTAAAGATAGCGCGAAGCAATTAAGTGTATATCAGCGAAAGTTTTGATTTTTTTATTTAAATTAAGAACTGTTTTCATATCAAACTTTTGAAAGAAATAAATAGAATAGCTAAATAATTATCGAATAATGAAAAACCTATTAAATCAATCAATTACGATACTAATGTCTATTCTATTTAACATAGAATTATTAATCGAGGATGTTTAAAAGGGGTTATTAGAGCCGTAACGGCTGGTATATTAAAATATACATATTTTGAATGGCACCCGAGACAGTTACGCCTACTAATTACAGCTGAGTTGTGATAAAACCCTTTGTCTACATGTTCTTTATACTGTTTGTAATCTAGCCGAGTTGAGTTTGAATAGAGTTGTATATTTGCTATATGTAGTTATTGTGTTGTTTTTGATGTGAAACTTCTTATACAAGGATTTGAATTTCTAATCCGAAATTTTTGTGCGACGAAAAATAAAATACAATAAATATCCTGGGACATTCTTTACACACGGCCCTCTGGTCCCAAACTACGCTGAGCTTGTACTATGGAAACCAGATAACTGATATTCTACATATACTACTTTTTTAAAATACGTACTTATATAGATATTGACACCTACAGAACAAACAGATATGTTCATGCACACAAATGTTTGTCCTGGGTGGGAATCGGACCCGCGACCTTCGGCTTGGCAGTCAGAGTCGCTAACCACCAAGCCAACTGGCCTGTCAATAATAAAAATAAATGAATGGTTAACACAATCTATGCTATTCAAAAGTGATTGAATGAATAATTAAAATATTTCCTTGTAATACAAAAGTTTTACTTCTGTCATGTGTCTTTACAACACACCCTATTTTATTATGTGTTTTTTAGCGATACCCCAACAGTACTGATAAGCCTACGCTGGCAACTGTTTGTCTGTTGCAGGGCTATATTTTTAAAACCCTTATAGGTAGCCAGTTGCAAGAGAGCCGCCTCTATAACGGCTGGTGACATATATATATTAGGAAAATAATACATAATCGCACTCCCTCCCTTGTCATAAGAAACCCTGATAACCATATGTTTTTCTGTACTAGCTGCGCTCTGCGGCTTTGCCCGCTTTTAATCCTAGTTCTAAACCTTCACCTTGAATTACTCTATCTATTGCTGAACTGCATTAAAATCCTTGCATAGTTTACGATTATACCATAGAGGGTATACTGACAAATGTTCATTTTTATATATACAGATGTATCTTCTGTGTATAAAACGATGTTGTGTAAGATTCTGTTATTTGGCAATTAGACTCAAATTATAATTGCTGGTTTTGTCTCAATCTTCAATGTAAACTTACGCAGTACCTAAATACGTTTTATTATTAAGTTGTGTCACAGACTTTATAAATAAGAATATTATTTTGACTTTTTAATATGATTTTGCATAGTTAGTTACTTCGATGAGCTCAAATCTAGATTACATTATATCATTTTTCATTATTGTCACCTTAATTTCTTAGTTACATACATACTTTTTAAGAAAATATTGTAATACTTTCAAGGGGGCCTCAGTAGTCACAATAAACAATTAATCGATATTGAAGATAAAAATGTATGGAAATAGCTACTCTCTGCACAGTGCACCTCTAATTTTCTTGTTTAAGTGGTGAGTAATTATTGTTATTTTCTATTTTGTAGTCTAGTTATTTCTTTTCTTTTTTGTTTTCGAATGTTACTTATATTAAGTATTTTGTAATTGTTAAATATAAAATTATGTAAAATTGATATTATAAAATAGCCAAAAAGTCAGAATAGATAAAATTTATACAAAAAAATATTTAATAAAAAAGTATGTAACCTTGCTGAGTTTCTTGCCGGTTCTTCTCAGTTGAAGGCTGACTTCCGAACCGGTTGTAGCTTAAGTAACTTTAAATTTGACCTTCATAAGTGCCTTCCGAGGGTCTAAACTGAATAAATGGTTTTGAATTTTGTTTTTTTTTTAATTACGTATTGGGCCGACCCCAGACAGGCAGATGATGATACCATGCACAATTCACAAGATAATTTAACTGTGTGACAAGACTACAAAATAGATTCAACTATGCTCTTTACCGAAAAAAGAAGTCGATTATTATAGCCTGTTATATATTTACCTGTATTCCAAAGGTCGTGTGCGGCCAGCCGGTGTGCTGTAGTTAACGGCAATCTCCACCATGAATGAGTCTTCAACATGTTCTGGTATCGCCTGTGAAATGTTATTGAGAACTGTCATAGAGTCAATGACCTTTGCTTTGGCAAAAAAATTAACCAATGTAAAGACGAGCAGGGAACTGGCCCATCAGTGCATCAGTAAAAATACACACAAAGGTTGCTTGCTGTTACTGATCGTAGCTATATGAAATGAGAAAGGGCGCTGAATTGAAGCCACAGTTTATATTTTAAATTGATTTACCAGAAAATGAGAAAACCAGCGAACTTCTCTAGTGTAACTAATTGTCAGTCCTTTTTGAATTTAGAAGACAAAATAAAATCCAAAAAGGTGATCCAAAAACGAGATGTAAATGAGTTCGGTTCGTAACACTTGCCATGTCCTAAATTGTCTGCATTATAAGTTACCAACTTATATATAATATTTAATTATGGTCTATCTTGCTTTTATTATAAATGCTAAATTTTGTTTGCAAAACGTGTTACAAAATAACCCGTAAAAATATAATTAATTATCAAAGCCAACAACCCTAGTAAACTGTCATGTCAGGGAACCAGATAATTTAACAGAAAGGCCTACGTACCTATTTTACGTAATAACTGTCTACTTGAATAGTTTTATATTTTTCATTTATAAAAAAATTGTTTCTTTTGGGGTATGTTATACAGCGTTACTATGGTTCTTAAATATTGTGAATGGATTCGTTATAAGGCCCCATTTAACCTCCTTTTACGGTTACAATTCGGTGAGTAAGTAAAAAGCAACTGCGATGAAAGTGCCCCCTATGGGGTAAGGACCTCGGCTTAGGGCTGGGACGACAAACAAGCAGACAAACCACCTGATGGTAAGTGGTCAAAACCGTGAACATTTGCAACACCAGGGGCATCACCAATGCGTTGTCATCCCGGAGACGTACAGTTGTTAAGTCTCATGTGCCTGTAATTTCACCGGTTCCTTACCTTTCTAACCGAAATGCAAATACATTACTTCACGGCGGAAATGAGTAAGGTAGTACTTCCCCGAATGAACTCTGCACTACTCTACTACTGTAAAAGTGATCATTATTGGGGGTTCGGTTTGGGAGGCGGCTCGAGCCGAGACAGAATGGGATGTTGTCATGGTCCTCGCCGGATATCGAAGCTGGCGGTTGTGTGTAGTATTCGGTATACCGTCAGCAGTAGTGATGTAAGCTACTGTGGTCGTCGCAATAAACCAAGATACCAGTACAGTACAGTACATACCAATAGACAACCAGTAGGCAATATTCCCCTGCATCCCATGCCCCTGAGTCTCGGAGAGCGTATCTATCACGTTGTTGCGTTTTTAACGATAGATACAGAGCATAGAGGCCGCCACAAAACAGGAGGTAGATCTAGTCATTATATATTATCACAAACTAGATCCTCGCCTGGCCTGACTTTCAACATCAGGTTCATACTCAATCTCACATACACATAAACATAGATTCAGATATATACCTCGTTCTGTTTCACAAATGAAGGTCAAATTTATGGTGAATTGCTACCGTTTGTTTGTTTAATATTTATATACATATATATAGATACTGTAGGCTTAATTAAACCACCTGGTGCTTTATGTGGCTTCAATATACGTTCAGTAATTTCTGGTGTGCGTTTTGTAATCGAGTAAAACGTAACGTAAACTCGTTTTGCGTTCGCAACACGTGTACGTAATTGAATCCATCTTTATTGTCCTTGTTTGAATATCTAACGTCAATTTTATTATAAATATAATATACGAGTATTTAAATAAATACGTATATTCTTAAATAATGTCATGTCTGTTTATTTTGTTTTCTAAGGTTATAAAAGATTAAAATTTATTATTGAAAATGGATAGAAATTCTCAGAATGGCACTAAAAGAAGCATATTTTAATAAAGCTCTTACTATTTTATCCCAACTGCATTAAATGCACAGATTCTTAAGCGGATTTAGTTAAAGAGAAATCTACTACTGAATATCCCTCCCAAAAGGATCTGGTAACTAACCGCACTCGTTTAACTCGAGTTCTTGGAAACACGAAAAAACCTCTTTGAATAAAATACGATAAAGGGAAATGAGATATAAAGTGAGTAGAGTGAGAGATCCCAATTAACTTCAGTAGCAGAGTTGAAAGCGGCTCTGAATAATTAAAGCGGCTACGGGTGGCGCTCGACCCTTATCATCAAATGTTTCGCTTCGTTACACTTTTCATAGTTTAGTCCCTTTTGTATCACGTGTTGAGCTGTTTTGTTTGCTCGCTCGGGCACGATACAATACGTGAAAATCGTAAAATTAACCGACGCGCCGCCTCGCCGTCGGGATTTGAATTAAAAATTGGAAAATTTATCCAAGCAGACATCTTTATAGACTGTTTTAATATTAAATGCGACGCGACGTGTACAATATTAGGCAATGTCGTGGCAACAGCAACTGCTCAATAGCAATGTTGTGGTTGTTGGAGACTAGCTTCCGTCTTGCGGTTTCACTTGCGTTTCTGAGGGAACTGATTGTCCGGATTAAAAGCATAGTCCATACCACATAGTCATAGACGATATTATTTGAAGACGTTGTTCTAGTGAGATCAGTAGTTCCTGAGATTACTTCCTAGTACCTACATACAAATAAATATGCTATATCAATATAATTATGTAGCTAATATTGTTTTACATCTATCTATTTAATATTTCCTTTATTTACCCCTTTGAGATTATAAAAGGTAAATATTACAAAAAAGTAGGTATGCAGGTACCTACGTTTTTTTACAAATAGGTATCAATAAATAGCACAATGCAAGTCGATTTTTTTATTACTAGTATCGAATTGAATTAATTGCGTGGACTGATACCATACGCATAGATATTACAATAACCGCAAATATTTTAACAAATGTAACACCTTCACAGCTGCGAACTTACAATGGGCGACCTGTACTTATGAGCTTTGTACTCAACGAATTATAATATTAGCAATTTGTATCTGCATCGTGATTGCAATTGAAAAGCATTACTTTACAGAGACTTAGTATTCTACACACCTGCTATTCCGTGCCTTTGTAATATACATAGTACTTAAATAAGGCGTGTTCTCGGTACTCGAGGGAATTCATTAAACAGCAGGTGCGACAGGCTCTAACACTTACTCCCGAGAAAAAAGCAACTCGTTAATGCCACGTCGCGCCAAACTGCGACCGTCTCATTTTCCCGACTTTACACCCGGTGTTATTCCAAAAATAATTGCTGTCTGCCGCCCAAGTGGTGATAACTTTATATCAACGTAAAATTTTTGAATGTTTTTCGCATTTTCTTTGTTCATCTTTAAATTTCCAATTACGACGTGTGAGAAGATACTGTGGTATTTGACAACAAATTAAGATTTGTATTTTTGCTCTGCATTTTCACAACATAACATTTTTCGAGCTTTGTATAAATGACTTGTTCACTGGAACATGTATGCCTGTGGCAGTGAACGTTTTTAACTAGATTTGTTTACACTGTTTCGTGAAACAAATACGATGTAACACAATACCTATTTTCAATAAAACAAAGGCTGAAATCTGTGCGAGGGAATCCGCTCATTACAACTTATTGACGTACATTTCTAGGAAACTTCAATAGAGACGAATCCTAACTCACCATTATCATTAAGTCCGTCTGTAGCCGAGCGCTTGATGAAATAAAAACATCGGAGTCTGTCTGTTTCCATCGAAGGAGCGTGCCGGCTGCTACCACCTCCCCCTCTTGTCCATAGTGTTCACCCTCCTTTATGTCTATAACGTTGCTATCTACTTCTATAATCTGCAAGTTTTGCGGTACGTTGGGGTCGTACTTTAGATATTTGGCTTGTTTGTTGTCTATTTCGAAGCGTCTGGAGTGTTTGGTTAGCTCTAGGATAGGTCTATCTCGCTTCCGTTCGCGGATGGCTATGTGCATCGGCGCTGGGGTGATGATGTGGACGGATAGTTGATGAGCCTCGTGCGGGATCATCGCCATACGGATCCACGCTAACATGAAAATAAATTTGTTTGTTAAATTGATTGTGATTAGGGTTGGATTTGCTGACGGTCAAAATTAATATACGATCCCGATCTAAAATGGCAAGATTGAAGTAGAATTTCGACATTATCTACGTGTATTGAAATTTCTGTCAATAGGTAACATCAATCCATGGATTTTCGATCGGGATTGCATATTAATTTTGGCCGTTAATGCATCGTAATTGGTCATAAGTAGACAATTATTTGACCGATATTCAGACAAAAATTGTGTGCATACAGATGTTAATTTTTTAAGACGAAATAAGATAATATATAATATTAGTAATATGGTTATAAATATTAAGCTCTGGTTAGAGATCAGAGTATTTTAAGTTAATTCTTAATTTTTATTTTTGAAAAAATCTAAGAATGAAGTCAAGTATCAATTGTATTATAAATGTCATATGATTTATTATAATCTATAATAAAACCTCTATTAGAACTAAAAACATTTTTAGCCTCCGAAAGAAAGACTTAGTCACATCTGACGCTAGAAATATTACTTTAGCAAGTATCAAAGTTTCGCAGTTTATATTTCCCCTTCACTATTCAACAAATAAAATGGATTTATATATGAATACCTTTGCCCAGTTGTTTGGTGTACACATGAGTGTTGTTGTTACAGTATCCATCTGGGCACCAGTTGCACGCCGGGTCGGATGAGTTGCACTGACCTTTTACACATGTACCCTGCCAAAATGACAAATACATATTTGGAACGAGTTTGATGACAAAGTTTGGAATTAACACAGATTTTTCTGATATTGTTTTGTTTTATATGCGGTACAACCCAGTAAAGTTTTATCGTTATCGGATAAATTATACCTATAAGGAGAAATAGGGTACAAATATACAAACATAAATATTTATATTTGAAGAAATATGTTAATTTTGAATTTATATAATAAAGCTTTTTTCCAAATTATTATATTACTAGCTGTGTCCCCGCGGTTTTACCCGCGTTCCCGAGGGATATAACATTTTCCCGGCACAAAAAGTACCCTATGTTACTTCTCATACCTCCAAGAATATGTGTAAAGAGTTTCGTGATGATCGGTTAAGTAGTTCTTGCGTGAAAGCGTAACAAACAAACTTACATTCACATTTATAATATTACTAGGGATTTTAATATTATCATTAACATTACATCAAATTTGGTACACAGATTTCTTTTACCGGGAATACATAAGTTCCCGGAGGGTTGCAAGTGCGCATGCGGGTAGTTCACAAACATATATATCTTGAATAAATTGGACGTTCTGTAAAAGCAGAGAGTAAACAATTGAAGTAAGCTCGCGTAAGCCCTGCTCGCTGAGCTTCTGTTGCAACTGCACTAAAGCTGTTTGCGTTGTATGATTGAATACAACAACTTTTATTTGTGTTTGCATGATATTGAAAATAGTATAGCCTCTTTATTTTGCTTGACGTGTTATTCAAGTGAAAGGATTGATCAGGATCCATGAAATAAATGAACGATAAACACATTCTATGCTTTTCAAAAGTGATTGATGCATATTCAAAATGTTTCCTTGTAATACAATAGTTTTACTTCGATCGTGCACTACTATTTCACGGCAGAAATGGGTAAGGTGGTAGTACTTCCCCGGACGAACTCTACTCTAAAAGCTCTAATACTAGCTATCATTTGCATAACAGGTTGATTCAAAACAGGATTATGCGAAACTAGGCTGTAAGGAGCTATAAATTAGGTACACACCTGAAAACAAACATCGAACGGTCTGTCATAGCTGCATGGAGAGCCGTCTGGTAATGCTCCGAAACTTGAGGCCTCTCCACCCGTGTAGTCCACGCACCAAGACTCACAGTGTTTGGTTTCTATAACATGATAATGATCGTCATTGTCCGAAAATAATCGAAAACATAGTAGGTTTGTCATAGACTATAAAGACCGACTGTCAGATAGTCCCAAAGCTTTCTCAATTGACTTTGATTCTAAATTTCTAAAGTGCATTCAGATGTTCCTGTAGGGTTTTCCAAGATGAAGTAAATTTGGAAAGATTATTGGTCGCATTGCAAACTTCTTTGTTAATTCCATTAGTTAGAAGACAGTTGCAATAACAAACCTTGCCCGTAGTTTGGAATTAGTCCAGTGGTCTTAAAATGCATAGAACTAGTAAAAATAAATCTCTACAAATAGTAAGTATACGAAATGTCATGGCGACCGGTTTGTGTTACACTGCAGCCTACACCTTTTGGTAAGTTAAAGTTTAAAAAGGCTATTCATAGCTCAAAACCCCTCTACATGAAAAAGCGTTTAGCTGTGCCAACTGTCAAACTGATCGGTCTTACTATATTGGAGTTTATCGACCTACATATATATATATATAACCAACGTACCATCCAAATCAATCCATTTCTATTTTAAATATTATGTAAATTTATACGATCAAGAAATGTATAAGAAATACTGGATGTTACCATTAGCATGTAAATGCGGTATGAGTCTGGTATTGTGCCTTTGACAGAGGTCGGTTCGCAGGTCCCTTGAGGATGCGCAGGCGCCGCCCGCGCCCGCCCAGCACGTCGCCACCTGCGACCCAGCGCCTTCACACGGACTCTCTACTGTTGTTCTGTGATATCAAATTAAAACTTTTATTAAGCCCGGAACAGAACCTAGATATTAAGTTACCCAAATACTATCATAGATATATCACCTCTTTGGTGATCATAATATACTTCAAGAAGTAATAAAAAACAATAACTCCACCAACACACTCTTAATTAACACTCTATAGGTTCATTAAACAACACAATAACATGCTAATGATAAATTCAAAGGTCGCTCACCCCTTGTATCGACACCGTCGGATGCGCGTACGCAGTCCATACCCGCAGCCGGCAGTGCACTCGCTCCATTCCCCCCACTCTCCCCACTCTGCCTTACTCTTAACATCCTCTTCTTTTTTACGATCTGTGGCATGGCCCGGCATCGGCTCACAGAATTTATCTACGCACCACTGGAAGGAAAACAATAGTAAGGAAGACATTTATCTTGCTATAGTTTTATAATGTTATTATACAGTTGAATGGATATTTTTCCAATTAGCGTAATGGAGCATATCACCTCACGGTTTCATTGTTTACTTCTGAAACTACATATGTCCTCATAAACCATACCAAGATGGATATCATCTCTTGCGGCACGCTATGATGGCCGTTTGATGTTTAACAATGACAAAGAAAAATAACCTTTATTCGTTCAGACATAAGGTGTATCTAATGATCCAACAGCTAATTGTAAATGTGATGGAAATCAACCTTAGTCCAAAGCAATACAGTTTATTTTCCTATGACAATCTAAAACGTCAAAACGGCCATCATAGCGTGCCGGTAGTATGGTGCAAAAGTAGTTGCGGTGACGCATACACACAACAAAAAAGTACAGTTTGAGTACACTTAGATTTATGGCTATGATAAAATAATAGGTTGGGGAAAAAGTTCCTTCGCATTTTTTAAGAAAATTCAAAACATTTTTAATATAGTTTGTTTACATTTAACTAAAGTATATAGGTACCATTTTGTTCGATAACTTTTCCATCTTGTAGGTAGGGACATGATCATGATGAACATGAGGAACATGATGATGATGAATTCTGAAGAGACCGAAACAGGTGGAAATCTGAAGGTGCAAGGTCAGGACTATACGGCGGATGCATTAATACCTCCCAGCCAAACTCTCTTAATTTTTGCTGAGTGGCTAAAGATGTGTGAGGTCTAGCGTTATCATGATGAAAAAGCACACCCCTTCTGTTGATTAATTCCGGCCGCTTTCTCTCAACTTACTTACCCAGTACTTACGTACCCAGTTTTTTTCAAATGCGCCAAAACTGTTTTGTGGTCAATTCCCAGTTCTTCAGCTACGTCGTAACTACTGATATGCCGATCTTGCTCCACTTTTTCAAAAATGGTATCCATTTTATCCGTAATGGGGCGACCAGAGCGACGTGCATCTTTGACATCAAAATTTCCGGATTGAAAACGCTTAAACCAAATTTGTGCTACTCTCACAGACACTGCACTAGGTCGCGATTTTTTTTCGCGGCTTGCGTTGCATTTTTACCTTTTTTGTAGTAAAATTTTAAAATGAATCGAATTTCTTCATTAGATTCACTCACCTTGGCGGTACGAAAAACAAATGCAAATCACACATTTTCCTAATTTGAATTTGGAATTATGTTCTTTAAAATTTAAACTTTCAATGATACCAAAACCAGCCAGATACAAATAGTATAGCCAAAGAGATTTTATTACAAGTTCATACGTACTATAATGCGAAAAGACTTTTTCCCCAACCTAATATATATAAAAAAAGCTTTTTAATAGTGTAGATTTTTAATAGGTATTGTTTAAATACATAACTTCTAAGCTAGAATTTAGTTTTTTTGTTGTATTTTTAAACAAAGAACAAATTAAAAATAAAATTCAAAACTTTTCAGTTGTTCCAAGTGAACGAAAACTTTTTTGATGTGTGTACGTACATCTTGTTGTAGACTTGATATACCGTCGACGGTGTATTGCCGAAGCATCTACAAAGTACTCAACCTTCGTGAACATGCCAATATTCAAAAGCCGCCTCCTATGTACAATGTATACATATTTGTAACACATTGTATCACTTGGTAGCTTAATTCATGACGCGTGATTGTAACGACAAACCACACTTCCGCCAGTGTTCACACGTGCGTGGCAACTCTGTGTGAAGAGGGATCAATTCTAATTGTGTAAGGTTGGTCTGTATTTCAGCGTAGATTGAATAATATTACGTTGTTACAATATGGTACATTGTTTAACAGGTTTTACGAATGAAGAGCTTTCAGGCGATCAAATGGAGCGTGGAGTACTTTAAAATCTATCCTGTGGTATTTTATAGAGAACTAGCTGTCCCCCGCGGTGTTACCCCGCGTTCCCGTGGGATGTCACATGTATTTTACATAAAAACTTTCCTCTTCAATCACTCTATCTATTAAAAAAAAAACCGCATCAAAATCCGTTGCGTAGTTTTAAAGATTTACGCATACATAGGGATATAGGGACAGAGAAAGCGTCTTTGTTTTATACTATGTAGTGAAGAGCGGATTTTGTAAGTTTGTTTATATGTGGAACCACAGCTCTAGAAAATTTATTTAACTATTTGAAAGGTTGTATATTATTCCAGATGGACATAGGCTATGTTATAATATCAGAATACATTTCTTATTCATGAAATCCCACAGGAACGTGGGTAAAACCGCGGGACGGAAGCTAGTAATTAATTAACATAATTGTGACCCCAACACTAGTCTTAGTGAGGCTGTATTGAAGTTATACTTCATTAGGCGCGTTATGAAAACATGATGAGAGTGAAATTTTAAGATGCGCGCGCATCACTGTAACACAAAATTCTCACGGATGAAGTTAACTGATAACGGTCTCTCTGGAACATCGCACAAATCGCAACTGTCAGTGTCAATGAGTGAGTAATGATGTTATTGTCAATAATAACCTAACAACGTCAAACATTGTTATTCGTTGCTCCAGACAGGTGCAAAGAGTTTGGACACTACAATTTCACGACGGAATAGTAAAAAATGCTTTTAGGGCAGTTTTTCTCTCCTATAATTTCGGGTATAACTTCTTACGTGTGTACATAAGTACACACACACGTTTTATTTTATTTTAGGAACATATTAGATCTATTGTTAACACCTGGGACTAAAGCTAGATAGAAGATAAAAACAATCGACAGAAATTCTGTTAAATGTTTTTTTATTCCTTTTTTATTTCTTTACACTGCCATTATAAGCCCATAAATGGCGCAAAGGGACCTATTGAGCCTTATATGGGAAGATAATTATAGTATTATACTAAGGGGAGGCCGTGCAGAAAAGTATATATGTACACTACAATTTATTACTGCATATACTCTGCACAACTATAATCAATATTTTCTCATTAACATATCATAGTTATGCGATCTATGTGGTACATAAAGTCTGTGAAGTTGCTGAAACTTTGCCAGACGTCGTGGCAAGTATTTCAAATCTTTCAACTTACAAGCTACAAGACGTGTTGATTTCTCATTAGTTATTGGTACCGTTTCTGTCGTGTAGCGCTAAACTTCATTAAATTTATGTACGTCTCTTACTATATTAATAAATTTAAAAGAGAAATGAATAGTTTAAAGTTTTAAACTGATAGAAAATAATGAGTTTCATAGATAGTTAGTGCACAACAAATTCGAGACCATAGCTGATTTATTTATCGACTTGTGTTTAGTTTTCAATAGGTAGTGATTGAGTAATATGTTTAACTGTTGCTTGCAATATGTTGATTGGTTGACGTGACGCATTAATCAGTTTAATGAGTCATCGAATTGCGACCACGCTGATTGATCGATCGATAAAGCTTTCCAGTACTCCCTAATGAAGTATGATTCAAAGAATAGTAGAACAAAAACAAACACAAAAAATCACCAAGACTACGGCGATGTTATAAAAGTAAACTTGTCTTTATTCAAGAAACTTTTTATTATACAAATTTCATAGAAAACAATAATTAAAATTCTATCCAAGATTGTTCGAGGCAGGTTTATTTTATGGAATCCGCAGGCTCCGTTGGAAAAATACGTCATTCCTTTTTCCATTTAGCAATTTGTCGTGTACTTTAGATTACAAAACTTTATAAGTAAGCCCTTTCCTTTGAAATGAATCACGAGTTGCTTCATCATCAGTGAGATGAATGTTGCTACTAAATATCGCGTTGTAGTTCAATTTCTGCGAAATTAATGCACTTAGGGTTCAGTGATTTAATGACCATTTTCTTAATTTATCATATATATATACTTTCTATTTTATTGTGATGGTTACTGCAAAACATTTTTGGAACTTATTTATAATTTTACAGTACCTATATTTAGTTAACCTGCATTTTTATAACCTTGTGATATACATTTGTCAGCAAAATCTAAGCTCAATTAAAACCGAAAAACAGGCAGACGGTTTACTTGATGGTATGTGGTCATCGCCGCCTATAGACATTTTCAATACGAGAGGCATCGCAAAAGCATTAAGATGCTATGAAATGAAAGGTGCTAACCAAGTGAGACACATTTCGCCCCGCATGTGCTATAAAACCAATTACTTCCAGAACTTCAGTGACGAGTCTCATATCTTTGAGACAAAGGCGACAATCAATTGTAGGGAGCCTATTGTAGCGATTGCTCTATGGAAATTTATTTTATATACGTTCCTACTTACAATCTTTTACTCTGGAATCTTACAGATTGTTGGGAATAAGTTAACATTCAATCTTCGCAAATTCTTATATAAGAAATACAAGAACCTAATGCGACATAATTTCAGAGTCTGACCATTCATAAGTGCCCGTGAAGGCCTATTTGTATAAATATGTTTAATTTCATTTCAAGTTTTAGTGTGTTCAATACACTCGTAACATAATTTCAATTGATTGCAACAGTGAATAGAATTCAAATTGCCATAAAACCTGGGATCGCCGTGTAATATTCTCCTTTGTGCAACGGTATGGCATTCGGCGTAGGTATTTATCTGGCGAGCGCAGCTCATGTCATTTGCATAGCACAAAAAACCCATTCACACAGGATTTTATCGAATTTATGCGCGTACACGTGCACTACGAGCGAGAACCGATGATGGAATCCCTAGCAAGGTATTCGGTAACATAACGGCACGTGAACAGATGTAAGAAATCGATTCACCAACACTTTTACATTAATCCTTTTTAATGGAAGTGGTATCAAAATGAATTTGGTTATGTGAACGTAGTTGCGGTGTATTGAGTTAACACGTACAATGGTGAGTAATTAATTCAGCCTCTATCGGAAGACCTACAAGTGGAAACTAATTAATATTCCGATAGATTTCTATGTAAAAATCTACAAAAAAACCCATTTGAATATTAATTGGTTTTACTAATGGTTTACATAATGAGCCTTTGTGACTAGAAATTTGTTGGTCGGGTAGTGCTGATTTTATAGTACCCTTGCTGTCTACCACACTGAAGTGAAAAATCTATCATGTTCTGGGAGTTGCACTTGCGACATAGTTCTTTTCTAGGTTATATGTGCTTACCACCTTGGGCTCTTCATCGCCACGTATCATAGTGAGAAGTTTTAAACTTTAGAAAATCTCTTTTGAAGGCTAAAGCTACTACCGCTTCAAGCTTAAGCTGAAAACCGGCATGTAATTTTACTAAACTCCAATAACTAAATAAAACACAAATAAATACCATTGCAATGAAAAAATAAGTCAAACAAGTATTACAAAATAATGCAATAGTATCCGGCTAGGTACATACATAACGCTATGAAGCGTTAACGAGTATGCCCTACGTTTATGACTAATAGAATAATATAGATGATAATAAGATTGATTATATATAAAAATGAATCCCCATTTCCCTTGGTCACGGCATCACGCGTGAACGGCTGGACCGATTTCGCATTTTTTTTTGTTGTGATTGTTTTTGCCAGGAGAATGTTCTAAAATGTGAATGAAAAATATAAGAAAGATGCGCGGAAATTTTGAAAATTTAAGAAAACTTTACAACTTTACTAGCGCTTTTGACAAAAAATGTTTGAAATAAAGTTTATATGTAATAAACTTTTTTTATGTAACGTGTTTGACAGTTGGCACGATTGAAGACAGGACTTCTGTCGGGACAGCTAGTAATATGTATATGCACTATGGTGCAAGACACAGTAGACCGTATGTAGGTTCATGTTAAAGCTTTTAGCCCAAAGGTACATTTAGTAGACAGGAGTGTGTTTGTAACGAGCCGTCACACGGCTGTCTCTCCCAATTTACGGCTTTACGCATCGAGTTCTGCATTCTGAAGATTTACGGGTCCGAATACATTATTTGATTTTGATGAATAACTGGATTTCACTCCAAACACGTCCTTATGTAAATACTGTAATTCATCTGTCATTTATACAGACAGCTTGTAGAAAATTGAGTCAAAAAAACTTGAGAGGTGTCAAGGGACACCCGGATGGATCAAATATACCCATTGGAATTGACCAAAACGCTGAGTTTAGGTCCAGTGTTGAGAAAAACTTGCAATCTCTCGTTTTTAGTATTAGGTCTTCAATAAAAGATCAAGACTGTGCTAATAATTACTAATTATAATAATTTATAAATGGGACAGAATTTTAAACATGTTGTATGTAGCCTTTAAATAAATTATGAAAAAAACAAACCCAATAATAAACCATATCATTTGAATTTTAAAAAAAAGTGTCGTTACAACTTTTCGTATGAATTTTTTCCGTCTAGCCCCCTTTCACAACGCGCGATAAGGAACTTCGTTCCAAAAAACCATAAGCCTTTAAGCTGAAATTCATAGCATCCAAAAATTGTGAATATTTTAAACTAAAATCTTTACCATCGTCCTTGATTAATATAGCTTATGTGAACATACAAGTTAGAGTTCTAGAAGGTTTTTGTAAAGTAAAAGAAAATTCTACTACTTCCTAGTTCAATATAATTAATAACCAATGTTTTTTTCATTTTTAAAATTATCTTTCTTGAGCCCTAACTTGTATGTTCACACAAGCTATATTAAAATAGGATGAAGGTGAAGATTTTTGTTCCAATAAAACGTTGTTAGATGTATTAAAAGGAATGGTCTAGAACAATACATTTAGTCGTCCAGTAATAAATTCACGAAGTTCCGACGTAAGAAGTGCAGCCTAGAAACTCGCCAGGAAGAGAACCAAGACTAGCGAAGTAACTCGAGCGTTTTTAATGCTCTTCACTTTTAAAACCATAAAAGAAATAGAAAAGCTTTATAGAAAACTGGCTGTCCCCCGCGGTTTTACCCGCGTTCCCGTGGGATGTCACATGTACTATACATAAAAACCTTCCTCTTCAATCACTCTATATATAAAAAAAAAACCGCATCAAAATCCGTTGCGTAGTTTTAAAGATTTAAGCAAACATAGGGATATAGGGACAGATAAAGCGACTTTGTTTTATACTATGTAGAGATGTTTTTGTAATAAAATAAAGCATTGGTTAATGGTGTCAACATTAAATTAACGGTTATTTAATAAATTCGATGAAATTTATGAAATCAGTGTCCGTCAAATTGGCTGTGATATACAGATAAACGAGTTACCAATGAGGGTTTTGTTTTTTATAGTATGTGTTGGAACCTAAAAATGGAAATCATACTCATGATTTTATTACTTTATAAATTATTATTTTCTTATTTATTTTTTATTATTACCTATTTTTTGTACTTTGTAAATTTTAAATATAAAATTGAAATAATATAATAGCCAAAAATTCAGATTAGCTAAAATTTATTAAAAGAAATAAAAATGTTACATTGCTGAGTTTCTTGCCGGTTCTTCTCAGTTGAAGGCTGGCTTCTGAACCGGTGGTAGCTTCAGTAACTTTAAATTTGACCTTCATAAGTGCCCTCCACGCGCCTTAACTGAATTTTTGAATTTAAAAAATATCTTTTTGAGTATCTAGGCGGTTCATCTCACTTGAAGAATGACTTCCTGAGTTTTGACCTTCACAAGTACCCATTAGAGACTAAACTAAAAAAACTGATTACCCTTTGTTCATTATTTAATTGGCCATTGGTAGCTTTTTCTTAATTAGTATTATTTTTACAAAATCAGTCATGCGAGAAACGAGTTTTATCCTGTATATATTTAAATGATGTCATTAATATGTTTCAATTTGGAATACATTAATAATAGGGCATAATTAACAAAACGCAACGCACAGTCGGCAACCCGTTAACCGAAGCTTAAAATTTGCTCGTTTGAATGAATATTTAATAAAATAAAAGTTGCTTAACGCCAATTACGGATTTTGATTATCTAAATGCAGTTACAAATAAATCATCACAACATAGTATAAAACAAAGTCGCTTTCTCTGTCCCTATATCTGTATGTATGCTTAAATCTTTAAAACTACGCAACGGATTTTGATGCGGTTTTTTTTACAAGATAGTGTGATTGAAGAGGAAGGTTTTTATGTATAAAACATGTGACATCCCTCGGGAACGCGGGTAAAAGCGCGGGGGACAGCTAGTTTCTAATAAATCTGAAAGTTGAATTCATGAGTGTGACTTGACTTGTGTGTGTGTTTGTATGTGGTAGTAGGTAGGTAGTAGCTTCAGTAACTTTAAATTTGACCTTCGCAAGTGCCTTCTGAGGGCCTAAACTGAATAAATGGTTTTGAATTTTGAATAATTAATAATAATAATTTCAAATTCTTTTAATTCTAGTTTTAACTAAGGCATTTAGTCAAAACTAGTTCTAACTAGGAAAAACGCGTTCTAAAAACTGGTTTTAGCAGTAACATGTTATACATATATACGATAAATTGTATACACTATAGAAATAAGTGGTCGTCAACACCATAAAGTCACAAAGGTATACAAATACATGTACCTATTTAAAAAAATGTTCTGTAATGAATCCATTATGCCTACTGGCGGCAAAAAATAGGGTTTCATATTTAAACCTTTGTCCGCCTGTCGATCAATGGCTTATAGCGTAATAACGACCGGAGATTTCAATATAATGATGGTTATCTAAAGTTTAATACCATGTTTAATGAAAATCAGTTATTTAGTCGGGATTTTAGGGTATGATTTTCATTATATCTTATACGGCCTATTACGGGCCAGTGGGATTGGTGATTAGAGACCCTGACTGCGACAGCACAGGTTTTGGGTTCGATTCCCATCCAGGACATGTGTTTATGTGTGTTATGAATAATTCTGTTAGTTTTGCGTCTGAGTGTATACATAAGTTTGTATTTAGTAGGAAAAAATATGGTTATCTGATTTCCGTAGAACAAGCTCTGCTTAGTTTGGGATCAGAGGCTCGATTCTGTAGGGAAAATGCCACTAGCTCGAGGATGTTTCATCGCGGCCTCTATGCTCTATCTCTTTCGCTAACTATGCAATCACGTGAGAGGTAAGCTCTGCGAGGCCTCCGAGCGCCGGCGAGCCGGTAAAGTTTGTATTAGCTGAATAAGGGGGCTGTAGGCCGTGTGTGTGTGAGGAAGAACCAATAAATAAAACTCATTAAAATTTTCTTCCGTAATAATATACGTGTTACAAAATACCCCGTAGAAATTAAATGAATTATCAATTCCAACATCCCCCCCCCTAGTAAGCTGTCATGTCAGGGAACCAGATTATTTTACAGAAAGGCCTATGTACCTATTTTACCTAATAATTGTCTACTTTAATAGTTTTTCAATTTTTCATTCATAAAAATCAGTTTTTTTATTTTTTTGGGGTATGTACAGCGTTACTACGGTTCTTAAATATTGTGAACGGACTCGTTATAAGGCCCCATTTAACCTCGCTTCGGCTTTACTGGTAGTTTTGTAGCATCCTGTATAACCTTAAGTTTATAATATAGAGTAGTAGCAGTGGATGTAACGTCAAAGAACTGATAAAGTTTGTGAAATAAGATACATCGTGGTGAAACCATAGTAGTACCGGATGGCTATCCTCAAGATAAAATCCGTTGCCGGTGAATTCCGGCAGTCGTACTTCATATCGAGCGCTAGGTATGTACCACCTACAACTACATGCTGACTTACTGTGGTAGAGTTGGGGCCAAGAAAAAGATTGACTATATCGAATTTTAAATTGCTATTATTCATTAAAATAGTCATATGTTCCTGTAAGTAATTTCAGTAGCCCTTCTAGGTTAAGAACCAAATAAAAGATATTTAAATTTAGAATCCTAAAATGCAAGTATAAATACCTGATTGTGCCCACAAGGTGTCCCCTCCAATGGCGGAGCCCGCTTCGAGCGGCAGACTTGCGGCATCGCCTTGTGCGCGCACCACAATCGAGAGCAAACTGATCGTTCCGTGAGCTTCACCGACTTGCATACTGAGAACCTGATAAACAAACATCATTTTAATCTTCATTTATTACTGGCCTGTTATAAGCAAATTATTGGAAAAAAAATCACACCCATTTCTACAAATCGTATAAGTTTCCTTAGTTTCAATTTTTCAAATCGACTGAAATTTTAAATAATTCCCAAAATTATATTGAAAATTGTAATTGGGACATAACTTAACGTCTATTATTCCCGAAGAGGTATATATATACTATACTCAAAAATCAAATAAGAAAAATGACTTTGTATTAAAAAATTAATAAAATGTAATGTAAATTTGCAAAAATATGCGCTATTTATAACACTGTAGGAACTATTATTCCTTAACTACCTTCACGTTATGATAATACCGACTAATATAACATAACATAGGTACCTACATAACATACATGTGAACAATAAACTGAAATATATTATTTTACACGACTGACATAATTTTTATCATTCAGCGATGGAATGACGTTACGCTCTTCCGTAGATTTCCCCAAATAACAGTTTGTGTGCAATAAATGTTAAAATAAAAATAAAACACAGCTAAAACGTAAATACGTGAACTATTAAACGTGCAATACGTAAACATATTAACAAATAACTCGGTAACAAATCCGTAGAATCGTAGCAATTTGACCATTATCCGTACCCAAGAGATTATGAGAAAATTACAAAAGATTTCAGACACAAGTGGGTTGTTAAAGCTAAAGATGGCTACTGGAGTAAACTGAATCAATCTGTAATCTTTAATATAATTTATTTCATATGATCAGATATTTAAGGATTATTTCAATCATAAATCGGACAATCATGTAATAAGAAAATATTAATTTTATCCACAGAATCTATACATAATTTTAAAATAAAGAAAAAAATATATTCATGCCCCCGACTTGTGTGTGCGTGTGGGTGTGTGTTTGTGTGTGTGTTTGTGCGTGCGTGCGTGTGTGTGTGTGTAAGCGAGAGGGAGTAAGTACTTACTTATTAGGTTAATGGTGAAAAATAATAAACAACCTAGTTTAAAAAGATCCGCCTGAATCACAATAAAGAACAACCGTCTGGTCCTTCAATTAATTTATTCAGAAAACTTTGACTGCAGTTAAATTAACAACAACAGTCATAATCAAACAAGTTAACATTCAATCCGTCGGTTAAACGAGACAATAAACTATCATCCTTTGTTCTCAATAATTAGGACCGAGTCGTGAACTCAAATGTAACCCGACCTAAATTCTTATGAATCATATATCGTTACAAACCAATCAAGCGGTTTGTCGAATGTAAGTAAATATACGTATTAAACGATATTACTCACTTAAAGTCTCCACAGGTCATATCGGGCGAGGATGGATCAAATAACAAAGTAATAAATGGTAGATAGTATTGACCTTAATTGTACGCGAAAAAAACACTCCATGTCTCAAATAATCAGCGTCTCTAATATCTTCGATGTTTAATGAATGATGGCTGATATGGGGAATGAAACAGAATACTATAAGACCATTTTTGTCTGTCTGCTTGAACACATCAAAGTGGTTTTCCCATGTTATTGGAACGTAGTTAAGAGTAACATATAGGCTTTATTTCATCGAAAAAGGCTTAGGAAAAAAAGTTCCCTCAATTTTAAATTATTACGAAGGAGGTCGCGGGCACAGCTAGTCTGTAATAATCGCTTTCATTAGGCACACGGTAGTGTTTATAAATTTTATAAGTTCTAATATTTCGAATTTAGAAACTACTTCACAGCCCTTTTTCGAAATTAATCGATAGGCTATACTTACTCCAGTATTTATCCTCCTTGTAGCCAATCTTGGCTGAAAACTGTATCCTGTAAACGGTAGCCATTAGCGGTTTATGTAAACATAATAGACAAATAAAGTTGAAGATATTAGCTTAATGTATTCTGAGATCCTGTGGGTATGAAGGAGTAGTGCAGAAGTGCTGCAACTAATGTCTATGCTCGTTGTCAACGTGGTAAACGTGAGCGCTTTATAAAGTTGAGTTATCCGGGATATTATCTTCCATATTAAAATTTTTAAAATGGCATAGAACCTTTTTAATGACTCTTTACGTAAATCCCACAGCTTTTCACCTCAGCAGAATTAAAAAGAAACCTCTTTCGTCGGTAAAATATTGAGCATAAATAAATAATATCAAGAGAGATCTAAAGCTATATTATTACTAGCTGTCCCTCGCGGTTTTACCCACGTTCCCTAGGGATGATACTATTTCCCCTAATAAAAAGTATCCCATATGTTATTCCAGAACGTTTTCTATCTACGTGCCAAGTTTCATCTAAATCTGTTTTGTAATTTTTGCGTGAAAGAGTAACAAACATCCATACTCAAAAACTTTCGCATTTATAATATTAGAAGGATGAACAACGTATATTGTCGTTTTAATTGTAATTAATGTAAAGCTAAGAAAACCCATACATTTAATTTTAAGTTTTACGTCTTTCCACTTATGATTGGAAATAGACATGAGAAGGGTCTTTGATCGACGTTTGCAGAGTTTACACAGTACATTATGTAATCATACAATTCGGTATATCGTTTATAGAAGAGTTCTATAAAAAAATGAACGAAGTATCCTGCTTCAGGCAACGATAGCGAAACTTTTCCACTACAAAGGGCTACCATGAAATTTCTGAACGAGATTTACAACCGTACGAAAACGTGATGTAATATGGAATTGAATTCGGAAAACAATATTTTCTGTTCTCGGATTTTTTGCCGCAAAGGTATTTACTTTAGTTGGAATAAAAGCAATCGTGCTGAAAAAGTTAATCGACTGGCAAGGTTTATGTATGTAGGTTGGTGCTCAGTACCTTTTTCATGTAATCTAGTCTAGATCTTTGAATCGTATAAAACAAACTCTCAATTTCACTGCCTATTTGTTCGCTTAGTTAAGGACTAACCACGCAATGAATTTTGATGCGGTTTTTACTATTATGTCTGGAACTCGCAACACAAGTTTATTCTTACCGCGAGTTCCAGAGCTCAATAAACACTAAACTCCCTAACTTAACCATCCTAATTATTTGCTTTGAATATTGACTGTTTAAGTGTCTGTGCAAATTTATTATAAAATAAAATTTATTATTATTTAGAGAATATCTTTCAGGGGGGTACGTGTATGATACTTTCATATTATCCCACTAAAAGGAAGCCGAGGGAGGTCGCTAGTTCTGTTTTGATATAAAGTCTGATTTCAATCGACCGGAAAGGAAAAATGATTGAGATGTTCTGACATTACGGCTGTACGTACAATGTACGCGAACCAATGTTACATGTCAAACGACAACAATAATAATTTGATGATAAAGCGATTAAAGCAATACGATACATTGTCATGAAGTGAATAATATCACTTAATGCCTATTGCACATTACTTGCTTATAAAATATCAATAAGTTTAGGAAATATTAATAGAATAGAACAATATATAACTTTAACAATTTGATTTAGAATTTTAATGTTAGAATATAATGTATTATATGTATAAATGTTGATAAAACTATTATGTATATTATATATGCAGTATAAATAATACTGGAAAATCTCTAAGTTAATCGAGTGAATGGCTATCTAGTAAAATAATTGTATTGCAAAGTGTCTGATGCTCAAATCTGCAATGTTCATTTAATTTGCAATCGCTTGATATGATGCGTCACACGGTGTCGCTCGGCGGCGCATTCCACTCAGATTGGATTACTATGTAACCAGATTATTGGAAAAATCTGTGCTCCCAGATACCTATATCTATCTCCCAGATTGACAATTCTATATTTAGTAGCTTTTAGCATCTTCACAGCAAAATCACATAACTAATCTTATTTGCCAGGCTATAATGTATATTTTTTACATTCTTTATTATTATTTATATAATGAACGGAAAACGTTTACCCAGCGGTAGAGATATAGGATATAAGAAGCTTTATCAGTATCGGAATATTTAAATATATGAATACCTACCATTATATATAACAAAATATATTTAAAAAATCTTAGTTTCTGTATCTGTAGAACCACGTGATGCATGTCTCGACGCGTACATCGCGCTAGTGATCATTCAATTGATTTGGCACCCATTTACATGCTTTTTAGCTTGCCAATTTGACAAAAATGAATCAATATCGTTCTGATGCTAACGTTCAAAGCTGCAGTTAAATCAGCCGTGGATTCAGTATCATCAGCTACCTCGATCACCCTTAATTCGTCCACGTGGTCATTCTTCAGATCAATATTACCGTAACGAAAGCGTTGAAACGAATAACGTGCCGTGCGTTCATTTACAAGGTTCGTTACGTATATGTCCGTTGATATTGCGTGCAGTTTTCGCCGCATTACTATCACGTCAATAACATGTTCAATAATTACTAATATTACAATAATTACTCGTATTTTTATGACGAATACGATTCAAATATGTTAAAAATAAAGCACTAATCAGTAAACAAATCGCAAAAATATATTCCTTCACCATTGCTCTTCCATAGTATTTTCTTTCTGATGCATTCTTTACACATGGTCATCTGATCCAATCAAGCAGAGCTTGTATTATGGAAACCAAATAGCTGATATACTAAATACACTTTTCAAAAATTCGAAATTCAAAACCATTTATTTAGTTTAGGCCCTCGGAGGGCACTTATGAAGGTCAAATTTAAAGTTACTGAAGCTACAATACTTACACCGACAAACAAAACAAAAAGATATAGGACAAATTATTGTCCTATGTGGGAATCGAACCTATTACCCGTAGCGTGGTATTCCGGTCTCTAACCATCAAGTCAATGACCCGACGCCCATTATCCCTATTCATTCAAATTTTGTTACTAACACTTTATTTTTGGTACTCACCACATATAGTGATGTCATTTAACTAATAGGATAATGTCTGAACTAGAAATAGAACATGTTTCATAGCAAATGTGGTTTTAATTATTAATAGCCTAATAAATATTTTTAACCTATCAATAACTAAATACGACACAAATATTGACTAACATCCTCTGATTTTCGTCATGGTTTATTCAATTTATTACAAGTAGGTACCACAATATTGGAATCAATAAAATATGTATCAAAATACCGAATATAATACACACAGATACGCAAAAACTCAACAATAAACTTCAAAGTAAGAATCAGTTTATCTGTAAAATCTTTTCCAGTGACGTTTCAATTAATAACTTTTGTTTGTATTCATCAAAATCCTTTGATGTGCGATGATTAAAAAGAAAATAATGCAGCTCTGTGCCCTTACAAAGAGTTAATCTCAGGGATTAGCCATCCATTTTGATATTCGCCGACAATTGCAGTGTGATTCGTCAGAATTAATTGGCTAATACAAACTTCATCGCAAGGCCTTAGAGAGCTTACCTCTCACGTGAATGTGTAGTTAGCGAAAGAGACAGACCATAGCGGCTGCGACGAAATATCCGCGAGCTAATGTAATTTTTCTTACAGAATTGAAGCCTGGAATATAAGCCCTGGTACTCTTTTCGATTGGAAAGTAAGATAATGAAAAATAATACACACCCTTCACCAAATTCGGTCCGGCATTGTTCGTCCATTGTGAATACGTAATTGGATAGTTCTTTGGCTCCTCCGAGTTCGACGCCTTCGTCCCCGCTACGCTCGTGGAGGCACCACCATTTTCTGTAAAGGTATTTGCCTTAATTATTTGTATTTGATTTAATTACTACTAGAGAAATATTTGTTTTACGCCCAGCGACATAAGTAGCTTAACAGATTCAAATATAGATAAAAAAACAATAATGTATCAATGTAATAGAGTAGGTTTTTGT
This sequence comes from Habrosyne pyritoides, assembly GCA_907165245.1. NCBI lineage: Eukaryota > Metazoa > Arthropoda > Insecta > Lepidoptera > Drepanidae > Habrosyne > Habrosyne pyritoides. The sequence goes on along the minus strand of OU015593.1, from coordinate 9,820,927 downwards.
AGATTCATATTTACTAAACCCTCTAGAATTCATCGTTACATATCACACTAGCTGTCCCCCGCGGTTTCACCCGCGTTTCCCAGGGATGTTACATTACATTATTTTGATCTTTCTATCATCAATAGTTTTCGCAGCGCACGCGATGTAAAGTTTTTTTTTACACCTTGGGTTACATTATTGGAGTTTTAGTAAGGATCCCTAATTTCTTTGAAAATATAATACAGCCAATGTCACTAGGATAGTGTAGCTTCACAACGTTGAAAGAATTTTTGAAATCGGTTTGGAATTTTTAAGTTTATTCGTTAAATACAAAAATACAAATCTTTCCTCTTTATAATATTAGTGTAGATAGATGCGGTGTACAGTTGTTTTGAAAATTTGGATCCGTTCAGCATCTTATGTTAGTAACTGTACCGTTGCTATGTGACTAATGCTATGTTTGCTATGTGAATATGGCTAAATATCTACATTTTCACTTTTCCTATCAATAGAACATATGATTCTTAAATAAATAGTAACAGATTTATTTACACATTTTATTTGAACTGTTGTGGTAATTCATTTTCATACAATATGCAGATCGTCATATCTCTCAATAATTTCAATCAGTTGGTGACTCAAATACAACTACGAGCTGGTAACATTAGAGCAAAGGGTTGAATATTTTAAATATTATAAATTTGCTGTAGAATGCAGATTTTTAAAGCTCGAAAATCTATCGAACATTTTTCTTAAATTAAAATTCTTTTAATTACCGTCGAGAGATGGCTGGCTGGATTTACGCGCCCCGTTTTCTCTTTATTCGAACATAAAAATAGACTGCTATTTCTAACATAGGTCTGTAATAATCTTACTTGGACAAATCATGGAACTGTTTCTTTGAGCAACTGGACCAAGCATAGTTATGTAGAGTTGCGAGCACAGTTGGAGCCATCACCGATCCCCTAGCACCTTCCGACTGACACTGTTCTTCACCATCATGCGTCAGTCCAAGCCTGGGGAATAGTAAGATAGATCTAGATATGATTTTAAAAGGTTAAGTCAGAGTATAGTCTGAGTAATACATAATATTATCAAAACACACATTTCAATATTTCGGTTTTTAATCGGATGCATTTTGGTGAGTGTGCTATGGAACTTCACGACTTAGCTCCTCCATCACCTTTTCGTCATCGGACTATTAGGCGTGGCGAGAGTTTTCACCCTTATGTTGTAGACATACCACCAATTCGCACGAATCGCTTTGCAGCTTCCTTCCTCATAGCACAGCTAGAGATTGGAATACTCTCCCCTCGTCTGTGTTCCCAGATACTTACAACTTGGCGCTCTTTAAGAAAAGAGTGAATAGGCTACTAACGGGAAAACCTCATCTTCACTTACTATCAGGTGCAATTGAAGACAATCAGAAAAACAAACATAGTATGTAGTAGGTATACTCAGGAATGGCAGTACTAAATCATAATATTTATTAAAAAGTCTGTTCTTGCAGTTTCAATATATTTGTAATGGCGTATCAAGCTGTAGGTATTAGTAACATCTTCATTAAATCAATACGAACGCTCAATTAAGGATATCCTGAAATAAATGTAAGCTTCGGGTTTAAAGATGATATATTGGATTTCATCCCGCACAGATAATTATCAAAATATTATTTAGTCTAACTTCGACGTCCATCGAACTGCATTGATCCTGGGGCTCTATTTTGTAAAGGAATGACACTATCTCGAGGATGTTTCAACGCGGCCCTAATGCTCTGTCTCTTTTGCAAACAACACCATCACGTGAGAGGTAAGCTCTCCGAGGCCTCCGTGCGGCGACTCGCCGACGAAATTTGTATTAGCTGAATAAAGGGGCTGATCACGAGGTAATAACCTGAGCGAGAATAGAACGGATACACCACTAAAACATGAATTAAGTTCGCGAAAGTTTTGATAGAACCATGAGCATTCATGTTTTTTTATAACAAAATGAACCTTTAAGATATTGATAGACCTCATCATAGCATGCAAACTTAAGTGATATATTCGTAATGTACTATATTTAGCCACTATAATTAATTGCCTTTATTATTATTACCTACACTGAGTTCTCTCGATAATAAATTCGTATAATGTTGAAAATCAAAGCATTTTCTGAAGATAAGTGGGTCGTAAAACCTTCGGTAATTCTATATACATTTGACCCGATTTTATGATAGTCTGAATAAATAATGGACTTATCGTCTCTTTAAGGCTTGCGATAAATATGTCTGCGTGAAGATATATATTTATGAATTCATCGGGTACTGAACCCAAGACACTATAGACCGAAATAAATGTTATCATTTCATGAAACAATGAGTCGAACCATCCGAGTTTAATTCCGTTTAGGTAGAAGCTCAAACACATGTACAAAATAATAAGTCCGAAACAAATGTGGAATGCGTAATTGATCATAATTCCACTTTTGTATTTTCCTTTGTTTCCTCGTTTATTGAGTCAATGCCATTAAATAAAAGAAACGAGAAAGAACTTCTTCAATTGTTAAAGTAGTAATGTAACTTTCATAAGAACAATCACCTTCTGGTTGGAATCTGTGGTCATTACTCTTGACTACTTAGCGTCGCGCAACACAGTTTGATTACAAATGACACGCTGTTCACTTTTGTGTGTTTCTGCTTAAATAGTGCGGTGTCTTTGAAGTCTTCTTTTATAAAGTCCCGACATGTCGGCAATTAGTCTGCCGTTCGCTCGTCACGCCTCAAGAATATCCTAAATGTTTCGTGGAGTTCGTTACACTAACTAAACTAATAGGCTCAATACGTTTTCAAATATGTTTACTGAAATTGGGAACCATGATATCGTTACCTAGAATTCCAATAACTCTAGTACCTAACTTGAAATTAGTTTCGTAATCAAAATTGGTAATTTAATAATACTTTGTTAAATATTTTTGAAATTAAGTGACTTCTAGAAACCCAGAATGCAAAAACTTCTGTAAAAAATTATACAAGCTACCACAACATTTATAGTGGTCACTTTTGCTCAATAAAATATGACCAGTACCAGAAACAATTCAAATAAACATTCCTGCATCTAAACAGTTTAAAAACCATTTCAAGTTCTGAAGTAGTTTGCGGTCATGCCAGGGTGTCTGTGTTAGCACCGAGCGAGCATGAAATGCGGGCATTAGACATAGTTTATGTCCGATAACTGTTGTTTTAGGACCCCTACAACAAATTCCAGCGTTTTATTATTCTCTACGGGGTGATGTATTAACGAGATTGCGAGTAAATAATGATTAATTTCCTTGCATGTTTACCCAAGACCTCCCTTCGGGCAAATTAATTAATCCTAGTAAATGAAGTTAATTGCGCGTGAGAACTCGCGGCGAGTGTGGGCCGAACCAACGTTATGGATTGCTAGCGCCCCTGACAAGGGAAATTTAACTCTATTTACATTGTCAAAACACGGATTAAATTGACAACCAATCCCTACTAATATTATAAATGTGAATGTTTGTTACGCTTTCACGCGAATGCTACTTAACCGTTCATCATGAAACTTTGTACATTTATTCTATGAGGTATTAGAAGTAACATAGGACATACTTTTTGTGCCGGGAAAATGTTACATCCCTCGCGGGTGAAACCACAGGGGACAGCTAGTTTACAGATACATATAAATATACATACATAAATATACTGGGAAATTCTTTATATGCGGCCGTCCGATCCCCGACTAAGTAGAACTTGTACTATGGAAACAAGGTAACTGATATACTACATAATTATTTATTTTCTGAATACTTATATAGATAGACATTTACTGTCAGACAGAGTAAACTCCCATGTTCATTGTAGACAAATGTTTGTTTTCGACGGGAATCGAACCTACGACCTATGGCGTAGCTGTCAGGGTCACTAGCCATCCGTTAGTCGGTTCCCTTTCAATACTTAAATACCACTTCGTTTCCTTTTTTAACACTAATCATACCAACACTTACTAGGTACCTTTTTCTACCGTAGCGGGTCAAATGTGACTTTATGTTTCCTGCTTGAATGTATGAAATATGGTAGTTGGTAAGTAAGGGATATAAATAGTATAACTGTATATTAATTAGTATGAAAAAACAAGAAGTCAAATGTGCAAAAGCAATAAGATAATACGTGCATTTTCAATGCAAAGTTCAAAATGGGTCATTTGACCCGGTTATGGTATGTTTAATGTTAAATGTAATTGGTAATTGAGGTTAAAAAAGTGATAAATTTTACATTGTATTAAAATACATATACTAAGATTTGCTTTCCGCATCTATGTTCCAAACGGGTATAATAATGATCATTGATCATTGAAATTAAACCTCAACAAAATTTTTTGGTATTGTTGGTACCTAAAAATTTTTCTTAAAAAAAATGTAATCGTCATAGAAACTGTTCCTTTGAGTTTAAAAATAACTATAACATTACGCCGTTTAACGATAAGACCAATATACACAATTCTTTACATAAACGGAAAATCTTCCAAAATGACGCATTTTCATGTCATCGATATACTGAAATACAGTGCAATAACAGATCCACTCCAAATTTTATGTTTCAGTCACTAGTGGTGGCTTAAGAGTTACGATGTCTCAGCCCATCAATCAATCAGCAGTGACTTATACAAACAGATATACCACAAATTATTCTATTCTAAAAATACACGTGTCGTAAGCCGTGTCTCCTTATTTATCTGCACTGTTCAAGACATAGCCCAAACAATTAGGTTGGTGAGATAAGGTCTCCATATAAAACATAAATCATTCCAAGCGTGCCCTCTATCCTGACTATCTACGCTGGGTACGGCAAACATTGCCGTATATAGAGTAGACACCATCGTCAGAATGTCTACGTGTCTGTATTTAGCTCGCCTATTATCTTGTTCCCAATAACCGAGGTAGCGAGGTAATGTGGCGTTAGGTATCTCATACAGAACATAAGGTATCTATTTTTTATGATTTCATGCCCTTCGCAGTCCGCTGTTCCGTAACTAACTTACATGTTTCGTATCCTTACTTGGTATGTCAGATGTTATAGTTATAGAATGAGAAATATTCAGCATAGAAAAAACTATACGCATTATAAATATTGTCTATCTTTAAAAAAACAAGTATAACAATAACACTAATACAATTATTTAACTAACAAACATTTCGAAAGGACATGTTTTTAAACAGATAACAGAAATATAGCCTCTAAAATTGTATGCCTTCAATGTCAGTTCATAACATAATTTGTGTGGTACCTCGCATGCCTTGACAAGCCAGTAATTGTGATAGAGATGCCCACGACGTAATGATATATGTGACTAGCGACTGTCAAGGGTGGTGTGGGGTCACTAAGATATCTGAGCTATGCGCAAAATTTACGACGGTCACTAATTTGACAATGACAGGTTCAGCATTATCTGTGGAGGGTGTGAACGCACTATCTCGTCAACAAAGCTCACATACAAATTATCAATTACACAGTTGGCACATTAACACATCAGTTCAAACGATTCAGGGCAAGGACAAAACCGGGAAATGAGTTTAAAACAAAATAATAATTACTTTCCTTAGACCTTGTGGTCGACTAATAATAAGCGGTTTAGAGAAATGATCACAAAATGTGCTAAGTGAGGCATGCCCTCGGGAACCCTTGTTTTAAACTGTGACAGATGACCGCAACGGAAATACCTACATTTGTTCAACATACGCAACGGCGTACGTTCATCAAAAAGGTCAGGGCATTTCTGGAAACGGATATATTTAGAACTCGCCACTCAATGAGCTTAAAATATGCGTTTTCACTGCACAATGCACGCAAAGGCGAAAATATTACTGTATTACTTTTCTACAGTCACTCTGTTTGCGATGGCAGATTTTCGTTAATGGAAAATCCTTGCTTTAGCTCGTGAAAGGTCCCACTCGTGTTTGTTCTCAACGTTCGGTTCTGATATTACCATTTTCCGAACGTTCAAATATTGTATAACTTCTATAGAATATAATGTTTATTACCTTCATAAATACGATTTTATAGTCCCAAAAGGTACGAATGATGGCTGGCACTGATATAATATTTAGAATACAGTGTCGTTTATTGCAAATCCGTGACAACGACTAGTATGGGTATACATGTCTTCTAGGCCTAGCAAATTGCTTAATAAGGGTATAATAACAACATTATTATGGATCCTAACTAAGGTCGCAAGAGCAGATAGCGAAGTTTGGATGTAGTTTGCCTCCTTTTGTCCATTTAGTTTTACGCCACAGTCTGCAAACAGCTCTTGAACTCAATAAGGTATCTGTTATATGCTCTTAAATTCGGTAGCGTTCTACTTGGAATAGGGTTAATTAAGACTACTTTGTTTTTGTTACTACTTAGATGAAAAATGAGTATTAAACCATTTTTCAATAGCCTCTTACTCAGTTATGATGAGTTCTAAAAATATGTTTGAAAGTATTGAACTAACGCCGGTTTGGTAGCTTGATTTTCGTGAGAAGATTATTGTTTAATGTCTAAGCTATTAAATAGGTACTCACAAAACATGGTTTATTCATTAATGTTCATAAATTTCGTATTTATAATACTGGAATCCGGAACATATCCTATGTATAAAACACTTCGAATATCTATGTATATTCGTGATTTAACCTTGCTCATCGACATCAATCAGGCTAAATCAATCGGAACCGAAATAGATGAAAGCCCGAGATCTGCCGCGTTCAGTGATGAACCGGGTCAATCGATAAACGCACTTACTAATACCATAAGTTATGTAATTTCTTTATATTAAGCCGTTAAAATAGTCGGTAGTCACATATGTGACCTTGGAACTTATCTTCCAGTACCAACCAATTATCTTATGGTCAATATGTCCATTGGTCTTATCAACTCCACGTCCCATTGGATTTTATACCTTAAGGGATAACTGAATAGCACTAATTACACTCAAACTTTATGTAAACGAGGTCAACCTTTCCTACATAAAAAAGGATTTTGTAATCACTTATAAAACTAAATATTTGTTTAGCAAATATAATCCTGCTTCATTTACGTTAATTTGAACGCTATCGCTTCGCAAACAGTCAAATCGAGTGCTAATTAAAAATCCGTAAAAGGGTTCTTTGTCGGGTTCACTCCACTTTGAACTCGTGGGCTCTACTCTGATTCACGGCCTTATCATTCGCCGCTACATTCTGGTTTCAGACAAAATATTACGATAGCGTGATGATAGGGGAAAGAATTACACAAAGAGTTCCTTGATGTTAGAATCTAACAAAACGCGTCATAATTTATGATAACTCTAGCACAAAGGGTTTTGTCGCCAAACGCAATTAAACTTCCGCATAATTTATAATGAAGTATATAATTACATTTCTCGCATGAAAACGTTTCACGAAATTGTTTATTTTGTGTGTGTGCATTATGATGTTTGTAGAAAAGCAAAATACGGTGTTCTATAAATATTTCCACGTGTTTAACTAAACCGTAAGCAAAGGCAGACTTAAATCAATTATGTTAATTAACAAGGTAAAAAGTAAAATAGCAGTTCGTTAGATAATAACTTTCATTTCAGTAATGGAAAAAACCGTTTGATGATATTGCCGTTTTCCTACTCGGATAATTTATTATTCAAACTTTTTGTTTTAAGTCTTAGGAACTGACGAGTAATTGATCTTGAGATTTTTTCATGAAGATAAATGAGTCCAAGTAGTTAGTTTAAAGAGTATAAATTTACTTACAGATGTGCAAGCTCATGCGCTATAACGAAGGCACTAGTGAGGCCCTCATCACGGTCGATAGCAGCTGAGCGAGTTCGGGAGCAGACTCCGCCGACGGGGGCGAAGCCCGAGGGTCCTCCTAACGGCGCTCTTGTCAGCCATACCGTTGCATCCCAACCTGTGCTGTCTGGAAAATTACCTGAACTATGCAACTGTCCTGAATACTGCTAAGTATGAAGCTTTTTCTGGATTTACTAATTTAATTATCTAAATTACAAGTAGCATTGATGGTAAAATAAACTTTATCATTGGCCTCTAATATCAAAGCGAAAGATTGATATACATGCTCGAGGCGGAAGTTGTAATAACGCTACTTTTAAAATATAACTAGGAATATATGTCGGGAGCGTGCAACATGGGTCTTGGCGATAAAAATGGATGATGTATGTCATTGACAGTAAACATTTATCAATTGCTAGTACTCGTAAAGTTTCATACTTTACCTAATGGTAATTTCATCAAGTGTCTGTAGTTCCATTTATTCACAGCTTCTAAAGACTTCTTAACGTTTCCATTTTTTATTATATTATCCCTCTCCTCGTACAGAAATAACTTGTTGATTACGAGCGTCATGTTTGAGTTCAGAGACGGATCGTTGAATATGGCACTGACCTATAACGTATTACATAAAGATTAAATGAGCTTAACCGTGCACTCCAAATATATCGTACAAAAATAAACATACTCGACACATGTATCGCGATAGTCATACTCACAATATTCATTAAGGCTAGGATGTAGTGTTTCACCCGATGTCGACCGTGAAACTTCAACATGGTGCTATCAGCAACGATGGCCATTTCGAGCCACAATCCCTTAACTCCTGCAAAATTAACCACAACATTGCAACTACCGTCGAGCAACACCATAACGTTTCAATAGTTTGTTGACACACCTGAGATTGGTCTGCTGATAACTTGAGGACTGCGATAATATTCAATTTCTGGACGATCGGTGTTACGCACTCGCACGTGCGGAGTCGGCGTCAGATCTTCCTCAAAGTCAAGATCAAGGTCGGTGACCGTGTCACCGGTTAGATTGTATGCCACCGGTTGCTCGGACAATAGCACGTCACGCCGACGTAGGACATGGGCACCTTCAGTCCGTGTCGGCTCCAATACGAACTCCTCTTTGCCGATTTGTAGCAGCCCGTAGAGCTGACCCTCGCACTCCGTCACCGTCGCCGAGGAATCTTCCTCATAGAGCACTCGCCCCTTGTAAAACTGACACTCATCGTAGAACGGCGAGCGAATGGCACGGTTCTCCCTCAATTCCAGGTGCCAGCCGAGGAGATGGAGGTGTCGGACGGTGGTCCCGAATGTATGGCGTCTCGTGCGCGGGGTGAGCAGCAGAGGCTGCGCCGGAGGCCTCCAGGAGTGGACGCCGGCCACCGCCGCGAGTAGGATCGCCCCCCACAGCCAGCGCGGCATCGTCCGCGCGCCGCCGCGAGCTCCGCCTCTCTGCCCGACGCCGCTCGACGCGCTGCGCTTACGCATCTACGCACATGGCGGGCGTCTCGTCGCGCGGAAGGTAAACGACTCCGCGACTTATAGATTGCATGTGCTTCCATACCCCATGCGTCATTTGTAAACAAAGGGCGAGCTCGTGTTTTTGTTGCATTATCGCCTAGCGTGTTACACATAATTTTACATGTGGTTGGACGGTGGAGCCGCGTTGAATTTTCAGTCATTTCTATTACAAAAATAAATAAACCTAACACGTGCTTCTTTACTCAATAACACTCGTTAAAAAGGATGTAGGTATCGAAATACCAACAACATCAATGCGATAAATGTCAAGTGCGTGAACTTTGCAATGAGAACGAGTTGTTATCTGAAAGATAATAATTAAAATACTGTTGTGTAAAAATTGTATTAAGGACGTGTTATTATTATTCTATTTTATAGTGATTATTATTATAATCGTAATTGATTAAGTATAAACATGCTGATTTCACCTCAATCGGTGCATGTCTTTATTTAGATAGGTAGTTCTTCAAGAATCAGATGACCACCACGCATGACACATATCCGATTTCGCATAAATAATTCAAATAATAGAACAGATACCTACACATAATATTACTTAGGTTGATACTTATGGTCTATTTGGTTCTACAGAATGTTGTGTTTTATTAAATACTTCATACTCTTACTCGCTTACCGTCAGAGAAAGTTTGCTATTTACTTATTTTTTGTAATCGGCAGTGTCACTAAAATCAAAGAATACCGAAATAAAACACAAGTTATTGTACAAAATAAACCATAGATTATCCTTGGGTATTAAAATAAATAAAAAGTTAGTTTAATACTAGAATAATTTAATATCAGATCACATTTATATAAATTTATAATCTACATTTCTCATGTTACTAAAATCTAATAATCCCAACTAAATGCATAATTAATGTTTCTAAGCTTCTAAATATTTTTTAAATATTTACTATAACAGGGTTTGGGTTACTTTAATTTTTTAAATTATTAAGGTAGTTCTTCAAATCTTTAAGGTTATTTCCGTTTGCAGAATTTGTTCCTGTATCTAAGGAGTGCTTAGTTCTTCCGTAAATGTTTGACTCATCAAAAACTTTATTGAAAATTTTAGCTAGGTTTTCTTTTTCATTCAGCAAATTTTGCTTTGCTTGTACCTGCTGTGTAAAATCTGAAGTATACCCTTGGCTCCTTCCAAAAATGTTGAGGGTATCTAAGTATTTCTTCAATTCTTCGCTGAAATTGGTTTTATGTAATTCGGTGGAACTTGTTCCAATCGATCTTTTGGGTCTTCCAGAACTCTCTTGACTTTCCAAATATTCCTTCACTCCTTCAGTGAATTCACCGCTATGAATATAAGCCATGGTACCGTCATCATTACCCTTGGAGGTTGGTTTAGCAGGTGCCTTATCATAGTAAAATATAATGAGAAGCCCCTCGTCTCTTGGGTTCCCGCTTCCATTCGTGAGATAGCTGACAGTATTAGTGGACATATATATGCCAATATCACCGACACGATAGAAACCGGTTTCTTTAAATCCTTCAATATTTAATTGTGGGAATGCTTTGAATTCGTTTGCCAGAGTTCCCACGTCAGCCACTCTTACTGACATATCTCTTAATGGCCCGCTCCCGAAATTCTGAAAAGTGAATGAGTTGTCGAATATTATTTATAGGGTATGCCTGTTAAAAGTTTTCACCTAATTTATTTATTTATAGACACACCAACAGTATAAACATTAAAACTAATAAGTAGGCTATAAGATAGGTACACAATGACTTGCTTCTGATGTACCTATAATAGGTATGTATAACATTTACAGTTCTATGACATGATCAAAATTTGAACAGTTGTTTTAATAAAGTTAAAGCAAGTTAACTAAACTACTAAATTTGATTTAAGACTTAACTTAAAACAGATGTGGCTAAAGAGTAAACTATAAATTAACAGGTCATCAGTGATATTGGTAATATTCACATAATTTATAATATTTTCACATACTCGTAGTTTCCATAATACAAGCAAGTATGAGATTGGGACAAGTTTAGGATTCTCTCTCCCTGACGCTTACCCAGAATATTTATATTTTTTTTTACACTTAACGTTATAAAATGTAGTCTCTGTGACTCAAGTATTAAGAATTGAGCGAAATACCTTTAATGTTTAATTCGATGTTGCAACAACTTACGGAAATTAGCATTCTAGTAGTTTATAATGAGTACTATACTTATTGATCGAATATAAACAGTGACGACTGTGCCAAATGTCACATGGATAAAGTGAAGATCCGGTTGACGATTGATCACACATATCTACAAAGTATTGTGTATTTGTGAGAAAATATTAGCTATCTAAGAATTAATCTTGAGATTTTTAAGCATTTCAATAAAAAATTTAGAAGAAAATTTGAAAGGTTGCTAAAAAAAATTATGTGTTGATTACTTGCAACACATTGGTTAACTTTTTTTTTAGTTTTTTAATATTTTAGGATACACAATAAAGTATTATATCACCTAATTATACTTACTCAACTAGCCTAGGTAGGCTAATAAGTAATTTAAATCTATCATTAACTTATAAAATCAATTAAACATTTGTTAACTTATATTTAATTTATAATATAATGCTTCAAAGTCTATTTGATACTTTCTCCGATTAATTATATTAATTAGTGGTCTTTCTAAAAATAATACTTAGTGTATTCAAAATCCACCAACCTGTAGATTCGCCATTGTAACCAAATAGCCCACAAAATTCATTTTGATTGTTTCCAAATAACACTTGCGTTCACTTCGTCTGCTAGTATATTTTTGGGGCCAGAAGTATACTTCCCCGTATTTATAATAATAAGTATTCGACCACAACAACGTTGACTAATTTCACAAGGTACTTACAACCTAAGTTAGGAATGTTTTGTGCGAATGTTAATAAGTTCAAACAATCGTTATATATTAACATAATAATGATATTCATATTTCGTTTTATTATTGTTTATACTTACAGGCTACGTACGTATCTGGTCTCGTATGAATATATTTCAATCATACGTCTTGCCAATTGGCATCAATGGGCAATTTTCTCAGTATTTTCTTATTCTTGACGTTTTGTTAGTAGCCATGTTGATTCAGTAAGCGGCGATTTATACGCAGCGTGTCTTAGTTTGTTTAAATTAATTGTAATTACAGGAAAGTAGCGGTGCATTTAAATGACAAAGACTAACGGTTGTGCCGCCGAATGGCAGTAACTAGAAAAGGTATGACATGTCATGACATATTGTTTTTGCTGTCCTAGTATTTTTTACCTGCCCCATTATTCAGCTAATACAAACTTCGTCGGCGAGCCGCGTCACGGAGGCCTCGGAGAGCTTACCTCTCACGTGATATGTGATATTAGCGTAGTAAGCGACAAAGACAGAGCATAGAGGCCGCGACGAAACATCCTCGAGTTGTGTTATTTTCCTTACAGAATCGAGCCCCTGATTACGGCCTTTTTTGATGCCAAAAAAGGAAGGGTTATGATTTTACCAGCCCTTGATTGAAATAGCTGTTCACGGTATGTGTTCCGTCTTTTTTAAGTACTTATTTCCGACGTGGATTTTTTGCGTATTTTTTATGTCAGAGAATTTCTCAGGCGTATGTAAAACACAAAAATTTGACGCGTTCCATGAAATATAGGAAGGCATACGCGAGCCATACATACAAATGATCATTGTTATATATGTATATGTTATGGACTAGCTGTTCCCCGCATGTATTGCAATGCACCTTTCTTTTTCTTTAAAAACTTTCGCATTCGCGTACAACCACATGGTTAGTTTTTTTTATACATACCACCTATCCCCGCGGTTCATGAGGGATATTACATTATCCCGGGATAAAAAGTGTCCTAAGTTACTCCATATAACATCAGCTATTGCCATGGAAAGTCTCGTCAAAATCGGTCCATCCGTTTTGGAGTCTATAGGGAATATATACACATCGACTTTTATATATATACAAGACAGACTAGATTACAGGAGGACGGTTCACTTGATAAATAAGTAACCACCACCTGCACATGCAGGTCAGTGGTCCATCTTTTTTTCGGAGAAAATACAACACTTGAATACTTCTAATGTACGCGTTCTATTAAGCTAAATAGTCTCTATTAAAAAAAGCTGGTAAGCAATAACCTGGGCTTCCATTCTGTATGGAAAATTATTGCTCGAAGATGTGTCGTCGCGACCTCTATGCTCTCGTTTGCTAACTACGCAATCACGCGAGAGGTAAGCCCTCCGAGGCCTCGTTGCGACACGCCGACCAAGTTTTATTTTTATTTATTTTATTTATTTATTTATAAGGACAGCCAACAAAACATACACTAAAGAATATAATACAATGGTCACAAACAATACTTTTTTTTTTTTTTTTTTATTTCTTTTTACATTTTCTACGGACTCTTAGTCCGTACTCTTTGGAGATTCTACGATGAATTATTGTAAGATCTATTGTATTGTGTTTCTAAAAATTAACATCTTTCCGCGCGTGCTCAGCTCGTTGTTTTGAACTGAGGCTTGTGGTTCCTTAATAATAGTGTTACATAAATTTTTTCTATTGCCGATACATGGATTAAAATAACTTAGCATTTACTTAAATTTAGTTACACTTATTCGTCAAAATTTATAATTCTAAATATTAAAGTTTAAGCTATTTCAGCCTCGGATGGTTTCGCTCCCAAAAGACTTTCCATGACAACTGCATCTCGATGTTTTATGGCCATTTTTAAGTTGTATTCGAAAATGGCTCTTGTCGACGCGGCCGTCGCCCGCTGGATAAACCTGCCGATCGCGTCATCACCGTCGTCTGCATAATAGGTGCAGCCAACGGTGTGTCTCGATATCGCCACTACCGCGTGCGGCACGCTGTCGTGGAGTTGGAGTTTTTTGGCCTTTGTTTTAAAGATGAGGACCGACTCGTACGTGGCTCCTTGCGCTTCGTGGATGGTAAGGACGCGTGACCCTGTGCCCTCTCCATATCCCTTGCTGGTCAAGAATGCCTTTTCTTCCTGGGTATGGACCAGGAATAGGGTGTTAGGGAGTGTTTTGGGTACTTGCGCATCCGTATATCTCATTAGCTTCATGGAGTTTATTAGAAGTTTGGACGAGTATATACCATTGTATACCTCGTTTAGGGCGTATGCCACATCCATCGGGTTACGATGTGTGCACAACAACTCCTGGCTGATGGAAGTTACCAGGTTTGGGTGTTGGTATTTTAGAGGGAAAAGATTTTCCCTGTCAATGTAGGGTAACTGGTTTATGTCTCCGATAAGGACCACTTCGCGGGCACCAGACAACCGAGCTGCCATTACGACGGATCCAAAGTGGTTCATAAGGGCTTCGTCGACCATTAGACGGTCGCAATTTTTGGGCCCCTTAAACCCGTTCGCAAGAATGGATGCCATCGTGCGCACTTTGGTTTTGGCTGTAGCTCCAATACTTGGAGCCAGCTTTTCGCGCAGGTCTTTGGCTGCCTCGGTTGTGGTGGTGACTACGACGTCGCTTTCCGCATCGAAGTTTTTAGTTACCCAAGTTGTTTTGCCACATCCGGGAACCCCATTTACCCAGTTGAATTTGGGTATGGCCCAGTTTTGCCACGCTGCTCCTGGACCAAGGTCTCCTGAAATGGTTTTGGCCATTTCTAGGATCCTGTCGTCCAGCATGATTTTTGTGCACCGGGCTGTGATGACTATGGGGTCCTCCGATGGAGTGTTAAATTTAGGTGGGTCTGCTCGCTCGCCTTCTTCCTCCACAAAGCCACCAGTTGTTATATATGGCTGCCTCCGCCTCCTCGAGTAATGTGTTTAATAGACTTTCATTTTTCTGTTGAAAGGTTTGCATGATCTTGCTGCACGTCATGAGATTGACCTCTTTGGTCGCCCTTATGGTGCCTAGAAACTCGAGGAAGGCGTTTACTGCGTGTTCTGATGGTGTTGATGCCGGGATTTGAGTAGGCAAGCTGACCTGCCCCATGTCGGCTCTCGTCCTTGCAACTGGTGTTAGCTTGGGACCTTGGGGGGGTGTTTTTAGAAAATCCTCCACTGCGGCTGCCTGTCTTTCCGTGGCTTTAGATATTCTTGATTGAACCCCCGCTATGGCAGTTTTTATGGTTTTCATGAATTTTTTAAACCGGTCTCCTGGTTTGTTCCTCTCTTCTGGACTGCCGCTTTGGTCTACTGCGGCTTTGATGGCGGCTGCCTTTTGTTGTATGCGTTCAGAATCGCTTTGAGTGATCGGGCAAGAGCCTGGGTTGGTGTTACTTGGTCTTGGTGCTGAGACGCGTCGTGGAACTTTGAGGAAGCTCAGGTCTTCCCCTCTGTTTTCGTACACGACCACCTCATGCTTTTCTGAGGCTTTGATGCAGCCACAGAGGTCTGCGACTTCACCTCTCATATACTCGATCACCATAGCGTCGACGCTTATTTTACGAGGCGTGATGGTTTGGCCTTCAATTTCTCCTATTCTGGAAAGCACTAAACTTGCAAGAGCAAATGGGGTCCGCTCCCCCCATTCCAATAGTGCGATCGTTTTGTTTCGCGATCGCACTATTCGACAAGGGCAGCCGGCTACCCTCGACTCAGGCAGCGCATTGAAAACCTTGCGCTTCATACATGTTTTGGTGGTGCTTCCGTTTAGGAGGGCGGCTAGACCCGGCGATATGGCTACGCGCTTCGGTGATTTTGCGTTACAGAAGCTTATGCCGAGTCTCTCCGTGTTATTGTCCATGAAGAGGGCTACGCCTCTTACCCTGATTCCCGGTTCCGCACACTCCCCGCATGCCATTAGTTATGAAATGGCAATGGTGTGGACATCTATAATTGGCTGGGGAGCTGTGGGTAGTGAGGACTCGGGGACCCTGGCCATTGGCATTTGTGATCGAGGGTCCGGTTTATTGAGGGTACTGTTCCTGCTTGTTGCTATGCGGAAGATGGTGTCCACATAAGACAGGAAGTGTAACCTTTTATAGGGGTCTGCGAGGACGTACTGCAATTCCGACAAGACCAGTTTCATGTCAATGACGGATTCTAGGTCATGTCGGGCTGCCAGGAACCGTGGGCAGTAAAGAATTATGTGCCACACTGTCTCCCTAATTGAGTTGTCACATTCGCACCCTGGGGTGTCTTTAAGGTGAAATCTGTACAGGTACTCGGCTATTCCCCCGTGTCCTGTCAAAGCTTGCACTTGATGGGGTGTCAGTTTAGTTGTCCTTACTATCCGGTACGCCTTGTCGACGTCTGGAAGGAACGCTTTTGTGACTGTCCCAGTGCTGGAGGTCTCGTAACGGTCCTGCCATTTGCGGACTGATTCTTCTCTGATTTTCCTCTTGACAAACGATAAGGGGATTTTGTCGTAGTCTTGGGTTGTTTTAGTGAGCGCTGCCGACTTGGCGAGCTCATCGGCTCGTTCGTTGCCAGCGGTGCCCACGTGTGCCCTTAACCAGAACAGCCGTAATTCTGTTACAAACAAACAATACTTAAAGCTAAGTGCTTTAATTACACGCTATCACAACATGGTAAAAGACAAAAAAATATTATAAATTTAAGGTTTGTTAACTCTTGATTAAATTAATTATTTAATTGGGATGTGTCCTGTATTAAAGATAAATGATCAAACACTAACCAGTGTATTGAACATCCAAAAATATACGAAAACATTAATTATGATCAAAATTAAACCATTAATGTGATTTTTAAGTACCGATCTAATAATAAAGAGTATGTTATTTGATGCTGTACAATTATGACGTCACAACGTGCTATTTCATACAAAACTCCATACATTCGATCGTTTTGACATTTCATAAAGAATTGCTGATTTGACATATCAGGACACATCCCTATTATATGGACGAAGGTGTTAGTTAGCCTCTGAACGCCTTTAAACCCTTACGCGAAGTTTGTTTTAGCCGAATAAGGGGCTGCTTTTGCTAGCGTAGTATCATAATGAACTAAAAAATAATTGTACTTCCTATTTTATGTCATTCTCCTTTCTTTTTTGCTCTGTAAATTATGCCCGGATATGCAGAACTTGTACCGGCTAGCTTGTAGCGATTGCTTTCTACGCTGAGTAAAGCTATTTTCTTAAATCGATGAGTCCAGGGGGCCGGTTAGTTTGGGAGTTAGTTAATTTCCACTCAGAACACATATTTGTGTGTAAGAAGATGTACGTTCTTGCCATTTTTTGTATAGCTTCAGGATATCCATACTAATATTATAAATGCGAAAATTTGTGAGAATAGTTGTATGGATGCTAGGTACTTTTTTACGCTAAAACTATTAAAAAAATTTGGTTTTAAGGCATATGGACAGTTTATAATCTGTATTAACACATTGGATGCTTTTTTCCCCGGGAAATTTTAAAATCGTCGGATGATACCGCGGCTGGGTAGTAGCATTATAAATTCGTTTGCGTTTTTTTAATTATTGGTTTGTTACGTGTTCGAAGCTAAAAAACTCTAAATAAAACTAATGAGGGGCTCTTAATAAAATTTGGTGAAGAGATAAATTAGATCTTGGGAAGTAGATAGGCTATCTTTCCTAATAAAAAATAATATTTTTCCATTATAACTTGGGTGAATGCTGCGGAAACCAGTAGGATATTTATTAATTTACCAATCACATTGGTTTTCACCAATAACTAATAACCTATACAAATGAGATCAATAACTGCACTAAAACCAAACCTGTCACTATAGCGTTACTGTCTCACAGTATCCTCAACCATTTTAAAACCATGTTTGAAAGTAGTATATAATAATGCTTTCAGGGCTGATATATAGTGAGCATCGGTGACGTCATGCTGCCTCTCCGTGACTACGTAATGACGCTTTGCTTCTCGACGCGCCTCCACTCAGGCCGATTCCTAGTTAGCGACCCCCTTTCAGAAATACTATTATTTTCTTAGACCTAAAATGACACTCTCATTCTCATCTCATTCTCTGGTACCTAAAGTATTAGAAGCACTCTTTAGTTGGAAACCAGATGGCGGTGTGTAAAGAATATCCCAGGATATTAAAATTCATTTATCTGATGTAAAACGAAGCAGAGCTTATACTTTAGGTGCCAGAGAACGAGTAAGTACTAGAAAAAACAGATAGACAGAACAAACGAACCTAGTAGTAGAGCTCTTAGTACAGTTAAGACCAGGGAAGTAATAGGTTACACATTTCCACCGAGAAGCAGTAGTGCACTTGTATTACTTTGTTTCAAATAGATGCAAGAGGGCCAGTTACATTACAGGAACATCTACAGTTGACTAGTTCATGTCTCAGGGTCGACAACGCATTGGTGATATCCCTTGTGCTATAAATGTACAGAGCCGGGGCGGTACCCACTTACTATTTGGTGGACCATCTGCTTGTTTATCGGGTTGTTTATCCCGTACCGTGATAGTCAGGGTCTCTAACCACGGAGCCAACAGGCCCGTCAAGCCTGTAAGTCAGGGAGTCAGGATATTCATACATGTTTCAGTTTCACAGACCAGCTCAGACCAACCGCTCATTTAGTAGCCTCAGGCTTAAAGCTTAAACAAAGCCGTCAATCAAGATCGATCAATCTTATGTGTGTTTGACATGAATACAAACATTAGGATTCAGCTGTCGTTAGCGTTTCAACTCTTCATATCAACACGATGTTTACCTGCTTACCTACGCCTACATAATATAAAGAAGATAAACGAGCTGTTAAAAACAATTAATATATTTAACAAACATTGCGTATTCATCACTATTATTTTGCTCAGACATGGGACTTTGGAAGGGGCATTACACTTTTGCTTTTCAGAATACAATTTCGTATGCATTAAAAATAAGGTATCAGTTTTTCATAGTCTTTATTAGAACAAACAAAATAAATTTCCCGCTTTGTTTTTTTTAATCCAAATACTATTTGTGTCTGCCGTTTATCCGTTTCTATCTTTAAAACTACGCAATATAGTATGAACATCACTCAGAGCCACACAGTCATCATGCACATTTCATGTGGAAAGTTTATGTTCAGGCAAAGCTGGGGCGGTTCATTAGTACAACACAACTTGATCTTAAATATGAGACCCTATTATACCTTCTAAGGCAGTTGTAAATTTTTATGAAACTTTTATCGGATACGCTACAAATCGACCATCAAAGCGTGCCGCTAGGCGCTAGGTAAGTATGTTATAGTAGGTACGCCCCCGGTACGGGTGCCGCGAAAATAAATCCTATTGTATCAAACTTTCCAAACAAATACTATACAAGGATCACTAAACACAATAAATACATTTTTTTTATAGTTAATTTTGCTAATTGCATTATGTTTAACGATCACACAAGCCTATCATTATCATTAAATGTTATTATTTTTCAAATAGGCCTTCACTGGCACGAATGGTCTGACGTTAACGCAAGTTCAAGTGGTGGCTTTTAATAAAAAGAGAGGGCAATAAGCTCAGCAATTACTCCTTTCAAAATAAGTTTTGTACATAAAGATGTGACCTGCACTGACCTACACATTTTCGTTGTCAAAATAATCGTTTAATAATATAATATAAATAGTTGTTTACAGTTTTTTGATACTACAAATATCAAACATGATCGTTAGTTTTATTGAACTAACGGATTTAAGAAACCCGAAATTAAATCTTAAGATTCCCCCTGAAGAAAGATGAAATATCAAGGTCAAGGATTACTCCAATTTACATCATGACATTTATGAGTTGCCGTCACAGAATTAGTAAGTAATAGGACTAATTGTTCCGGAACCTTCGGTTACTGTCTTTACAATATAACAAAACGCTCGGTGTAGCAAATTTTGTCCATGTCTGAAAATAGGAGCTGCGAAAAGAAATGACGTAACAGAAACCGAGCTCAAAGATGGTGATAGAGGTCGAGCCAGCTGCCAAGTTACGTATAAAAACAAGTTGTTTTACAATACCTTTTGTGGTCATGTACCTAGCGAATAATAATTACAAAGGCAGTTTTCTCGAAGGCGGGGCTCTTTGTAGCGGCACATGTATTATGCATAGATCACAGCTTTGACGATCGTAAGGGTAAGTAGGGGATTTGAATATTTTATCGCGTTACTACAGCGCAGTACACGAGTCTATTATTATGCCGTACATGTATTTACGTAGGTACTGACCGTAGGTCGTGCGTTATACCGAAGCGCGAAATTTGCTATAAAATTATGGATTTTTGGTTGTACGGTCTAATTTATACCGAACTTATGAAATTATTTAAGAAATTTTCAAATTTATGTCAATATCGGTCAATCAAAAATTTCTATGAAACGATAAAGTGTAAAGAAAAAGAGAAAAATATATACGTCTTTAGGATGGAATGAGATAGATACATAATTACATACAATTTAAAGCAAATTAATTTTAAACCTTTCTGACATACGTTGCCTTTATTACAATACAATAAAAATATAAAAAAAAATTCAAGTCAAAAATATTATTTATGTATGAACACCAAGCCTAATCATAAAACTTCTGAGTGACAAATCTCATGGTTCTTGTTAAGGATTTATAGATGACAGACTAATCTAGCGATGTGTTTCGGTTGTTACTTTACGTTGACTCAGAGGTGACGTAGGCATGTAGTCATCGAAATAATTTGATGCCATTTATCACAATTATCTCTGTAGGTGTCATGTACATAAAACATCTGTACTTTATCTAAAAAGTATGTTCATTCAGGCGTGTTCTGAAGAAGTATAGTTTAAGATAGCAAACTCTGAAGTAACTAAGTCCCTTCTTCCCGATATAAATATATTTTACTGAGTCTGAACCAGTACCGGATTAAGTAAGCGCGAGGCCTGTTGCAAATTCCTCGAGGGGTCTTTGGTCTGCTATGGGTTCTTAAGTATAAAGTGGCAAAAAAAGCAATCGGTGGTGGAGGGCCTTAGACACGCGTGGCCCCCTTTTGCGCAGGGCCCGTAGCAATTGCTACTCTTGCTACGTGGTTAATCCGGCACTGGTCTGAACTCATTAGATCCACAATCTGTAGTCGAATCGGAATCAGTCTGTTCGCCTAGCAACATAGCGCAAGTCTGATATTACACAATAGTGTAAATACGGTCGTATATCGCAGAATCGAATCATTCAATAGGAATGCTTTTATTTTGTTTATTTGCAGGTGGGAGCTACTTAAAATTGCATGTGTATTTATTTTATTACCCGTTCATATTGATAAGTAGTTATTTTTGTTTGTATAAACGATGTTTATTTCTGTTCGAAACGGTTTGTCAACTACTCGAAGGGTTGGCTGAGATACGATGTAAATAAATAAAAGTCGTCATAATATTTTTATTAAGGTTGATAAATAGATATTCAGATTTCTACTAGCTCAAAATGTGACGTTTATAATCTGTGGCAGAGACGTCTATAGTCTATTTTTAACGTCTACCAAGCATCCATTTTGATTTAATCGAATCGAAGTAAAACTGTTAGAGCACTGTACGAAGTCTTCACCAACTGTAAAATAAATATGTTAATAGTATTTGTTTTAATTTATTAAATTTCTCCTCATCCCATTCCGTTGCCCATCACTTCTACAATATACATAATTTCTTCAATTTCTCTAACCCTGGGCTTCGAATCTATAATATAAGGAAAATGACGCTATTTCTAGCTCAACGATGTTTCATCGCGGTCTCTACGCTCTGTCTCTTTCACTAACAACGCAATCACGCGAGAGGTAAGCTTTCGGAGACCTCGTTGCGACGCCTCGCCGACGAAGTTTCTATTAGCTGAATAGGAGGCTGGTACCCTTCCACTTCGTTTCGGACTAGAATAGACGTTAATAATATTCTCCAAATTATACCCCCATAATGTATCGACCAATTATAGACGTGCCAATGAAAACACGACTATATTATAATGCAGTAGTTCTTACATTAGAATAAGACGTGAGTGATAGTTCGTACATCCCTCCAGCAGTAAATACGAGTGGCTTGTTTGCGCGAGCGATCACAAACATGATGGTGGACTTCACGCCTGGAATCATTGCCATTCCTGACTCCCAGCTGGAGGAATACATAGCTTCTCCTATGTACTGACTCTGGAATGATAAACCCATATCTTAGTACTATTACAAATGTGAATGTTTGGATGGATGGTAGTTCATGAATCACGCTAGAACGGCTGATCGGATTTGGAAGATGTTTGGCACAGAGATAGATAATCTGAATTGTACATTGGCTTTTCCAGCTTTTTACAACCCACGGGGGATAGCTAATGTATATACAACGTGTTACAAAATACCCCGTAAAAACATGATTAATTATGAAAGCCATCAACCCTCGTAAGCTGTCATGTCAGGGAACCAGATTATTTAACAGATAGGCCTACGTACCTATTTTACCTAATAATTGTCTACTTTGATAGTTTTTATATTTTCTTGGGATATGTTATACAGCGTTACTACGGTTCTTAAATATTATGAATGGACTCGTTATAAGGCCCCATTTAACCTCCTTTCGGATAATATATAAATCAATGTAAATATGTTTGTCCTCTATGCGTTCCTAAACCATTGATCAGATTGTGTGAAACGTTAGTGAGTTGTTCTTGGTGCGCCTGTGAAGAATCCAAAAATGAGAATAGTTAGCAAATAATAACAATCACATGCTTATTATCTATAACCAAAAGTATAATAAGCATAGCTAGTTAGCTAGTTGGGAGATCCCAACGTAACATGTGGCGAATATTATCGCCGTCTCTCTGTCACATAACTAATAGAGTTCATCAATTGTAAGCAGAAAACGACAATCTAATTGCGCCTAGCCCAGGAGTCCAGGATTTCCGTCTCTAACCGAGCGTTATATTGAGGCAATAAAAGTCAAAGCATCAATCAGCTTTAAAACAAATGAAGACCACATTAAAAACATAAACGACTGGGACTGAGATGTAAGGAAGAGATGTTCATGATGATGAACATGTCGGATGATGCGGATTTTTTCCTACATGGTTATAGACTATACATGATAAACGCGTGTGAAACCGCGGAGACAGATAGTATCAACTATTTCTATTCTGCTTTTTAACAGACTTCAAAAAAGGAGGAGGTTCTCAATTCGTCTGTATTTTTTTTTATGTTTGTTACCTCATAACTTTCGACTGGGCGAAGCGATTTTTACTGAAGATGTTAAAAATGAATATTTACCTGAGTTGTGATTTTCTCACACCATCGACAGATTAGGAACAATGAGAACATGTTGTAACCCAAATATAAAAGACTCGTGAGGCACTTCATGAGGTTTACCATTAACGTCTGTAATTTTTATTAAAAATAAGTATAAAATT
Organism: Habrosyne pyritoides; assembly: GCA_907165245.1. Classification (NCBI taxonomy): domain Eukaryota; kingdom Metazoa; phylum Arthropoda; class Insecta; order Lepidoptera; family Drepanidae; genus Habrosyne; species Habrosyne pyritoides. The sequence goes on along the minus strand of OU015593.1, from coordinate 9,797,334 downwards.
GGCGGCGCGCTAAAAGCAAGCACTGGTCAAAGCAGTGACATTGTCTTACCGCCGAAGCCTGGTAGCCCACAAAACAAATCAGAGTGCAGCTTGCAACTAACTGAGCAAGCATTGGACCACTCAGTATTTTTCTCAGATCCATGGCATGTCTGTAATAAAATTGTGAGTATATTAAAAATAAGCAAATAAAAATTTTCATCAATCTTGTTCAATCAGCTTCTAACTAATCTTCAAAGAGATTAAAAAAAGCAACCATTTTTAGTATGCTGAATGTAGACACCAAAATAACTTTAAACGTAAAAAAAAATGTCTAGCAATTCGGTAAATACTTGAATAATAAATCAACAATACTCACTTTAGAATAAACGTGTGTTGTTGTACCAAGTTTCTTAATCGTTTAACGTACTTAACTTTGAAGTCTTTGTTCCGAATTAATTCATTACGGTCAATATCTGAAAAGTTTGTTTGTTAGTATTGCTCATCGCCAAGGTTATATTACCATTGTATAAATGAAACAAAGGGTTTAAATATAATGATTACCTTCAAAACCTACTTTGCATTCGGTTACGATATTCTCGAAACAATCTGCGAGTACTTTGAACTGGCAGACTAGGGATAGGAGTGACGCTTGGATAATTAGGTCACTCACCATCACAAAATAGGATGAGTAAAGAAAACCTATGCCAACTATAATGTAAGTAGTGACGTAACGGTATGGGGTGTTGTAGTTAAAAGGAAGGTGTATTCCAATCATGAGGTTGTACTCCAAATCATCGAACAATGGCGTAAGGTACCTTTAAAGGAGAATAAGAATAAGACGTAAGATAGGAGGATATAAGATCTATTATTGACGTCAATATTTGGGGTTTAGTAATTTAAATTTAGAACCCACATCCTTTAATACCCTAATAAATCAAAAGATAGTAGCGGGTTTCCAATCTAGGTTAGATAATAAACAGTGCATTCGTTTTTCTTTCAACTTTCCGGGTATAATTGATTGATTGGTGGTGGAGTTCAGTGTTAGAGAAATGTTGAAATTCTCCGCTGAAAATAAACTTCGGTGGCAATGATCATTTAATTGATAATTGTGAGGACTTCTGAGTTTATTATATTACTAGCTACCATCCTGCGGTTTTTCTCTTAGATTTATATCGGGACTATAACATAGCCTCTCTCAGGGATAATGCAGCTTTAGGTCAGTATAAGATTTTTTTTTAATAGGTGCGGTGGTTTCAGTGATTGCCCTCCGCTTACATACAAAATCACAAAATTCCCACGCTATCTATAGTATAGGATAACTAACTTTTACCTATAGCTTCACACGTATTAAATATGTTTTCTCTCTGATTTGTTTTAAGTAACAAGAATTAATTTCTGAGGCTTTTTTAGGCATTTTAATCCTAACTGTAACAAAATGTGAAAACCGCATTGAAATCCGTATAGAACCACTAGATATATAATACTATTTATAATTGACAGGCCAGTTGGCTTGGTGGTTAACGCTCTGACTGCCAAACCTAAGGTCGCCGGTTCGATTCCCACCCAGGACAAACCTTTGTGTGCATGAACATGTCTGTTTGTTCTGTGTCTGGGTGTAAATATCTATATAAGTATGTATTCAGAAAAAAAAGTAGTATATGTAGTATATCAGTTATCTGGTTTCCATAGTACAAGTTCTGCTTAGTTTGGGATCAGATGGCCGTGTGTAAAGAATGTCCACAATTTAAAAATAAAAAATAAAAAAAATAGCTCTGGCGCACAACTATGCGACGAGGCGTTCCCTTACATAATAATATGTAGAGAATAGCTTTTTGCCCCAGGATCATAGAATATTTATACTCTTTGGGATTTTACCCGCATTCCAGCTGAATTCCCACACTAATTGACATCCTCTACTTTACCCTCTTTAGGGTTAAATTATGGAAAATTTATCTTAGTTCAGGATATAAAGAAACTGGGACTGTGGGTTGATAATTCAGACAATCAATCAGTCGGGACTTGTTCTTTTAATTTCCTTGTATGTCAAGTATACCGAGAAACAGGCTAGTGCTCCACCTTATGGTACCTGTCGCCTATGAACAATTGCAACACCAGGGGCATTGCCAATGCATTGTGAACCCTGAGGCGTGAAGTTGTTAAGTATTATGTGCCTGTAACTTCACCTAACCCTTTACCTTTTTAACCGAAACACACGAGTGCACTACTACGTCGCGGTGAAATAGGTAAGGTGGTTGTACTTCTCCGGAAGGTCTCTGCACTAAGAGCTCTTCTATTTTGGGACGAGGAGAACAATAGGCGTTGGATTGATAAAAAATCCTTTGAATTTAATTGTAATCGAAACCTCTGTTAATTGTTTTTCTATTCCTTATATGGTAAAGAACCATTAATTGACTCAAGCCTAAATGCAAATGTTATGTACGTACCAAACTGTAAGTGTACAATTTCCCAAAGAAACGAGCAGCTTAAAGTACTTTTCATGAGTTGCCCCCCAGAACTCCAACAACGTCTTCCTCTTTTTTGTAGTTATATCAAAGTACGGGGACTCCATCGCTGTTGCCAGTCTCTTGTAGATATCTTTATTGTCCATCTATGAAGATAACAAAGTAAGTAAGTAAAGTTATATGATATTATTGCAATAAGTTTCTTTGCAAATATTTACTTTCTCGTTGTCACGAGTTCATCGCAAATTGATTTACGTATGTAAATGGCCTACCATTTATTACCATTACGTAGTTTTGCAGAGTATCATATCATAAGGAATCCCTTGAAGGTTATTAGAATTCAGAAATACATTTAGATGTTTTGTTTCTGTATTTGATTGTAACAAAGCACTTACAGTAGTATTATCTATAAGGCAGTAAAGTAAGTTATATCTTTAAGTTGTTTTTCTTTTTTCTCAGAGTTATGACTACCACTATAAATGGTGTCTATACTCATAATAGACATAAGATTACTACATTTGTCTCATATTTCATATAATGTATAATAATTGTGCTGTTGGTGTATGTTGTCCTTTTAAAACAAAAAAAAAATTCAACGCCAGAGTGAAGAGGCATTTCTGGGTAAGCGTGCTACATCTTAGGCCTCATCATAACTCCTTCTGGGGTCAGTCGAAGGCCAGACGCAACTCCATTATTAATGAATAAAAAAAAATTGGAATCAGCTTGAAAATGTTTATGGGAAATCTAGATCACCATTCTTAGCTCCAGCTTAGGTCCACTGCTGGACACACACATACTACATATGGACATTCACTTCCCTATTAATTACGCATATAAGAACTTACCATAGCCTTGAGTTTACAAAAGGTTAAGAAGTGCATTACGATGACGTTAATGGTACCCACGATTCCTTCGAGGCCCACCGCATCGATACATCCAAACCCTACTTCCCCACACACGATTAATGCGAACATCAGCTCTACAAGATGTCTGTATACGAAATACGGTCCATTATAATCCGAGAACGATAATCCTGTGGATGTATGAAGTAAGGTTTAATACTTAGGCTTATACGATTATTTTAATGACGACAGTGTTCGGGTGTTTCGCTCGCTCCAGCAGGACACATCTTTATGTACAAAATCTTATTTTAAATAGAGTAATTGCTGAGTTTATTGCAGGCTCATCTCAGTAAAAGCAACCTTCCAAACCGGCGTTAGAGTCTGACCACTCATAAGTGCCTGTGAAGGCCTATTTGAATAAATATATTCCATTTAATTTCATAATATAATCTTACTGCTATTGTAAATGCGAAAGTTTGAGTACAACGCCAGAACGGCTGAAGGAATCTAGATTCTAAATGATTTGACAAAGAGATATTAAAGTCTGGGGTAGCACATAGTAAAATTCCACGGGAACACGGGTGATTCTGCAGGCGATAGCTAGTATAGCAGAATTATCAGTTATATAACTCAATTAAGTAACCTAAATATGGGTGTTCATATTTGGATGAAACTTGACATATTAGTAGAGCATGGCTGGGAAAATGTAACAACGTTCGTTTATAACTAATAGTTATATAAAAAGTCTTTACTGATTGAGACATGTTGCAAGGACATGAATGGTAGATATGATCCTTAGGATAGAATATGTTATACTACCTGTCCCCCGCGGCCCGCGTTCCCGAGGGATATCACATTATCCCGAGACAAAAAGTAGCCTATATTTTACTCCAGGATATGCTCTATCTATCTGCCAAGTTTCATCCGTATCCGTTCAGTAGTTTTTGCGTGAAAGAGTAACAATACGAGACAAATCTTTCCTCTTTATAATGAAAAAAAAAAATAAATGAAAAAGATTTATTTGCAGCGATTATCATTTTAACAGAAGAATAAACTTATAAATTACGTTGTTTCTAAAACCATGCTAATCTGTGGTAGAATTTTACATTTAAATTATATCTATGGCCTTCACACTAGGCAACATGCCTGTATCGCGAGGACCATTTTACGATTAACTATAACATTTATATATTTTTACATTTTAGTCTGATTTTAAATCTTTTTTTTTTTACATAATAATGTCCTTAAAATGATACATAAACGATGAACTGCAACTTTTATATGGAGGGAAATAACATTTTAAACAATCACGAAATAAATTCACATACAATAACTATATACAACATACTATAAGTATACATAGGTATAATTAATATAACTAGCTACCGTACCGCGGTTTCACCCGCGTTTCCGAGGGATCTCATGTACCTCAGGATTATAACAGACTATGTCTCTCAGGGATAATATATCTTTCTATCAGAGAAAGGAGCTTTGAAACCGGAAGAGTAGTTTCGAAGATTACCTCTAACATCCTATCTTACAAACTTTACCTCTATATTATATTAGTGTAGTTTCCATAATATAATCCTTAAGGGAGTAAAATGGATATAGGTTTGTAGGGATCGCGGGGTAGAGTCTTCTGCACTTCAATAATAGAGAACTATACTGTATTAGCGGACCCGGCAAACGTTGTTTTTAGCCATATTTACATTATTAATATAGATTTTAATTTATTTGAAAATTTATTTTACTACAATTATTATATTCGATAGCTGACCCGACAGTCGTTGTCCTGTTTTAACTATGAATATTGAATTGGAACTGGTATGATTAATAAAAGAAAATTAAAAAAACATAGTATTTATGAATCTAATGCTCTAAGATACACAAAAAAATATATTTAATATGAGGCGTGATTGCTCTGAACTAACTGTGATGAACACACTAAAATTTACATAAATTAATCAACCGATTGAATCGACTGTGAAATGTGCACTAAGCAATGATAAATTAATTATTTTATCAATTTAATTCCGACCCATGCCTCTGTTTTAAACGATATTGTCGTTTAAATGACTGACATTTATGTCAAATACCATAAGGTTGCATTATAAAAGTTAATGTGGTCGTTATGTTATATTAAATTTCCTAATTTTCCACGCAACTTTCTTAATTTTTTCGTTCATAAGAACCATCTCCTGACAATAACAAACACAACAAAAAAAGAATTAGCGAAATCTGTCCATCCGTCTATGCGTGATGCCGTGACCAAGGGAAATAGGGATTCATTTTTATATATACTGTATTAAAGATAAATGATCAAACACTACCCAGTGTATTGAACATTCAAATACATGGATACATTAAATGTGATCTAAAATCCATTATTAATTTGATTTTTAAGTACTGATCTAACCACAAAGAGCAGCTTTTGATGCTGTATAATTATGACGTCACAACTTGCTATTTCATACAAAACTATCGTATTCGATCGTTATGACATTTAATAAAAAGTTGCTGATTTCATATGTCAGTCAACATCCCTATTAACCATAGGGCTATCAGTGAAATGGGAATTAAATATTAAATGCATATTTTTTCTCCATTTTACGATGTATAGAGTAACTAATAGAATAAGAGCATTCTAATAAGTACCTTCATTTATTTAGTAGAAACGTAAAGTACTAACTAGGGTAACTTATAGACAAAGAACATCCTTAAAAGTACATCATTTTATTTAGTAGAAAAGAAACCTTAAATATAAAATGTTAAAATTCTTTATGTACAAGTCTTTCTTTGAGGACTTAACTTTCTTTCAACAAGCGATTTTTCATCAATAAAAAGTTCCTACCTGTAGCATAGGCAAGGCGATAAACTGATTCAAAGAATAAGGTCTCCAACGCTCCGCTGGACTCCTTTAAAGCATTGGTCGGAGTTAATTTTCTCCACAACCTATTTCGAAAACCCATTGTTACCTTGTTCAAGTAACTCGTTATAATGGCTTGATGTCTCTATTTGTCTGTACTTTCTTTGTTCTAATTAATAGCTTTATTATAAGATGGTAATTAAATATAGATATGGCAGCGCTTGTTTCCATTATCCAGTTATTTTCTTTACACACAAGATTTTCCGATCCAAGGCGAGCAGAGCGTGTACTATGGCACACACACACACACACGCGCGCACACACACACACACACACACACAATACACCATAAACGATATATTTCTTGTTTTAACATATTTATTTAGCATTTTATGGCAATCGTTATGTTTAATTGTATATATATTTTATATAATGTTATTATCTGCTATTTGCCTTAAATAAATGTTTTTTCTTTCTTCTTTCTTTCTTTACTTATATATATATATATTTACACCTGACACGGAACAAACAGGCATAATCATGAACCCAAATGTTTGTCCTGACTGGGACTTGAACTCAAGACCTGTGGCTTGGCCGTCAGGGTCTTTAACCACCAAGTCAACTAGCCCGTTTACTTTAGAAAACTTTTCCCTATCATATAACCTAAATAACAATATGAGTTCTAAATAACAACCTCTCATTCTGTTACATCTTATTTGATATAGAGATGATATTCAGTTTTATGGCCTTCTCGTTACACAATACGGTATATATATTTCTAAGTGTAGATAGAAGTGAATAATAGGAAAAGCTGTTGTATTGTATTGACTGTTTCAAATTTGATTTATCCATGCTTCGGAGGCGAATTCAAATGTTTAATGAATTTTATTTTTAAAGCGTAGTATTCTATTTTGGTTTCCCGTCATTTGTTTATTGATTAAAGTTTTGTATTTATGACATCATTAGCCATTTATTTACTAATCTAATCTAATCTAAAAAAAAACGAAAACATAACGACCATATTAACTTTTCTAATATAACCATATGGGCTTTGGCTGGCAGTCGTTTGAAGATTCGAATTCAATATTCATAGTTAAGACAGGACAAAGTCTGACGGGTCAGCTAGTTAATTATAAATATAATAATTTCTTTATTATCTGTACAATTAATTAAAGTATTAAATACACGTATTGAAGTACACATTACCAGTCCTAATAAATACCAGTATACATAGATATACATACATAAATACGTACATAAGGAATATCAAGACAAAACATGTAAAAATAATATCCCGGGACATTCTTTACACGCGGCCATCTGATCCCAAATTTAGCAGAGCTTGTACTATGGAAACCAGATAACTGATATACTACATTCTTTTCTTTTCTAAATACATACTTATATAGATACTAGCTGCTCGGACAGACGTCGTTCTGTCGAAATAAGTCCATTCAAAAGTGCAGGAATTCACTCGCAGCGCCACCTACCGGGTCCAATTGTGAATCAAAAACATCCAGGGCGCCACCCAAATGCATACAAAAAATATCATTCAAATCAGTCCAGCCGTTTAGGAGGAGTTCACTGTCAACACACGTACAGAAGAATTACATATATTAAGATACACTCAGACACAGAACAAACAGACATGTTCATGCAGACAAATGTTTATACTGGGTAGGAATCGAACCCGCGACCTGCGACTTGGCAGTCAGGGTCACACCACCCACCACGCCAACTGGCCTGTTTTAATGTATCTTTATTGAACATATGTACAAAAAATTTTTTTTTCCAATATAATGGACACAGTATCTGTGACGACATCAGTACTTAATTATTCTTTTTCAGTTGTCACTGCGTTCAGCGTGCAGCGAGTTAATTAAACCTGCTAATGAATAGCCCAGCAAATGTCCAACTGTCAACGTTGAAAGTATTGACGTGTAGAGAAACTAACAAAGGGCCATCAAAACGGGCTTTTCCTACTAACATTATAAACGAGAAAGTTTTTATGTATGGCTGTTTGTTACTCTTTCACGCAACAACTACCTACTTTTTGTCTCGGGAAAATGTTACAACCCTGAACCCCAACGCTGAAACCGCGGGGGACAGCTGTCCCCCGGATTAATAGCTATTAACAACAAAAAGTATTTCAGGACATTTACACCACAACACACCTCACACTACCTGGTCAGAGTCGCTGGATAGGCGGCTCAGGAGTTCGAAGTGGAAATCTAAGGGCTGATATCATGGTAATGATGACTCTTTTAGGCCATTTGATCCCAAACTAAGCAGAGGTTGTACTACGGAAACCAGATAACTGATAGACTACATATACTACTGTTTTAAATACATACTTACATAGATATTTACATCCAGAGACCAAACAAACAGACATGTTCATGCACACAAATGTTTGTTATGGGTGGGAATCCACGGCCTGCTGCGTGGTAGTCACTGTCTCCAACGAACAAGCCAAGATGTTTATAAGATGCTGTAGGTATCTAATAAAAATAAATAATAAACAATTTCTAAATAGATATAAGTATACTATATACAATTATCAAGTAAATAAAACACAAGTACACATATTTACCTAAACATTTATTCAACTCCTATGTATTATAACTAACGTAGCGTGCTGTAGTGACCTATTAATAGGTAATTTGAGTCATGTCTAACAAAAGATATGACCACACATAAGTGCGCATTTTTTTTGTAGACACGTATTTATTATTCGTGACGAAACCGAAGTAAAACTGTGAGTGCGCTGTACGATGTCTTGACTAACTGAAAATGATATTTAAAACGTTATTTTGACAAGTTATTATTGTTCTGGGAAATTCTTTACACGCGGAAATCTGCCCCCTTATTCGACTAATACAAACTTCGTCGGCGAGCCGCCGCACTGAGATCTCGGAGACCTTACCTCTCACGTCATTGCGTTGTTAGCGAAAGAGACAGAGCAAAGAAGCCGCGACGAAACATTCTCGAGCTACTATCATCCTTAGAGAATTGAGTCCCAGATCCAAAACTAAGCTTTCTTGTACTTGTAGATGCATATCTATATCTAATCGTGGAAAATCAAAAATTTTCGAGCCTTTTGTCTCCAACTACGTAAAGAGAAACAATACTACAAATGTCATAAATGCGAAAGTTTCTATGTATGGATTTGGTTGAAACATGGAACATAGATGGAGCATACTCTAGAATAACATATAGAGTACACTTTAAAGTATACTGGCGAAAATGGGGCGGCGAGAGCTCATTGAAATGCGTCTTCGTTATTGAGTGTTATATTGCAGACTGAAAACACAAGTAATACACAGTGCTTGGTGACATTAGCTACCCTCGTATTTTCTTAATAATAATAATTCCTGGGAAAATCGAAAATCCTGCGGGGACGTGAGTAAAACCGCGGGGAACAGCTAGTATTTGAATAATATTCAGCTCAAGAATGCACCCTAAAGTTCATGAAACATACATAAACCCTTCAATACAAGGGGACTGTTCCCAAGTCTCAACATTTTGGTAAGTTTTAATAATCTCAAATGTCGACGTAAATTAATTTATGCGACAAAGTATGTTTCCCCTGGAGCTATAAGAGCTAGGGCTTACTGGCAACTAATAGGTTTGACTAGCTGTGCAGATGTAATACTATATTTAGGGTTGCCCATTTAAAAAATAATATACTTATCTATTCATTATCTAGAATTAAAATTCGTTTATTTCTTAGGGTAATAGACGTGTAAGTATTTGTTTTAGTTAATTCTAGCCTCGAAATTTAATCAACTTATAAATTACTAGCTATCCCCCGCGGTTTCGCTCGCGTTCTCGAGGGATGTAACATTTTCTCGGCACAAAAGTATCCTATGTTACTTCTGATACCTCCAAGAATATGTGCACAAAGTTTCATGATGATCGGTTAAGTAGTTTTTGCGTGAAAGCGTAACAAACAAACTTACATTTACATTTATAATGTTAGTTGGGATAATGTAGCCTGTCAAACCAAAGCAGGTTTGTTAGCAGGTAAACTAGGTTTTACCGATAATTGTAGAAAGCCTGAAAGCCTTAGTAATTTCGTAGAATTTATGTTTCTGAGCAAATTGAATAAAATGTGTAATGCGTGACAACCCTAGCGGCTATAGCGTGTTCGAACTACTCGGTAAAAGTCGTATCTCGTTAAAGATACTAAGTTCTCTTACTTATTTGATTTATTATATTATTGGGACCTATGTAGAGATGGAGTAAATAAACATGTTTTGTACTAATGGGTGCAAAAAAAATGTGTTTGAAAGTCTTCATATTATTTTTTTTTTTTACCACATGGGCCGACAAACAAGCGGACGGTCCACCTGATGATAAGTGGTCACCGCCACCTATGGACATTAGCAACACTAGGGGCATCGCCAATGCGTTGTCGACCCTGAACGTGAAGTTGTTAAGTCTCAAGTGCCTGTAATTTCACCGGCCCCCTTACCTTTCCAACCGAAACACAGTAATACAAGTGCACTACTGCTTCACGGCGGAAATGGGTAAGGTGGTAGTACTCCCCGGACGAACTCTGCACTAAGAGCTCTACTACTAATATGGAGTTAGTTACCTAAATGAAAAAACATGACATATATAATATCGCCTCGATAGATGAGGGGTATAAAACTTGGCTTCAAGACCGTAGATCTTGGGTTTGATTCCCATTTCAGACAAGTAACAGTTGAGGTTTCTATGTCAGCAATTACCGACACTACTCATCATATGTAACTTTGGGATTAAAAATATCGTCGGTGAAATATGGGTATAAGTACTGAGACCTCGGCCTACCCCTAATGAGATAATGAGCGTGAAGGTATATTATTAAAAATATACTTATCTAGGTATAAATATTTTAAAAAGTTGTATATTTAGTATATCAGTAGTCTGGTTTCGATAGTAGCTCTGCTTAGTTTGGAATCAGATGACCGTGTGTAAAGAATGTCCCAGGATATTTATTTATTTACTGAAACTTCATATTACCACCTTAAAAAAAGGCAATAGAGTCTGAAATCAAAAATTGTGAACTTACAGTAGTGTAAGAAGTAAGAGAGAGATCATACATCCCTCCAGCGGTGAATACCAGAGGCTTTCTGGCGCGGGCGAGGATCAACATTATAGTGGACTTGACACCTGGCAGCAGCCCCACACCACATTCCCATCCTGAGCAATACACAGCTTCCCCTATGTGTTGACTCTGAAATAAGAGGTGGAAGCTGGCGGTATAGTCATCCTGATTAGAAACAGTTTGAATCGGCAGACAAGAGGCTATGTATTAAAGACCGATGCAAATTCCACAAGACGGCAGACGGTCCACCCGATGGACATTTGTATTACTAGGGGCATTGCCAATGAATTGTCGACCTTAAGACGTCAAGTTATCAAGTGTCATTTACCTGTAATTTCACCGGCAGTTGTAAGATGCGAGAGTTAATTATTATGGAGATTACTAAACTTACCTGAACAGAAATCTCTTCGCACCATCGGCAAATAATGTACAGTTCAAATACGTTGTAGCCCAAAAATAGGAGACTCATGAGGCCTTTTGTTATACTCTCTGTTATCGTCTGAAAGTAAAACTCTAGCTTTAGTTTAACTACATGGTAAAACTATTGCTTTAGTTTAACTTCATGGTAAAGGTAGGTTAAAGAATCACAGCAGAGGCGGCCTTAGGGGGTGGCGAACGGGGCAATCGCCCGGGGCCTCGCGCATACCAACCAAATAAAAAAAATGGATTTCAAATTTTATTGATTTGCATAACTTTAGCATTTCTTGTCAAACATGACAAATACCTAAACCAAACAACCAGACTTACTTTGGCATCACATACTTTTCACGAAGGACAAAGGGCCTCGCAGTAACCTGCCGCCCGGAGCCTCGCAATGGGTAAGGCCGCCGCTGAATCTCAGTAATAGTGGTTAGACTTGTATAAATATAAAATTATCTCACCGTTGCAGCTTGGTAACCGACAAAACAAATAAGTATTCCACTCGCGGCCAGCTGACCTAACATTGGTGCACTTAACGTGTTCCTCAGGTCCATAGTGTGACTACAATCAAACAAACTCATTACTTATTCTCTATGTTTATTATTGTGCACACTTGATCTATTGTTATTTTAGTCGATTCTCTGTTGACTTGGCCTTGTCATTGACTTTGTGGTTTTATTAAATATATTGATTTAAATAAACTTTTATAGGTAGCGGAATCCCGACGTGTACCTACGCTAAAAAAAGTAATTAGTATCTAATTGTTTTTTTGTTGGAAAAAAGGAATATTATTATTTTTTTTACCTTTTTATCTTAATCCTAGCGGATAAACAATATTTTGAACTTTTTCGATACATGTGTAGACATACAGATTTTTCGGCATTCCAGTTAGTGCAATTTCAGGGAGAATCAAATTGATCATTTTTTTTTTTCTAAAATCATCCTTGCATTATTGCCTTTTAATGACACCGGTTTGGGGCAGATCGATTGGATGGTTTCAAAGCGGCAGTTAGAAACATTTTTTGTGTTTTATATATTATCTATACCTATAGATTATGAACACAATTTCGTTCTTCACTGCTTTCTTCAAGTATCAAGTCAGAATGTCTGTCAAGTTAGTTTTCCAAGCGGTTTTATCAAACTTACACTACTGTTTATTCCTTACTAGCCACCACCCCGTGGCTTTTCCTATTTTTTTCGATTGATCTTATGGTAACCCAGGATTAAAATATCCTATCACCTTTTTCTTTCGATAGTTTGTGCCATTACGGCAAGGAACAAACAAATAACGCATCACGCATTTATAAATATTAATTAGCATTCATCTTTTATCTTAAACATTGGACAATCACTTAAAATATTAGCTCGTCCGTTATCATTTATTTCATCATGTAAGATTGAAAGATAAGTCAGGATTAGAATGAGGACCGGACACGTACGGATATCCGGAATGGCCAGTCCGGTCTCCGGAGCTTCTATATTCATCGTCTTACGTGATACGTGACAAATTTGCCCGAGGCGAGTTCGGAATATTCCGGAAAACCGTATAACGTGAGCACGCAAACACAATTTGCTCCAGTTTGTGACTAAATAATCGTGACTACGTTACCGCTGCCATTCAATTTACAAACGTTAAGGAAGAAATTGTTGCAAAACGGTAAAATAGACAAATGCCTTACCTATTTCACAAATATATTAATCCCGTAGTCAGAGTTTAGTTTTAAAAATATGCTAATTAATATTATTCTAAAATGTTTTTCTTGTTATTTTAGAACTCTTTCCGTAAACATGTTTGTTACCGTGTAAGTACTTGATGAGACAATAAATTATTTTATTCATAATGAGTCAATCAAGTATGGAAAACACTATCTCTATTTTACATCTTATATGCTATAATAGCAGTAACCCGCGATTTCACCCAGTTCCCGTGAGAATAGGGGAATAAATATAGCATAAGTTCGATATAAGGTCGACTAGATTTTGAGTTAAATCGTAACAAAGAAACAAACAAAAAAATATATTTTCATAATATTAGTTTAGATAAATGAGAAAGATTGGATGGATGGCTGTTTGTTACTTAATCACGCCAAAACTGCTGAACGGATTTGGATGAATATTGGCACAGAAATAGATTATAGTCTGGAATAACACATTTTTATTTTGGGAATATGTAACATTACTCGGGAACGCGGGTGGAACCGATGGCATAAAGAAAGTCGCTATCCACGTCTTTTAGTTCCTTTACATAAGTACTTCTTCTAAACTAAGCAACGGATTTTGATACGGCATCACTGTAATTTAGTCATTATTTTCGACGAATGGTTAGTATGTACACAGTGGCGTAGCTAGGTAAACAAAGGCCCGGGGTAAAAAAAAATAATTAGGGCCCCAACTAGACTATCTAAAATCGTTTGTCCCCCAGTCGAAGCTTGGGGGCCCCGGGGCACTGCCCCATCTAGCCCTCCGGTAGCTACGGCACTGTTTGTCAGTTAGAGTTCGAGGGGCCCCTGAGCTTGGGGGTCCTGGGGCACTGCCCCGTCTAGCCCTCCGGTAGCTACGCCACTGTATGTACAGTCACGAGTATTAATATATAACCATGGACCCCTTCATATTATTCAATAGCACTGTTAATACTTACAGCAACAAAGATGATGTAATGGTTGAGGCATCTACAAATTAATGAAGAGAAATTAACAAATGAAACATGATATCATTAGTGTAGAACTCTCCGTGGTTATATATGCATGCTCAGCAGGCCTACTATGAACTCTTATTGCGATTCATTTGACGACCTAAAATAAACTGCCCCGCTATTTCATACCACGACGTCATTAACGCGATTCAGTTTAGGTTGACGCCAAATCAAGTCTGCAATTGGATGGCAAACTGTTTTCATTCGTTCATTTTTCGTACCATGAGGTGACATATCAACCTAAATTGGATAGTTTAAGTGTCAAATTAAGCGATCCAATAAAAGTTGCTTCTTTCTTGGCGTGAAGTGAATCGTTTTGTTAATAACTTTTAAAAAATAGTGAAAATATACGTAATTCAAGGTATTTCAGTTGAATATTCTGTGTTTCTTATGTGTTAATGTAAACAAGTGATTTGTAGAGCATTTTTTATTGTACATGTCTGACGAATTAGTCCTTTTTGAATTCATGGAAAATGATAATGAAATAAATACAACACGACGACAAAAAAGACGTCTAACACGGTAACAATCGGACCCCTTTTATTTGGAAGATGCAGAATTCATAAAGAGATATCGGTTGTCTAAACAATTGGTATAAGAACTGTGTGATGAACTTAAAGCCCGTTGCTATGGCTTTATTTCGGTTCAGAAATTCCCAAAGCTGCTCAAGTTGACCGAACGTTACTCTTCGACGCGATTCATCACTGTAAAAAAACCACTTAAAATACATTGGTACTTAAGTTAGGTACGCGTTTGAGATAAAGAAGTTTGTAAGTTTACATTATGAAAATATAACATTATTACACCAACTAAACAAGGATACATGCTTTAAGTCAGTGAAACGTTAAAACACTTATAAATAAAATAAATATGTACTAATAATTTAAACACGTAATTTTCTTTCAATAATAGTTACAGCTACCTACTTTCAAAACTCTAAAAATCTCAACAATAACAACCGCCTTCTGTCAAATCCAACATGAGTGGAGGTGCGCTCTAAACTCGTCATAATCAATTTATTTTTACGACAACACTAAACAAACCTTTAATTTGTAATGTAAAAATTATATAAATTACTATTATTTATTATTACTAATTAGTAATTTAGTTCTAAAAAAGCCTTAGTGGTATTTAATTTGATGCTCAATAGCACAATTTTAAAATATATTTGTTGTTATTTTTACACATAGAAACCGCTAAATCATATCAACTAGGTTTCGAAACGCAAGACATATAGTTCGAGTAAAAGAGACAGACTTATGCAACGACGGTATAGCGTTATCTCTTTCTCACCGCGGACCAGAGACAAATTTCGTTCGTTCATTCCTCCGTGAGCAATTCAAACGCCAGTCAGCAAAAGGCACTTCATGGTACGAATCTTAGCGATTCAGTTTAGGCACCTAAACTGAATTGCATCGGAATTGAATGGATAAGTAAAAGTTGATGGTAGGCCTACAGGATTGTACAATACATATCCTGGGACATTCTCTTACACACGGCCATCTGATCCCAAACTAAGCAGAGCTTGTACTCTGGAAACCAGATAGCTGATATACTACATATACCATTTTTTTCTAAATACATACTTAAATATAGATATTTACACGCAGACACAGAACAAACAAACATGTTCATGCACACAAATGTTTGTCCTGGGTGGGAATCGAACCCGCTACCTTCAGCTTGACAGTCAGAGTCGCTAACCACCAAGCCAACTGGCCTGTCGTCATATACTGTCAATACATTATAATTATAAAATTCTACAGTTAATGAGAAAATTCAATGTAAAATTTATAATCGAGCCATAATAATATACAAACTATTTAAACATAAATGACACTACATTAGTAAATTGCACTTTCGTGTGTTTCCAGGGCGGTTCACTAGTTGTAAAGCCTTAACAGGAAAACAAAAAACCTCGTCATGTTGCAGAAAATAAGGCAACTATTTTTTATTGATTTGACATATCATGTTGCAGAAAATAAGGCAACTATTTTACTGATATTACAAACTAGCGGTCTCTCGCGGTTTTACCAGCATTCCCTTGAAATGTTACATATCCTGGGATAAAAAGTATCTCATGTGATAATCTAGTTTATAAACTATCTACGTGCCAAGTTTTATGCCAATCCGTTTCTGTTTGAAAGAATAACAAGCCTTCGTCCATCCCCACAAACTTTCGCAGTTATAATCAGAGTTTTTATTTTTATAGTAAGGCTGTAAATAAGAAACAGTGCCTTGAAGACAAATATAAATATCCCAAGACATTCTTCACACATGGTTACCTGATCCCAAATTAAGCAGAGTGTGCTTGTAGTATGGCTACCAGGTAACTGATATACTACATATACTACTTTTTAAAAACATACTTATATAGATATTTACACCCAGACACAGAACAATCAGACATGTTCATGCACACAAATGTTTGTCTTGGATGGGAATCGAACCCGCGACCTTCGGTTTGGCAGTCAGGGTCTCTAACCATCAAGCCAACTGGCGCGTCCAAATTAGATAAGTATAATATAGGTAGGGATAATAGAGTCATTACACCACGAATTCTCACATTATTAAATAAAATAACTAAAAAGAGTCCAAACATTAACTTACTTTACAATTAGCTGATGTTGTTTCACCAATTCCCCCAGCTTTTTAAGATATTTTTCAGAAAACTCTTTATTTGATACCAATTCGTTTCGACCGATATCTGAAAATGAGCCTTTTGTTAAATAATTTGCTTTGAATCTCGTAGGATATAATTAATACTCCCTTCTTGTTATATTCGATTAGCTTTAGCGAATATTATAGGAAGGGGAAGACCTTTGTAGCGCTTTATCACCCAGTGGGTGGTCGTTACGAAATATTTAATATAATATAAATATGAAGACTTAATATACTAAACTACCGCTCCGGGGTTTCGAGATTACCTCTTACATCCAAACTTACAAACTCCTTACCTCTTTATAATATTTGTGTAGATGTGCAAGATTTAATCACACTATTAGAGTTTAACTGTCCCCCGCGGTTTTACCCGCGTTTCCTTGGATGTTATATTTTCTCAAAAAAAACTTATTCTTTTGTTATTCTAGGGCATGTTTTACCTATGTGCCAATTTTCATCCAAATCCATTTAGTAGTTTTTGCGTGAAAGAGTAACAAACATCTATACGTCAGTCCTCACGAACTTTCACATTGGTATTATTATCCATATGCATTTGTATTCCAATTTGAACGGCAAATGATTTAACAGCAGGTTAATAGAAGGTAAATATCATGGTAAAGCCTTCTTGCTCAAGAAGTATGCAATATGTATGTGATAAATTGTTATAATTTATAAAGCAAAGTCGATAGATAGAACACTAAAATATTACAACCGGACACTATGCAAACCGCCGTCCGGGCACCTCCGGACGCGGTTGAAACTAGGACAAATCCGGTGAAAGCTACTAGGTAGTGCTAGCCAGGTGGACGGATAGAGTGGGCATCCTGTCCGGGTTGTCCGGTTCTCCAACCCTAGAGAGAAGGTGCCGTTGAAGTTTTATGAAAGTGGAAAATGAGCAGGAAATCCACGAAATTCTTAATAGACCAAATTGAGCTAACTGATAATTGTTTGTTTAATTCACTGTAAAGACGTACCTTCAAAACCAACCTGGCAATCGTTTACCAGGTTTTCGAAGCAGTCTGCGAGCACGTTGAACTGGCAGAGTAGATGCATGAGGTGAGCTTGCATTATAAGGTCGGTCACCATAACGAAATGTGAAATGTACGTAAATGCAATCACGACTAAGAAGTACGCAAGAGGGTACCTGTACGGAGATTTATAGTCGAAAGGGATGCCTATCTCTACAATTAAATTGTACTCTAGCTCGTCTACCAGAGGGAAAGTGTACCTGAAAATATAAAAAAGGCTTTCATATTATTGTCCCCGACACTCTTGTCGTATCGGGATCAGAGCTGAGTATTAGGCAAAACAAGGCGAGTATTTCTGTATTGGCTTGTGTTTGACCACAATCACAACATGGTAAGTGATTTTATGGCCAAAGTTGGTAAGTACACAAATCCTAGAAGGAAGCTGACTCTCAAGTCCTCCGCCAGCCAGGCATAACATAGTACCCTACTATCGTGCTATGGTTTTCACGATGTTTTCCTCCACAAAAAGCTGAAACTCCTCGTAGGATGAAAACCCACGACTCTCGTCACGACCTTCGACGTCACTACCAACTGAACTATTGTCGCTTTATTTATGTAGTTAGGATAAAATGAATGTTATATATGTTTCTTCTCAGGGTTGATCAATGTCCTCAGGACAAGACAGGTTGCGCCTGCCTAATTATTGAAAAGTAAGACCTATTGTATTTCATTGGGTCAGATTTTTTGTATCAAAACCTAGGAAATAAAGGTTTACCATGCCACCAATGTACAGTTTCCCAGAGCTAGCAACAACTTCAAATATTTCTCGTTTCTCTTCGCCCAAAATTCGACTATTTCACGCCTCTTCGCAGTTGTTGTATCAAAGTATGGGGACTGCATAGAAGTCGCAAGCTTCTTGTAAAATTGACTGTGGTCCATCTAGAATAAGGTAACTAGATATAATAACAAACATTTTGGAGGCAAGTTAAATTGCAATTTAGTGGACACTTACGTGGTAAAAATGTATGTACCAATAATTATAAGAGCTAACAAATTTATATCAGATTTATATTTGTTAGTCATAAATTAATTTTAATTAATATTTACAATGTATAACCGCAGATAGGTAAACTGCATATAATTGTTAACTAATGGTAACTAGTAAGATAAGTGAAGTTTTACACTTATATTTGTGGTTTTTATAAGAGCTATTTAATTTAAGAAATGTATGTATACTGTTGAAATGATAAATAAATAAAAAAAATTGTCAACGAAATTTTTCATGAAACCTGACTTTACCACTATATCGCTAGGCTGATAAACCTAATCATTTGCAATTTACTAAATAACGTTCCTCCCACGATCAAGTAAAGTTTTAATTCTCATGTCAACAAGACATAAAATGATATTACACCACTAAAAATAACAACATTAAAGTACCATATTCTTGAATCTGTAAATGGTTATAAATTGTATAACCAACGTGTTGATCCTAGAGGCGAGCTCGTCCAAGCTGGCGGTTCTGCTTAAGCTGCTCCATACTTCACCGCACAGCAGCAGTATAATTAACAACTTTACAGTGCTACTGTACAACAAATATGGTACATCTCTGTCGGCGGTGGACAGTCCTGGAAACAAGTTTGTCACTAACTTCATTTAAGTATATAGCCTCATAAGGCTGCTTGTCTGGCGGCTTAATTTGAAACAGGAAACTTCCACAAACACTAACTTTACACGGCTAATTGCAGAACTTTAGAGTACCTAAGTACTAAGGTAGTGTTGAGGTAGTTGAAGCGACTTGAATTATTTTAAGCGCTGATAGAACATTTATATGTCCTGCATTTATGTGCTACTGGCAATAGACATCAATAGCTTGTCCTATTACACTTCTTTTTGGGCCCTTGGCTACTTCTTTTAATCTGATCCCGCTTTTTTATTATTTTCCACACTCAAGTTTATTGAGAATTTGTGAGAGAAGGAGCAAACAGTGTTATCTGAGTAGTAGAGCTCTTAGTTCAGAGTTCGTCCGAGGAAGTACTACCACCTTACCTTACGCAGTAGTGCACTTGTATTACTGTGTTTCGGTTAGAAAGGTAAGGGGGCCGGTGAAATTACAGGCACATGAGACTAAACAATTTCACGTATCAGGGTCGACAGCGCATTGGCGATGCCCCTGGTTTTTTTCTTTTGACAATAAAACTGTGACTTAAAACTAAATTCAAATGACTTGCCAGTATATTTTTTTGTTTCCGTTTAATGACAATATACATAAAATATCGTTTAATAAGAACTCCAAAGAACAAGCGGCCAATAAAGTGATACCAGATAGCACGAAACTATTTACCTGTTAGATAAGTAACCCGATAGATGGATTCAAAGAAAATCGTTTCCAATTTTCCGCTGGAACGCTCCAATGCCTTAGTATGAGTCAGTTTCTTCCAAACATTTTTGAGGAGGCCCATCTTTATTGATAGCTACTCCGAAGGAAGTGCTGATCGAATGGCTCAAGTGATAGTTAATTTGTGTCGTGATGTGTATGAGCTGAATAAATCAAAGCTGGGCGCGTTTCCATTGTTCGATACGATATAGGGCGATACGTTTTTAATTGCCCTGCAATTTTGTGGGGTCAAACCAAAAATGAGTCGTTTTTATACTATGTAACTATGACTATTGCATAGCACATGCATACATATAAACATTTCTTCATGTAGCTACAACAATTCACAATATCTATGGTGTTGCCTCAAGCTGCGCTTACTTGCTGATTGTGTGTTACGTATATTCGAAATTTCTTTATAGCATTACAAGTGCATATCTATACTAATATCTGAAGCTGAAGAGTTTGTTTGTTTGGTTGATCGCGCTAATCTCAGGAACTAGTGGTTCGAATTGAAGATATTTTTTTGATGTTGAATTGTCCTCCTGACAAACAAGCAGACGGTCTACCTGATGGTAAGTGGTCACCGCCGCCTATGGACATTTGCAACACTAGGAGCATCGCTAATGCGTTGTCGACCCTGAGACGTGAAGTTGTTAAGTCTCATGTGCCTGTAATTTCACCGGCCCCCTTACCTTTCTAACCGAAATACAGTAATACAATTGCACTACTGCTTCACGGCGGAAATGGGTAAGGTGGTAGTACTTCCCCGGAAGAACTCTGTACTAAGAGCTCTACTACTCTTAAAAGATTCCTTATAAGAGCTTTGCGGGGGTTTGTCAGTTCGCGGATTTCAGACCTCTGGGACGCGGGTGAAACCGCGGGGGACAGCTAGTTATATATAAACATGGGTTCGGATTCCCCTTTTAACTTTGCTACTACAAAGTTAAAAGGGGAAACAAGTCGGTACAATGTTATTACAAGCAACGGCAAGTTTTAGTTCAATCACTGAAAGTTTTTAATCGGCGTTGCAATATGTAATATTTAAACCTAGATTACTGTTGAGTAGAATATGATCGTAAATAGATTCCGCCGCACGATTTTTCCCACATTCCCGAGGGATTTTATGTTTTCCCATGGATTTTTTTTTACCATGTGTTAATGTAGAAACATAGTCTATCTTCGTATGTATGTGTGTTCTTCTATAAGTTTCTTGATCATAACTATCTAATACCTTCCCGGGCCTAAAATAATTTTGACTCGAAATCGGTCTTAATATAAAATGCCTTAGTTTGTAAAATGGTTACATTTCTTAATATCGAAGACTGAATATATTATGAAACCACTACCCATTAATTATAATTGAATTTATATCGCGTCTCCAGACTATGTAAATAATAGATAAAGATCATTAAAAAACGATTATTACAGTGATTAAACATTCAGAAACTAGGTTTGGTATTGTTACTTAAAACATTAAACATTTTAAGAAGAGAATTTATTTTGTAACATTCCAATGTTTTTTTAAATTTGCTTTAATACTCCTTTAATAATTTATTTATAAAAAAATATTATTTAGTAATCTTTATTCTTATTATATTTTCATAATATTCATAGTATTTATTTCCAATAGTTAACAATTCATGCTAAAATGATTTCCTCTTCGTAGTCTAAAATACGGGTCAATTGTGAACTTTTTTGTTTTCATATTTTTACTCCATGACAAACACTTGACTGGTAGATATAGGGGTGTGGCTTAACAGGTGAGTGTGTTCGATTGCTACCTTTTATCTGCATTGTCAAAAGACTGGTAAACTAATATTATTGCTTTTCCTTCTATTGCAACACTTAAAATAAAGTATGCGTTCACTTCAATGAAAATATATTTTTATGCAGATTTTTTTCGATTCCACTTCATTTCAAAATATAATATAATAATTTGAGGTAATTTATTTAAACAAGATAGCATTATTAAAATGATCTAGTTATATATTTTATCATAGTCATAAAATGTCTCAAGTTTGCAAAACAAAGATTTGTTGTTGCAAAAAAGCCAAGAGCTGATTTTTGTTAGCCAAAATGCCTGCGGTGAGTTTTTGAGTTGAAAATGACAAAACTTTTTCATAGAGAATATCGCATGGCACAAATCTCCTATCCAATAACTGAAATTGAGGTATGCCTAGACTACTGATAAAATGATTTGAATAAAATTGTACCTTTATAATGGCCACCTAAATAATCACTGGACCTAAACACAAAATAAAGTAAAATAAACACAACACAGCCTAAATTATGATTAATAAATTGAAGCCCTAATATTTCGCAAAAGTAAATATTATTAATTATCCCATTTTCTTTTTATTGCATGTAAATATTTTTATAGAATTCAAAATTTACTTAAAATTACATCAAAATATACACTTACAATAAAAAGAAAATGGTAAATAATAAATTATTAAATTGTTATATTTTGCAAAAGTAAATATTATTAATTATCCCATATTCTTTTTATTGTAAGTGTATATTTTGATGTAATTTTAAGTAAATTTTGAATTCTATAAAAATATTTACATGCAATAAAAAGAAAATGGGATAATTAATAACATTTACTTTTGCATAATATAACAATTTAATAATTTATTATTTATCCCATTTTCTTATTATTGTAAGTGTATATTTTGATGTATTTTTAAATAAATGTTTAATACTATAAAAATATTGATGTTAGTAATTTATCTAACTGTTTAATTTATGTATAAATTAAATTCAATACACTTGGGTACATACATGTTGCATAAATGAAAAAAAGTTTATAAACCGCATTTACATACGTATTGTCTACATAATGATACACATAATATTTTACACAATCAGGATATATTTCTCATTCTTACATTATTGAGTATTTAATATCACAAACATCAAAATCCGTAACACCATTACAATATATATATCATAAAAAATACTTTTATATTGACACATTTCAAAATGTATTATTCCTTATAATTATAATATTACATAGAGTAATAGTGCGTACTATGACGCATCGCACAGAGTACTGTATGTATGGTAGGTACTTACCGAGATTTTTACATAAAGGTCAATATATAGTGGTATGTGTGTGTTAGAGGGCATCCAAAAATTACGTGAACCAATTTTGGCGCTTTTTTGACCCTTCCTCCCGTTAGTGAGATTTGGTGAGATTTTGCTCGACCCCCTCGTCAAACGTCAAATCTTACGTGAGATTTGTAACTACTACTTTGTAACGCATAACCGGGATAAATATTATTGTATACCATATTTTAGCGGAGAAACATATTTTACTAAATAAAACCTTATTCTCGCTATTTTACACTTATTCTTGCGGATAAGAAATTTCGTGATATTTGCCGAGCTCCCCTCACCCCCACGTGAGATTGGGTGAGGTTAGGGTTAATGGACGCCCCATTAGCCCTAAGTTGTTTTTGTTCCTACAAGATATTTCCATTTATCATCTATGTACATTGTACAATCATACGTAGATTTGTCCTGATTATTGCAGTCGGACTATATAAGGTAGCTTTTGTTATAGGAAGCAATTAATATGTGTCACTATGTCACAGCGCTCTTACGAGTTCGATAAATAATGTTAATGACCTGCTAAACCATATATGATACTAGGAAATAATTTCTTATTTATTAAATTATAGTTACAGAGTCTACGGTAGCATTTTATGTCATGGAATAAAATATAAACAGGAGTATATCCTATTTGAAATGTTTATAACCTACTTGTTACATAAACATTTTTAGTGTTGCCAGAACATAATTTTTCGAACGAGTACAAGCTCTATCTGGTTACACAGATGCAATAATGCTAAATAAATTCAATATATATTTTTATATTATAGTTATTTAGATCATATAATGTTCTCTAAAGATCGAAGCGTTAAGGGATATTTAAAACTCCTACCAAAGCACAAAAAAGGTTATATATCTATGTAACTATAAACGTTACCACATTAAATATTAAGTTGATTTTAGGAGCGCAATCTGTATCAGCGGATGTACTAGCTCTGATAATTCTGGCTCCTCACTATCAGATAAATACAAAGGTGATTGTTGAAAACCTATGGTATGGTTTCAATACACGACTTGACACATACCATTTCTGATAGAAAAGATCTACAGAGTATAAACATTTAAAGATCAAGGTAGGTGATCTTAGTGGCGCAAACAGCAGCAGTGCCGGCGAGTGTTGCAGCGACTGCCACTACAGCAGCAGTGGAGCCACTGGCTTTGACTGCAAAGCCCATGATGACGGAAACGAAGAGTTGAGCGACGAAGACACAACTGCTGACTACGGCTACATCAGTCCCGATGCCTCGTTCTTGACCGCAGCCACCGCCGGCGCTATCCCACTGGAAAATTACATACAATACTTTTATAGCACAGTGTGACTTAAACCTGCATTTAAGTCATGTTTTTTCGTGACTTAAGAAGTTCTTTCACTGTGACTTAAATGTGTATTATAAACGCGGGGGATATTATTTTATTCCGGGTTAAAAAGTAAGTTAAATGTTGTACTAGGGCATTCTATCTATATGCCAAGTTTCATCCAAATCCCTTCAGTAGTTTTGGTGAAAGAGTAACAAACATGCATACATACATACATCTATACATCCATACCTACATCCTCACAAATTTTCGCATTTACGTACCTAATAGTAATAATCAAAGTCAGACTACTCAAATTCTAATTTGGCCGAAAATAAAAGTCACACATTATTTGGTATATCTACCATATTGCATTATTTAAAATTCTATTTAAAAATGAAAAAATCTTACACATAAATAATCGTTGGTGTAGGAAAATGGATACAGTTCATAAACCCTGCAATCAACAGCGTTTAGCGTCTTATTAATTACAAGGCATTCATTTAATGGTTAATCTGTATGAGCTCGGACACGTAGTACATGGCGCTGACTAACATCAAAAGGATAAGTATAGAGTATGAATATTTTATATCGTAACCACTATCTTTATACTGTGTGAAATCGGTTTGAAAAGTAAGGGGAAATTACAGGCACATGACAATTTATAACTTCCCGATGCATCGGCGATGCCTCGGCGTTGCAAATGTTCATAAATGGCCGACCACTTACCATCAGGTTGACCGTCTGTCCGATTGTTAGCCCATATTGAATATAAAATATGACAGGCGAGTTGGCATAGTGGTTTGTGGGTTCAGATAGGATATACAACGTGTTACATAATACCCCGTAAACATATAATGAATTATCAAAGCCATAATTATATATCATCATATAATTTTGTTTACCCTAGTCAGCTACCATGTCAGGGAACCAGATAATTTAACAGAAAGGCCTACGTACCTATTTTACCTAATAATTGTCTACTTTAATAGTTTGTCTATTTCTCATTTATAAAAATCAGTTTTTTTTTTTTTGGGCATTTATACAGCGTTACTACGGTTCTAAAATATTTGGAGTGGACTCGTTATAAGTCCCCATTTAACCTCCTTTCGGCTTTACGGGTAGTTTTGTCACACTGTATATTTGAGTGCTTACCTAAGTGTAAATTAATAACGCATTTATACAATTTTGTGGATATGTAGTAAGTATATCAATCTGGTTACCACAGTACAAGCTCATTAATATGGCATCAGATGGCCATGTGTTATAAACTGTCCTAGTATACAGATTTATTTACAAAATTATATTGAAAAGGTGTTTGTTATTCGGCCGCCCGCCAACCCTCTTTGGGAATAGGTACTTTTGATGACCCTTTCGTAAAAGGCATCAAATTTACACTTAAGTGGCCTCTTTTGACACCCTATAGATGAATTAGGAAGGTAGTATTAATAGTCGCTACTCAGCAATCTATGCCAATATTATGAGAAGAGAGTGCGATTTTGTGAGTTTGAAAGTAATGCGGGCATAGGCTGTTTAATGCCAGAATATTTTAGATCGAGAATGAAACTGCGGACGCAAGCATGTAAAATAAATAAAGCAATGCCTATACTATGCTTTGCACGACAATAGAACGTGAACAGATTGGCTACCTTCACTTTACTATCCATAGACGAAATGAGAAGCTTTACAGTCAAGCTGTTTGCCCAAATTTACATTACTTCATTCATTGTATAGTTGTCCATTGATGCAGCTACATCCATGAATCATTTACGAGTACCACGCTGATAGAAGAGACTCTCAAGCATACCTGTAGGAACATACCACTGAGTGATTGGCGACTTGTTTTAATCATGCAGGTGCTCACGATGTATTCCTTCACCTAAAGCTCAACCTCATTGTAGAATTCAAGCCCAAGATCCTTGTCCCTACACAGTGGCGTAGCTAGGTAACCAAAGGCCCGGGGGCAAAAAATGTAGTAGGGCCCCAACTAAACTATTTAAACTCGTTTGTCCCCCAGCCGAAGCTTGGGGGCCCCGGGGCACTGCCCTATCTAGCCCTCCGGTAGCTACGCCACTGTTTCTAAGTCAGAGTTCGAGGGGCCTCCTGAGCTTGGGGGCCCTCGGGCACTGCCCCGTCTAGCCCTCCGGTAGCTACGCCACTGTTAATTGCAAACTAAGCTTCCTTCACTTTTATAAGTTATAAATTACTTACCATCCCCGTGGCGTGATAATGAGCAACCAGGAGATAAGGCATAGTAAAGAGCGTAGAGTACATGATGCCCGCAGTCCAGCTGAACAGCAACACCGCTGCCCTGGCTCTGAGGGCACACAGCGCGAACATTCCGCAGCTGTACGTGCAAAGACCTCCTACGTACACCTTCTTAGCCCTGGAAGATTATATTTATCAATGAGACCAGGTCTTCAGTCTTCTCTGAATATTTTTCTAACATTATAAGTATTCACTACTTCTAAAGTTAGCTATGAATTAATGTTTTTATGTCTTCCAACAGAATGGTTCCCTTAAGACTATTTTGTAAGTCTGGAAAGTTGTTATCAAGTGATATTTTCCTTACAAAAAACATTTCTTAGACATTTTTCTCTGTAAAAAATTGGTTTTACCTACCCTGCCCTTGATGAATTTAATGTTGACTAGATAAATTATAATAGTGATTGTAAATTATAAATGTGTGAATGCATTGTGATGTGGTTTATTTTTAATAGTGTACATTCATTTTGAACTACTTCGCTTCATCTTATCAGAATTAATTTTAAGGCCCAACGTGACATAGTCATTGTTGACGTCTCTTGGGCTCATTACCAAACATGAACTAGTTTATTTTTAACCGACTTCAAAAAAGGAGGAGGTTATTTTATTTATTTTTTATACCACTTGGGCCGACAAACAAGCAGACGGTCCACCTGATGGTAAGTGGTCGATCACCAAAGCGTTGTCGACCCTGAGACGTGAAGTCGTAAAGTCTCATGTGCCTGTAATTTCACCGGCCCCCTTACTTTTCTAACCGAAACAAAGTAGTACAAGTGCACTATTGCTTCACGGCAGAAATGGGTAAGGTGGTAGTACTTCCCCGGACGAACTCTGCACTAAGAGCTCTACTACTCTAAAAATTATCTAATACAATCAAATTAAAATTTATTTTAATCGACATAATGATTATGATCTACTTCTTCAACGTACACATGTAATAAAAGATTAATTAACATTATAATAAAGAAAATAAACATTAATAACTGTTATTGAAATAAAATAAATACACAAAAAATTATTAATAAATATATAAAAAGCCGGGCATTGAGAAACGAATGCAGAACCAACTACTTAACCTAGATTGACAAAGTTTTAACATCATGTTGATAAATGATCCGAACTGATTGTTTTTCATGAAACCGGCTCCGAAACGTTACGTTACGGTACGTACTTACGTTTCAAGCACAGAATAACATAAGATTATTGTGTTGGATCTAATCTCCAAATCTAAACACAAAGGGACCGCTTTTATGTAATTGTATAGTTTTATTATAGATTGGTAAAGATAAAAACATATTAATATGCTCTTTTTATTCCATAGTTCGAAACAAAAAATTATTAATTTGTTGAAAGCACAAATAAAATAAATAAATATCCTAGGACATTCTTTACACACGGCCATCTGGTCCCAAACTAAGCAGCGCTTGTACTATGGAAACCAGATAACTGATATACTACATATACTGCTTTTTTTTTCTAAATGTATACATATATAGATATTTACACCCAGACACAGAACAAACAGACATGTTCATGCACACAAATGTTTGTCCTGGGTGGGAATCGAACCCGCGACCTTAGGTTTGGCAGTCAGAGTCGCTAACCACCAAGCCAACTGGCCTGTCAAACTGTTATACAATGCCTGTTATACAATATCATTGAATTATGCAATTAAATTTCATATATTGGTTTTGTTTGTTCTTTAGTATTTCTTTTGTATGTGACATGAGGGTAAATTATAACTTTACTTTTTTATTTGACATAACGTAGTTTATTTGCTATGTAATTAATTGTATCTGCGCGCTTATGAAAAACTAGATGGGTTGAACATTTTATAACTTGTAACACCCCAAATAATAGCTAATAAAACTTATATTCTATTTTATTCTATAAAACCAAAGCATCAACAGCAAATATCAACTGACCTAAAATCCCTTTTCGATCGAATTAAGTTACACAAAATTCTATCCAGTAGAATTCTAAATGAAAGATCTTAAAGAGCTAAGCTCGTATAGGCGGTATTGATTTTTAAATCAGTATTGGAAGCCATTGAAATATCAGCCGGGAAGCGCGGCTGAAAGTCAAGGGCTCTGTGATCTTGTTAGATATAATGTTGACAAGAATAACTGTCAAGTTGAAGGGTAAACTGCTGTTATTATACCGGAACTCTTGAGGTTTGTATCATAACGATAACGTATCGAGGTCTTATTATCTAGCTGATTTTTTAACACAACAATCTTTACGCCTATAATCCCTAATGAAGGCAGAGGTTTCAGTAACGAGACCCACCATAGAAGATATTTTGAAGTCTAAAAGTGATATGTATGAACATTGTCTTTTGGATACATTACCAATTGGGATGTGTCCTGTATTAAATAAATGATCAAAATTAAATCATTAATGTGATTTTTCAGTACCGATCTAATCATAAAGAGTATGTTATTTGATGCTGTACAATTATGACGTCACAACTTGCTATTTCATACAAAACTCCATATATTCGATCGCTTTAACATTTCATAAAGAATTGCTGATTTGACATGTCAGGACACATCCCTATTCCGGGCAAGTAATCGTTAATATTACTATGTCCGGGACTCGAATTCAGGACTTGCAGGTTTCTAACTCGTTTGAGCTCAGAATGTACACGAGACATCATTGTCTTATGGGTTTTGCGTCCATTGACGTTTGTTTTTGGTTCTGACAATCATGTCAGTCAATGTATTTTTTTGTGTCAAAAATCAATAGATTTAAAACTAATTTAAATGTTTAACAATAAATGGTTTTGTGACTAGGTAAAGATGTACAGATTTTTTACTGATAATAGTAACTTCTTACTTAAAATTCTTACCCAAGCCGTTTAATAAGTCGTTCTATGATGGTGGAGTAGCAGGCACAAGATAGTGAGTACATTGCCATGCCCCAGCAGCCAAAGCGGACTCCCGCTTCATAGTCAGTTCGACTTTCACTACCAGCAGGCGCCTGGATTTAAGAAACATGCAATGTATATTATGAGAATTGCTCATAACACTATTAAGGAGCTTAAATTTAAAATAAAATTTAAGTAAATTATTAGTCGGTTAGTAAGTAAATTAGTATGGGGTATTTTGTGCATAGAACAGTATTTATTATATAGTGCACTGCCAATATTTTTTACGAATTTTGTGTTCTTTGGATAGATAACATATGGAAAGTAATATAATAATCAAATTACAACAAAATAGTAGATACGCCGCGGTATATACCTGTCGAGTGGAATATAAATAAATAAATATAAATATCCCGGTACATTCTTTACACACGGCCACCTGATTCCAAACTAAGCAGAGCTTGTACTATGGAAACCAGATAACTGATATAACATACACATATAACTTTTTTTTTTAAATACTTATATAGATATTTACACCCAGACACAGATCAAACAGACGTGTTCATGCACACAAATGTTTGTCCTGGGTGGGAATCGAACTCGCGACCTTCGGCTTGGCAGTCAGAGTCGCTAACCACCAAGTCAACTGGCCTGTCAATAATATAGTTCGGCTATCCGGCTATCATAATATTAAAGTTTCTTTGTTTAGAAATGGCTACCCGTACCCCAAAATTGGTGATAGGCCCGAGAGACAGCGACTTTAGTCACCAAATCCTAATGTTGGTACTTAAAGGCTATCTTCGATGGATATAAATGAGGATTCATGACCAGTTATATTATAATTTTTTTTTATTTGTTGGCAGGCAAACGAGCAGACGTATCGCCTGATGGTAAACGATTACCGCCGCCCATGGACACCCGCAAGACCAGAGGAGCCACGAGTGCGTTGCCGGCCTTTCAAAAAAGAGTACGCTCTTTTCTTAAGGGTTTGGAGGTCATATCAATGTTTTCATATCGGTCCGGAAATATATAATTATACTGGTATAGGTATGCCTCTTCGGAAATAATGGGTGTGATGGTATGCTATGTTAATAGGTACTGTAAGGGTTAATAACTTCAGTTTACCAAGGTGTAATAAGTACCTATCTACAGTCAAGATGATTTACATACCGCAGGATTTCCTTCAAAAACAGCTTCGCCGACAAAATCGGTGAAGTATAAAGAGTAGCAGACATGTGCCATCCAGCAGAACAGGTTGGTGAGACACACCATTCGCAAGGAGCTCGGCATCACCACGATGGAGCGAAGGTAGTGCTGGAGGGAGAGGTGCTGGCTTGGTACTGTTGGTTCGGCGCAGTTAAGCTGGAAATGAAAAACAGTGTCATTTTTATATTCAACCCTAAGAGTAAATGGTGCTGGAAATTAAGTTTTAGAAACGCATGTTGAAGTACACTTTACGGCGCTCGTACTCCAAAACTATTGTTTTTACAAAAACGTTGTCCAGACATAAATTGTAGAAAATGTTTTCAAGTTTATTTTGGCATATTAGTATCTTTATCGTAAAGTGAGTAGCAAAAGAGATATTGTCGAAAAACTGCAATTGGGCGCCATTTTCCAATATGGCAGCGCGCGCGGCAAGGATACGAAGTGGCAGAGTTGAAATTCGGAAAGAGTACATCAAAATCTATTAATACCAATTTTTTAAATTCCCGGAAAGCTTTCCAGTTAAAACTAGTTTTCATTTAAATAAAATGGCTTTACTAAACGTAGTTTTTCAGGATTCAGCGAACGACTGCAAAGTGGATCGCGTGCTTATTAAATGCTTTCGCATATCTCGCAGCAGTTTCCTGTTAATAATTCTTTTTTTTTTATACGTCATACTGTCATGTACACTTTAATCGAAAACTATAAATGATGTATTTGCAGTTATGCTTATTTATGACACCTACAAAGTTATCGTCCGACGGTTGAAATTTGATTCAAGCGCCGTTTTGAAAACTTTACAGGAGAGCTATTTAAAAATGTTAGAACTCAAAAACAGATACTGCATCTAAACTTCTTAACATTCCACGTCGAAGCTGTAATATTAAAACTAAATGCAAGCTTCAACAAGCCTAGTAGCACATAGTAGTAGTACATTCATAGTAGTATAATTCATTGTGAAAAATTTTATTTTCGTCGGAAATGGGGGTTGAGTCAAGTCGCCTTTTACCTGTCGTTATAATATCGTAGTTTCTTTTCTAGTTACAACCGTGGAGGTGTTTTTTTTGTTCGAATATCACATCTTTTTTGAGGGTTTGTTGAATATGTCATTTAGAGACGTAGAGGGTTATCTAATTAACATTTCTACACTAATGTTATAAAAAAGGTAAAGTTTGTTTGGAGGATTCGAATCTACTAATTCTATTTCCAAAACTCTTTGACTTACAGAAAGCTCTATTCCCGAGAGAGCCTCTAGGCTATGTTTTTTTTTCCGGAAATATATATAATTTCTTGGGAACGCGTGTAAAACTGAGAGAGGTAAGCTAGTAGAAGATATACAGATTTTATATGCAATATCAGTAAAGATGTATCCATCCCTACCAGCTCAATTGTATACTAGACGGTTGTAGCTTCACCTTTTTAAGCTAAACTGTATATATAGTTTTGAATTTTGGTGAGATACTCCTAAATATCTGAAGAATAGTAAGAATATATTTTCGAGTAGTAGAGCTCTTAGTGCAGAGTTCATCCGGGGAAGTACTACCACCTTGCCCATTTCTGCCGTGAAGCAGTAGGGCACTTGTGTTACTGTGTTTCGGTTAGAAAGGTAAGGGGGCCGGTGAAATTACAGGCACATGAGACTTAACAACTTCACATCTCAGGGTCGACAACGCATTGGCGATGCCCTTAGTGTTGCAAATGTCCATAGGCGGCGGTGATCACTTACCATCAGGTGGACCGTTCGCTTGTTTGTCGGCCCATGTGGTATAAAAAAAAAAAAAAAAATTAATATGTATTTATGAATGAATTTAAAAGAAAAATCTTCAGCCTCAATTACTTCAGTCCTCAACAGCGGCCTTACCCAATGCGAGGCTCCGAGGGGCAGCTCATTGCGAGGCCCTTTGTCCTTCGTGAAAAGTATGTGATGCGAAAGTAAAAAGTAAAGTTATACAAAGAAATAAAATATGAAATCCATATTTTTTTAATTGACTTGGGTTGGGCGAGGCCCCTGCAAGAGCAAGGCCCCGGGCGATTGCCCCGTTCGCCACCCCCTAAAGCCGCCTCTGATCCTCGACGCTGCACCACACCGTATATTATATAGAACCCTACACGTGTTCTAGGACGCACGTGATCGGGTTTTATTGTTACTGAAGGCATACCCATTAAGTCTTTTGTTAATTTCAAGGTTGCTCACATAATCACACACAATTAATTATGTATAAAGGATACTTTGTAACCTACTCAAATAGTACGTATTACTCGTAATTACTAACCTAAGACGTCTTGAGTTAAATACAGTTTAAACCACATAAAAGGGACTAACAACTTTGATAATATATAAACAAAACCTTGACATAAAAATTAAATAAGTTAAAATACCTACAAAAAAAGTTAGCTTAAAATACTGCACGAGCAGAATGGCCTGGAACCAGATGGAATGATGATCGAGTAAGAGTCGTATGAAAAATGATTTTGGAAACGATATACTCGTACGTAGCCCAGAACGATCATTGTGGAAAGCATTGAGTGAGATGTTTAACAGTGGTCAACCCTTGGTGAATAATTAGATGATCAATACAGAGTACACTTACCTCTGGTTGATTCAATGCTCCATAAGACGTATTTTCTTTCTTCAGATTCTTCTCGGCACTAGGAGTCTCAATGTCAAAGCTCTCCTGAACCCGCTCGTTATGAGCCATTTTCCTGAACTCCTCCTGCTCCGTCAACTCTTCAAGTGGAATTTCCTTAAAGCTGGTCACTGTCGCAGACACGCACACCACGAATATTATTGTGATTAGCGAGAATACTGCCCTGACGTGACCACCAAATATTTCTCCTGTAAAGTAATTATTAAGTATTTTAAAAACACAAAACATTGGATGTTGTAGTCAAACATAATAAAACCGGCACATTAATCAATGTTCTCTGATTTAAAATTAAGGGTTTCATATTCGAATTACACGAAATTTATGGAATCTCGTTTAAAACTAAATATATTATCATTATTGGTGAGCTAGATCATTTGTTTAAGAAATAGATTAAAAAAAACAACTAATTTGCCAAGGGCGCTAAAAAGAAAGCTGTTAAGTAGCCAATGACCGTATGTGAGTAATGGTAATGAGCCAGAAATGGTACCTTATTAAGTTCTATGTTTCCTACCTAATTTTGTTTCGTCCCAATTGATACCACCGAGCGCGTATCCCATGAAGCCTCCAAGGCCTGCCATCACTGTAAATGTGCTTAACCCTTTGGCATGATCCTCTGTAAAACAAACATCTTCACATCACCCTATAGTCTTCGAAAAATTTGACCTCGTCAAAGATTTCCAAAGTATTCATCCCAATTGCAAAGAATTTCAATTTTGTTATAAGGTCGTCGATCAGTTGAACCGGAAACATTAGACAATGCGACAGCGGGATTGAAAGGCTTTTGGGGCTCTATGAAACTCTGCTTTCTCAACATAGTTATGGATAACATTTAGTTCTACTTAAGTAAAATTATTTTCGTAAAGGAATACTTAATAGAGAGAAACTTGGGTGGATAATTCTAGATCTCTAGAAATCTTTGGTTCCTCATGCTGTACATCTTAGATGATTAACTATGAAATAGAAAAATGGTAGACATCGATCAAGATTGCATCTTTGAAACAAAAGGACTACTAAGAAAACTCATTCATTCATTTACTTAGTGAATTTGATCTAAAGCAAGTCCCCAGTAAGGTTCAAAATGAATCCATCAGGAAGAATAATAAATACTATACCATAGAAATTACAGATGACATCAGTAACACTCCTGAAGCTCAAAATAGAGATGTCGCTACCAGCATATCAATTTCATCAAATTTTCAGAGTAATAATCACTTCGCCAGCTAGGTTTTTGGCCTCTATTTAGAGCGATTCTAAGTTTTCTAACACATTACAATATACGTTTATGTATTAGTCACTATTTAAAAACCTAAACGTAGCATATAAAACAAGTAACAAAATTTCATACAAACTGTAATCATTTGAGTTAGATACTTAAGACACGGTGCCGTCGCATGGCACACAGTGTATGTGATTTGCATAAAACTTGTTGAACACTGTACACAGGTAATTAAGCATCACAAAGAGAATAAAGCCATACGCAAATGTTTGCTACACCATACGAATGTTTGTAAAATATTTTTGATAAATTTTGACAGTATTACTTTTATTTAGGATACTTATTAATATGTAACTAATAAATTTAATGGAAATCTTGTAAGTAATTAAATAAATATTTGATTGCTAATATTTATTTTAAAACAGGTGAATATATTTATTTAATAGGTGCTTACTCTTTGCTTTTCTATTCGTTTGGTATTACAATAATTACATCAGCTTGCTGATTACCTATGTTGTTGGTATGTAAATAAGAAGTTTTTTATACGCGTGTTATATGCTAATATCAACATATTAAAAAAATAATTGTCTGGAAGAAATTGCTTCAGCAATAAGGCCGCCTAAATTGTTTGCACTTATAATGTTTGTAAAATAGTTTTTATTTAATTTTATTGTATTGTATTGTATTTATTCTTCTTAAAAAAATCATTAATTTGAATTGCGAACCAATTGTATTATGGAAATAATACTCTGTAAAAAAACAATTTGTTGTGTAAATTTTCCTCTCGATCGTATCCAGAGATTTAGTCTAAAATTATCTTGGAAGATTTTTGCCAAGCGTACTAAGATTGTAATCATTTTGGTGGGCCATGAAAAGAGACAATAATCTTTCTAAAATCATGTTTTTCCTGATAGCCAGCCAGCATTATTTAAAATGAATTAGCATAATGTATCAAACCTTTTTGATTTAATTAACATTGAATTCAATGACAGCCGAAAACAAAATAAGCAACCTCCAGTATCTACCGTAGAATTATTTTAATAGTATTTGTACTTGTATTTAAGAATTTTTTAAATTAAATTTAAATTCCTAAAAAATCTTTTAACCCTATACTAACTATGTACCAAATATCTATTTATAACTTGCCCCGCTTGTCTCCTCTCATTTTAGTCTGAAGCCCGGTGGCACGCCATCACCACCACCAAATCATCATTAAATGAATCCATACGATTGGAAAAGACGTGGTCAAATTCGCAATGCTTTTACAAATTCATTGTGCTAATAAATTTTACTCAGATTATTTTAAGGAAGCAATTAATAAATTTTCTAGAAAAAAAACCCGAACTGTTTGTTACCTAGATAAATCAATCACGGGTGACATAGAGCTGATAAAGTTACTTGTTTTGCGGTTCATCACTCTTTGCCGGAGGAAAAAACTGAGAAAGATACACAATAGTCACATGCCGCATGACGTGTGATTAAAACAAATATTGAAATAAAACTGTATCAATTAAACTAGGTTAAGGATACTTGCCACTGTTTTAGGCAAATTTTTCCAACACATAAATCGTCACGTAAATAAATTGTTAGAAATTTCGAAATTGTTTATGGTCCCAGAGAAGTGTTTCATACATACTGATGCGACTGATTCGGCGTAAAATTACCCAATATCTGGTAAACCGTATCTAGAGCTATTTAAACATTCGAGTGTTCTATTATTAGATGCGACACTGTTAAGTGCGTAAACTGATTTGTACTAGAAATCGTATAGTAAATAATGACAATCTGACTCACCCACTTCAGGGAGTCTGCCCAGGAGTGGGTTATATGTTATTCACCTCTCGAAAGTACAAAAGCCTTTAATCATAAACGCAAATACGTTTATAACTCGATGAGGTTATCAGTTCGAGGAAATGGGGCAAAATGTTAAGTAAATAGAGGAAAATGGTTAATATTTGCAAACAAAACTGACCTGGAACTGTCACGTCAAGAAGATAAGCACGAGCGGGGCTTTGACACGCATCCGCGTCGAAATCCAAGAATACGGTGCCAAGGACTGTAAACAGCACTCCCCAGGGATGATAGTTACTGCTGGTTGTATCGAGGGCAGAAGACCTCGGTCCCAACGCTGAGGGGGTCTCTGTACGGTTGACTGACCCCTCGTCACCTAAAGCATAGCCTATAGCTTCTCCATTCGGTACTAAAATGAGCCCTGTAAAATTAGCGAACGTATATTTGTGTTGTATGTTGTAACTCAATCATCACTTTTGCATGACAGGAATAGCTTTATTATATTTGCAGTGATTAAGGCTACTTTACGCCTTCGTTGAAGTAGCAATGTGTGTTTTAATTGTTTTGTTTCATCTTAAACAGTTTCAATATTAACTTAAGCATGATAGAATAAAGAAAATAAATATGTTGTAAATCTAATATAAATGCTGAAAGAACTAGTCTTACCCAATAAAACACCGACAGACATCAGCACAATGAACGGCCTTCTTCTTCCAAATTTGGAGCGACATCTATCACTCAACGAGCCTAGTAAAGGAGTCATGAAGAACCCTATTAAAGGTGATAGAGCCCAAACTAGGGTCATCTGCTGATGTGGTACCCCAATTTGTAGTAAAGTGGGAGATACGAAAGCTGTTTCCCCAGCATATGAGAACTCGATACCCATTACTGCCGCTGATATTCGCATTAGCTCTATTCGACTTTTCCTTCTGAAAAATAGCATGTAAAATTCATTCTAACTTAAATAAAACTTGGTGGCCTTAATGGGTTGCTCTTTCTTTCAACAAGACATTACAAATAATAAAAAAGGTCTTGTTAACTTTCTAAAAATACATTTTCTGTTTTTTGTACAATATGAGAATTTATTTACTCGGATAACGATGGGAAATCTTTCCTTCCGCAAATTACTGAGGAATAAGACGGAAATATATTTTCACTCAAATATTCAAATATTTCCATTCCCCAAATGCCCCATTATCCTAAATTTCCCAATCAATCACACTCAATTTGTGTACAAAAGAGATATTCTCAGTACCTTGAGCAAAGAATCTTCAGACTTGCCGTCTGATTTGTAAGAAATTTTCTCAATTTTACAATATGATAGAGATGTTTAACTTGGTAGATTATTGTACGTAGCCTATATGAACATTGTAGGTATTATATAAAACGTTTACTGACGTAATTCAAGGCTTTGTAAGGCTTCAAGCTTAGCTATTTGGTAAAAGAGAAGCTCCTTGTATTAACGATTTTTTAATAGGTAAAGTAAAATAGGTGCTCTAAATAAAATTTAGTAATAAATTATTAACAGTTATACCCGGCTTTTCACTGCTAGATTAAGCTTGTATTTATTGAACCTAGGCAATTAATATACTAGATAACATACTAGCTTTACTAGTTACTGCCTCGCGGTTTCACCTGCATTACTTAGTAAGCTATGGCCTATTCCATAAGCTATTGTTAATACCTCTACCAAATGATATGAAGGTCGATTGAATTGAAATGGTGGTAAGCAGACAGAGACACTTAATTAGGTTACTTCAGCTTTAAAAACATATATCGCAATCCGGTCAGAACAAAAAATAGGATAGGATTAACACCAAGGCACAGAACAACTGAGCCTATTGCCTATGTGGACATTCAGGGAATCAAACTACTAATTCATAGATATTGTATGGATAGTTACCAAAAAAATGAGGTTAAAAGTATTTAGAGCCTACCTAAACAGATCGCTGTACTGGCTATCCTGCCATACCCTTTCA
Source organism: Habrosyne pyritoides (assembly GCA_907165245.1). Taxonomy (NCBI): domain Eukaryota; kingdom Metazoa; phylum Arthropoda; class Insecta; order Lepidoptera; family Drepanidae; genus Habrosyne; species Habrosyne pyritoides. The sequence goes on along the minus strand of OU015593.1, from coordinate 9,758,582 downwards.
GGAGGCTCATCAGAGTTAGGGATCCCAAACAAGGTTTCAGCGAAGATATCCCTCACACCACGAGGATGCTGTTCCCTCCATCGGGACCAGCGCTCCTTATATCGGTCCCTGGTGCAGTGCCACCGACCAGCGAACCCTTGGTACTCGTTGAGCTTATCCGCCATTATATTAGTGTTATATTTTACTGATCCACGAATTCTTGAACCACTTTACATTCTGTGTCCAGCACTTGTTGCATGTGTCACCATTTGAACATAGTAGCAATTAGAATTAAAGGTCCTTAGATATCTTTAACACGTACTATCGTTTGATTTTTACAATTCACAAAATGTTATTCAAGCCTAGCTTGTGCTAATTAATTTTAAAATAACTCTCTAAACTCCGTCACTAACAATATAACAAGTTGGTCCTCTACATTTGTTAAGTCACGCATTTACACACAATAAAATGTCAAATAACACAATTATTTCACTTAAAAATCACTTAACCGCTCAGAGTTAAAAGTTTCACATATAACGAGAGTCTATAATGTTTACTCTGAGAGCGAAGTTTGAAAGTTATCGGTCAGTAATGGTTACGGAATGGGCTGTTCGGGTCCGGGCGGCGGAAGAGGACTGGGCGCGCACGCCGCCCGCCGCCGCTCTCCGAACGTCCGCCCGCCCTACAACTGACCAGCCGAGCTATAACATTACTGGAAGGGTTTTAGTCTATTATATTTTTTCCTGTACAAATAAATTTATATCCTAGGACATTCTTTACACGCATCAGGGGCTCGATTCTGTAAGGAAAATGACACTAACTCGAGGATGTTTCGTCGCGGCCTCAATGTTCTATCTCTGTCGCTTACTAAGGTAATACTACTAATCACGTGAGAGGTAAGCTCTCCGAGGCCTCCGTGAAGCGGCTCGCCGACGAAGTTTGTATTAGCTGAATGAGGGGGCTGATCCCAAACTAAGCAGTGCTTGTACTATGGAAACCAGATAACTGGTATACTACTTTGGTCTCTAACTACCAAGCCCACTGTCCTGTCAAATATTCGTCAATATATCTACATTATAACTATCGAATGGAACTGAATAAAATTGATAATAGAATTAATAGAATAAAGAAGAATTCAATGAAAAATATCTGTCCATTTTGCCTTCTATAATTTAAAGATACACGAAAGTCAAGATACGTTACTACAAGACAAATATTGACTCCAATTTAAATATATATTACAGTTCATCTCTTGCGGGTCAATAAATATACTTTAAATAACATCTTGTATAATAAAATTTAACTATATTTTTAATTTCATTCATTCCTTAACGGGAAATACTCATCTTCCTTTTACATAGTGTAAAGCTTTGGCAGCAAACAAGTGACAATCATAACCACATCCAGACTCTTACCTATATCTCGGTCTCCCGCCTCAGGGATTACGCTTATTGCGTCCCAGGGAGCCGACGACTCATTGTATCCTCAATACGGTCGTATATAAACAAACTGATTGTCTGCTCATCTTATTGCTTCCACCATTTCTTTCAATCCTCACGACGATCAAATACGAAGTAACGGTCGTGGGATTTATTGAATGAGACAGTTTATAACGCGCTCTTTATTGAAATTTCATTTTGTTCAACGCAATTTCCTCCGTGACACGGGCGATACATTTACCGATTTTGGTATCGCATTTGTATGTAGATTGATGCTTGTTGCTCTTTTGTGATGTATAATATACAGCTATATAGCTTTGATGTGGTTTAAGGTCTGATGATTTTACCATTTTGTCTTATTTGTTAGTTTTGTCATGTCCGTCTGACTCTTATGTAGTCAGTTATATTATAAGTGATTTAAGGCTGATATTTTACTTAAGTGGTATACAATAATATAATAATCCCTAATATTATAAATGTGAAGGTAAGTTTGTTTGTTACGCTTTCACGCGAGAACTAGTCAACCGATCATCATGAAACTTTGTACACATATTCTTGGAAGTATTAGAAGTAACAAAGGTAACTTTTTGTGCCAGAAAAAATTTACTTCCTTCGGGAACGCGGGTGAAACCGCGGGGAACAGCTAGTGTATATAAAAGGAAAATAGGGTTCCATTGACGCACCATCACCTCAAAACTACTGAATATATCGGGATGGGACTGCTACCATTCCACGCAGAAGTTTTCGTAGATGGTTATAGGCTATATATGATATCGATAAACGCGGGTGAAACCGCGGGAAACAGTTATATCTATATATGGGGAAGTTACATGTGAGATGAAAGAGTATCCAAGAGAATAAGGGATGTAAAATAAATATATTTATTAATGTTTGTTATTTGTACACTATGCCTTCTTATACTATTTTTCCGATAGCTACAAAACTTTTGTGAGTTGTTCTAAGTACGCATATAGAGGTACCTGATATGAAAAAACAAAAAAGGAATAGTAACAAGAACAGCTAGTACTCTCTCTATAGAATATGGAAGGTCTTCTAAGATCATTTTCCTGTAACTCCAACAGTCATGGTATATCCCTTACTGACCCATCTCAAATTTCCCGTACATCGTCTCTACCTATTCCGTATAGAAATTAATTAAAGGAAGAAAATATTTCCCATAGATTAATAGAAATTGGAAACCATAATTCTTCCTACTATAATTATTTTCTATGCACCATTCTTTCTTCAATTTCCCAGATCACGTCTCAATATTCATCATTTGCTACATAGCTATAAATATTTGGTTTAACGTAATTTGTTGTTTTGACCTTAAAGTAATTATTACATTGTAGTTCTTTCTTTTTACACGTTTTTTTATACCAAATGAGCCGACAAACAAACACATAGACCACCAGATGGTAAGTGGTTCCCGCCGGGTATGGACATTTGCTACATCAGAGCATTGCCAATGTGTTGTCGACCCTGAGACGTAAAGTTGTTAAGTCTCATGTGAAACCGAGCACTACCAATTCTCCATCGTTTATCTTCAAACACCCTGACACTGGCGGAATTTTGTAAAATAAACACATCTGGTGCCATTATAGAAAGAAGTAAAGTAAAGTCTCATGTACCTGTAATTTCACCGGCTCCCTTACCTTTCTAACCGGATAATGTAAAATTGTAATGTATATAAATCTAAACAATTGTTGGTTAAACAAACAAATTTTGTTAGGTACATATAAACTTTTAGAACAGACATGAAGTAATAAGTGGCTTCACTACTTAAGATAAAATTTGAATGATTGATAAGCCATCGCATAACAGGAAAATGATAAAATACCATTGATCAAGTCCGTACAAATCTTACTAAATATAAATGGGAAAGTTTGTGAGTGTATTTGCTTCTCGATCACGAGTAGATTAGAATCGATTTTAATAAATATCCCAAAACATTCTTCACACATGGTTACCCGATCCCAAGTTAAGCAGAGTGTACTGCTTGTAGTATGACTACCGGGTAACTGATATACTACATATACTACTTTTTAAATAAATACTTATATAGATATTTACAACCAGACACAGAACAAACAGACATGTTCATGCATACAAATGTTTGTCCTGGGTGGGAATCGAACCCGCGACCTTCGGTTTGGCAGTCAGAGTCTGTAACCACCAAGCCAACTGGCCCGTCATGAATCTATTAATGAATAGATCGTAGCTTGGAATAAAAGGTAGGATACTTTGACATAAAAATCACACCTTCAGAAACATAGCCACGAGGCTAATGCTAGTTGTAAATCACTACATAGTATAAAACAAAGTCGCTTTCTCTGTCCCGATGTCCCTATATCCCTAAGTATGCTTAAATCTTTAAAACTACGCAACGTATTTTGATGTGTTTTTTTTTAATAGATAGAGTGATTGAAGAGGAAGGTTTTTATGTATAATACATGTGACATCTCACGGGAATGCGGGTAAAACCGCGGGGGACAATTAGTAGCGCATAAATACAAACTGAAACCTTCAAAAATACTTACCAGCACTACCATACTTTGGTTACAATATTTTACATTGTCTACGGATTCTTAGTCCATACTCTTTGAAGATTCTACGATAAATTATTTTAAGATTAATTGTATTGTGTTTTTATAAATTAACATCTTTTGGTTACAGTATTTACATAACAGTACTATGATTTCTCATATAAAAAACTTGTTAAATATTCTCATAAACTACACACTCCTTATGTCGTACTCATATTTACCGTTTTCCGGTTATGGAGGAAAAAACCAACCAAGTGGCTATCAGGTCACGCGCAGTGTAGAATTCCGTAGAATTCAAGTAAATTTTATATTTTGGCGTCTATTACTTGTTAACTTGTAACTTGTTGTACTAGACTACTTGGCGAGTCTTTAATTTTAAATTCGTAATTTCACTATTAACGTGTTTTTTTTTTGATAAATCCAAAAACAACTGTTTAGCTTGCGGGGAGACTTGACGAACAAAAATAATCACCTTGAAGCTTAATATTTCTTTATGTTCTTCGCCCGACATTTTTGAACCCCAACGACCCAATTGATAGGCGAGTAAAACAAATCAACAACTACGAAAAACACATTTTTTTCACAATTTTGTCTTCTATAATATTATAGGTATTAACGTACCAAATAAGAGTTTTTTAACTCCAATACAAGAAGAGAGAGAGAGAATTAATGTCGAAACATGGCCTAGCTATAAGATACCCTTATATTCTTGACTACAGAATGATTTACGTTCCCATTTAAAGAGTAATTAGCGTTTTATGGCTGAGAGTGTTAGCTATTAATTTGGAACCGTTTTCTTTAGACTTTAATAAAACGAGGAATAGCTGAACAAGGTTAATCCCGATTGAAAAAGTGGCCAAAATAAGATAAATCATTATCTCAATTTTCAAGTTCACGGCTTATCATAAAGGTAGACATGTCAGCGACAATTTATCTTGGGTAATTCAATATCGTAGACTACGGCTTCATAGCGTTATGTACCTGTGACACAAATATTATAAGATTATGTTTAAACTAACAAATGTTAATATAACAGACAGGTAAGTCGGTAGCGGTAAATTACGATGGCGACTTATTAAGAATGCTTCAAATTATACAAAAACAAATATCTCGTAACTAATTCCGCTGGATCTCCTTCTCTATCAAGTCCCAAACAAGAAAATTCAACAGGAAATCGACACGTTTTTCGATTCCACACGAAGCATCTTCAGAATGCTTCAGTCGAAAATAAGTATGTATCTATGTCTACTGATATTAAAGTACATACTGATATACTAAAGTTACAATACCGCAAATAAATTGAAATAAATAGACTGTCTAAAGTCTAACCAAACAGGATACAACCCGGAAAATGCTGTGTACGGCAATGTTCAAAGGAACGTCTTAACTTGTTCTTGAATTAATATTGAATGAACAATTGCAACGTACAAATGATTTACACCGCACAATAAATAATGAGATAACTTTATACGTAGACTAGTTATTTAAAGAAGATAAAATACAATTGTTGAAGGAAGAATAATATGTTGCAAGGCTGGCGCCATCACGATGCTTCTCATCCCGCTCCTCGTGACAAACAAGAAAGCACAATGGTATTAGACTATCAGCATGTGACCAATTTATAAACACGTACGACGTAACAAGTGCTCTTTTGTGAGACGAACCGTGAAAATCGAATAATGCCCCAATGGAAGGTGAAATCGTCAGGAAGGACGTTCCATGATGCATAGATCGTCATTAAATTGACAGTGTTGATTTGTGAAGCGACTTAGCGGAATGTTAATTTAAAATTGTCGTAACAGCTTCATAAAATTGCGGCAACGAGACGTAATCTAATTTGTATAGCCGGGGCACGTTGGAAATGAATTTAAATAAGTTAAATAATTAGAACGTTAATTACGGGATTGTAGATTGATATTTTGTTTTGTCAATCAACTGCTTGATTGACGAAGGAACTTCAACTTAATTGTAAAATAGGTTTATAGATTACATGCGACCCGCCCCGGCTTCGCTCAGGTGCAATGTAGATACTAATACATATAAACTTTCTTCTTCAATCACTCTATCTATTAAAAAAACCGCATCAAAATCCGTTGCGTAGTTTTAAAGATATAAGCATACATAGGGATATAGGGACAGAGAAAGCGACTTTGTTTTATACTATGTAGTGATTATTTTATTTTAAGTAGTTTTTTTTATTCGGTGTATTATTTAACTTGACATGATATTATTTTTAAATTATAATTTTTAAAAATATTTTGTATTTTTTTTATAAATGTTCACTCTATTAATAGAACGCTATTTGTTTAAAAAGTATGTATGTAGCAATATTTATCGCACTTTATTTTCATTGATATAAACATGATAATTAAAAGTATTTGTTAAGTTAAATTATGCCACGTAATGAAGTAGAAAACATTAAAAAAAAAGTCTGAATTACATAAAGTAATCCTAACTCATTATGTAAGTTTCATGTTAATAAAATGTACAAGGCCACATTTTAACCTTGTTGAGTTAAAAAGCGACTGTTTCCACAAATCAACCTCGCGTATCAATCATCCGCTGACAGGTGACATCTCGGTATTATGCCTATCTCTAAAACAAGTTGCTGATTGATAAGGCATCAGAACACTCCAACGTACAGTACGGGCAGGTAGACTATGGATGCTGGTGGAAAAGATTTATGTACATGCAGGCAAATACGACCTGCAGAACTTGTGCTATAGAAACAAGATATTATATTTAGTGAAACCATAAAAAGTATAGGTCTGTTGAGGTTCAAAATTAAGCTGATTCAATGTTTATGACTGTTTATTTCTTTCAATAAATAAATCAAAACTGATAACTAACCTAATAATATACTACTTTTGAGTAATGCCACTAGTTTCTGCCATGCCCTTTTACCCGTGTCCCCAGGGGATTTGATGTATTCCCGGGATAAAAATAATAAATAAATGTTTCACATAAATAATATCCTTTATCCTGCGAGATGTCAGACTCCTTTTAAAAGGGAAGATTTTCTGCCAAGCTAGGTGATCGCGCCTGGGGACTGCGGTCCAACTGTTGATGTTGGAAGCTTGTATATATGCAAAGTCGTATGAAAACTTGGATAGTGCGTTATATTGGCAGTTCTGTCATATGGAATCATTTAAGATTTATAATCATAGATGTCGTTACACCTTCTTTGAGAACAATTCTCAACAATATTTCGAACCGACATAAAAATTTGATAAAGCCTCTTGTGCTCTACATAAATAAAGATCAATCACCAAATAAAATGATAAATGTAATATATTCATGTCTATTGATTTTGACATATTATCTTATCACACTGAATTCAAACCGTGACAAAGTAGGCCTTTTGATTTATTTCATCCAGTTTTGGATTACGCAATTCTTCTGTACCATATACTGTTCTTTAAGGACTCAAGCACCATAGATTACTTGATAGTTACTACGAAAATACTGTGTATTGAGTACTTATATATGTCCTACAACTATTTGTTTGGTTAGTATCTATATCGCGCACTTAGTTATATATTGGCAAATCTGCAAAAAAAGCGAAATTGAGCGCCTACGATCTGGGTGTTCAAAAGTGCATTATTTATTATTTTATATAATTGAATTTATAAGTGATAGATTTAAATTACTTATTAGCCAACCTCGGCTAGATTGTAGTATAATTAGGCGATATAATACTTTATTGTGTATCCTAATTTTCAAAAATTATATAATTTCTTAATTTCAGTTTTATACTAGTAAACAAACCCATAAAATCCACAAAAAAACGAAAACTGAACCCGTAAATTAAATTCAAACATTTAAAAAACTTTGATCCTCGATTCCCTAAAATGTGAAAAAAGTAGACCTGCCAATATATTACTAGATGAGGAATATTTTGATTGTTTTACATAAACACACAACCGCTAAACGAATATAAAATTGGGCGGAGAAATAGTATAAGTATGATCTGAGTCACGATTTTGTATCACAAAGACATTAGATCCATTTAAAAAATAGAGCTAAAGAGTTACGTATGTGTAAGTTCTTAAGCCTCCATCTTAGGATCGATTAACTTAGGTACAAACATTTAATAAAGAATTCTAATTATTTATAGTTAATGCACATGTGTACATGAGTCAACAAAACCAGTTATTATTATATTAATCTTCTTTATGTGCACAAACACACACTATTTTACAACTACCAAGAAGCTAGAGCACCAATGTACGTCATAATCTGCTAAAGACGTGAGCGGTGACGGAGACATAATTATACTGCTGCTTAGAGTAAACTAACAATGCATATGTGTATGCCACAAACCATGTTATTTGGAAGACTATACATTGTGAAATTTTTATTATTGACGCATAAAATTATGCCTTAAAATAGTTTAAATTAAATATTATTTTAATTTAATAAACGCGTCGGGGGTCTGCTAAGTGAATAGGTAACTTAAATAAGTTTAACCTTCCGCAGATAAATCCGAGAGGCTTCCATGGCAGATATATAAACATAAATTTTATTTTACTATAGCCCTGCCACGCTTCGCTGTGGTACATTGTGATTAAATAGTTGAGAAATGAGAAACAAAACAAAGACGGTCGCGGATATGTGACTGATTCAAAAAATAAATAAAAACAATCCTTGATGCGGATTATATATCATGCTAAAATTTCAGCTCGATCGGTGCAGAACTTTTTGAGTTTTCGAAGCGTACACAAACCAACATAACATTTTTATATATATAGATCAGTTATTAGAAAAATAAAACCGACTTAAAAACTAAAAAGTGACAACAAATATTTTGTGATTCTAGGTACTTTGGATTCGGGTGCTAAGTGTCGGGTATTGGAAATACTCGTATGTCACCCGACTTCAAAGTACTTTTGTTAAATGGTTTTATTTATTTATGTATTTTTAGCGTAGGATTCTACCTACTCAAAGTCGTCTATGTATATGGAAATATGTAACATCCCGCGGGAACTCGAGTGAAAACGCGGGGGACAGCTAGTAAATAATAAAACAATGTATATAAAACACTTCATTATTATCTTTGACATTCTCATGGCATGTCGGTGTCATTCTGTAAGGTAAAATGACATTAGCTCGACGATTTCGCAGTCTCTATGCTCTGACTCTGTCACTAACTACGCAGTCACGTGAGAGGTCGGCACTTATAGGCCTCGTTGCCGTCGTCGGGGGCTGAAGAGAGCTTATTACTTTGTGAACAGCTGTTCAGAGTTTAAAGTGAAGCTAAGAGCCATTCCGATTAAACTAGCTAAATTACTAACAATTAAAAACTTGCAACGGTTCATCATTGTACGAAGCTACAGACAGTTAAACAACATCCCTCCTATTTCATCACGGATCAGAAGTACCGAAAAAAGTTTCCTTAATAGATACTTACGTAAAAAACCTTCCGTGGTTCTAAATAATGATTTCCTATTCAAAATTAGTTCACGTTTACCAAATGTCAACTCGGACATCGACCACGTAAAAATAACGATAATTGTTTGACAACAAAAGTCTATTTTAATATTATAAGATTCTATAGACACACCAATAATGTGACGTTTGAGTGCCCCGAGCTATCCTCGACACTTTTCAAAGACATCATTTACATACAAATTGAACTAATTTACAAATGCTCAGATGTTCATTGTCAGTAGAGACATGCATGTCTTTGTGTTTTTTTACATAGTTAAGTATTTTGTTTTATTTCTGAAATACTACAGATACTAATGCATCACGTACCGAAATAATGTTATTACTTTACAATAAGCTTCTTTAGCGTTAATTAGTAGAAGTTATGTAAGTAGAAGTTAAAAAGTTATTTCACTAGAAGTTTGTCTCGGCATTCAGATGGCAAGGCTCGGTTAGGGACCGATGATTCTAGGATCGATTCTCGAGGATAAGCATAGCCAGCTTACTATACTTTCCACGTTAGAACATATATATATTTTTAATAATAATATGATAAATTTCATTTATTCAGGTAATTTGCACCCATTCATTACAAATATAATCTCACACATCAATGCACAAATATATAAAATACAATGATTAAAATAAAACAACAATAAAACCTATCAAATATTAAAATTTTATACTACATGAACGACACAAGTGGACGGTACCGGTACCTGATGATAAGTGGTCACCGCCGCCTTTGGACATTTGCAACACCAGGGGCATCGCCAATGCGTTGTCGACCCTGAGACGAAATGCCGTTGAGTCTCATGTGCCTGTAATTTCACCGGCCCCCTTACCTTTCTAACCGAATTACAGTCATACAAGTGCACTACTGCTTCACGGAAGAAATGGGTAAGGTGGTAGTACTTCCCGGGACGAACTCAGCACTAACAGCTCTACTCCTCAATAACACCCAAAGAATAGTATTGTAAGACCTATTACATGTATTCCTCGGGAACGCGGGAGTTCGCATACGGCGAAAATTAATATGCAATCCCGATCGAAAATCCATCGATTGAACAACCTTTTGACAGTAATTTTAATGTCAAAATTCTACTTCAATCTTGCGCTTTTAGATCGGGATCGTATATTAATTTTGGCAGTTAGTGGTTAGAGGCTCTGGCCCCCACGCCACAGGTCGTGGGTTCCGTTCCCACCCAGGACAATCATTTGCGTGTATGAACATGTATGCTGGTTCTGTGTCTAAATATCTATATTTATGTGGGTATTAAGAAAAAAACTGTTTATGTAGTTTATTAGTTATCTGGTTTCCATAGTACAAGCTCTGCTTGGTTGGGGATATGATGGCCGTGTGTAAAGAATGTCCCAGATAATATTTATTTATAAAAAAAAATATGGGAGTGAAGATAAGTAATCATTGACTGTTTATAGTTAAAGTTCATAGACTTATAAAAACTATAATATAGAGGCACATATATTTAGATTTATGATAGGAGAGGAAGCATTACTGAATGCTCTCGATAATAATACCAGCATAAGGCTAACCTTATCACAATTATGCGAATGCAAGGTAATTACCAGCGTATTTAAAAATACATTTATTTCCCAGAAGGTTATTATCAAGTGTTACTTCATAGGCCAGGATATACCGGTGCGTGTGACGTACAAAGCCGACTTTAGCCACGTTTGATGAAGCCCTAACTGCCAATCCTATTAAGACACCATCGGCTGGGTACTTTATTCTATTGAGAATATATAGATAGGTAATTACAAAATTAGAAGTGTGTTTAAAGGCTGTGGCCGGAATATGAAAATATGGCAATGGGGCCATAATTCCAAAAAAGTCATTTTATTTTGAAAAATTATAATTTACTTATTATTTTAAATTGAGAATATAACTAACTAGGTATTGTCACTGTTTCACACGCGTTCCCGAGAAATCTAATATACCCCGTGATATAACATAACCGTGTCACTTGGGAACAGTGAAGTTATCTATTAGTGAAAAAAAGAATCATTAAAATCGCTTTGCCCAGTCGAAAGTTATGAGGTAACAAACATAAAAAAAAATAAAAAAATACTGACGAATTCAGAACCTCCTCCTTTTTTGAAGTCGGTTAATAATCATTAAAGCCGGATAAGTAGTTTCGGAGATTACCTATTACATTAAAACTTACAAGCTTTACCTGATCATAATATTAGTATAGACAGTAATTCTCTTAGAGATACTGAAGACTCCAAATACTGCCCGCAGGCCGTTCTCTACCCACCCCTTATTTATATTGTAGGTATTGAAATACCTGGTACATAAATTGGAGGTACATAGTTTCGTTCGTGTAACGAAAATGTTACATTGTATAAATAATAGTTTCTCAAAACTTCCGCCATAGGCGCTGTTTTGTTTTCTATGCAAACATTTCTTTGACGCGGATACGTAACCGTAAAAACTCCAAGACAGTTTCAATAAACCCGCAAATTGTAAACAATTAAAGTCAAATCGGCCCGAAGGGCGCACGTTCAGTGGCTCCATTGACATCAACATTCGCTGAGGACACGGCCGTTTGACACGCAACATTTCGTGTGCTGTGTTAACAATTTGAATTATATCACTACAGAGGAACACATAGATCGGGGCTACATTCTACCATAACAACATCTTCAACAGCTTTTGTTACTGCTTAACTTTGGATAAACAAGAGTTTGTAATGACGACTGGAGGCGACTGTAGCCTGGAGTGAAAATCTTGCAAACATTAAGTAATTAATTAACTCTACAATTTCTACAATTCACAAGTTAAATGATTTAGTTAAACATTTTAAAGAACTGCATCGCTCTTAGTCCAGGAGGAATCGGCGCATGAGTACCGAAAACTATTCCACCTCAATTTTTTTATGCGATCCTCTTTAAATTGTCCTACTGATGATATAAATGCATGTTGCCATGGGGCAACCCCGTGCCATATTGTTTAAACTGAAATTGTTTAAACAATTGTAAGGAATTGTTGTTTTTCAACCGGACAAATTTTTTTTATATTCTTTATTGAAATACGAATAAAAAAAGTCCTATGACTTTTCACGATAAAGTTAATATTTTTAGAGATATGAATTTTTAAAGGTTCGAAAAATCTCAAATTTGGGTACTTTTGACCCATGAAAAATATATAAAAAAAATAAATAAAATATAAATAATATTTTTTTTTTAATTCTTTATACAATAGTTAATAATATTCTTAATAGATACTTTTAAAAATGTTATTGTTTATACCTGTTTCATAATTGTTAATTTCACGCGCTCACAAGTATGCGCCGCTTACCTTTAAGTATCGCCGTCTCTCTCTGACTCATGCGCTGCATCGGCCTCTCTGTGTCCTGAATCATTATTTATCATTTATCTTAAAAACTATTAACTTTATCAAGATTGTTAAGGAGAGCAATGTTATTAATAATTAACTATATATATATTATATATATATATTAGCATACTTGTGAGCGCGTGAAATTAACAATTATGAAACAGGTATAAACAATAACATTTTTAAAAGTATCTATTAAGAATATTATTAACTATTGTATAAAGAATTAAAAAAAAAATATTATTTATATTTTATTTTTTTTTTAATATATTTTTCATGGGTCAAAAGTACCCAAATTTGAGATTTTTCGAACCTTTAAAAATTCATATCTCTAAAAATATTAACTTTATCGTGAAAAGTCATAGGACTTTTTTTATTCGTATTTCAATAAAGAATATAAAAAAAATTTGTCCGGTTGAAAAACAACAATTCCTTACAATTGTTTAAACAATTTCAGTTTAAACAATATGGCACGGGGTTGCCCCATGGCAACATGCATTTATATCATCAGTAGGACAATTTAAAGAGGATCGCATAAAAAAATTGAGGTGGAATAGTTTTCGGTACTCATGCGCCGATTCCTCCTGGACTATCTTTCAAAATAGGTAAGAAGAATAAAATGAATAGAGCAATGAAAATTACTGAAAGAAATAACATTTAAATTTTTCCGAAGGTTTTTGTCAACGATAATACAAAATCTATCATTGTCACTAGCAAATCTGACGTTATCATTGTGTCACTTGTTTGAGAAGATATTTTGGGATTATTATGCAATCCTGACTAAATTTACATGGTTATCGTTCCAGCCTTTCATTTTGATGAAATAATCTAGTTACTGTGATAGTTTAATATGAGATATTATACCAATAAACCCGCTGCATTATTGAATTATTACAGATAAGTACTCAACGAGAGATGATTGGTGATGGGAAGGCTTGATTGCAGTTGATGAATAGGTACTGACTGACAGTGATGATGATGGCCCCTTTCAGCTCATATTTTCCCACGTATTAGTTGCATTTTTCAAATACATTGTCGTACAACAAGACTGGAATGGTACTATCAGGTAAATTAACCAACTAGCTAGCTATTATAAGTATTGTCATGATGTAGGTATCTAGACGTAATGTCAGATTTAAAATTTATTGCCAGACTTGAAATAATCGGTATTAAATAGGTTTTAAGCATTTGGGATTACTATATATATAAAAATGAATGTTTGTCTGTATATCCTTTATAGAATCGTAAACTATGCAACGAATTTTAATGCAGTTTTCAGTAATAGATTGAGTAATTCAAGAGGAATGTTTATAACCTGGATTGAAAGTGGGCAAAGCCACAGAGCGCAGGTAGTTCTATATATAAAACTACGAACTGACCAGATTGAACTGAGAAACTATTGGAAAACTAATAAATACTTAAACTACATTATATAAATGCATGGTTATTTTTCTATAACTTAAAAGATACAGATTTTTTATTTTTACTTATCATTCTGTTTTATCAATTGATGATGTTTTTTTGTATGAAAAGTAAATTGTTTCTTTTAGGGCTAGTAATTGAAAAAAACCGCATGTGTTACCAACATACATTTAAATACATATTTGGATATATGTAAAATTCGGCTAATATTTGGACTGAAAATTGCTTTTCTACCTAAATTAGAAGTAAATAGCGTACCTCTAATTATAATACTGTTGTTTTATAAATCGTATCTTAATTAAGCTGCTAACTAATATTATAAATGCGAAAGTTTGTATGTATGGATGTTTGTTAGTCTTTCACGCAAAACTACCAAACGGATTTGGATAAAACTTGGCACATATATAGAAAATGCCCTGGATACCTTTTGTGCCGGGAAGATGTATTCCTCGGGAACGCGGGTGAAACCGCGGGGGACAGCTAGTATTTAACATAAATGTAATAGCAAAAGAAATTGATATTTTCCACTGTACCTTGCCGAAGTTTACGGAAGCACTAAGAGATGTATCGAGTATAGTGACATATTATTTTGAATACTTTTGTTATATTGTTACTTATACGTTTGTTGTTTAATTGTTGTTAGTCGTTATATAATCGTATTGGATTTTTTTTCTGTGAAGACGTTATAATGTATGTTGAGGTAGGCTCAGTACGATAAGGGCTTAACTCAAAATTTTGCGAAATGGAGTTACGATCATAGAGAGACTCAACAAAGTACGCTCTATCCGATGAATAGTAAAACAAAGTCAATTTAATGATAGAATAAGCATACCGATACTTCACCCTCTTTAACACCGGGACCCACCCTCCCCGCTCAGTGCGAAAGTGACCCAATCAGAGATGTGCCAAAAGAGATTTTTTGAGTTAAGCCCCTATCGTTCTGGGCGTGCGATATGTATCTAATATTGTTGACTTGTGTAAGAAATATTGAACTTTTTAAGTATTTAATCATTACATCATGCAATAAATCCCATTAAACCGTATCTAAAACTCCAGTTCATCATACCGCGTTAGATTAAGGAGAAGTATCGAGTAAACGACACTTCCTCAATTTCATGTCAATTTATATCACCTACATTTAGCTAAGTATTCTGATCAAGATCAAAACAAACAGGAAATTGTACAACGAATCGGGTAATACAGGTAGTAATAATCGATTTGTGTCTGGATGACGATTCTGTTTTTTATAATGCCTTTAAGTTAATGAAATCAGTCGATCAGTCTGAGGAATGCTTGTTCGATCGATACTTTAATTGGAGCTTTACATTAATTCACTATACATCCCCGATAGCGTCCCATAAACAAGGACCTTGTCCCACCCAGGCTCGTCCCAAACGATAGAGTCAAGCTGACTCACAAACTGATCCCCAAATAGTCATTTCTCCTAGGGGGAACCTCAGCGTCATTGGCTAACTTAACCGTGATCGAGAGATCTCAGAGCTCAATCTATCTATCTATATATATAAAAATGAATGTTTATCTGTATGTCATTTATAGAATCGTAAAATATGCAACGAATTTTAATGCAGTTTTCAGCAATATATAGAGTAATTCGAGAGGAAGGTTTATAACCAGGATTGAAAGTGGGCAAAGCCGCAGGGCGTAGCTAGTTAATTATATGAGTAAGAGTAAACGTGATTAGCAAAACTCAGATGGCTTTAACTCTTGAATGTGTTCCTTATGTAAATTGAAGGTGTTCCTTCTAGTCAATCCAAAAAAGAAGAGCGCATAATGTTACGCTATTGACCAAACCTATATTTTTATTTGATCCTATTGCTAAAATTTAGAGGCCCATGAAGAGTTCTTTCTTCGTTCTAAATAATGCACACACTGCCAAGGAATTAAATCGCCATGTACTTCGTTAAACAAAAAAAAGATCGCCGTATAGTAACGGAAATAACCAAACCTATATTTTTATTTGAGCCTATTGTTAAAATTGAGAGTGCCATGAAGTGCTTCCTTCATTCGATAGTACCTGCAAATACTGCTAATAAATGAAATCACCATGTATTCAATTAAATAAAAAAACATTTTATTGTTCAACGTCCAATAAATGCATGTGGAAAATTGAATGTTTCGTAACATGCAAAGAGGTCGAGGTCCGCGCATAAATATTATTTTGTTTCCTCAAATCGATTTTTGTATTCCAATCGCGCTTGCGGTCGACCCTACTGACTGTTACGTGGCATGTTTATTACCTAATAGTTTATCTTCACACCTCAATGTAGGTCTTGTTGCATTGTTTCTTATAAATAAATGTATCAAAAACATTACCTATTAAAAAATAACATTACTTGCCAAGTAAAGCTATACTAATCTTACAGGTGGTTTAAAATTAAATGAACATCCGAATTTACCTGTACTGTATGTAGCTTGCATAAAGTCAGTTTTTTTAATAATTATCTAACTTAAGGACTACTGGAGTATTACAGTCAGACTATTAATAAGTGTTGTTACAACCAGTAGATATATGCTGAGTCGAGACCATTTTATTAACATTAGATAAAAATTATTATTGTTTATTTTAAATTAATTGAGTCATTATTTATTTTTCTTTTAATTATTATTATTATTGAATTTTTTATTATTAAATTGTAATATAGATTTTTTGTAATGTATTATATGTCTATGTCTAAGTGCTTGTAAAGATTATTTGAATTAAAATATTTCATTACCTACCATTAATTTAGTGGTAACGGTACAACTTCCTTAAGCTCCAAAATCACGTATAACCTTTTAAATCACTCACACTATTCTTCTTTAGACAGTGTGAGGGACATTAATTGGTGAATTCACACAATGTCGATATCGACCTTAAAGGACGTCAGAAGAACGTGTTTCAACTTCTTGATTTTGTTAAAATTGTATAGATAGTAGCTTCTGTACCGCGGTTTCATCCGTTTACCCGAGGGATGTATTTTTTTTACTTATTTATGTCTTGTCAAAATAGCATAGTTTTTGTCCATCTGGAATTATGTACAATTTTAAATACCATTACATAATAATGATACCGAAAAACAAACTGACAAAAACGCTTTCTTTTTTTTATAATAATATAGCATTATATATTTTTTTTTTTTGTAATAATGGGTACCTAAATGAAGTTGTAAATCAAATGTTATTTTTATAAATGCTTGCTTTTAAGTTAACTTATGATGGAAATTAACAAATATATTAATTGTATGTACAGATATAAAAGGATTCAACTTTACATACATAGCAATTTAAAATTAACTTATAAATAAAATAACGTATTTATAAATTGATGATTTAGTCAGAAATGTTGACAGCCGCTGGATTAACAACTCAGGATCATCTGTTGTCGGCGTCATCGCCGTAATTCCTAGGCATTAGCATTTATCTATACTAAAGTACCTTAATGATTTTTGGAATAAAAACTATGCGACAAAAGCAAAAGTTAATTTACCTTATGTCATACTAACTGTCCCCCGCGGTTTCACCCGCTTTCGTAAAAAGTAGCAATGGTCCTATTCCAGACAATTAATTATCTCTGTGCCAAATTTTATCCAAATCCGTTGGGTAGATTTTGCGTGAAAGAATAACAAACATCGATACATACTTACAATTTTATTATAATACAATATTAGTAGGATGATGTGAACTAAACCCGCACTATTTTTATTATTGGTGAACCAAATACCTACCTTATACATACAGTGGCTTAGCTAGGTAAAGAAAGGCCCTGGAGAAGAAAATAAACTAGGGCCCAAACTAAACTATTTAAAACCATTTCTTCGACGTACTCCAGATTTTTCCAAATGAATGAATGAATGAAATGAATGTATGAATGAATGATTCGTCGTAATACAGTCTTTTCGCATGTAAATATTTGCAAATAAGTTGCCATTATTAAAGTTGCGTTCCTGGAATATGGTTTACTTATATTCCGATTGTGAGAAACATTTTCACTAGTCTATTTATAGTTTGTAAGTCAGGGTCCGAGGGGCCCCCTGAGCTTGGGGCCCCCGGGGCACTGCCCCGTCTAGCCTTCCGGTAGCTAAGTCACTGTCACATATCACTTTAGAACATACTATTCGATGACCAAATTTTTGCCAATATATATTCAAGTGGCGATTTAGATTAGTGAAAACCCTCTTGGTTATGTCATTCAGTATCTCACGTGTCACTATGGGTACAAAACACTTGAAACAAATGCACTTTCAGAAGATTATGGTTTCGCAACAACAATTTTTTATTTAATCTATAATACTTATTCGAAAAGTAACAATAACAAGTCATTTCATGCAATAAACATTATATCCAGTTTTGTCAGGGTCCAAAAATAATGTTGCAACATTACTATAACCCGCACCCGGATTGTGTACATCTCTCGGATTCAATGTGGAAGCCTATTTTATTATAGATTGATGGTTTAGCGTGTGAGCAGTGTGCGACATCAGACGTAGCGCCGGCAATGTAAAACAAAATTGACTTTAACTACGATTACGAGAACATACAGCACTTGTCGCGACCAAATTTGGCAAGTCGTCGCACTTGACCAGCGCTGGCGACGAGCCTTCGACGACCCTGTCTCGTGTCGTAGACTCTCCACTATACAATATGTAACAAAAACCCTGTTGTTCCTTCTACCTACGTTTTAAGAATCGGTATACATACGTAATAAAGGAAGTCATTTATAATAAACTGTAAACACAAATAATTAAAATAAATATTTAATTATTAATATTTGTAATATTATTCTGATATCTTACCTCTGCATGAAGCGATGACCCGAAATCACAAATAATAGGAAGAAGTTCTACCCGACCCGACAAAGAGAGTGGCCTCTCTTTGTCGGTGCCGCCGCGCCGCGCCGCGCCGGTTATCTACCTATTTTTTCTACACAAGTTCACGACTTTGTCAGCTGTTGTTTATAACTTTAACGAATGAATCTTTGAAAATGTTGGTTTACACGATATTTTTATGCACAATTGATAATTGTTATAAGTACATTTAACACTTTTACATAAACAAAATAAAGTCCCCGCGTCTGTCACACAAAACCTTAAGTACCTACTTGCATTTTAATGTATTAATTTATTATAATGTCTACTAGACGGCCACGGAGATGCTGTTCAATATGACCACCTTGTACCTCGACACATTTGTTGCAACGCCTAATAATATGTATTTTCACGTACGCTTTGTAAAATGATGCTATCGAACTTGATGTGGTCAAATGCTGCTACTATGCGTGAACGCATTTCGACCTGCGTATCACACGGTTTTTTAAACACCTGTTGCTTAACAGTACCCCAGAGGCAAACAATCGAAGGGCGTCAGATCAGGTGATCTTACGTAAACAAAACACAAGTCACTCACTAGGTCAACAATAACAACCGTTCGAAAGTAAGTTGCGCGGGAGACTAAGAAATTCGCTTATGATTCGCAGGGCGGCGGGTGGTGGGGTAAAGGGGTAGGAAGGCACGTGGCAGGGATACGAGGCACGCGCCTACGTTTTAGCGGCATCTTCTGTCGCATCAAAGAAAGCCGCCGAGCTCGTAGGTTATTTAGCGAAATAAAGATGTATTTGTAAAATCAGATAATCTAAACATTTTTTTGAATGTGTCGATTTTAATAGTTATTTGTATTTGACCTTTGTATAAGCCAATGTTTATAATTGTTAAATTCTAATATCATTAATGGTGTGCTTGTAGGTAATGTATAACATTCCTAAAAGGAATAACAGGGTTTTTGTTACATACTGTATATTGTCACTTACGTTCTTCATTTACAACGATATTATTATGATTGGTAATATTTTGTATAACTTGAACAATTTGCATAATAAAATGCTATCTGTTAATACATGCTTGTATATGTATTGTTCATTGATAGTGGTGTATAGCGTGAGGAACCCGCATTATAAAATGCCTTAAGACTAAAAAAAGCATTATCAGTTCAAGAGGATACAATTTTCTTATATATAGACTACTAGCTGTTCCCCGCGATTTCACCCGCGATCCCGAAGGCTGTAACATTTCCCCGAAACAAAATGTATCCTATGTTTTAATCCAGGTTATAAACTATCTATTTGCCAAGTTGCATCCAAATCCGTTTGGTAGTTTTTGCGTGAAAGTGTAACAAACATCCATACATACAAACGTTCACGTTTATAATATTAGTAGGATACAATGTGGCCGTCTATTTAAATAAATATCTTAATAATAAAATAAATAACTTTCTATTTTTGTATAATAATGTCAAAAAAATACAACTGTAGGAAAATTCAACATGATATTAAATTTATCTTACTGTAGACAAATCGCCTTATCGTTTGGCTCATTACTGGTGCTTCCCGAGGGATTGCTGCGCTTTCATAAAAATAACAATCTCTCAGCTTATAAATATACGACGTACAAATTAAGCTGTGGTTTGATAGACTGCTAAGGACGGTTTCTATTTATATCTTATTCTACAATTCCCCTGTAAGGGCAAGGTAGTAACTTAGCTGTTTGACGGATCAGATGGCTTGCTGATTAGATACCCTGGCTCCCACGCCATAGGCCGTGTGTTCGATTTCCACCCAGGACAAACACATCTGCGCGTGAACATGTATGTATCTTTGTTCTGTATCTGGATGTAGGTAAATATTAATAAATAAATATCCTGGGACATTCTTTACACACGGCCATCTGATCCCAAACTAAGCAGAGCTTGTACTATGGAAACCAGTCAGCTGATATACTACTTTTTTTTCTTAATACAAACTTATATAGATATTTACACCCAGACAGAGAACTAACAGACATGTCCAGGCCATGGGAATCGAACCCGCGACTCGGCTTGGCAGTCAGAGTCGCTAACCACCACGCCAACTAACCTGTCAATATCTGTTGGTTCTGTACAGTATAGTTTAAGCAGTAAAAGCACTCCTTGATTTGGGAGTAGATACATCCATCCTCATATATTTAGAAAATTATGCAGTACTTAAAGTTATCTGGTTTCCATAGTACAAGCCCTACTAAGTTTGGGATCAGATGGCCGTGTGTAAATTGTAGTCACAGAATATTGATGTATTCATTTAGCTATATAAGTTACTTTCTATATCTATGAAAATATCTCCATTGTCTTATCAATTATGTAACGCATAAGTGCAAGTACACTTTCCTTACGACAGTTGTACAATGGGTGTGCCAGAATATTGGAAACCTGTGAGACCGATAGCTGTTACAGATAAAAAATCTTTCAAATGCTTTTTTTTCTATTTTACAATTAATATATAGAGATGTATTTTACAGATTTTGGTTGCAAGAGTTCGTTATAAAACTTTTTCCCATCCTTCGCTCAAATTACCGGAATAGAACCATGTATTTAGGCACTAGATGCCCCCGCGTTTACACCCGCCATCCCCAGGTATGTTCAATTTTACCGGATAAAAAGTATCCTATGTGCTAGTCCATATTATTATCTGTGCGCCATGTTTCATCAAAATCCGATCAGTAGTTTTTGGGAAAAGGCAACAGCCACCCACACAAAATTTCGCATTAATAATTAGGTTAGGATATGACGGTAAATTATTAAATAACATTATAATATAAACTCACTGCTTAATCCCTACTATTATTATAAATGTGAATGTAAGTTTGTTTGTTACGCTTTCACGCGAAAACTACTTAACCGATCATCATGAAACTTTGTACACGTATTCTTGGAGGTATTAGAAGTAACATAAGATACTTTTTGTGCCGGAAAAATATTACATCCCTCGGGAACGCGGGTGAAACCGCGAGGAAAGCTAGTAACATAAAGTAAATGTGCCAAAATATCTTCATTTACATCAAATGGTTTGATTAATATTTATTAAAGTACACGCCTACTACAAACGGGCTGGGTTTAATCATCATTAAACATCTCAAATTGGGCGTCTCACACTTTTATTTGGCATTAATAAATGTAAGTAATCTTAAAACATTTTGTTATTGCAATTGGCTTAAATTGAAGTAGAATAAAATAAATAAAAGACTTACTTCTACTGCTACTTCACAGGGAGTTAAAGAGCCTCAAAATTAAATTGTTTTCTTTACAATATGTTTGTTATTAATCAACGGAACCTAATGTTGGCAACTCAATATACCTACTGGTTTTTATGTATTTTTAGGGCAATTTGAATAGCATTTAATCTTTAATAAAATGATTCAATGATGTCGTGACAAATATTTGATGAAAATAAATATCTTCACTGCAGTTATTTTTGAAGAGGTAGGCTGAGGTCTCAGTACCTACTAAGATTCATATTCCAACAAAGATTTTATATTTTAGGTCTTATAGCGAGATGGGATGTGTTTCGCCGTCTCTTGGACATCAATGCCGAGCTCCAGATGTGATGGAAGATTCCAAACATAAAAACGTAAATTACACCAATCCCGACCTAAGAATTTAACCCATGAACTTCGGTGTTATGCCAAGCTTTATGCCGCTCGATCACTGTGGTATTTAGTCATATACGGTGGAAAAATACCAAGCGACACACTGGCAAACTTTACAGGACATCCGATTCAAAATCGACATTTGGAAAAAAATATTTACAAATTAAACTGTTTATCATATCGACATTATTCTTATACGATCAAAATGCTGTATAGACCCTTCATTACCTACTATAAGTAAATAGTAATGCTTACTGTTACAGAAGTAATTGTAGCTTAGTAAATTTAAAATACGGACAGGAAAAATAAACCTTTGATTTACGAACGGGAAAATAGTAATAAATCTAACATTGTTGATTAATTGGAGCATGGAAAAATTACTTACATTATAAAAATATTTTTTTTACTCAGGGTTGAGTTACTACTATAAGTAGGTACTACATATTCCTAACAATAATTATTTGTACCTCTTTGGATAAATCTAGATCTCTTTTGAAACCCTTTCATAGGCGAGCACGGGCTTATAGACCTAACTCATACAAGTCCCTTTAAGATATGTTATATGTCTGGGTATTTATATATTGCCTGATTTACCTACAGAGTTATAATATAATGACAGTATCCACTAAGTTCAGAAAACTACAGTCAACATGGAAACTTCCTGAATATGATATTGGTTGGCTCTCGACTTTCAGGGTAGAAAAATTATATAAATATATAAAATATATGTGTCACTGTTATGTAATACTAAGGCAGTTAAATAAAGGCTTGTAGAGATGACAACAGGGGAGTGCAGATGTGAAGTGGAGTGGAGAGATCAATCGTGGTCACCGTCATTAGCCGTCTAGATAACGCGAGATGAGCGATCGTGACACGTAGTGGCCTTATCGTTATCTAGTGTGGAAGGAATCTTCGGCGGCTGCCGGTAGCGAGGCGGCATTCGCACAGAAGCCTCTGCAGGCACCACGCGACATCCTTGAGGCTAGCGACGCGTGCGCCGCCAATACAACGCGGACTGCGCTGCCCCAGCGCACACCCTTCAGTGTTAAACGCGCAGGGTGACGATGATACACCGGTGCCGGTGATAGGTGACCGCAAATATATCTCGTTTACGTGATCTCAAATCGGACAATTGTAAAGTGAAAGAGTGAATTCCTTTAGCAAAAATGGGTATGTTATTTTTTTTGCAAAAAATTATTTCGTTATGAAAATTTTATTTAATTAAAAAACATATATTTTTTAATAAATGTGCTTAAAATATAATAAGTATTTATTGTAACCATCAGCTGCCTGTCCTATCCCTAATAATTCGGGCTCGGCGCAATGTGTGTATGATGGTAAGAAATTAAAAAGACGTTAGAGATTTGACAGACAAATAAAACACATTGGTTAAAAAGCTATAGAAAATAATGTTTTCCATAATAGAATAATAAAATAAGTTATTTGTAATAAAACATAATAATATTTTATTGCAAATAACTTACCTACCTATTGCTACTGCATTACAAATATAACCACACATTTCGATAAAGTAACAACAATAAACGTCCTTACAGGAGACATTTTGTATTCAAACATTTCTGCAAAACGAGGTACTTGTCACGCGTTTGAAGAGATCAATGTCGCTCAAAAATGACTGGAGTCCAGTAATTTTGCACTCACACAATAGCCATTATGTAGTCAACGTCCGCGGTACATTCATTTGCTTTGAAAATCGGAAACCATATGCCTGTCACTCACAGCCGACGACAACGATTCATTCTTTACTTTATTTAACAAAAATAAATTAAGGTGTTAAGATATTCGAGGCACGCTCTTTACAACAATCCGTCTATAATTTCCATGGTTTCTCGTGATAATTAGGGGTGGTTTCGTTAGGGTGTTTTCTTTTAGAGTATTCTTTTCACGTTACAGAACCTATGTTTTATATAACCAGGAAGTGGTTAACTAATCTTATCCTTTGGAATAATTTTAATTCAATAAGATGTTTCATCATCACTACATAGTATAAAACAAAGTCGCTTTCTCTGTCCCTATATCTAAACTACGCAACGGATTTTGATGCGGTTTTTTTTGTATAATACATGTGACATCCCACGGGAACGCGGTTAAAACCGCGTGGGACAGCTAGTATATAATATTTGAACTAAACTCACTCCCTTACATAAAGGGTAACAAAAATACACTTATTGGGATATCTTTGATAAGCTAGACTATTAGCAGACATCGCTCCGCAGATTGTACCGCGTTCCCCGTGGATCCCTACAATTCCTAGATAAAAATTATTTGTTAATCCAGAACATATTGTCTCTGCGTGACAAATTTAATCTACATCGGACCAGGCGGTTGTGCGTGATCGAGTCAATATTAAATTTAATAATGAATTTTTAGTAACTATTTGATGTTTTGTATTGCATTATCACTACATAGTATAAAACAAAGTCGCTTTCTCTGTCACTATATCCCTATGTATGCTTAAATCTATAAAACTACGCAACGGATTTTGATGCGGTTTTTTTTTAATAGATAGAGTGATTGAAGAGGAAGGTTTATATGTATTAGTATCTACATTGCACCTGAGCGAAGCCGGGGCGGGTCGCTAGTTACTATATAAATTACGATAAACAAACAACTATAACACATTAACACGCATCATATTTGTTGTAAAATATGAATAATGTTTACGATTTATTATACATAATCGTCAGCTGTGTACAATTTAGTTATGTGTCGTTTGTTATCTAAGGTAGTTAAGTAAGTAGGTTATTGAAAGGAATAGTCGGCAAAACCCAGTCACTGACTCATATACACAAACTTTATCAAGAAAATTACTATTTTCTTAAAATGTTGACTAAATAACTCTGTCAGGTCTCTGTTAAGTCTATCCACCCTGGGATTTTGTCTCATACTTTTCATTTCATAATTAAAACTGTTTGACTGTTAGCTCTGATGAAAATTGTCCCGGAGTGCGTAGGATTAAAATTATATTCAGAGCTAAATAAAAAATGTGGTAAAGGCTGCAAAATGTAAGTTAATCTTAAGTTAAAGAATTACTTACAGAAGAACTGGAAAGTACCAGGAGTCCAGATAAAATAGGAGTATCTAGTTTTCTATTATTTCCAGGGTTCACTAAACATAGCTTTCAAAATTATGAGCTCAACAGATTTAAAGTATGTACCATTTGATGACTGGAATTCTTCCATTTCAAATACTTCAATATTTAGTCAAAATAAACTAAAAATTTTAACAGCCTATCTGCCATATGTCACAACTACTAGCGTAGAAAATCAACATTTCACAGACATTCATGGATCTCTCAGTCTTCAACACGTGCCTGTAGACAGAAATGATAATTAATTTATATGCGTCATTGAAATGTTAAAAACCAAGAAATAACAAAATTCAATGCAATTGCGCCTAACGTGAACATAATTATTTTTTACTTGTTTTTGACCAATTACCATAATTCCAGAAGATATCTACTGTTAAGTAAAATAGCTCGTCGAATCTCTTACGGCATATAGAGCCTTGAATAATATCATTTTCACGGATGACCACTGCTTGTAATGAAGCTACGAGCAGAATACAAATTTTAATGTATCTGTATCAAAACTAGGACTCTCCGCTAAAATATTAAAATTGAATTTAAGCTTGTCCCGAACTCAATCTTCTATAGATTTGCAGTGCGATGATTGGATCTTAGTTCACATTAAATTGGCATCCCTTTCTACTAAGTGTATGGAGGCGAAGATCAAAACTCACATTAATTTGGCATCCCTTTCGTATCTCCCCTTTCTTCCGAGTCACGTCACGTCACGTAATGACAAAGACCAATCTATGAACCAATATGCAGCTATCCCACTCGGCGGAGCACAACGGATTATGAATGGGTTCAGCCGTGTGAAGCCGCTGAACTAATTAATATAAGATTCGCCGCTCCAGCGAGATCACTCCTTCCATGAAACGACTTAATTATTTTCAAGGAGACAATAAATTAATCCTCAACGGTCCCATGCCATATGTAATTGAAAAGGTCTGCTGTCATATGATAAATACTGGATTCGATACATTCATGTTTACCAGACTCTAGGGCGCTGGGAATCATTTCGTAACATTGCACTAATTAGACCATATATTTTATTCAAAATTCAATGCAATATGTATGTTTTTACGATTTATAATCAAATATCAAAATCGATACGGAAATTGAATATAAAAGCCTTTTGGGCGATAATAACTGTGTTTGAATGAAGAACAAATATTTACTAATTTATTGATTGACTGAGAGATCAACACAGAGCCTTTACTGGTGATCATTGGAACAACCCGAATGCATTTTCACAGTGGACTTCAAACTGTTTTCTGACACTACCCTAAAACCGTCAGACGGTCTTGCTTTAGGTCTTCCCGTTCTACAACCTCCTATTCTAGCTTTCCATCCAATGTAGGAGCTTCACTTGACACAATAGATATTGAAGTCTAAAAATTATTAGAAACTTACTTTTTTTCGGAATCCAGGTAAATTATTATTGCAATCTAACCTGAGATGCCTACGAGGCTATAAATCAACTTGAATTGATTTCATTGCATTGTCTACCTTTTCTTGTTTCTTTTATGGAACCATTAACCTTCTGATGCAATGTCGCTATTAGCATATCTACTATTTTAAAACTAACTATCCTGTGTCACGCGTATATAAACAACAAAGTAAATATATTTTTTAAATATTAAAAAAAATTAATATTATTGGAACCAACATAAATTCATTTGGAAAGATATCGAGAGTTTCTTTATATATTTTGAGTTATACAAAAATGTTGCTACAATTGCATATAGTTAAAGCGAATAATTAAGTCAAATTTAAATTATAAGCCATAGAAAAGTTATTTTCAGTTAGATAGGTAAATATAGCAACATTTGTTTTGACATAAACAACACTTCCACACACATACAAAAATTACAGGGACTGGAAATAATTTTACTTTCCATTTGTAATTCCTAAAAAAAATATACTTTTTTTTATTAAATAGGTATCGACTACGTCGCGGCCTATTCATCCATATTAATCTTTAGGCATATTATATAATATAATTTTATAATCTAAGTAAATTTATGTTACTGAATAATTAATTATGAATTTCACTATCACATCACCTTTTAAAAACAAGGGTATTCATTAATACAATACAACATACCATGAACTATTTAGTCAATTCCGTCGGAAGTTGCCAAAATCAAAAGTGGCCGATTGACAGTTGAGGTGTTATTGAAAAATTAACACTATGGTATCATGATAAAGTTCATCATTTCATCGTACGACTAACCATTGGATTAGTGGATGAACTTAGTTCAAAAGCCATAAAGGTGATTTTTCGATGACAGAGAGCTGTCAAGCCGGCCCTTTAAATCTCGATAACTTTACCTACTGACACTGATAGTTGCATCATCATATTCTTATCGGTGCTACACGTAGATCATTAAATTTAGCTCCTGTTTTTCTGAACGCAGTTCTCATTTCGAAATAGTATCCTTGTGTACATAGCTGCCACAATAATTAAATTGACCAACAAATAAAATGTGACAATGACTCGTCACATTTTATTTGTTTTTCACGAAGCCGTATGCACACAGATACTTTGATAAAGAAACATCTTATATTTAGTCATGTCAGAGTGATATATTTACGACGGCAAAGTCCTTCATCTCGCGTTCATTTTAAAATTGATTAATCATACGACAGTTCTTGTAAATAACGCTACCTGTGTTTTCATTATTAGAGATAAGATAGCGAGTGCATACAGTTAACTGTCATACGACAACCTATAGACGTTGTTTGTTCATCCTTCAAAATTAATGTAAGTACTTAGGCAGGTAACATATCAAGATTCATAATAATAAATCTCTTTTGTATCACATTTAATTTAGGAATCATTTATTATTTACATAGGGTTAAACCTTTATGTAATTAATGCTTATTTTTGTCTCGATTTATTTGTGTTAGTACCTCCTTAAGTCGTTAGGCCTTTGCAAAATGCGTTTATTCCGTTCATATTGAAAAGAAACGAAATAAAAATATTTTTATTCAAATAGGCCTTTATAAGCACTTATAAAAAGTCAATCTCTAATAACGGTTCGGAAGGTTGTTTTATACTGAGAAGAGCCGGCAATAAACTCAGCAATTGTTTACTTTTAAGTCGTAAACGGTCAAGTGCCGACGGTGGTTGATAAAACTGATAAGCTTTTCATTCCGTGAACACGACACTTGAAAATTGACACTATCAAAAGGAAAGGTCCCAAATGTTATGAAACACAATATTATCTTTAAAAAAAACAATAGTGTCGAAATTGCTCAGGTTTATCTCAGATAGTATTTGATGGTTTTCCGACTGTAATCCATGGGTGTGGAGAGAATAATCTAATGGCAAAAGTAATAACATTTTGTTTATCATTCCTAAATTGGATGTTATATTTTACAATGACGTAGAAGCAGTCATACTTCTTGGCAAAGGTCTGTAAAACTGTTCAAGACTCAGAAACTACAAAATACTAGTTTCGTTAATAATTTCGATTTATCGATTAGGCTTGCGGCTGGCTATTGGACGTTGTAAACTCAGAGTAAGGTCAACCTATTGAAAATGTGTAAGTCACCGAACTACCCATTTGCTAACTAAAAATAAATGTTATTTTAATGAGGGTAGGGGCTCAGTCAAACTATTGTAATTCCATTTGTCAAAAATCACTTAAGCTATTATAGTCTGTACACAATGGAGATGCAGTCGAAATTGGCATGCATAATCTTGACAGACAGGACAATTAATTGTTGAACGTACCTACAATGGAATGCCAACAACGTGCCAATTACATTTATTAAGATATCCACGAATGAAGTCGTGGTAGAATCAACAGCATTTGGCAATAAGTGAAAATAATGTAAAATTTACAATTAAAATGAATAAAGAAATACATATAACTGTAACAAGAGGCCTTAGGCCCGTATTATCAGTTAAGTTGACGATATGTGTTGCGAAGAACATTTTATGTTGGTAAATATTGCATTTAGTTAAGCATTGTTTCTTTTTTATTACAGGATTAGACTTCTTAGAGCATGGGGCGGACTTCGAAGCCGCTATTTCAGCGACAGGTATGTTTATTCACAATATATAATAAAGTTATTACTCAATCTATATTATATTTGATAAGTCTATGAAATAAACTATTACAATGGTTGCTTTCACGCCTTCTTGGTCACTGTTTATTGGTGAGTTATAATCTTCTTTGATCTCAGAACTATAATAGGCCCGTTTTGTCAGTAAAGTGTTATAGAAATATGAACCCTAAGTGTGTATTATAAGGTTTATCAGCACCTACCATGGGCATGAAGAAAGGTTAAAAAACCTTTAAAAAACAAATGAAAAAATATATAAATACAATTCATTATTGCATTAAAAGATGAACATCATCACAAAAGCAATACATACATTTTCTATCACATCTTTAACTGATAAATCGGACCCTATAGGTCTCGAAAACATTTGTTAAATTTTTTAAACATTATTTTAATTATAAAAGAATGATAAGCATGAGAACGTCCACAAAATGGTAAGTGGTCATCATCGCGTATATAGACATAATGAAATGGGGGGATGCCAAAGTATCCCGTCCAAAGGTGTCCATTCTGTAAGGTAAAATGACACTGACTCGAGGATACTACGTCGGGGCCTTCACACTCTGTCTCTTTCGCTAACTACGCAATCAAGTGAGAGATCTGGTCTCGAAGGCTCCGTTGCGACGGCTTGCCGACGAAGATTCAATTAGCTGAATAAGAGAGGTGTTGGCACAAGGTCTAGAAGATAGCTACCGTACCGAAACACTCTATAAGGGTTTGGCGACAGATTTTCATAAAATATGTTGTCTAAATAGACCTAAGCGACATATAAAACAAACAAACATCGCCACCACAAAGCAATAGTTAAATGGTGATATTAAATTCAACAAACAATAGGTAATCGATATATTTTATTGTTCATATTCAATTTATTTTTATTTATCTTCTCTAACTGTGTTTGTGGGAAACCACTGAAGAAAAGAGTGTATAGGCTACTAACAAGTCAACGAGCTGCATCTTCCGGCTCATTT
The DNA here is from genome assembly GCA_907165245.1 of Habrosyne pyritoides. Lineage (NCBI taxonomy): Eukaryota > Metazoa > Arthropoda > Insecta > Lepidoptera > Drepanidae > Habrosyne > Habrosyne pyritoides. The sequence continues at coordinate 9,727,822 of OU015593.1, read as the reverse complement.
TCGCTTACCATAAGGTGAGATTCAGGTCAATCGCAGTCTTAAAAAAAAACCGCACTTGACGTTTTCGGTACTTGTTTAGTCTTTTAGCTTCTGAACACAAAGCAACAGCCATTCCCATCACCTAACCACCTAGCACCTAATGGTGTCTCACGGTTGCTTTCGTTACTATCTACATAATTTCCCTTTTAAGCCTGTCTTCAGGCTATTAACAGGCGTTATTCAACTAATACAATTCTCGTCGACGAGTAATCGCACATTTAATAAAAGAGACAGACCATAGAGGCCGCGACGAAACATGTCGATCTAATACCATTTACCGTACAGAATAGCAGGGCTGGTCTTAAGGGTAGGCTTTATGCAACGCGTTCCCGCGATGTCTCTCTCCATTTTATAGGCTATGTCTGTGCCAAATTACAGCAAGATTGGTGGAGTAGTTTAGCCGTGAAAGCGTAATAAACAAATAAAAATTTAAAGAATGTTATATATTTTTTATTAGTAAGGAATATGTATATGCATGTATGTTCCAGGCTTCGGTCGCTTCCACTTCTGCCTGCTGGCCGTCACTGGGTTGATCTACGCCAACACTGCCATCGGCATCACTATATTGTCGTTCGTATTGCCATCGGCGACATGTGATTTGCAGATGACATCAGCTGACAAGGGTTGGCTCACGGCCGCCCCTATGTGCGGTAAGTCATTATCATCACTCTTCATACATTTGTTAATTATGAAAGCCTTGCATATAAACCATTATTCTACTTCAATTAAACTAAGTGTTATGTGAAATGAATGATTGTAGGTTTGGTCAAGATTCAATTAGACTCATATTCTTAAAAATAACGCCTAAAGTAGGAATAAAAGCCTTAATTCTTGTCGTTACGGTTCTACTTAAAAAAAAAGATTTTTCCTCAACTTTTCTAGAACTCTTCTCGTCTGAAAGTGTGATTCTGAGAATTATTACTTTTTCGCAACTTAAACATCACATTATGTAACTAAAGTACTTGCTCACTACCACCACATAGTGCTTTAATGCTTTATGCATATCATTATTGTCTGACTGACATAAACGAGAATTATCCTACGTTCATTGCTAATGACAGTGCATCAATTGTCTACATCGAACAATATAACCTAAATACTAGACTGTTAGCATTGGACAATGTAGCAAAATTCTAGACATTTGCAGCAATTAGAGATAATTTGAAATGCAAGTACGAACAAGTTTACAGTATTTAAATAAAGTACTGGTCAGTGATAAAATTATATTTTTGAGTAGATATACAATCTCATGTCTTGAATGGAGAAATGTAACATTATTTAGTGGATACTTAGATACATCCTTTGAGGGGATCCGCCGCTGTATGCCAAAATACAGGAATTTCGTTCCTAATTCGGCAGCAGGTGCTTTTCAATATAGTTTATTTTAATCTGGCCTAGTGGAGAAGATAAGTAACAATTGTGAACTTTGTGGAAATTATTAAATAATTATTAAAAAAAAGACAACTTATAGCTATCCATTTTCTCCTCCAGACTCATGTTATTATTCTCATACTTAAATCAATTTGACGTGTAATAGAAGTCACCTAAGTTAAGATTTGGTTAGGTTAGGTTAAGGAAAATGGGCACAAACATTCACTTATTATAGTTACTTTTGTGGTTTTTAGTTAGTTTTAAGGTTTAACTTTGTAAATTAAAATACTGTCCATAAGATTTTTCATCTTCATGGAAACTCAGCAAAATAACTCCATAATCAAATTCAATTACGTTGTAAAGGAATGGTGATCGGCTCCTACTTCTGGGGATGCCTCGCCGACACAAAGGGTCGTAAAGTCGTATTAGTCTCGACCTTACTTCTCGACGGCATCGTGGGAATCATATCATCCTTCGTCCAGATCCTGCCAATCTTCATGGCTTGCCGATTTGTCAACGGCTTTGCGTAAGTATATTATAGTTTTATTTGGAAATATTGTGATCATATCGAACAATGAAGTAAAGACATGGTCTATCAGCGGTCTGCTCGTTTACTATTCTACATTTAGTATGAATAACTATTAGGATTGCCTTGTTGCTCTGAGACAATAACGTGACGTTTCCAAATACGTCATGGGCTTTTAATTATATAATTGTTCAATGTACATTTCTATTAGTTAGAAGCCTTGACTACCATGGGTGGGTCCAATTGACTACCAGGACAGACATTTATGTGCAAGAACAAGCTATTTTTGTTCTTATACATATCTATCTGTCCGTAGAAGAAGTCGATTTACTTAGTTCTTCCGCATGTGAAGAATGTCTCAAAGTGGAGCAACTCCAGCTGCTACCCGTGTCAATTTAGCAGGCATAGTAAATACAAAAATCCGAACAATACAACTTTGAGGTTACATCTCACCAGTTACATAGGTACCTAAATACTATACTAGTTGTTCCCGGCATACGTTGCCATTCGACATTTTCTTTTTGCCCTCGCGGGTGTACGTTGAATCATTATAGTTTAATCGCTATTTTAATCGCTATCATGTATCAATTTATGATTATAAACAAACATTATTTTTGATGTAGGTATATAGATAGTTACCAAACAATATCATATAGCACCTAGTTTACGAGTAGGTATATAAAATGATGCTGGAAAGAAGGACGTACCTAAACCTAATAAAATGGTGACGTAGCTTTGAGATATTTTTACGAGAATGCCTGTATATTCTCCCGGACCCTATCCTACCAACAGCCATTGGTCGCCAGCCTTCAGAAGAAATGTACATGCGAACAAGCACGTGATTATTGCACGTGTTTGTTTCACTAGATACCCCGTGTGGAGCAATTGTTTCCATTTCTCGATAAACAATGATGCCCGCAAATCATCACTGTCACGTTATAATTGATTATAAATACCTACGATTCCCATAAATTAACCGCTAATGGATCGCAGAGTGGTGTCATCAAAGCAATTATGCGTCTTTGAACTGGTTTAAAAGGAACTTAGCTTACATATTAATGCATCATTGATGGCTAGGACGATAAAAATGCCCATAGGTATGGATTATAGAGGATTTAGATATTCACCTTTGGCATCTGGGTCCTACCTACAATCTATGAGTAACAAACAAATTTCCAGAACCCACCGTTCCGATTAAGTGCCCTTAAAACATGGTCAAAATGGTATCTCGTGAACTAAGAATAATATAAAATGTATAGTAAATACGAATATATATTATTGTTGTGTGTTAAAAGGTTGCTTAAATCGAGATGATACTTTGGTATTACTTAGGAGAAATTACCTAAATAGATATTTTTTTGAATGAAGATTATTCAAGATGTCATCCGAATTCGTTTGATAAATCTGCCTTTGTAAGTTTGATGCTTAAGCTCTTAGGACAAAAATATCGAATTGATGGCAACCCTTGAAATAGGTAGGACTTTCCTTTAAATATAGGTAACCTATTGGAATAATTTAAAAAAGTATATTATTAGGTACCTATACTTTAAAATTTGACAACTTTTATCGTGCAGGATATTTCAGTGGCTACTGTGTTACCGTGTTACTTCTCTATTTACCCTTTTTTTAAGTCGACTCGCACTTACCACTTTCTTTCCCACCCCGAATCAGGAGTTAATCTGATTGATGTAATTTACAGTGTGGCTGGCGCCATGGGTATCTGCTTCCCATACCTGGGAGAGTTCCAGCAAACCAAATACAGAGAGAAGATCCTCTGCTGGATGGAAATGTTCTGGACCCTGGGTGTCATTTTGCTTCCATGTGAGTACCTTATAATTAAAATTATTTGTTATTTCTATATTTTGCGGTGAGATCTTGTGTACCATCACAACAAAAAATGTTTGCGTTGGAAAAAGTGTATTTTTTTTTTATTTTAACTACTAAATAATATAAATTTACTTTGTAACTCAAATGGTACGTATAGAAACAACAGCACCAAAAAATATCTTATGTTTTCGAAGTAAACGCAGGCTTTTTTGTTGTGTGTACATTTATTAGTTGTAGATAATACTTACTTATCCAAAGCGATGTAAAATAAAGATTGTGTTCCGAAAGAGAGTGTGTTTACGATTACCTACCTAACTTTTAGCGATTATTAAAATGATTTTCTTGTACACAGTGATCGCGTGGGGCATCATCCCCATCACAGGCATTCGCATTGAGAACGGTACCTTCTCATACGACTCGTGGAACTGGTTCGTGGCGGCGTGCGGCGTCCCCTCCCTATGCCTCGGCTTCTGGCTGTTCTCCTTCCCTGAAAGTCCTAAGTTCATGATGGAGTGTGGGGATTACGATGATGCCCTGGCCTGCCTCAAGAGTGTGTATAAGCAAAACACCGGAGATGACCCTGAAAACTACCCCGTAAGTATTACATAGAAATTTGTACATAAGTCCTACTTAGAAATAATCCGTAGAGAAAATCACGACTATTAAAGTTTCAAATTTTATATTGAAAAGACCATTATAAGGTATAACTATGCGGAAGCAATATTAGACCAATTTAACATGATAATAATATTATCTTTTCTCTACATAGTTATTGAAAGTGCTGAAATACCTACTGCATTTAATGTGATCATCCGAAAATGTTAAATAACTATTGACAATTAATCTAATCAACCCAAGGTATATAATAATTGTTCCTTAACGTTAATAAGTTATTTATTTGCGCTTCTAGATCAAGAGTCTTAAGGAGAAGGTGCGAACAATCTCTGTGGCCTCCCAGAACTCCCAAAAGTCCGTCCGCAGTCTGAGCATGCGTAAACCCAAGGACTTAAAGCGACTATTCACCGAGATCTGGACTCAGACCAAGGCGCTCTGCAGACCGCCCTACCTCAAATACACTATTCTCACCTGCCTTATCCAGTTTGGATTAACAACCAGGTAATATTATAACCTTCCTTCCTACCTACTTCTTAGTTAAAATCGAATAGCTTATGTAAATAAATAAATAATGATGCAAGCTAAAGATACATTTACATACGTATTACTTGGGGCGAAGACGTATAGCCAACCATCAAAAGCAAGAGTTTATTCGATTTCTGTAAAATAGTCATACGTAAGTCACGTTTTAGGTAGTAGGTACCTTATCCAAATTTTAACATGGACATTAGAATGGGCTTCCAAAAAAGTTGTTGAAGTGGAACTTCTTTAGAATCGTTGTGATTTCAAACCGGATGCACCGGAAAAAAACGACAGGTAAGAGACATAAATACAAAAATGTGTAGGATAAAGCCGGCAAAGAATGAGACAGAAATATACATACTATATATGTTAAATAAAATATCTTTTAAAATTAATCAAAATACTTTCATTTTTAAACAAATAAACCTCGTAATTATCCTACCCTTGTTATATATATTCATCTCATTCTTTTGTCGATTTACTGAAGTTTCACTTCCATCGTGTGTGAACCGCACACACACCTTTTTTTTCCTAGATCCGAACGAAATTCACTTTTTTATTAGATTTACTTTCAAAGACTTTGTTCAATTCAGATCACTTAATTAAATTCTCATACTGTCCACAGTTACTACACCCTAATGGTCTGGTTCCCCGAGTTATTTAACCGTTACGAAGAGTTCGAGCACCGGTTCCCCAATACTTCCGCGTCAGTGTGCGACGTCTCCGGCATCGTCGTCGTCGACGAAGCCTCCAGTGACCCCTTTGACTGCGAGAAGACCATCGACCAGAGTGTCTACATGCACACACTTATAGTCGGTCTCGCCTGCATCCCTACCTCACTGTGGCTGCCACTTTGCGTACACAAGCTTGGAGCTAAATTCTTTTTGAGTAAGTTTACTTTTAGGTATGTTAAGTAGATCGACAAATAGGCAGATGATACCTCTGATGAGAATTGGTTATCGCCGCTGGACTAAGGATATGGAATACCTACCAGGAGCGTTGCCAATACGTCGTCGACTCTGAGACATGAAGTTGTTAAGTCTCTTGTACCTGTATTTTTCAACAGCCTCCTTACCGTTGTGACTTCGGCACCTCGCCAATGGGTCTCATTTTTGGACTCCATTGCTGCTTTAGATCAGACAGGGTATAGACAACTTGTTAGGCTCAAATAAAAAAAAATACCTTCCTAAGCGAAACATAGTAATACCAGTGCACGACTACTTCACGACGCAATTCATTTTCACACAATAGCCAGATTGAGCTGCAAGGACAGAATATCCTACATTATTTGTCATTTGTGCGTCAAGCAGTAGCTACTTCATATTTTATTCCTAAAAAAATTAGGTATAGCAGTCAACATCAAAGCTACATTTTATTTTTAAGAATTCTATGATAAGCAATATCGCCTCACAGAATATTAACCCTTATACCTGTTGTTTTACAGTCTTCAGTTTGGGTTTCGCCGGCGTAGTGACTGTGGGTCTGTACTTCGTGCAGAACTCTATGCAGAACTTGGTGCTGTCTTGCATCTTTGAAGCCCTTACTTCCCTCGCCATCAGTCTCGTGTTTTGCGTGCTTGTCGACCTATTCCCTACGAACCTAAGGTACGATTTAACTTATGTTTAAACTTTAGCATTCGTGTTCCTTATTAAAAAGAATGCTAATTTATTTAGCCCTTTAAATTTGCCATTTATATTATTAGGTGTCTGAATCATAGTTTTAGTAAGAATGCTTGATAAGACTTGTTTGGAATTTCGCAATTAATGGTATAGTATTTAAATTTGCAATTTTTTTGATTATCTTGTAATAAAAACCAGCAATATTGCAGCTATCTATTATTTATTATATGATATGAATTATTTTTGAGTGTTCGTTAAAAAAGGTTACTTCACAATATTTCATAACACTGTTTCCCAAATAACCTAGCAACGATTATAATTTTTCTAATCAATAATCATGACAATGTGTTTAGGGTAATGGCAGCAGCGCTATCACTAACGGCGGGTCGAGGCGGCGGTCTGATCGGTAACCTCTCCTTCGGGTACCTGATTGACATCAACTGCGTCATTCCTATCGTCGTATTCTCAGCATTCCTCTTTGGTGAGTATTACTTAGCTTTATCAACAATTAACTTAGAATATGGATGTCAAACTGCTTCAAATAAGTTAAGATGAAGTTACTATGAAGATGCTAAGTCAACCTATAGTATTTGATGTCATAAGATGTCACGAGGAACTGGTATAGAGGCTTGAGGTTCAAAAAGTAATTTGCAGCAAAAATAATAAAATTCAGAGTGAAAGCAAAAAAGAAAAAATATATAAAAAAATTACTACCGATATTCGGCTGTCATAGAAACTAACACACCTTGACTCAATGATCTACTTTACCTACAAGATGGATCCACCCAGCAGAAGCTTGGGCTGAAGTGTAGGGGCCTATACTTATTTATTTTTTTCTATTTCAGTTGCTGCAATACTGTGCTTCTTCTTGCCAAAGACAGGCCAAGAAGCCCTAGACTAAGCGAAGAGTGTTTAATTAACCAAGATAGTGCAATTAGACTGTCTGCAACGTAGTTAATATATCACAAAGTTTGAAGTGTTTGTACATATCATTTAGGATGTAAATATATGAGGACAAGTGTTATTATTTATTTTATTATGTCGCAACGCGATAAGGTACCTATACGAAGCAACTGTTACCGATTTACTGTGATGCAGTATTCAATAATGTCTTAATGAATGTAAGATTATGAACATAACAGTATTTTAGAGTTGACTGTGTAATATAATGCAATTAAATTATTATTATTAAAGGTTAATTTGCCGTAATTGATTGTTTTATTGTTATATCCCAATAAAATAAAAACAATTGCCATTCATGGAAATATTATTATTATTAGTCAGTACAGAGGCCTATCCACGAACACCAATCACAAAATTGCCATTGTAGCGTTATTGTATCGAGTGCGCCAAAAACCAAAGCATTGGGAAATTGAATATCGCGCAACGTCACGGTGTGCGCGATGTATATGTTTTCATACAAACCATCTTTTTGGCGCTCTCGATACGATGACGATACGCTTACGATAGATGTTTGTGCTTAGGCCACATTACATTCAACCTGTGTGATTCCTCTGAAATAAGTTAAAATGTTATGTGAAAATAAGGAATAAAACGAAATAAATATAAAGATATACAATATATTATAACTTACATTTTATTAACTAGATTACATTTACATAAACATTACAAACCAGCAACATACTTTTACATATAATTTTAGTTAAAAAATAATGTTACAAATTACAGCATGGAATTTAATATAATTGTAAATATTAGTAAATACTAAATATATTAAACATTAAAATTTAACAATTCGCGTGGGTAACTAAATATAGTGATTTAACTATTATTAAATCATGGCGTTTCCTAAATTAGGCGACTTTAGTGCTACAAAGTACAAAGCGCTTCGCAGAGTTAAAAAGCCACTGGAGGTCAACTCAATGAGTAAAGTCTCATTTATTATTATTATTGCTCGCATAAAAAATTTATGAAGTCCACATTTGTAGTGCAATAAAATAAATGCGTGTATTATTAAAAGCCTGTGCAAATTTTAGTAAAACAACAACCATTTATAGTAACACTTTATGTGGGTGGATACTGACTTGATTTTAGAAGTATTTTACCGTGACTTGAACATAACTCGACATTGGCAAAAATAACTCCTTATAAGATGGATTTGTTGCCACGCCTAAAAATAATTAAACAAAATTAATCCATGAAATAAATTCAATAAACATAGCATAGATAAATGACCTAATTTGAAAGCGCCTTAATTATGATAAATGTTTAAAACAAATCACATACAATAGCTTTAAGCTCTAAATCTAGGATATATTCTAAGATGTTTGTCATATTATACAGGTGGTACTCTAATTGGTGGTTTATGGGCGCTAGTGCACGTCATATTTTTGTAGAACATATTTTCGACCCGAGTTAAGATCCTCTATCACCAGGGTGAGTTGAAAAGTGTGTAATAGTTATAGCCTGTCTAATATAACTTTTTTTAATCCAAGTATCCCAACAAACAGGCCGACGGTCCACCTGATGGTATGCAATTGCATGGATTTGCAACACCAGCGGGAATTGCCAATGTCTTGCCAGTAATTTCACCGGTTTAACGTTTCTAACCGAAAGACAGTGAGACAAGTGTATTACTGCTTCACGGCGGAAATGGGTAAGGACATCCCTAGCTGTACTCTGCAGACGTAGATCCCTTCTAACGATTAAGGATGTTATAGATAAAAATAGGATACTTTTCGAAGTATTATTATGTGACTGCTTAGTACGTCTAGGGAAGTACTATCCTTACCCATTTCCGCCGTGAAGTAGTCGAAATAACAATAATAATAATATATTTATTGAATTTATAGAAATTAAAATGAAAAATAAACCATGATCAGAACTGTTGATGTAATAATCAAATCCAATGAGTGGTCTTGCATGGCAATACTGATTCCTATTATATTCAAAAGAGTAATTATTCTGTAAGATAATGGCATAGGCAGAACCCCATTGAAGCTTTGGGCTATACATCTTCATAGAATTGTTACAAAAATGAAAGTGCTATTTTGTAGGGGATTATAAAATGTTTTTCTTGAGTTCATTATTTTTATCTCAAATTTAAAACAATACATAATTTAAAGTTTTGGGTAATCTGACAAGCAATAATTTCGTTTTTTTTTAATTGATTATGTTATACAGGAATATTTTTAAGCAATGCAGAAAAAAAAATTTGGTGGTTCAGTATCAGTAACAGAACACATTTCCATTATTTGTTTAATTTTCTTTTGAATTTTTTCTTCGACTTTAAAATCAACAAACAATGGACACTATCTATTCATAATAATATCAAAGGGCGCGCGCGCCGTGGGCCGCACGCGGCGGTAGAGCCAGCTGTTGCCAAGGCCACGGCCGGGGTGGGCGACCGACCCGGGCGACAGAGTGCCATTATATCAATTTTAAAGTCTATATCTTTCGTTAACGATAACTTTATTTTTTTGTACTAAAACTAAAATAAAAATTAGGTGTTTAATAAAACTCATTTAAGTTTAATTTGTCAAAGTTTGCGCACTGAATAAAAAATATTCTTGTATATATCATTATTATTGGATTTATTTATGATGCTATGTTAACATTATCTATTATTGATTATATTTTTCGAAATATATATAATGTATGGCCATATTCATTTGACAGCTCTCATTTTTGTAACATGTTATTTGCGTTTACAAATCATAAAGAACGAAACCAAAGACAATATTTAAATATTACCTGTATAACAACAAACAGCATATCATTTATCAGCGTGTGGTTTGCACGGCACTGGGTACTTGCGGCAGACCGAACTCATCCACCGGCACCCCGTCCTTATTGCGGACGCTGTCAGCACCGGGCTCCTTGTCGGGAGCCGCTGGCGCCTTCACCACGTCGTCTAAGTACGATGTGTCATCGTCAAGGGCTATTTCATCACCTGGAATGATAAAAGACATGGCATAAGCCGTGGTGGTTAGTTATCACAGTGGTCATGCAAGAGTGGAGCAGTAATAGTGAGTGACACAAATTACTGGTTCAATGTTTGCACATTACACATGGATGAGCTTATAATATGTTGTGGCCCGATCTTAGAATTGATCACTTCATGATGTGGCTGATGATTTCATGAAACGGCAAATACCCGGTGCCCACACATGATGTGGTCTGGCCAGATCAATGAAGAATCTACCTTATAAGTACGATATGAAAGGCTAAACGCATGGCTACTGCATGATATGCTTATGCATAAATGGTTACATTATCCACTGTTCGCAGTGCTAACATTGTTTTGTTTGTTGCGATGCATCGGGGCGTCGGACAATTATTCTGATAAAAAGCTAATAATATGTATATAAATGTCTCAATTGAAGATAAAAGTGAAGGGAAATGTCTCTACAACACAAAAATACATGTTGTTCAAAACATTAGGTTGTTATATACAAAAATCCTACTTTATTTGGAATTTGTATTAAACCTTTATGATATCATAGAAACCCTATTTTATTGATAAAGTCAAATGTTGATAGAAATATCATCAAACATTGACGTTTAAATGATATAGTCAGTATCAGGTGGCCATATCATGAAGTGATCATATCTAAGGTCTGGCTACTGTATACTAAGCTAAACCAATAAAATTACATTATTAAGCACATTTCCTTACCAAGGGCATCAAGTTCAGCATTGAGCTCATCATCATCAATCTCTGGCATGCCATATTGACGGCCAAGTGCTTCCTGTACTTCATCTGCCTGCTCCAACATGTCTGCCAAATCGTCATTCACATCCTGAAAGAAGAGACATAAAAATAAATGTTAAGATTGTTTTGAAATATTGAGGCAAAATTATATTAATTTCCACTTATTTATTAGTCTTTCCCTCATTGTCTTGAGGTAAAACTATTAAAGGACAGTTAAATTATCATTTAAAATCAAAATTTTAAAGACTTTTTTTAATATAAATAAAAAAAGTCTTGTTCGTTGTGAAACCAGTTTTTCAGGGAAGATGTTAGCAATGTGAACTATATGATAAAATTATCTGTATATGTGTATTTTTGTCATAAAATATTTGTTTGAAGTGTAAAACTTGGCATAAAATATGCGAGATATCACAACTTTTAATAACTCAATTTTTAAATTTTGATATATAGCAGTACATTTCATCCTAAAAGACTGAATGCGAACCAAGCCACAGATAAATTTTGCCCATGACTATAGGCAACAAATTAACACCATGTCATGAGTGATTCATTATTCAGTAAAACTGGAAAAAATATGTAAGTCATAAATTAGAAAATCATCCTGAAAAAGAAACATTCAATCCATAAATAAAAATGTGTGGAATAACTACATACCTCAATAGAATCAATATTAATTTTCTTAAATTCTTTCTTCATCTGAGTAACACCATCTTTCATAGCTGATACTGTAGCATGGGTGTCCTTCAGAGTTTGTGTAGCATAGTTTGCTTGTTCCATGTTAAATGACTGAGCGCGTAGATTTTCAAGCTGTTGTTCATACCTGTAATATGAAATTTGAATAAAAAAATAAGCAGCAAATAGTGATTACAAGGATTTTGTGTATTTTTAAATAAAGCTAGCTTCAAAGCCATGGTTTGACCCAAGGGTTCTATCTAAAGTATCCCAGGATAAGAATATAGCCTATGTCCACCTGGAATAATGTACCTATCAATCAGATTGCAGAGGTTCCAGAATTACCCTCACACATTACATTTATACTTACAAAATCAGCTTTCTCTCTTTATATTAGTATTGACAGTTTAGAATAAATGCATTAATGGACATAATTATGAAACTCTGAGGCATTTAGAAAATATGAATGCTGTTGGTAAATTGTCTATGACAAAAACCTAATTATAATTTACGAACTATAGCACAAAGAAATACTAATTTAAATACGCACATTTTCTTCTGTTTCAATACCCTCATAGCTTTCTGTTTGACTGAATTTTTCGCTGGACCCTCCCGCATCTTGGCCATTTGATCCTTGTATTTCCTTAATTCAGTATCTAATTTCTGAACCTTTTGATCAATATTATCTGCTCTGCCATCAACCTAAAATTTAAATTGATTATTACAATGAAGGGTCTCCATTCAATCATGAATCATCAACATGATATCAGGAAATAGAATAGCGCACAATCAACTTACATTGCTTATACAATCCGTAATGCTTGGACCCGGTTCTTTGGGCTTTCCTCTTCCAAATATTCTGTTCATTGTTGATATCTAGGAAAGAATATTGGGCACAAAACACAATTTTGTATAGTTATTGAGAGCTTGACGACAAATTTCACAAACAATTTTGTTTGACAATTTGTAAGTTTAACAGTGCTGCCACCTAATCTGGTTAACCCCAGCAACTTTAGAATGAAAATCTCCTAAAATTTTAATACGCCTGAGATCAAGCCTAATTTATTTTATATCGATAGTGCTATACTTCTAGCTATAGTACATCATCACACTATCAATAATATCGATAGTATTTAAGTAATTAATACTATCGAGAATAATGATAGTATAGATACTTTGTGGACTGTAATATATTACTATTCATTTTATTGTAAACACCACCATAAATTATTATTGTCTATGTTATGGAATTTTGTGTAGTCTTTTTTGGTTTGGATGTAATAATTATATTAAAAACTAGCTAACCCGGCAAACGTTGTATTGCCATATTTATTTAATTATAAACTATACATGAAAGTTTATCGTACTACAATTATTATATTCGATTGCCATCTTGCAACCCTATTGCGGATCTGTGGCTGGAACAGAATAATATAAAAATCGCGATTAAAAAACACAGGTTGATTGTAGAATGGTGAAAATTTTAAGTCGTATGTAGGTATGTTTTCAATGATAAATCATAATAAAATAAAAATAAAAATTGACGTGAAAAAAATAAAAAAAATATTTAGAGGTATAAGGTGACCCCCTTATCATTTAGGGGTATGAAAAATATGCATACAAAATTTCATACAAATCGGTTCAGCCGTTTTGGAGGAGTTTGGTAACAAACACCGCAACATGAAAATTTTATATATTAGATAGTAGGGATAGGGATATAGCTGACCCGACAGTCGTTGTCCTGTTTTAATTATGAACATTGAATTCGAACTGGTATGATAAATAAAAATAATCCAAAACATAGTATATATGAATCTAGTGCTTTAAGATACACAACAATTGAACTTTAAATAAGAGGAGGAGAGGCGTGATTGCTTTGAACTTTCTGTTTTTATTGTATATATTTTTATGTCATGGAATGTATGTTATGGAAGTCCTTGCGACATGACATTCGCAGCTTTAATACGAACTGTATTAAAGAGGCGACAGAGCGGAACCAAAGCTCAAGTGTTTGCAAGAGACATATCCATTGGGCAAAGCCAGCTGAAGACGGAGGACGGCAGTATAACGTCGTCAAAAGCCGAAGTTTTGCTGGAGATCGAGAAGTTTTATGGACAGTTATACACGTCGGTCACTAAACCTGTTCAGCAAAAGATCCCTGAGCTAAGCTGACCAGACACTATACCGAAGATATCCCGGACATCAGCCTATACGAGATTAGGACGGTCCTCAAACAGCTTAGGAATAACAAGGCGCCGAGTGAAGACGGAATCACATCAGAGCTTCTGAAAGCGGGGGGAACACCGGTACTGAAAGTCCTTCAGATGCTCTTCAATTCCGTCTTACTCGAAGGAATAACGCCAGAGCCATGGAACAGAAGTGTGATAGTACTCTTTTTTAAGAAAGGGGATAATACCTCCTTAAAGAATTACAGACCCATCTCGCTTCTGAGCTATGTCTACAAGCTATTTTCGAGGGTCACCACGAATCGTCTCGCACGTAGGTTCGATGACTTCCAGCCTACCGAACAAGCCGGTTTCCGAAAAGGCTTGAATACCATAGACCACATCCATACGCTGCTGCAAGTTAAGCAGAAGACCGAGGAGTATAACTTGCCACTATGCTTGGCGTTCATGGACTATGAGAAGGCCTATGATTTGATGATTTGTGGACAGACGACCTAATAAATGTCGCAGGACGCCGCTGGATGCAGATCGCTTCCAACCGGCCAATCTGGAAGTCATTGGGGGAGGCCTATGGTCAGCAGTGGATGTCTTACGGCTGAAATGATGATGATGATGATGATTTTTATGTCATTGTTCTGCTTACTTTTAATTAGTTGAACATTAGGTTTACGTTTTAAAATATTATAGATTCGTTTTTGTGATATATTATTTATTTTATCAAGATAATTATCGACAGGCCAGTTGGCTTGGTGGTTAACGCTCTGACTGCCAAACCTAAGATCGTGGGTTCGATTCCCACCCAGGACAAACATTTGTGTGCATGAACATGTCTGTTTGTTCTGTGTCTGGGTATAAATATCTATATAAGTATGTATTTAGAAAAAAAATGTAGTATATCAGTTAGTGGTTTCCATAGTACAAGCTCTGCTTGGTTTGGGACCAGATGGCATTGAGTAAAAAAATGCCCCAGGATATAAAAAAGTAAAATTCTAACCCATGCTTCTATTTTATGGAGTGTAGAATTAAAGGAGGACCATCTTGTATGGGGGATTAGTCGAAAAAGTGTCCCCTTGTAAACAGCAAATTAGGTTTCGAATTCTCACCGAAATAGCGCTGGTGTATTTGTGCTATTTTCTATTTACAATTAATTGGGGTACTTAAAATCACTGTATAATTTTATTCCATACTCATGTTTGTCTATATATTACAATAATTATAAAAAATGCGCTGTAACAAAACGGAAATGTTTCTTTCCTTTTTTATTAATGTTCTATCCTACTCTAATAATTTGTGGCGCTCTATTGAAAATTCTTCCACTTGCTACAGCAGCGCCACCTTAATTTGTTCCCTTTCAAGGGACACTTCTTAGTACACTGAGATGGTCCTCCTTTACTTCTACACTCCATAGTTTGTTCCTATTTCGCGTAAAAATTATTAAAAATATAATGCGCTAAGAGATAACTTCTGCTTTATTTCCCTTAACTATTAGACTTAATTTAGCGTGTACATGTTGAGTGAACGAGTGTGCGATTGTAAGTATTATATATAATAATACTTTTTCTGATCAGCGGGGATCGGGGAAGCTCGGGCATTGTCGGACGTCGGCTGCACCGACTGAACGTCACGAGTCAAAGAAAGAGAACAACTGAGTGACTGTGCAAATGTGCGCTAGATTGAAATCAAAGAGCTAGTTCATTTATATCACTCATTCAGGAGCTACCCACATTTAATTTGTTTATATTGATATATAGAGTTTATATTGTCAAAAGCGGTTACATTAGATTATGTTTTCTTAAATTTTCTAATTTTCTGCGCACCTTTCTTAATGTTTTCTTTCATAAGAACCTTCTCCTGACAATAACAAACACAACAGAAAAAGAATTAGCGAAATCGGTCCAGCCGTCATGTGTGACCATTATATTTATTATATATATATATTTATTATATTATATTTCCATTGGTCACGGCAAAGATAGATATAAGAGAATAAGGGCGTCTCTCAGGCTGTGATTGATATTCTGTTTCCCCATCAATAAATATATAATTCTAAAGCGTGCATATTTTTATTATAGTGTTATTAGAAGACCTAAACAACAAATAGCGACAAGGACAAAATATTTTCTTATAAGTTGAAGACTTTGAAAAACATCGTGCATCCATGCTTGCATGAAGAAGCATTGAAGATGAGTTTCCAGTTAAAAGTTAACAACTTGAGAAAAAGAATAAAATTCTATGACTTAAGGCAGGCTGAAGGAGAATCAGTTCCCAAATGGTTTGCCAGGGTGAAGGAAGCCGCTTGTGAGTGCAACTTCGGTCAAGGCATTGAAGAAATTGTCAAAGACAAATTTGTTACAGGTGTTAGACCAGGACCGATACAGGATCGGTTATGTGAAGAGCCGGTTACCAAAGGTATTAAAGAATTATTGGATATTACTTTAAACAAGGAGTCAGCATTTCAGCAACAAAGTGAAGTTGATAAGGTCAAAGACAAAAATTTTAAAGATACTACCTAAAACAGAGGTTAATTATATTTCACCATTTATGATTAAATGTCACATTAATTCAATTCCATTAAACATGGAACTGGATACAGCAGCATCTGTGTCCTGAAAGAATATTCAGAGGTTTTTAAGGATGAGCTGGGTGACATTAGTAATGAAGAAATTAATTTAGAGTTAACAGATAATAGTAGACCAATATTTGTGAAACCCAGACCCATACTGTACGCATTCAAAGATAAAGTAGACCAGAAGTTGAACTAAAATTACGTGTTGTGCCGATGAATCATCAACATAGCTGTCTCTTGCCGATCTGGAATAAGTTACAAATAAAAATAAATAAAATGGCCTTACGTATTTTATTAATAAGAAAAATAAAAATTTTAAATGGTTTAGTATACCTATCTGTTCACTGCATTCGAAATAAGTCAATGTATGCATTTAATTAAATTTACTAATAAGAGGTACCTATATTCACATATGTGCAACGTACCTACAGATATAAAAGATATTAATACTTATTTGTTGTCTATAAAAATATTATAACTTAATATTCGTCTTATATTAAGTATTTGGAGCCTTAGGTCAGATCGCAGCCGAAGCTGCAGCTTGCGGTACACCGAACACTCTATCATAGTCCGCCAACCCCGATATCGACCTCGTATCGCCCACGCAATGCCCCTCCCAATTTTAAAATGCGGCCTCAGCCGCTTCAAACCAGAGCCCCAACAATCATTTCTCATGAGTCCTCACAGATGATCAAGGCCACGGTGGTTGCGATAGACGTGAAGTTTCAGTATTGAATTGGTGTGTATACAACACTAGATTGACGTAATTATACGCACGCACGCAAGTTTTTACGGAGAATCGAGACAAGATTCCGAAGTAAAAATTATTCTTCGATTCATAGAATCGATTAATCAACAGTTAGATTCATGTTTTTGAATTTGAATTGATTCTTGCGTTTGTAATTAATTACCCCGTTAAACGACCGTGGCCAAAATGTTCAAAGAACTGTCAAGTGTTTCACGTAGCGAGTTCTACTTACTTTCATTAAAACTACTACATTTCTAGATATTTTAATATGAAACCTGTTTCAGAATCTTGACCATATTTAATGTCCATTTTACTAACTTTTCTTGTAATCAGCAAAATATTACCCTCTCGGGTCGGGTCACATTTATGACACTGGCTAGAAGCCATTTCCAGAAGTAATAAAATTATAACAGACAAACATTCTCTGCAACCATTTTATGGTTGATTAATTGTGAATTTATCGAACTATCGGAAATATGATCTATTTATTCTATTTAACATGACTAGGTTCATGGCTGATAGTTAAGTTGGAATGTTGGATTCTAAGAATCGAACCCCAATCGACTTTGAAAAATATGAGTCGACTCTCAATAATCAACTTGAAGAAAAAAAGCGATTCTCGAGTAGAATCAAAACCAACTTTACAAAAAATACTAAAATGACACTGACAATCCTTCGTATCTGTCAGACAGATGCATATCATATTTGGATAGAATAATAAAAAGGAATGGTTACAACAAATTAGAATTGGAAAGACATGGTTATTTAGGTAAAAAAAATCCCCTGAACAAGTTCACTCTGGGTACAATACTGTTATATATTTTCGACAACTTTTATTTGTCTCGAGATGTCGACTACCGGAGTAATCAACGGCATGGTTAGTATGTTGTTTTCTTTACAGGTTAAGTTACTTCATCATCAAATCCATTGTAACTCATCAATTACCACGACGAATAGTACCTTGACCTACTGAACTGCATTGTTGCCGGTGCCACTGACCTCCACTGTCAGAAATTTCCTGACGTCAGATGATAACCTACCTGGGGTTCTTTCTGGCCCCAGTTAGTACTTCTGAAACAGTTAACTTAGTTAACACTTTCACAGAATAGATACTTTATGTGCTGTTATGGCAGACAACCTAACAATATTGAAGTGGGATTGATTTATTTAATTGCTAGCTGGTGCTTACTGTTCTCGCTATACATGTATATAACATATTCATGAATAATTGTAGGTATTATTAATAAAATAAATTTTAAAGAATAAATTATATTCTTCTTACCTATTTTTTATTGTTAGCTAGTTATTTTAGTTTCCACTGAATAAGTAGTGTTCAATCATCTGATCATTATTACAAGACATTCATTGATCATCCATATGAAACAAAGTTCTCAATAACTCATTGATGCCTTTTTTCCAATTTACTGAGCAGCATCACAATTTTCCTTTTCATTTCTTGTCATGTATCTGTCATGTATGTGACCAGCTAACAGACTTGAAATTGCAAACTAAATCAGTAATAAGAGTCATCATTGATTTCTTAAAAGGTATAATTAATGTCCTAATTAGGAGCTAATTAACTGAGATAGATGTCCTAAAAGACAAGAGGACATTGTGAGTACAACTATAGCTTGCTTACCTATCCAGTAATACTAATGCACACTATTGGCATTTTTTGTAGGCAGTGATACTTACTTTGATCATTGTAGCTTTACTTCTAATATCTCAATTAAATTCCAATTGCATATCAGTCATCACAAACACCAGAAATTCTTTATTAGCAGTTCAAACCCAATGTGTAAAAAGAATTTTAGAAAAGAAAATATATATTATGGGTCCAAAAAGTATAAAATAAAAAAAAGTTGATACATATGATATAAGTAAGTCCTTATTCAGTCTACATTCTATGTAGTTTATTCACCTATCACTACCATATCAACACTTAAATACAATTATTTTTAGGTCAGAAAGTTAAGTAATATGTTCTATATGCAGCACAATCATTGTGGGACTTCATGTGGAGTGAAATCACGATGGGACATCACTCAGTTGACAAAGCTTAATACAAGAAATCTGCCAAACTATGCTGTTTTAATACTCAATAGACCAATAACACAAAGCCAGGAGTTTATGAAAGACTTTTGGAATAATGGTAAGCATGCAAAATTATTAAGAGTATGGAGGTTTGATACTCTTTCACCCATACACTACCACAGGATTTGGATGAAACTTGGCACATAGATAGAGCTTACATCTCAATATATAGGCTACTTTATACCAGGAATATTTAACAACCCTCAGGAAGGCGGGTGAAACCGCGGCGGACAGCTAGAATGTTTATAATTTTCCTGTCAGTTCCAGCAAAAGATTCAAATGTAAATACTGAATAAAATGTTATACAAATTTATTATTTGTTATACAAAAGGTTATCGTGCAATAATAAAGACAATCTCTGGGTTTCCCCAGATTTGTCCCCAAAAATCCTATGTTCTTTGGGGGCGTCTGGGGAGCATCTATTTCAATATAAATAAAGTATATTTTTAAATGTTTAGTTGAACTAAGCCATACTTAGCAGTCAGATATTTTTGGGCTAAATATGATACCAAAGATTTTTAATTTAATCAATTTTTTTTCAGCATCTGTAAGAATAACAATTGACGGTGGAACAGTACAATGGGACAAATATATAAACAAACTACCTGAAAGTGTGCAAAGTTCTATGAAACTACCAGACCTCATAACAGGAGACTTTGATTCAATATCCGAGGATGTAATGAAGAAATATAAAAATCAAGGTTGTAAGGTGATATTTTATAATAAATTAAAAAGTACAAAGATTATTTTCTTGTCCAAATTGTTTTTATTGATAAACAATTTTATTTTAAATTTTGTTTATTAGGCAGTTCATACACCTGATCAGAACTACACAGATTTTACGAAAGCTCTTATGGAATTAACTAACTATTGTACACAACATGAAATGCAGGTATGTTTTTTTCTCCCTTTTAATATAACCAACACACTTGTAATATAAAATGAGGCATACTTATGCCTATTCTTAATCTGTAATTTGAATCAGATCATATCAAGTTGAGGGGGGTTTGTGGCTAAAACACCAAAAATAGGTTTACTATCTCTGAAAGTAGTAAATGAGAATGTAGTTAAAAAACCAGTATATTTAAGACAAAGAATAAGCAATCAGAACCTATTGGAGAGTTTTGGGTCTTGTAAACCTCTGTATGAAATAGCTATCATGTTGAATTGAGATGTAAACAGAGCTGAGAGTTAATCAGTACATAATTACGCCTACAAAACAATTTTAATGCAAAAATAAACATGCTTTATTCAGGTGGACCATGTTGTAGCAATAGGACAAAGTTCAGGGAGATTGGACCAAATATTAGGGAACATACAAACTCTATTCCTAGCGAAGGAAAAGCGACTACTAAATCCAAAAAGCGAGCTGTATCTAATATCAGACGATTTCATATCCTGGTTGTTATTTCCTGGAGAACATATCATCACAATTCCGAAGGAAACAATAAATCATAAAAGGGCTTGGTGTTCATTGGTGCCTATTGGAGAAACATGTCAAAGCGTCACTTCGACTGGATTGAAGTGGGATCTAGGTAAATATCTAAAATTTATTTATACCTAGATCTAGGCTTTATACCAAGGGCATACCTATTAGATGCTCACTTCGGATTTCAGACGAATCTTAGAATTTCTTGGGAAAAATAAACTATTTCTATCTTTGTGCCAAATTTCATTCAAATCTGTTCAGCCGTTTCGTGATTGAGTAATAAACATGCAAACATGTTGGATACATACAATACACATTTATAATAGGTATTAGTAGGATAGTACATATATCAACATTTATTGTCGTTTTTACAGATAATCAGCCATTAAAATTTGGAGAACTAGTCAGCACATCAAACACTTTCAATGGCTCAGATGTGGTCAAAATTAATTGCAGCCACACAATCCTATGGTCAATGAAAGTCCCCACTTTAATAGGTATGCAATCTATATTTATTTTATTATAGTTACTGAGATAGTGGTCAAAAAGCTATCTTATTAAATCAATGAAATTTAGAGAAAATTATGTTGAGGATAAGTAAATTGTCTAAATTATAATGATATACATATGATATATGATATATGAAATACATATACTATTAGCAACTTCAAAAAAACAAAAGGTTGAGAAACTCCCCAATGCGAAATGTTTTATCGATCGAATTAAAAAGAAACGCAACCTGTATAACTTGTGTATATTTCGTCCGTCTGTCACACTCACAGCGATTTGAAACTACCAAACCAATATTGTATACCTATAAATTTCTGAGACCTAAACTCAAAAGTGTGACGTAAATGTATTTTGAATATCAAGGGGTCAGTTTTGAGGGGGAAATAAATATATTTTGATTATCAAGGGTTCAGTCGGTAATAGGTACTGAAGGACAAATTCGAAAAAGTATTCTATAAATATTCATTGTAAGGAACCGACTCCATGCGAGTTCAAATCGCACTTGTCGGTTTTTTTTTATTGTCCCATCGTACTTTATGTGTGTTTGTGTGGGTAGTACCCACACAACACTGGAATTAAAAATAGGATAATTAATTTCTCGGAAACACTCGATACCCCCGGTATGCGAGTTGACCCGGAGAGGAAATTTGTTTAAAAATATAATTTAAACTTATTATTGTTTCAGATGCAATGCAGTGAATTATGTACCTGTTAGTATATTATAAGTAATCAATTTCTTTTTAATTAATTTCGTTCCTATGGTTGTTATTTAATTTTAAAAGAATGCCGGTGTAACTTTTCTTTGTTTTAGTGCTGTGAAACTGTATTTTTTTTTTATTACGTACCTATTTCCTTAACACTATCGGTTGGAATCACACAATATCCGTGTAGATATGGCTAGGTCATAGGCCAATAGATTATAGTTATTGTTTAATATTAGATTTTGTTTCTTTACACTATTTGATCACACCCATAGCTTATTAAGTTTTAAATTGACATTTATCCACCATGTTTATTTCTACAGTATGCAACTTGTTATTTTTTATCGAGTGTTTACGATTGTGGGAAAACGCTCTTAGTATCTATTGTAACATTTTTTTATTTAAAGTATAATTCTTAAGGCGACCGCTGACTGCATACCGCATACCGATGGTTAACTTTGTCCACAATATTATATGTGGTGTCTGTAAGTTTTGTCGTAGGAGATAATATCCGAGCAACTCAGGCGATTTAAAAAATATCACTAAATAAACATACACTAGTTATGATTATGAGTGAAATAGGGCATGTTATAATTTCGGGATGCATTATATACCACGGGGACACGCGTGAAACTCCTGGGTGGGATTAGTAGCAAAGCTAGATAACCAAAGGCCCTGAAAAGAAATTAGTAGGGCCCCAACTAAACTATTTAAAATTGTTTGTTCCACCCCTCCTCCAGAGCTTGGGGGCCCGGGGCAGTGCCCCGTCTAGCCCTCCAGTAAATATAAATAATAAATAAATATCCCGGGACATTCTTTACATCCATACAGGCCATCTGGTCCCAAACTAACCAGACCTTGTATTATGGAACCCAGATAACTGATATACTATATATACACTTTATTTTATCCAAATACATACTTATAAAGAAATAAGTAAAAAGTAGCTTCGCCACTGTTTGTAAGTCAGTGTCCGAGGGACCTTCTGAGCTTGGGGGCCCCGGGGCACTGCCTCGTCTAGCCCTCCGGTAGCTACGCCACTAAGTGGGAAGCTAGGGTGAACATACATTCGGAACATGGCAATCCTGTCGCTTGCCGCCGGCGCGTCGTGGTCGGCGTCGTATCCTACCGCTAAGACCGCATTATCGCATTAAAACTGGGAGTGATAGATTTTTCGCGCAGAAAATGTATTTCCGATAAAAGAACAAGATTGCCTATTATACTAGTAACATCCTCCTGACCTTTTTTATATAAACAAGTTTCTCTTTCAATATCATAGATCTTTCCTCCTCCAGCATTCCAATTTTAAAGCGACAGCGGAACAACGTCGTTTGAGGTGTGTTACTGCGATCATATTCATCATACATACCACTGGCAGGCTTATTTATAATAAAATTAAAACTTTAATGTGTTAGGTTTTAACACACTTACGCGGACTAGTATGTGAGCGGCAATGGCTCTCAACCGAGGGTATGTTACGAAATTGCACAGAGAGTGCCTTCTGCAGAGGCTTCTACTCTGGACGTTGTTGCACTTATGTAACATGATTACTTGTGAATCGGTCTGTGGGATGGCTCGGACCACTTTTATGGGACGAGACTGGGTGAGGTGCAGGAATACTGTCTTCTGCGTATATCTGTTAATGCGGTCGCCTTCGGAACCATACTTTTAAATTGGGTAAATTGTTTATTTGTCCTTCCCAAGGGAACAGGGCAGGCAGACAATGGCTTCCCGTCCGTTCGCTCGTATTAGGTACTTATGTTTTTTTTTCTAACGATATTCTATTTGAAATACAAAATGTTAATTGTTCAAACGAGACGTAAAAGTCAAGTTAAAGAAATATATAATTTATATTGATTATATTATCTGATATACGAGTATCTGTATTTTTTTTGAGTATGTTTGCTATAGATACAGTTAACAAACATACCTTATTAGATCCAAATTTAAATTGTATCTTACTTACTACCTATACATGACAGGCCAGTTGGCTTGGTGGTTAGCGATTCTGACTGCCAAGCCGAAGGTCGCGGGTTCGATTCCCACTCAGGACAAACATTTGTGTGCATGAATATGTCTGTTTGTTCTGTATCTGGGTGTAAATATGTATATAAGTATGCATTTAGAAAAAAAAAAGTAGTATATATAGTATACCAGTTATCTGGTTTCCATAGTACAAGCTCTGCTTAGTTTGGGATCAGATGGCCGTGTGTAAAGAACGTCCCGGGATATTTATTTATAATATGGAATAACTAAGTAAATGGGTTTATTGCTATATTTATCTCCAAAATCTATACTAACACATTCTTAGATTATGTATAAGCGTACCTACAGGTGTTTTGTAATATTTGATATTTATGTTGCAGGCTGTACTTATAACCAATGGTCCGAATTGTGTATAAAATATAAATCAAAAATTGATATAAATTTGCAACATGAAAATCTACTATTTGGGCTTGTAACCTTTTTAGTCAAGGTTGTACAACGCAATACGATATGTTTGCTAAATTAATAATACATATTTTATTAGAGCCAAATTATGCCGACATACTAACTAATAAAGTTGAATTAAATTCCTCAAGTAATACTCAACCTAATGTCAATGCAGTAAGGTAAAAAAATTAGTTACACCATTGTAATTTGAATCCCTTTACGTTTTGTAGGTACTAATTTTATTTGTTTTCATTTCAATATAGGTTTAAAACAATGTAAGAGTATAAAATACATGTATGTTCAGTAGTTTGTTAACTCCCTGAAAATGTTACACACATTCCTCAGTTATAAAACAATATAGTTTTAGAATTTATGACTGGTTGCAACAATAAAATAATCGTAAATCTTAATTCTGTTGTTGATCATTAAAATTAATTTAACCCTTAGTGTTGTGTGGATAAAGAGAGTTTTAGTATTCACATTTAAACATGAACTCCATTATTATATAAGCTACGAGAAAATAACATTTGATTTGCTCACTCTTCATTTATAATGTAAGTTTTAATATTCATTATATGGTTTGGTAACGTTGAATAATCAATACATTCTACTAATAATAGTCAGAATTATAATTATTTTCGAAAAAGGTACAGAAATATTCGCACGAAGCGTTTGTACTGCGGCACATTCAAATATAAATCGAAATTCAAGTTCATAGAGTACAATTTATCATATCAACGCGTAACGCATTGATGAGTCGTCTCTAGCGAGGTCGCGGAGGCTGCGCAGGAGTTGCGCAGTGCTGCCAACCGCACGGCGCGATCACGAGATAGCTCTCATCTTCCTTATCATCAGCTGATGTGAGGTGAAAATAACTCAAACTCGTTACACTAGACACTGCGTGTGGTTTTTGTTGAAGGACAACTTATATAACTTTAATTGTGAGTATTTAAATATTTTTTAATTGATTCTATTTTTAATTTTAAGAGAAGCAACAACCGCGTATTTTATATATATTTTTTATTTACTTTTTAGGTATTTATAGAATATATTAGGTAGGTATAGTAATTTATGTTGTGAATGCTTGCTCCTAATAGCTCGTCGTAATTTACTTAGTGCCTAAAGGATATTTGTTCGTCTATCGATATCGCTTTCAATTAACGGTCAATATATATGGCCTTCGGGAAGATAGCAATTACTGGAGGTAAAGTAGTGAGTCTGATGCAGGTCAAGTGCTATGCAACCGAGATATCTAGTGGTGGATAAGTTACAGTATCGACACTTGAAATAATGCGTAAAGTTTTAACGATTTAATGATCACATCACGAAGTTCTGTACGGTCGGTCACATGCTAAGCGGCACCAACATAGCAAAGTGAGCCGACGTCAGTCAGTTGCCGCGCGTTCGTCGCGCTATACGTGTGTCCGCGCAAGCTATACAACACGTGAAGTACATTAATTGGTGCGTCCTAAACTTTACGCATTACCTTTTCATTCATAATTAAACCTAACCTATTAGCTAATAAGGTACGATCTGTAGTGAGCGCAATTAACATAAAAATTCTTGTGCATAAATTGCATTTAATGCATACAACGAATGCGAGATTCGAGCCTTACGCGAGTTTAATACTTAATGAGTCGAACGTATGTTATCTTTTACCACTTCACAACAAACTTTTGGTACCCAAGACCCTACCCAAGTGTTCTCTAAATGAATTGTTAAGTTAGAAACCAGCTTTAACTATTCGTTAATTGTATGTTATTTATTTGTCGTTAAATACTTCAGCCTTTATTGTTGTTTAATTGTTAAATATTTCTACCTTCATTAGTAAATGATTTAGCAATTATGAATGCTCGGTATATCGTATAAATTTTTAATTCAAGTTGTATTGTTCGTTTTCTACATTAATCAGTGTTTTAATTATCTATATCTGCAGCTATAAAAATCGTAGCCGTGCTTACTTAAGGGGCTCGAAAACGCTCAGTTGTTTGTATTAATGATGGTTGTTTAAGAGCAATCTTATCATCAGCTCGCTTTGGTATTATCTAACCACACCTTTGTTTGAAAGAAAAATGTTTACTTTAACCGGAATCACGTTTACTCACCCATTCGAGTAAGTTTTCCATCACCATTATTTTAGTTCTAACACAAGTGAATTATGTGCTATTTTAGATGTACCAAGGAGCATTCTCATTTGAATCTTACTGCTTAGGTTCAGATATTCTATCTCACGGTATGTTTGTCTTTCGATGTCACGTGTGTTCATGCATATTGTTTTAGTGTGCGCAGGTGTACTTGCTAGGGAGGTTACGCACACATGCGCCTTTAAGGCTTGCCTCTGACTATAGCCGAAAGGTAAAACAGTTGTACCTACAACCTAACTTACGAAGCGTACTATATTTGTTTTGAAATCGTAATGGAAGTCATTCAAAACTGTGTACGAATGTCACGCGTCAGGCTCTTTCGCACACGGAATGTCACATGACTGATAGTGGCTTCGTAGTTTTAGCTATTCGCTGCTTTTTTTATAGGGTCAAAATTAGAAAATAGCTTACATTGACAAGAAAAAAGTTTACGGTCACTTAGAAAAGTTAAGATATTTTATGTTTGTGATAAAATATTAAAAAAAAACGTTTTTATAATCCTGTCTTGTTTCAATACGTAGCATTTGAGCTACAAAATTAATTAATATTATTTTGTAATTTGAAACAAAGAAATGTTTTCAAAATTTTTCAGTATTTCCAAGTGAACGCAACCTTTTTTGTTTTGTATACCAGTGCCGTCTCATGTGATTGAGTATGGGTATATTGTATAGGAGGATATGGTTGATTAGAAGAACCCTTAATAGTCTAATTTATGAATGGCGGTTTTGCTGAAAACCTATCAATGAAGTAGGTACTTCTAAAATGGACTCACGTGCTTTTCGATACAGTACATACTTTAGCATCGATTTATCTTAATCGAGTTATTCACGCATCGATCATGAAAACGAGTAGGCATGAGTGGGTGAGTACCTACTTGCTACTACAGTTAACAGCCTTCAGAAGTTTGCTACTCTCATATCAACGACAGTTTGTATTGATTGTATTTTAAAAATAGCATGAGACATATTTTTTTCTTATAATAATTGAGTACTCAGCCAGCCTATTTCTTACATGGTTTTTGCTTTCTTATCTGTGGAAATAAACGGACATATTTCATTCCTGAACTTTGTTATGATTCACAGCCCGTTTAATATGGGAATGAATAATCCTTTATTTAAACGTGGGGTTAAATGAGGGGTGCATAAATACGGTGTCTTTAGGTTGGCATCGAATTTCTCATTACAAGCTATACCTATTTTATTTCGTACTAGCTGTCCCCCGCGGTTTCACCCGCGTTCCCGAGGGATGTTCCATTTTCCCGGGATAAACATATATGTTAGTTTAGCTAGGGCATGCCCTATATGTGTGCGAAGTTTCATACAAATCCGTTCAGTAGTTTTTCCGTGAAAGAGTAACAAAAATTCTTACTCAAAAACGTTTGCATTTATAATATTATTATCATTTTAATCTTATATAAGTCATATTTAAAAAAAAAAGTATTGCTATGCCTTCCCTTATTATTTACTAGCTGTCCCCCGTGGTTTTACCCAAGGGATATACAATTTTCCCGGGATAAAAAGTAGCCTATATGTTATTCCAGGATATACTATATATATATATATATACTATCTATGTGCCAAGTTTCATCTATATCCGTTTCGTAGTTTTTGCGTGAGAGAGTAACAAACATACTTACATACAAAACTTTCCTCTTTATACATAGATTGTAATATAAATATGGAATACACCTTTAACGCAGAACATTAACACAATAGAGTTTCTAGTACCGTTTTATTTAATTGTAAATTTGCCAAGTTTCCATCGTAACCAGATTACATAGTTGTTTAATATGTAGCAATAAATACGTTTTATAACAAGTGAGTATAGTCAGGCGCAATTTACAAACCGCTCGTAAGAATAATAATAATATGTAACTCACACATCTTCTACACAAATATTGAAAATACCAGTACTGCAATGTTTGCTTTCTCTGACTAACTTATTGAAAACAAATATTAATACTGTGTTTGCTTTGCATTCATTAAGATTGTGTTTGTTCTGCCCGTTAATGGCATGGCACATTTTAATTGGTATATGTTACTATTGTTTCATAGTTACCGATGGATTGTTGAATTTATTTATGTAAAGATAACTTCACATTTAGTTGCTTTTGAATCTCGGGAAAATCCCAATTTTTATTTTTCACACAGTAGGTACGGCGGGAATTTGATTACCATATTCTCACAGTTCTATTACCCACAAGAATAAATTAGGGAATTGAGCGTAGGCGTAAGCATTGAGGATAAATTTAAACTTCCTTTATGGGCACTACCATTTTTAGAGTTCTGGAATAAAAAGGGTGCTAATGGGACCCTAATATTTTATTGCGGCCGTATCTGACATGGACCTATTATCTAGAAAGTCTTTGTTATAAGTTTTGGAAACTTCATAACTATAATAGATATTATAAGAAAGGACGGTAAATTCTAAACTGAAGGTGGTCATTTCTATAAGCGATGTGAAGTTAACCACAGTACATACAGTACGCGGTAATTTATGATTGGTATCGTCGGATATCCTCTGCAGCAGCGATCTGGTTCGTATTATCCGCTAAATTTAAACGGTTTATCTCATCAATTGTAAATGTTTATAAACCATGTATTATCGGTGAAATTTACAAGCACTTTGAAGTATACTGCACCTGAACATTGAAAACACACACATATTACCGATTTATTAATAACTATTGCAACAAACGTCAGACGAGATAATCGTCTGCGTTACAAGAATATGCTTGCAATTATTAAATAGTGCCTTCATTATTCTTTTGAAATTAATCCAATGGAAGTGCAAAAATACTATGTTCATAGGTTTAATGAATTCTCTACATTATGTGTAGGTATCTGTGTAATCTAATTGCAACGCTTACATTACTGCTCCGATAACGTAAATACTGTGCAACTCTATATGTACTAGCTATCGTCTGCGGCTTCACCTGTGCCTCAGAGGCCCTGGGAGAGAAGGCCAATAAAAAAAACTCGGAAGCGTATCAAACAGGATTCATTGGTACCTGTCTAATAATAGGGCGACAATGTTTCCTTTCATTAATTTTCCAATAAATGCATTCGGGCATTTTCCATTTACAACGTGTTACAAAATACCCCGTAAAAATATAATTAATTTAAAAGCCAACAACCCTAGTAATCTGTCTTGTCTGCGAATCAGATTATTTAACAGGAACGTTACGTAATTACGTAATAGGTACGTAGGCTACGTACCTATTTTACCTAATAGTTGTCTACTTTATTAGTTTTTCTATTTTTCATTCATAAAAATCAGTTTTTTTTGGGTATGTATATTATACAGCGTTACTACGGTTCTTAAATATTATGAATGGACTCGTTATAAGGTTAATTTAACCACCTTTCGGCTTTACGGGTAGTTTTGTAACATTTTATTTTCCTGTTATAAAAATATGATGTGTGGTGTCGACACTAATTTCTACTATTCTTCCTACATGCCCCCGATGCGTTTTTATTATAAGTATTTCGAGATGTAGATATATACAGTATTGATTAGACAATTTTGCAATACTTATCGGTTGCTAATGTAAAGAAACAGTCAATATATGTAGGTGCTTCATCTCAAGATAGCAGCCACCAGGAACGTGTTTAAAATATAGATGTCATAGTACTTGAATGGTTTCATCACTGATGATAAGCGATCACAAGATTTCAATGATAGATTTGCGTTCTTGAAGCAGTCTCAGTATTTTGTTTGTTTAACGAACCATTCTTAAAAAAATTATAAATATAAATTATTTTGGTAATAACATGAAAATCCTTGGAAATTTAGACAAGGAATTAGAGAAATACAGAACCACGTTAACTTCGTTGTCTCTTTCGCCCAAGTACTATCTAGGTTTAGGGTAGTTGAAATAGCTATAAATTAAAACGAATACTGTGAATTATCTTCGCTTGACCATCTTCAGATAAAATTTCAGATAAAAAAGACAAAAAAAATTACTTCGGAGGCAAAAAGTTTACAAGCTCTGTTTTCCTTCCCATCTTCCTTGGCCCTAATTCTCACACTAGATTATCATCAAGGTAATTATATTGCACATATACCTTATGCGGAATTGAAAGGTCAAGCAATCGGAAGCGAGATAAGTACAGTCCGGAAATCAAGTGCGACGTACCAGACCGGGCGACCTTATTGAGAGCACGTACTGACACTTAGCGGACTGTGACATGACTGTGACCTTCGGAATAGTACAGTCAGGACCACACATGCAGTAATGACTAACGATCGTCCTGTTGAAGCCATATTAGGATGTTTGAGGCACGCTATAGGTCGAAAAATTTAAAAGTACGATTACAGATTCCAAAATATATTTCCACATGTATGCAAACCGACGCGGCAGTGAATTTACGGTCAAGTTAGTCAACGCAAATTTGCTTTAAACTCACATACCTACTAAATTAGCATAAACCATTTCAAAGACAACAAAGATAAAATATGATATTCAAATAGGCAGAATTATGTGCAATATTACCGAAAAGCGAAAACAAGTTTATATCAATTATACAGAAAAATCGGTTAGTTCGAAGTTTATTCTATTTGTGTCCATAATTATTCAATAAGTCTAGTTACTAGGATAATATATTACAATGATGTTTAAGTGTTTCAACAAACTAAAGATCAGTAGACAAATGTCTCACATTTAACATGGCTTGAAGTCTTTGTTTATACCATTTGCACGTAACAAATTGCTCTAACTACCTTGTCAATCATTGTTATGATAACTACCTCGCACAGGTGCCATAGTGTGTAATACTCACAATTAAATAACCTTTTGTTATTTGTTACGTCATATTTAAACAATCATTTCGATGGTTAAAACATCTGCTTAACCTTAGTCATTACGTTGATTTATTAAGTGATTAATATTAGCAGTTTCCATTTTTGATAAACATTTACAACTTTATATTTTATTGGGAGATTTTAAATAAGTAATTACATTTTTTTTTTGTTAGTTTAAAGATACAGTGCTAAGGGGTTAGGATTTATCTATACATATAGATATCATTTCTATCCATAACGTTACATATCTCCCCAAAGAGGAAGGCAGAAGTTTCATAATGTTTAGGTACGTTTAGAACTTGGCACATATTTACATTATATATTATATTACAGAAGATTACTATTGATAGCTATTACCAATTACCTTGCTTTTTACTAAGGTAG
Source organism: Habrosyne pyritoides (assembly GCA_907165245.1). NCBI lineage: Eukaryota > Metazoa > Arthropoda > Insecta > Lepidoptera > Drepanidae > Habrosyne > Habrosyne pyritoides. The sequence continues at coordinate 9,695,958 of OU015593.1, read as the reverse complement.
GATAGATAAAATGTCTATTGAAATAAAAATTGAGTAATTAGACTCCAAGCTACAATGTTCCTTAAGTTTTTTAAGTCATTAACATTCTTCAGGAAATCGTTGATTGTCACAAAGACATAATAACTCAAGACTGTAACGGCAGACTTGCTTTGAGTTCCGCAAAAAACTGCTGACCTTGCGATTGACCACGAATCTTAAATTCCTGCTTCACTGGGTGGGAAAATTTGTTACGAAGATGGCATTTTTTTACATTATTGTTAGAAGTAAACCAACTATTATAGGCTGTTATGTGTTGGTTCCTATGAAATACCTACAGCGGAAAATTGTTAATTTTAATGATCTGCCGCGATATGCTTATAGTACCTATTTTTTATAATACCGATAATAAAATTACCAAATATAGGTAATTATGAATTTAACAAGCTATAGTTATTTCGTGTTATATTTAAATGTAATTTGAATACCTACCTAGTAGATGCAATATAGTTTTGAGTTTAAGTTTGAGAAATTGTTTCGATCTAGAAACTGTAGGTATTAGGTTTGTTTTATCGCATCTGGCTGGATGGCTAGCTTCAGTCTTTAATCCCTATTTAATTCGGATCTCTCTTTCAAACTGTGCCTCCGCCTGTTTCTATTTATTGTTTATGTGTTTCCAAAGAGTTTTTATTGTCTGTTTGTTCAAAAAAACATACTTCGTTTGAAAAAGAGTGTACGCATGAGTACGCGTGTCGAATATTGGACACGGTTGGCGGCCACAACTCGTTTACAATAATTCGTTTAAAAAGCAGCGCACTCAGTCGCTCATTCTATAAATGGTATCATGACTCAGAACGCTTTGAATTCACTGCATAATATATCTTTATTTTAAAACCTCTGTATTGATAAAGAAAGATATAATATTAAAAAACAAGTTTACATACCTACCAAAGTTATCATCAAAGACAAGTTTTAGTATTATGATTTTCAAACGAACGGATGCTTTAACTGGTTTTGAACTTAAATACCTATGTATCTTTTTTATAACTACGATCCCGCGGTTTCACTGTTGCGAGGGAACTTATGTATCCCGGAATTACTTATGTATAGCCTATGTCAATCAGGAATAGTGTAATTTTCTATATACCTACTTAGATGCAGTGATTCTGGAGATTACTACTTATACATACCTATATAGCTACACATACTCACAAAATTAGCACTCTCTTAATGTACATAATAATATGCCTTCTTACTAGCTGTCCCCCGCCTTTAACCATTTACGAAAAATTCCGCGTCGAATGGTAGCAGTCCCATCCCGATATGTTTAGTGGTTTTGAAGTGGAAGTGACGGTGCATCAAAGGAACCCTATTTTCCATATCTATATATAGAAAAAAAAAGAAAAACATACACACACCTTTCAATAAAAAGCACCCAACGAGTTCTAATTTATAAAGAAAGGAGGAAAAATATGACAATCGTATCTTTTACTTTTGCAATTTATTTGATATAAAAATTCCAGTCATACATAAGTGTAAAGACAAACACGTTGCTTTATCGAAGAGAAACTTAAGTGCTTAAGTTCATATGACAAGGCGACATAATTTACGTACAAGTGATAAGTTTGCAAGTAATCATAACTCAACCTTGTATAGAGTGATGTTGCCTTCCATTCGATAAATAAATAATTAATGCCCCAGTTTCGAACGAATGTCGCTAGCAAATTGTTACATTTTTTAATGGACAATGGTAACCGACGACTAGGTCTAAGGGTATAATAGATTTTCTTTTATAGAAAACAACAAATATATACATTGTCTTGAATTTCGTGATCGCTCGACCGCCAAATAAATTTGGGGTTTTTTTCATCACTATTGCCCGGACTATACATATCTATATATATCTTAGAGTCTGACATTTCATATGTGCCTTTGAAATCCTATTTGAAAAAGAACAGGATGTCTCGCAAAGACGCAAAGAAGTGAAACTTTTGTATTATAGGGAAAAATTTTAACTATTCAACAATCACTTTTGAATAGCATAGATTGTTAAACACAATTTACCATTAATTTATTTTTCGTCACACAAAAAGGTTTCATCAGAAATCAGAATTTCAAAGCCCTCCCATGAGATGTTTCACTTCAGCAAAAATATTTCATTTCTCTCAGCATCCATTTGTAGAATTATCTCAAACAGCTAAAATACATAAAGTAATCTATCATGACTTTTCATTAACGTCAGATCCGCGTGATGAAGATATCCTTCAATCTTCAATACCTAGTGAATTAACAAATGTTTCCTAACAATACACTGATAGATGTGTAATGTAGCGTAGCTGATTTATAAATGAATGTCTAATTGTTTTCCAACGTAACAACAAACTGCCAGAAAGACCTTGCATTTATTAATACATACTCGTAGTTATGGAATGATTTGAAACGCTGACATCTGTACAGGTGTCAAACAAGGTGAGATCGACACAATATGAGACCGGTGGCTTGTCTGTCTAATGCCTCGCCACAGCGTAACAGGCGTGAAGGAATTCCTATTATTCATATTTAAATACCACATGGTTGTAATTTGGGTCAAATTATCGTACGTGTGCATGTTAAAACCCGTATCACTTTTCCCTAGAACTGAAAGTAAAAGTAGACACTACAATTTCACATTGCATTATTGCACCTACAATACCTAAATAGGGTACTATTTAAGCAATTTTAAGAAAAAGAATAACTTCACTTCTCAAGGTCGACAACGCATTGGCGATGCCCCAAGTGTTGCAAATGTCCACCAGACTGAAATGATGGACCGTCTCCTTGTTTATCGACACAAGTTGTATGAAACAAGAAAAAAAAATGTTTATAGATTAATTACATTATGAATTCAAATCACTGACAACCCTCGCGCTCTTGAAATCACCAGTAGCTGAAGCGTTCACGAGGAAGCTGATATGGTTTAAGTAGTTATTACGTCTATTCTGTCCCCGATAGATAGAGCGTTAACGTGTGTCTACTGTCTATAGACAATAATAAGGTATCGGTGCTTTCAGAAAGAGGGAGATATAAGAAACAACCACAATGGGGGCTATGTTCCGAAGTGAGGAGATGGCTTTATGCCAGCTCTTCATCCAGCCTGAAGCCGCTTATACCTCCGTGTCGGAGCTCGGCGAAGCAGGAACTGTGCAGTTCAGAGATGTAAGTAATAAGAATTTATATTAATTAGGTAGTATTATGAGGTAGTAGTAAGTAATAAGACTAAGATCGCTTGTGATAACACAATCGTGTGTTACAAGGGAAAAAATAAGTAAGTAATTGCACTACTTTATATTTATAACTTTAAATCGCTCGATATCCAGTTGTAACGTCGAGTTCCTATTGATTTTTCTGCTATTTTAGTTTTGTCGCTACATGAAGTAAACTGAAATATTTTAGTGCTTAAAATAACGATGATATTGAACATTACGTCTCGTGCTAACAGCTGAAAATAAGAGGTGTTAAGATATACAACACATTTTCAATGCAGACATAAATCGTGATGTTACTGGTCACGATCAATTTGAACGTTTTACGTAGGTCGACGTTCAATTGATCGACGACTGATGACAGATCGCCAAACTACATTCAATGGTCTCTAAATCTAAAGCTTAGACTATTCAATGACATTTGTCTTGGTCTAGAATGCAAAATAATACAGTCAACTAAGTACAAAATGATGGCGGGTGATTAAAGTGTAACATTTGGTAAGATAGATATATCAAAACCGAAGTAGAACTGCAAAGGTCCTTCCGCCCCGCGCTTTTACCTGCCTTCTAGGATAAGGGTATCCTATACCACTGTTCACTCCCTGGACTATATGCATACCAAATTTCATCACATTTGGTTGTGGCGTTGAGGATTTAGAATAATATATGAGTTGAGCATTTATGATATTTGTAGATAGATGAACATTACAAAAAATAGCTTTATTTCTTCATCAATAAGGTGCAGAATAGTTGAATTGAGATTCAATATTTTTATCACTAAATGTCAAGAGATAAATTTTGACCCAATGATTTTTTCGTTGTGAGAAACTCGTCATATTTCAAGTGAAGTCTAAATAATAAGTAACTCAGGGTTTAGGTTAGGGTTAGGCGTGAATACAACATTCGTTACTTGATTCTCTTATCTGTAAGAAAGTGCATAACTTGTAGCTTGTAACACAAACCAGAACAATAATAATCTCTTTTGGCTATTTTAACACCTGTTCCTTTTTTAAATGACTAAAAAATCAAGGTGGTATTCAAATGTGATATAATTAATTAGTCCAGACCTAGACATTGGACACTAAAAGCCCTCGCTAAAACTTTTTATCAATAAGTTTTATAACTGGTTAACTTATGTCAACGTGATCGGTCTCGCCGAATTAAATATTATCGAGGTAGCGACTCAGTGAGTTTTGGTGGTCATGAGATGGTGGTACAAGGTCATCCACTCCCTGCTCGCGGCAAACCAAGCAACTCGTGAGCAAATAGGTGCAAACGTAAAATAGCATACCGTGCGTGTACTGTAGGTAGGTACATTCAAAATTGTTTCGTAGTTTCACTTGCATACTACCTATATTAGCTAACGCTTGTATCTGTCTTCTTTTACTGTAAACGAATCTTTTGTAGACGTCAGTTCAAATCGGCTATCCTTTACTGATTCACCGTTATTTATAGACTTATTGTTACCCGCGGTTTCACTCGCATTTCTGAGCGACATTACTTATTACCGGGATCTGATATGTTATTCTAAGGCATGCTCTATCTATGTGCCAAGTTTCATCCAAATCCGTTCGGTAGTTTTTGATTGTAAGAGTAACAAATATCCATACATCAATACATCCATTTTCACAATCTTTCCCAATTATAATATTATAATATAATATATAATAATATAATCTATAAATAATACGTATGTAAAAAACCTTATGTTACGTGACAATTTAGTTTTGTATTGTTACTTAGCTGACCCAGATTTAATGTACAAATTGCGAGGTAAGTGTGTGAAGGTATTATTGTATATTACTAGTTATCTACCGTGTTATTCGTGTCGCACAACTATTTCGAAGGATGCAATGATTTTGGATAGGGGCTCGGCGTCATCGACGAGACCTCGCCACAAGACCGGTTCCGATGCTGTCTCCGCAGTCTGATTTACGTTTCACTCAAACACTTCATGTGCATAAAATACTGAGAATTTGCTTTTGTTTATAATCACTCGTATGTTATTTATTTCTATTAAGTAAATATTTATTTCTAGGATTTCTCTGGCAATAGTTGTAGAGATTTAAAATGCCGTTTTGATTGCTAAGAATGTTATATTTAAATCACCTTTATGTATTTGATGGTTATAATGTTTTATTGGGTGATGATGCTGTTGAAGCTTATTATAACTATAGGGTTAATTTTTCTATAACACCCTTGCTGTCAAAACGGGCCTATTACATCTCATAACTAATTATAGTGCATCAAAATGGTAAAACGTGCATAATTAGGATTATGGTCCATAGACAAACTAGAATCTGATGATTGGATTTGGACTGGGTCCGAGTGGGCAGAAATATCAATCGTAAATCTATCGTTCGGAATGCATGTAGTTACAAGTAGGTTCCTAGAACATTAATGAAATGCATATAAATATCTATCTAATCTGTATGTTTTTAGATAAGTAGATAGCATTACATAGAGTGCTCTTACATTATGTTAATTAGTAATAACTAATTAAGTATGACTAGATGACTACCTCAAATAAACACATCGTCACAAATACCTACTTATATGTAACAATCAAATAGAGTAGGTACCTACTTATATAAATTCTTAAAATAAATTGCACGTGATTTTGAAATTGTCTCTGGTAATGCAATTTCATGACTGATCGGTACAAGATTAAAAAGTATTTATTTCAAGTTGATCGACTTATCGAATCATAGCCTCAGGTGGTAGTTGACCCTGGACTCGGTGGAACACAGTGGAATACCTCGACCGGAGATGGGCGTGAAAAAAAAAAGCAAACGCTATGAGCATACCATACTGATGCTAATCACATGGTAATTATGACCAACACAAAATTCCACACCTATAAAAAGATCTAGTCTACATAAGGTACTTCGTTTTCCAATATAAGTAGGTTTATATTTGGTAGCTATACCTTTTTATTTTATTTATTTTAAAAGTTACATGAATATACAATTGTTTATACATCTGCCAAACTGAATTACAGTTTGTCGACAGTTAGTTCTTATGTTCTATTTTTAAATATCAAACGAGGGTAAATCCATGGATTTAAACAAGTTATTAAACTGTACATAAAGTTTGAAAATGGCGGGAAAACAACTTATACTCCACAGATCAAATAATATACACTATACATAAAAAGATCAAAACATAAAAAATATATAAAACCTACATACATGTTTAGAACAATTTCTGGCTAGTGCAACTTGAATACAGGCTGCATATTACAATAGCGGTGTTTTATTTTTAGTCAACTGCAGCAGTCCATTATACTTAGTCGAATAATAATGCGAATGATTCATAAACTTCATTGTTAATCGGTAACAAAAGGTTCAGACTATTATTTTCCAGTCACGGGACTGCGTTTTATTTAACAGTGGAAACCAACATAATCGTATCGTATAGAAAAAAGGAGGAATTTTAATTGACTCGTTACGAGCTGAGGATTCTGTGGATATTAGGTATTTAATGATTTGAGTAACGGGTTGGAATGTTCAAAAATAATTACAGCTTAATTAAATGGGAATTTAATTATGAATACAATGAATTACTAACCATCTTCATTTTTAAGTGAATTTTATAAATGCTCTTAAAATGATACCTATTCTTGGTTTCGATGTAGTATGTACTTAAAATAATTGTGTAGAAAATTACACGGCTATAGCCATATTGCTATACCTACCTTTTACTGACTAGATTGATTTATTTTAATTAAAAAATAAATCACCTAATACAAAGTTTATCGTCTAATTGCGAGTCTCAGTGGATGAATTAAGCTGGGTTGTTAGAACCCTTGGTCTGAGGACCAATTTAAAAACACGAAAATTAAAAAGATGTTGTAAACGGATCGCGAGGTTAAGTCTAGGTGGATGAGCTGGCGAGCCTGAAGAACAAAAGCTTGACTTAAGGGTCCACAGAGCGGTGACAAAAGAAGGGGCGATAACCGACGGCCATTCTGTTAAGACAATGATATTGTTGGAGTAACGGGAAAGTAGTGGTTCAAATGAATATAGGACCGGCGGCAGGGCGACTGTGTAATACTTTCGAAATCGAATTTTGAGCTAGTTTAGGAAGGGTGACGTGATCACGAAGTATATGGTCAGCAAAGCGTTTTGCAAAGGCCGATTACATGTTAAAGGTGACAGATTGATGTGGAAAATAACTTATTTACAATGTTTATCGTATTCGTCCATCAAAATGACCTAGATGTATTCAGATTAAAGTTATGAATATAAGGTTAAGGAATTCTTATAAAACATAGTTTCTACACCCAGCTCTAGTAAGAAAAATAAACTTATTGATTTATAATAAAAAAAAATTAAACACCTTTACCCGGAACTTGAAGAAGTCTAAGATGTATAATATTGTATAGTTCTCTTTAAATCTTTTATAAAAACAACGTCGGTCTATCTTTTATTACAACAATTTTTGAGTTCTCATCATTAATATGACCCATTCTGTTTGCAGTTAAACCCTGATGTCAACGCGTTCCAGCGTAAGTTCGTCAATGAAGTCCGTCGCTGCGACGAGATGGAGCGCAAGCTTCGTTACATCGAGGCTGAAGTTCACAAGGACAGCGTCCATGTGCCAGCCGTCAAGGAGGCCCCCAGAGCGCCTAACCCAAGGGAGATTATTGATCTTGAGGTGAGAATACTAAGACTGCCAAAGGTCCGGTACATATAACCTACTTTATTTTTACAACGCCATAACATGAGAAGAAACAAAATAAAGAATTAGATAACAGAACTAGTGTTTAGTAGAAGTTCAAGAAGTAGTAAATTTTAGTGCAGAGTTCGTCCAGAGAAGTATTACCACCTCACCGATTTCCGTCGTGAAACAGTAGTGCACTTGTATAACTGTGTTTCGGTTAGTAAGGTAAGGGCGCCGAATTACAGGCAGACTTAAAAACTTATCGTCTAAGACCACCATTAGGTGGGCCGTCTGCCTGTCTCTCGGCCTCGGTATGTTGCATAAAAAAAGTCTTCACTCCTACCTTTACCGTTCGTATTAACCCTTCATTTTTCAATTCCTCATACTTAAATTTTACCATCATACAATCAGGCGCACCTCGAGAAGACCGAAAACGAGATATTAGAGCTGTCCCACAACGCTGTCAACCTGAAACAGAACTACTTGGAGCTCACCGAGTTGAAACATGTCCTAGAGAAGACTGAAGCTTTCTTCAACGCACAGGAAGAAATCGGCATGGATTCTTTGACTAAGTGAGTATTAAAATCTATCTAGGCATATTATAAAATCTGTTAGAGTTCTGGTAGTCAAAGGTTGCATCCGGCTCGAAGGACCAGTATTAATATGAAAATTAATGTTATTCATATTGTAAATAGAATCAAGATTTTTATGTCGCTTTTGTCCACTGGAGAATCCATACTTTAAGTTTAAAACAGAGGTACAGGCTAGGTGTTTGAAGCGGCACACGCAGATTCGCAAAGAGTTATAGTGGCATTCACCGCTGCTTAGACACTGTATTTATTACTTATTTTCTCCTTACCCACCTTCTCCACCACCACAAGGTCTCTAATCTCGGATGAGACTGGGCAGCAGACGGCAGCCAACCGCGGCCGCCTCGGCTTCGTCGCGGGCGTGGTGCAGCGCGAGCGCGTGCCGGCGTTCGAACGCATGTTGTGGCGCATCTCGCGCGGTAATGTGTTCCTGCGTCGCGCCGAGCTTGACAAACCTTTGGAGGATCCCACTACGGTACGATTTCAAATCCCTTTTTTTCTGCAGAGTTTTCAGTTGATGGCTAAGGCTTTTTACTATCCCTATCAAGATCACATTTTTTTTGTCATTACTTTTGACCCGTCTGTGGCCCAAATAAGTAGTCGTAGTAAATTAGTTTTTACATAATTTTAGACCACCTACTACTACTATACAGTTATAGTATTTATAAAGTGATATCTCGTATAATATAACTAAATCATATCCCAGATCCTTGGATCCTAAACAGAATCTATTGGCTAATTATATTATTATTGAAATGGTCGTCAACAGGGCAACGAGATCTACAAGACGGTGTTCGTAGCGTTCTTCCAAGGTGAACAGCTTAAATCTCGCATCAAGAAAGTATGTACCGGGTTCCACGCGTCGCTGTACCCGTGCCCGCCCTCCAATATCGAACGACAGGACATGGTGAAGGGAGTGAGGACGCGCCTTGAGGACCTCAATATGGTAAGTTATATCTCTAGCAACATCATCAAGCATGTCCAAGTTTATAAAAATATTTCAACATATATAGGTACGTCTTCAAACTATTCGAGCCTCTGGTCACTTTAAGATAATATACCTCTAAGAGCCTAATCACACTGGCCATTTGCGAGCGAGTTCAAAGCGATGCGAGAGCAAATCGCCAGAGTGATAAGGCTTTAAGACTATGACATCACAGAACGACGCAACACACTAATCCGGTCTGACGACAGATATATTGTTCGTTCTCTGTAACCTATGGCAGTGGGGGATCTGGCAGGAACTAGGGGGCCCCATTCATTTTGGGGCCCTGGACACTTGCCTAGAGTGGCTAATAGAAGAGGGGGGCCTGAACATATCTTAATGTCGCCAAGTGACAGTAAATGGATAGGTTATTTAAAAGTACTTAATACTCAATCGCAATAACGACCGACATTTAAATAGATATAAAACTTAAATATATTATAAAAAAAATGTAGATACCTCATTTATATATATATTCATGTATATATATATACATATATACCTAGCGAACTTTTGATTTACAACAGGTGCTGAATCAAACCCGCGATCACAGACAGCGTGTGCTAGTAAGCGTTGCTAAGGAACTCGCCAGCTGGACCATCATGGTTCGCAAGATGAAGGCTATTTACCATACACTCAACTTGTTCAACATGGATGTCACTAAGAAATGCCTCATTGGAGAGTGCTGGGTTCCCACCGCCGACTTGCCCAATGTGCAGAAGGCTTTAGCTGATGGCTCTGTAAGTATAACATGCCTTAGGTATAACGGGATGTAAATGTAGCATATAATTTGCTGTTTTTACTTCTGAGTTGAGTCAATCTATTCTATGTTGCAATCCTATTTGTTATTTAAATTTGCTAGTTTTATTAATATACATATAAATTTAATACCCATACGATAATAACAGAGCAAAAGGTTGAACATTTTCTGAATATGCTAGCCTGAAATTAAAAGTGATGTTTTGAACATTTTGATTTAGCTGACTGACAAGTCCATATTAGATGTTGAATAATTTATCTTACATACAGAAAACTAATCTACTTTTAACTACAGTTATTAGACACTTAAAATTCCTGGAAAAACATAGAATAAGCCATGACATAACCAAACACAATGCATCCACAAGCAACCGAAATCAGTGATATTACTTTAACAAATTATTTATTCTTCAAACAGAACGCATGTGGTAGCTCCATCCCATCGTTCCTGAATTGCATCGAGACAGACGAGGAGCCGCCGACCTTCAACCGCACCAATCGCTTCACGCGCGGCTTCCAAAACCTCATCGACTCTTATGGTGTCGCCTCCTACAGGGAGTGTAACCCAGGTTAGATATCTTCGTAGATTTGGTACTAGACGTGGATTATCAGTCGTATTTCTTTTCTTTTTAAGAATTTGAGACCTACATAGACTGGAAATTATCAACCATTTAAATGCTTTCCTGGCAACCTTTATCCTAAACAGTAAAGTCAATGTAAGTTCTAGATACTTCAATCCATGGATTCTAGCAGCAAAAAGACCCAATCATAAATACAGACTGACGGAATATTTCTAATTTAAGAATCCTTAGAGTATGATGTCGCTCTATCTTCTTTAACTATATTAACGGGCCAGTTGGCTTGGTGGTTAGAGACCCTGATTGCCAAACCGAAGGTCGCGGGTTCGATTCCCACCCAGGACAAACATTTGTGTGTATGAACATGTCTGTTTGTTCCATGTTTGGATGTAAATATCTATATAAGTATGTATTTAAAAAGTTGTATATGTAGTATGTCAGTTACCTGGTAGCCATACTACAAGCAGTACACTCTGCTTAACTTGGGATCAGGTAACCATGTGCGAAGAATGTCTTGGGATATTTATTTATTATTATTATCTTGTCCCCAGCTCTATACACAATCATTACATTCCCGTTCCTCTTCGCTGTGATGTTCGGAGATCTCGGCCACGGCTTGATCATGGCCATGTTCGGCGCATGGATGGTCACCAAGGAGGTGTCCCTCGCCGCCAAGAAGTCAAACAACGAAATCTGGAATATATTCTTCGCCGGTCGCTACATTATCCTCCTCATGGGCTGCTTTTCAATGTACACCGGGATCGTGTACAACGATATCTTCTCGAAATCTATGAACATCTTCGGATCTAAGTGGATAGTGCCGTACGACAATGAGACGCTGCACTCGACTGGTGCCTTGACTTTGGACCCTAAGGATGCGTATGTGAACGAGCCGTACTTCATCGGTATTGATCCTATTTGGCAGGTAAGATTAAATCATATTTCGTCAGCCATTTTTAGAGTAGTAGAGCTCTTAGTGCAGAGTTCGTCCGGGGAAGTACTGCCACCTTATCCATTTCCGCCGTGAAACAGTAGTGCAATTGCATTACTGTGTTTCGGTTAGAAAGGTAAGAATATGAGATAGAATAAGAAAGAGGAATATGAAGAGAATATAGATAAATGTATGCTATTAGAAGCAAAAAAGTCTGTGAAATGATATGAATAAATTATGAATTGATGCTTTAGAATTCGCTTTTCTTTTTTCAGACTGCCGACAATAAGATTATCTTTCTGAACTCATACAAAATGAAACTGTCCATCATTTTCGGTGTCGTCCACATGATCTTTGGTGTCTGCATGAGCGTTGTTAACTACAAGTGAGTTATTTGTTTAAAATACTATAAATAAGTGAACAATAGCCATATTATGTGCTAAACGTAACGTGCTTGCTAACTAAATAATAAGGTTCATAATTGAATGACGAATTATAAATAAATGATTGCCATTTGAATAATTAATGATCTTCTTTCTCAGCTACTTCAAGCGTCGCTACTCCATCTTCCTCGAGTTCTTGCCGCAAGTTATTTTCCTGTGTCTGTTGTTCTTATACATGGTTTTCATGATGTTCTACAAGTGGGTTGCATACAGCACGTTCAACGAAGGTAAGTTAAGCCGCCAATTATTTTTAAATTAACTTTTGTCTTCGAATGTTATAACATTCATAAATGATTAAGGAGTTAAGCGTGAAGAAGGAATATAAAAAAATGTGTCTTTGAATATCTGAGCTGATGGCAGTTAGGAAGGACTACTGTACCAACCTTACTTCTGCGATAATTAAGCAAGGAAGATGAGACTCTGGTAATTTTTAGTCGTGGTGCTATGTACATACAGATACAATAAACAGTTCCATTATTCCACAGAACAAGCTTACACCCAAGGTTGCGCCCCATCGGTTCTGATCCTGTTCATCAACATGATGTTATTCTCAAGCACTACACCAGAGAGCGGCTGCAAGGAGTTCATGTTCGAAGGCCAGGGTACTATCCAACGAGTCTTCGTGCTTATCGGCCTCTGCTGCATCCCCGTCATGTTGCTTGGAAAACCACTGTATCTGCTCTGCACGAGCAAGAAGGACAAACACGCTAAGGTATTTAGAAGAACTTAATTATCATAAGGAACACAATATTCTTTAATAGTTTTTATTTTTTTTCTTTTTGGTTTTATGCTGTTATTTTTCGTATAACATGAAACAAATCAAACTGTAACTATCTATAAATGTATGGTTATACGGGTAGTGCAGTGTATTGCAATATCCGTGCGAGTCGGGGGCGCTGGTGACTTGTAATACAGGTTTTTAACCTACCACAAGCACCAGGTCTCTCACAAAGCAGGTCTGCATTGTACTGTATACCAACTTGCTTTGTATTGTATTGTGAAAGCGTGTGAGAGAAAAATAAAATAAAGTTTTAATATTTCTAGTGTTACGTCAGCTGGACTGAAAGTCAATCCATTCTTGGTTATCCTGCTCAACGATCTCTCTCCTATATATTTAAATATTGAAAATCCTTGGCAAAGGTACTGAACCCATGGCCGGTAAAAAAAAGGATTATTCACTTAAATCCACGATAAATCTCCCTTACAGCCAGAACAATCGAACGGCAGCGTGAACCAAGGCATCGAGCTCCAGGAGCAGACAGACATCGAGGGCCCGCCGAAGCCCGCAGCCAAGGCCGCGCCCGCCGACCACGAGCACGACGACGAGGCCTTCAGCGAGGTCATGATCCACCAAGCCATACACACCATCGAATATGTGCTCAGTACCATCTCGCATACTGCCTCTTATCTGCGATTGTGGGCTTTGTCGCTTGCTCACGCAGGTATGTTTCACTGGTTTTTATTCGACTATTTATTTTGGTTTTGTAAAATTTTCTATAGATCTCTGACTATAACGTTCCTTGCTAGGGATAAAAAGTTTATTAATGCTTCGAAAGAAAACACTTCAGGCCCCTTGCTCCTGAAATTCACGACTTTTTAATAAAAATAATAAGATAATTTGCTCAGGAACTTAAAAGGTTTATAATTTCAATGTCCGCCGAATCGTTTAATTGCCAAATAGCCGTTTGAATGTTAAAATTTGCATCTGCTTAGTACGTAAAAAGCGTAGAAACGTTTAGACTTTACAAACTAAAAACATATTTAAATGCATAGCTTAATATAATTTGTCCCCTCCATGTAACTAATATTGCCAAATATTCGCAGAATTATCGGAGGTGCTATGGAGCATGGTGCTGACGTTTGGTCTCAAGGACCACAACTACATCGGCGCGATCAAGCTGTACGTTGCGTTCTGCTTCTGGGCGCTGTTTACGCTCGCCATCCTCGTCATGATGGAGGGTCTGTCTGCCTTCTTGCACACGCTGCGTTTGCATTGGTAATTATTTTATATTATTTATAAAATATGGTTAATATTATGAAAATTTTAAGTTAATTAGCTTGCTTTACAATTAATTAAATTCCTTGTTTTATATTGTATATATGTATTACATTATATCAATACTAGCTGTCCCCCGCGGTTTAACATATAAACTTTCCTCTTGAATATCTCTCTTTTGATGAAAACTGCATCAAAATCCGTTGCGTGGTTTAATCTGATCTAGATCTATGCGTACAGTCGGTGAGAAGCGACTTTGTTTTATACTGATAACGATGGAGCAGACAAACATTTCTCTCCCAAACTACGTTGAACCGAGAATAGAAAATGTCTTTTAAGGAATTTTGTAAGTCTCCTTTATATCCTAACACACTACTTAATTATTTCCAGGGTGGAGTTCATGAGCAAGTTCTACACAGGCCTGGGTTACATCTTCCAGCCTTTCTGCTTCAAAACGATCCTCGATCAAGAGGATAGCAAGGATGATTAAATAGTTGTTAATTATATATCGTAGTGTAGAATACAACAGTATTTTTGATTATTTTACTTTCAGTAATGCATTGGTCACAACATGAATTGAATTGAAAATATAATTTATGCAAGTTAAAATTGTTTTATTGTGCGAACTATTTACATTATTACTCACAGGCAGGACGGCACTATAACACCTCAGCGAATATGAAACTGAAGCAGTAATTCAACTCTAATTATTCGGTAAAAATAAATATGTCGATTAATGAATAGGCATGTGTAACTCAGCTCTGAACCGATTTAACAGATCAGATCACACCTACTTGAACTGTTGAGTTGCGGCTCAAGAACAAACTAAACAGCTCACGGTTCACTAATTATTTAACAGTCTGTATACAATCAGTGATCAATTCTGTCATATTGTGTCGTTGCCGAACTGCGGCGGGGCAGCGGCATAGACTCTGTAATCAGTCTGCAATACTCGAGCTGATGAGGTGAGCTGAACCGCAGCTCACGCATTTTGGTTAAGTTACCCATATCTTTTAATGAACCTACAACATGGAACCCTCATAGGCTAGCATTAGATTGATTTGATGGACTTTAATTACTACTTAAGCTATTCGCTGTGACAATTGTTAAAGCAAATATATATACAATAAGTAATAGAATTTTCCCAGTCTAACTGGCTAACTTAAGAATATCAAAGTAACAGGTCCAATAAGCCTTCCTTGTCTATTTATATAGCGCTGTCTCTCACTCAGTACAACTTCAAGTTTAAGTGTTGTTTTCTTTAACATAGCTTTACAGACAATACACTTTTTTCTTCTATGTGATACATTAGACGCATTTCAAATAGTTTAAAGATATGTGTGACTATGTTCTTAAATTAGATTTAGCCTTGTCCAATATTTCTTTCTTAATCTTCGGATAGTCAGGATGAACTTTAAGTATGTGTCGACAGACCACGATGCATTCTGGATATTTCTTCAGTTTGAGATAGGCATGAGCTAATTTGTAGCCGACTGCTAGATCATTCTTGCCTGCGTATGTCCACGCATTATCATAGTTGTGTGCTGCGCTTTTGTAGTTTTGTTCTTTTTCTGACAAATAACCTGAGGACAAGCGAAGATTAAATTAAATTGATGCGAATTAAAGCATCATTTCAGTTGAACTAGGCTCATCAAAATCACCACTTGAAATCGCTGTAGCGAGGTCATGAAGATCGGCCTACCAGTGGATAGATGGCGCCACATGGTTCAAATGCCATTCGCAATCTTGCATCACACTATCGAAGCATTCTCGCGACATTAAAATAAATACATACAAGCTTCCAACATCAACAGTTGCATAACCCTGCCTAAGCCCTTCCCTTTTGAATGGAGGAGTCTCAACACTCCATAATGCTATGCAAATTAATTTCAACCTTTAAAATTCTTACCCAAGTATTGATAGGCAGCAGCGCAGGAATTATTGTGATTGAGTACTTTAGTCAGTAGCTCTTTAGCGGCGTCTACTCTTCCAGAACTTATTTGTCCATCGGCGACTTCCAGCCAACACCTAATAGACAAGAAATAAGTAAATAAATAAATAAATAAATCCCAAGACACTCTTCACACATGGTTACCTGATCCCAAGTTAAGCAGAGTGTACTGCTAGTAGTATGGCTACCAGGTAACTGATATATTACATATACAACTTTTTAAATACATACTTATATAGATATTTACACCCAGACACAGAACAAACAGACATGTTCATGTTTGTCCTGGGTGGGAATCGAACCCGCGACCTGCGACTTAGCAGTCAGGGTCGCTAACCACCAAGCCAACTGGCCCGTCTAACTATTATTTGCTCACATGTTTGTATACATGAAAAAAAAATAACAATTGTTTAATAACGTTACCTCTCCAAGCCATCTGCTTTTTCAGGTGTCCAAGGAATAGATGAAATTGTTCTTTTCAGTATATTTTTAGCTCGAGTTGGTTGCTTTACTATGTTGTAACTGAAATTATAAAGCCTCCATCATCGTCGACATAGTAATCATAGTAAATTACGTAATACTTCTATAGATATAAGTAGCAATAGTTCCAAATAAATATTGTTCTAATAAATACACACAAATCGCTCTCGACACGGTCACACACACACGCACACACACACACACACACAAACACATACACACACATATTCACACTTCCATAGCCACACCCACATACATACAAATACACCTTTGCTTTGCCTACCTTATTAATTAAATTTAAATTTTCTTCCTTTCATTTTATTTTTACCATATTTATGTTTTGCTCGTAGCAATTTTTAAATAGTTATTAAATAGTTACTATTTAATAAACAGTACATATGTCCGCGGCGTGAGGTCCTGGTGACCTGTAAAACAGGGTATCCTAGTACAGGCACCAGTCTCTCACAAAGGAGTAGCATTGATAAACTGTGTAATGTTAATTTTAACAACTTACCTAGATATTAAGTAAAAAAAAAAAAAAAACAAATAAACAATCCGCAGACATACTAAACAGTCAAATGAGAATTTAGCGAGAAATATAGGAGTCAAAATCCACTTACGCATTAGCAATAGCCATAATCAAGTAGGGGTCGTCTTGATAGCTATCTTCAGTGACTAGAGGTAGTAAGTCCTGCAATACTCTTTCCGCTTGTGGTTTCTGCTTGGTTGCCAAGTTCAAGAGCGCTTGGAGTGGCTTACGGTCTAGTGGCGCTACTTCCACAAGGAGCTTCTCAGCCGTCCTGAGCGCTAGCATTTTTGTGTCACTGTCAATAAAATATAATTTATGAGGTACTTTTACAAGTTACTTTACCCATCGGCTTCCAGCATGGAGTTTCACTCGCGTTCCCAGATTGAAAAGTTCCCTTTTTATTTCATTACCTTATAATTAACATCTGATCCCAAACTTAAATAGATAAGTATGTTTTGGGAAAAAAAAAAATACAGCCAGATACAGACCAAACAGACATGATCATGCACATAAATGTTTGTCCTGGGTGGGAAACCGTCACCCGAAACCACGACCTGCAGCGACCTTGCTGAGTTTCTTGCCGGTTCTTCTCAGTTGAAGGCTGACTTCCGAACCGGTAGTAGCTTCAGTAACTTTAAATTTGACCTTCATAAGTGCCTTCTGAGGGCCTAAACTGAATAAATGGTTTTGAATTTTGAATTTTTTGAATAGTCAGGGTCCCTAACCACCAAACCAACTACCAACTGGACGGTCAATAATTATGATATTATGGTAGGATGCCAGATGGCAGTAGTAGCTCACGTGTCGTCGCTGGCGCTGGCGCTGGCGCTGGCGATGGTGTCAGCTCGGGCGTCGGGCGCGTGGTGCGAGAGGCACAGCAGCACCATGCGGCGCGCGGCGCGGCGGCCCCACGCGGCCGCTCGACGCGCTTGGTTCAGCTGGCGCAGCGCCGCGTTCGCCTTGCCGCTGTACATCGACCATATACCCGCGCAGTAGTAGTAACCTAATGGAGTTTCAGTTTTTAAGATCACAGTTCCCCCGGGGTAGTACTACCGCTGTTAGTTGCTAGCCATAAACAACAGAGAAAGTATTGACTTTTTACTTCATACCGTGCTCATTCTGGTCGTTACATGTCTCGGAACTAAGCAAGCGATTATTAAAATATATTAATCCGCCATATAAAAAATATATTTTAGGTAAATATTTATTATTCTGTGTCCCCCACAAAAATTTATATAGATGGAGGTGCATTACGACCACTCTTCCAGACGTAACCCTGCTTCCAAATCTCAAAAAGCACCGAATGGTATTTAAAATAAATAAATTGTACGTACTTATTACATAAATTTTGCAAGTAAATAATCAAACCTGGATCGTCATCTTGTTCCAGCGCCTGTTTAGCTGTATCCAAGGACTGCTCTGCTTCAGCCAACTTGCCCCGTCTCCACTGGACTTCTATGAGTTGCGCAAGCGCTTCCCAACTGGTTGGCTTTACCGACAATATCTGGTTTAAATGTCGCTGAGCTGTTTCCAAATCAACCTGTAAAACGTTTTATATGTATTTTTTGATGTGTAACATTTTATGCGGCGAGTCAGACCAGCTGATGGCGTGGCGACATTCACTTTTAACAAAAAAGTGGACATAAAAGTATTTTTTAAATTTAAACTGTCGTCAACGTATAAAAAACAGGGCTTAAATATGGACTTTTATGTCTATCTCCACCATTTCAATGAAATGGGACCAGTGTGCAAGAAAGACGATTGTGGTGAATTTTTAGTTTTGGTATTAATTTAATAAAGAATATTTTTTCTTTATAAATATCACAATATTTTGTATTGATCTAACTAATGTTAGTACAGTGACTCTTACCTTCCGAAAAGCTAAATCAGCCATCATGACCGCAGCAGATTCATTATTGGGATCCGTATTTAACAAAATCCCACATGTCTGTTCACATTTTTCTGAATTATTCATCTGAAAGAGGTTTATCACGTATCACATGTCAGAGTTCTAAAATGCAGAACAAACGTGGAAACAGTGGCGTAGCTAGATTACCAAAGGCCCTGGGGAAAAAAAATGAGTAGGGCCCTAACTAAACTATTTAAAATCGTTTGTTTCCCCCCTTCGCCAGAGCTTGGGGGCCCGGGGCACTGCCCCATCTAGCCCTCCAGTAGCTACGCCATTGATTGTAAGTCAGAGTCCGAGGGGCCCCTTGAGCTTGGGGGCCCCGGGGCACTGCCCTAGCCCTCCGGTAGCTACGCCACTGAGTGGAAAACCTCTTATGCATTGGTTCTGTGATTTTGAATAATACTTACTTGTGCATACAATTTAGCCAATGCCAACAAAGTATCGGGGTCCCTCGGCGAATGTACCAAGGCCTCAGAAAACAGATGGGTCGCCACGGCAGGCTCTTTCGTTGACTTCACTCTAGCTAATGAACAGAGTATCATGGACAACTGTTTCTTCTCCTCTTGCAAATCTCCTCTAGAGTCAATCTCTATTCTCTTCACGATTGTTGTTTGTAAGTCTTTAGCTTCAGATAGGATTAAGTGAACATTTCCAGCTGTCGGATTCTTTAGTTCTCTGCTCCTTGCTTGTATCACTAGTAGTCTAACTCTACGCTTCAGTGTGTTTATGTCTTTATCCTTATTGTACATTTGGTTGAGGTCGAATGATATTGTAGAATCTACTTTATCGTATTGTTTTAACTATGGAAAATGATTAAAATAATTTGATAATGCAACTGTTGTACACATGCTTTGCTCTTGGGTGTCTAAAGACAAGAAAGCCTCTTTCCCATTTGCAAAAAAAATACAAATAATTTTTTGAGACGTTATCTAGTTAAATCTAAACATTCTTACCTTTACTAGTAGTTCAAGATATTCAAATTTGAGTTCATCATCAAGCAACAATTTGATTGCATTTTCATAATGATGTGTTGCCTTTTCATACTCATGCATTTTAACTAACGCAGTCCCAAGTTTTTTTACAAGCTGGATATCTTTTGGGTTTCCTTTGAGCGCTGCTTCGTAGGATTCCACTGCTTGAATTGGTTCTATAATATGGAAATACATTTCATTGTGATTGCGATAACAACGCGGGTCTAAAATAAATACATAGTTTTGAGTTTTTTGATTTTTGGACTTAATCTACGACGGGCTTGGCTAACCGCCACGCCATCATGGTTTCGATTCCCACCCAGGACAAACATTTGTGTGCATGCCCATTTCTATTGTGGGTATTATGTCTGGGTGTAAATATCTATGTATTTAGTTAGTATTAATTTAAAAATAAGTAGTATATCAGTTATCTGGTTTCCATAGTACAAGCTCTACTTAGTTGGGATCATTCGGCCGTGTGCAAAGAATATCCCAGGATAATTATTGAATACTCAATGTTTCTAAGATTGAATCAAAACAACATGTATATTTTAAACTCACCATGTATAGACATGAAGGCATCGCCCATCATTGTGTGTGCATCAGCCATCGGATGATTGCTGACTATCTCTTTAAAACACGATGTAAACATAGCTCGATCTTTTTTCTCTTTCAGATAAATATGCGCCATTTTGCTATGTGCTTGAAAGTAATACGGTTGCCCAGGTTTAATCTCATTTAAAATATCAATTGCGTTATCAACGTCACTTTTCTTCAGTGCTAGCTCCGCTCGAGCGATTAACAGACGAGTTTCTTCAGAAGTATAAGAGAATTCTTGTATTGCTTCCTAAATAATAAAACAAACCACTGATTATAATGTTCTAATTGTATAAAATTTCAAAAGTTGTGTCTATATTTTACCTGCATTGTTTTTCCGGCCTCAGCTAACAGACTTAAAGCAGTCTGAATTTCAATAACTTGCAGATATAAGGTTGCCTTATCTATAATATTTAGATCCGAGTCATACATTCTGCTCATAATATTCATAGCGCTTTTGCTCGTTGCTATCTGAAGGCCCGTTGAAAAACTAGACAGAGCTTCTTGGAGCTGATTGTTACTTTTTAAAATAATACCGTTGAGGAAGTGGTACATTGCACTATCTCTGATTTTAAAATTGTAGCTCAAACACATCTCTAGACATTGAGCAGCTTTAGTAAATGCCTGTTGCTGAATGTATATTTGGGCTAGCAAAACTTGGCTACCAGCGTGAGTACTGTCTAGCTCATTCACCTGTTGAGCTAGCTTCTGAGCGTCACTCGCAAAACCAAACAGAAACTTCAGCTTCGCCAGTTCGTACACAGCGTTAATTAATCCAGGGCAAGCATCACATACTGTGTTTAAAATCTTGAAACAATGTGTGACTGAAGGGTTGTTCCCTTCCTGGGAGTATAACAAATAACCAACAATAATATAGGGCTTTTTCGGTAAATGCTTCCTATACTCCTTGTACACCTCCAGCAGAAAATCAGGATCTAAGTCTTTGACGTATGTTAGACTAAATGGTTGACGTTTTGCAAATAAAATCTTGGTCTCATAAGCGGTATTTAAAAATGATACAGCTTTTGATGAATTCTTTACATTTAATTGGGCCGATAGGTAATACAAAATTGGCAATTTTGTTGTGCCTTGCATTTCAAATAGGAGCTCTACCTGTTGGGCGATTTGTTCTGTTGGACCATGTTCAAACATTTGACATAGTGTCAATCCGCATAGAGCATTGATAGAGTTACTATCAATTTTACTGGCTGCTTTGAAGAAATTCAAGGAATCTTTATATTTCCCCTGGAGAATACATTGGTATCCGACCTCACTCAAATAATCCACATTATTTGAATACATTTCTGATGCATATTGAGCAAACTTGTATACTTGAGAGAGAACTGCACTGGCTCTTCCACAAATTTTAGAAAATATTTGGGTGGTATTATAAAACTGGTAACCATTATGTGTTTCTTCTGTTTCCAGTACACCTAAAAATCTATTCAATTGATCGGCAGCTTCTATGAAGTCTGCATTTTTGCACAGTGCAATAAATATTCGAATCTTCAGAGCCTCAATATTATCAGGTTCAATAGGAAATATCCTCTCTATTGTGTCATATACTGCCTCCCACTTTTGCAATGCAAATTCATTTCTCATTTTCTCTACAAGCGGGACTATTTGTCCTGGGTTGTTAACAATTAGCCTGTCTAAAGTCAAGTTTGATGCTTCATAGTCTTTAGCAAAATATTTGAATTTAGCTAGCCCAAGGAGTGCTTCAACATTTCTATCACTTTTATTGAGGGCCAGTTCTAAACAATCTAAAATGGACATGTGCATTTCTCCTACATTCATGTACATATCATTCCAACCTTTTAGTATAATGGCATCGATGTTGTTTGAATCCTTTCTCAGTGCTTTGTTAATGTATTCTGAAGCTTTCTCATGCTTATCAGCTATAGATAGGAAGAGTCCTGCATAGTAGAAGGACATAGAATTTGCTTGTTTTTTCTCTTCTTTCAACTTAGACTCGAGGTTGTACAAGGCTTCTCGTTCTAGTGCACTGAGTAGTTTGTGGCCATAAATAAGAGCAATAACAACACCTAATTGTATATCTCTCTCAGATTGTAAAGGATTCAGTTCACCTATTCCTCTTTGCACTTGCCCTTCTAATAAACTAGCCAGTCCGAGATAAAATAAATATTCTGAAGTGTCATTTAAATGTAATGAAGCTTTTTTGGCAATTTTTTTAGCACTACCATAGCATTTTTCCCGTAAATAATAATGTATATTACATCTATACCAAGCTACCTCCATTTTAATAAATTTACATCTATTCTAATTGCATTTTAATGTTCAAAGGTTTGTACTTTTTTGAATTATTTTCATAGAATTTTGCTAAAAAGTGACATTTGCAAGTCACATCTAGCTTATTATCTAGAGCGTGGTTGAATGCATGCTGTTGAAGAAATAAAGCTGATGTTAGAATCATGTGAGGCCACATCTTGTAAACATGTATAATACAATGTATGATTGGATACCCCAATCATTGATAAAAATATTCTTGTTATTTATAAATCACCTATTCTGATATTAACATGTTGACTGCCCAGGCTATTTTGTTTACAGTCCCTGGTATCTCCATGGGTATTACATGATAATCTGTTCGGTTTTAAGTTTTAAGACTAAACATTGGTGAATGCTGTATAAATAGTGCACAGACAATTAACATGTTAAGTAACATGAAGAAAGGATCATAGCTTCATTTGACCTTTTAGTATAAACTTTCATGCAAGTACTATGCATTTTAATGTGGTGCATCTGTGAATGGATCTCCATCAATCTCTAGGATTAACTATATCATAATATGTAATGTAACATATGTTTGAACTAACCTGCGCTAATAGTTTTCCAACTCCTTTACCTTGAAATGCTTCTGGTACAAGAGTTGTGATAAATGTTATATTTTTACCACTTTTCTCATATTCTATTACAGCCTCTTCTGCAATTTTGAAAAGAAATTATGAAATTGGAAAATAATTATTGAGAAAATATGAGAATTTTTGCAATGGAATCTTTGGTATATTAGTTCAGTTATATATATTTTTAGCAGAGCTTTTGTAGCCGGGATTTAAAGGACTTAGCTCTGCCTATTAGAATGTTTCTATTTAAAAAACGAAACATATTTATATGTCCTGTCAATCATGTGTAGTAACTATGTAGCTTACAATTCATATATTTTTTTAGGCAATAGTTTTGCTATTGGCTTTCTATACATTATTATTAAATATTCAGATGTTGAATTCCACTAAATAAACCAATGCAATGACAGGTTTATTCTCTGTTCAGCAGAATCATTATTCTATCTATGAATGCATTAAATTCAATTTGTTTGATTACAATACAATTATTTGTGGTTATAAATTAGTTGTCCCACAGAGGGGAAGCCTGGTGATCTGTTATACAGGTACATTCTGCCTACATCAAACACCAGTCTCTATGTAAACTGCAATATGACACTACTATTTTATTTATAGGATATTTATTTATTATTTTTAGTGATGTAAGTAATATTGAGAAGTATTTTGTGAATCCTATGAACAATGCCTTACTATAATCACTTAATACACTTTGTAAGCTTTTGAGGGTTGGAATTACGACGATAACAGAGGGAATAACAAAATAAGTACATAATAACCATTATTTTACTTACCGCCACGCATCGCCACAGCAAACTGTTGCTTAGCAACATTGTTGACAACTTTCAAGCCCTCCGTGGAGAATGCTCTGAGTCCAGCCCTTGTTAACATTCCAGACATAGGAGTATTTTGATTTGCTCAATGTAACACGTATTCCAGTATTATAAATATACTGAAATCGGATGTTATACAAAGCACAAGAAAGATAACCTTCCCAAACCGTGTCATTCATTCATTCATGACAACATAACAAACATAACATTACAATAATAACGTAGTGATTATATTCTCCCTGTTTGAGCATTATAATCACGACGTTAAATCGTAAAGTGCGTAAAATACTCGACAAGGGGAAAGCAATCCGCAAATTCCACAACTCTCAGTAGATAGTTCGTTTGACAACTTCAGATTCAGGAGGAATCTTATTCTCAAGCGTTCGATACTGTATTGTTATCACACACCAAACGTCATTTACATACAATATTACCATTATTTTCGAAAAATGTGAAGCGAGGTATATTATACCACAACTTTTGAAATTTGAAAACTGTGCTGGAGATAATAATTATGTGATTGATTTAATGAAACTGTTAAACATTAATAGAAATAAATAAATTATTCCTGGACAGCAGAGATTGGAGTTCCTTCAAACACGTCCGAATCACATGCGAACAAATTACAGCACAGTTTTTATCTTCATACAATTTGGTCTTTACATACTTTAGGTATCTACCTACCTAGTTACTAGTACGATCGTGGGTATCTATAACTGCGGTGTGAAGGCTAGTGGTGGAGTAAGTAGGTATCTACTAGGGTGGCTTTTAAAACGTTTGAACACATTGTTACTTCTATTATAAGCAAGTATCTCATCACTATTTTTCTTTCATATTTCACATTTTTTTTAATGTTACCTATAATAAGTATTTTGTAATTGTTAAATATAAAATTATGTAAAATTGAAATTATAAAATAGCCAAAAAGTCAGAATAGATAAAATTGATATAAAAAATGATTTGATAAAAAAGAATGTAACCTTGCTGAGTTTCTTGCCGGTTCTTCTCAGTTGAAGGCTGACTTCCGAACCGGTTGTAGCTTCGGTAACTTTAAATTTGACCTTTATAAGTGCCCTCCGAGGGCCTAAACTGAATAAATGGTTTTGAATTTTGAATTTTTTTTTAACTATATAGCAGTGTGGCAAAGCTGTCGCTGTCATTCAGCTCGACCATCACGGACTTTCAAATTTCAAAAGCACAGGCAGGTTCGCGGTTACCAATCTGACGGGAAGAAGATTTATTCCTTTGAAGATAACATATCACATGGCCCATTTCAAAGGCCGTTGCCTTTGATATGGGACGCCACGTGTCACCCTTGCACCGACCCGTCTCTCAGAGATAATAAACAAAGCTGGCAACGCGGCCACGGCAGCAGACCCCCTCAGACGTATATAGTTTAATTCGGTTATACTTAGTAAAATAGGTACAAGATATTGAAGGGGTTGAAACTCTAGCTCCGTAGAGGCCGAGAACCCACCATGTACACAAAAAACTTGGCAAACGTTTCGTCGAAGCTAATTGTGACCGGGATGCTGGCTAATACCCCAGTCAATTAGCATTGCCACCCAATGACGTGCAATGTCACCAGCATTTTGGGGACGTTAGGGGAGAGAGGGGTAATAGGAGTGCGAGGGCGCAATAGTAATATCAGCGTTCTTACATCCAGATGAAAGTTCATAAACAAAAGAATATCGAACTATAATACTATAGTTGCATTGGTAGCCTGCCGCCATTTTCATGCGTTTTCGATGTAATTTTACAAGTGCTCGAAATAATAGCTAAGTAGGTCCATTATAACAGGAAATCGAAGTATTTAAGTAATTTAAAGGGTGACTGCATGAAAGTTTAAATTATCGATTTAGAAAACATTTGTGGTGCTATAGCACCATTTTTTTTTATCGAATTGTTTTACTCATTATGTATAAGTATGACTCGGGTAATATGAGTTCTGCAAATGATTTGGATATCGACACCCGTCAAACATAGTCTTGTTGAAATAAAAAATATGAATGGAGTAAAACGGTTAAAAATGTACCGAAAGCAAAAAGCAAGACCCGGAAAATGGAACCAAATTAGACCAAAAAGGGTGTATACTCCAAGAGCAAAACATTTCTTCATAGTCAGATATTAGTCTCAATAGGATATGTGATAATGATGATTACAATAACTGCCTAGTATGTAAGGAATTTGGTCGGGACAATGAAGTATGGTACAGGTGCACTTCTTACGGGTTGTGGGCACATGCAAACTGCAGACTACTGTAAGATTAGGCTGAATCTCATTGTCCCCTTAGTTACTATAATTACCCTCATGTGAGGGCAACGGTGGTCAACGGGTTTTTTTAAGTTTAATATCTATTGTTATGATAGTCCAAAGATAATGAAACTGTCTAAGACTGATAATTTAATACTTAATTAAACTTAGTACCATAATAGCTGATTTTAATAAAGCTTAAACTAAAACTACATGTTTTATTTGACTTCTTGCCCATTACCCCTTTCTCCGCTACCAGTGATAATGTTATCCTAAAATAATATTATAACGGCGAAAGTGAGTTTGTTCATTTGTTTGTATGTTTTTGGCTAATTAATGAACCGGTCTTGCTGAAATTCGGCACACACCTAGCTTATAGTACCTGGATGGCCGAGCATTGCTCGGGATTTCATTACTAACGTGACTTCTACCGTTTTCTCTTTTTTAAAGCAATGTCATATATACCTGGATACGAATTAGATGCGATAATAAAGGGCTCCCAATAACAGTATTTCTCACAAAAGATGTAACTTGAAAACTGTACCTTCTAATGACATTTTAGCAGTTTTTCTGAAAATGAATCCTAGCTAGATCGATTTATGGCCCCCGAAACCCCCTGCATACTAAATGACATGAAAATCGTTGGAGCCGTTTCCGAGATCCTAATTATATATAATACAAGAATTGCTCGTTTAAAGGTAATAGATAGAGAGGGACATAGCGTTATTATTCCGGAACCACGGGGGATTCTATCATTTGGATTTTGCTTAGTTTTTATCGTTCTTTTATTGTAATGTCATTTGTAAATAAATCAAAATATCAAATTAGAAAAGCGTTTAGATTTATGCAATGCGTGAAAGGAAGCTCCATCACCATTTAGATGACCGACCGAGTTGTTGCCCTTGACTAGTCTTGATGTCCGATGATAAATTATTATTATATCATCGGTTGGATTTTTTCGGCCATAATACAGACAGATGAGTTGTAGGGGCTAGATGTAAGCCAAAATGACCATTACTCACCCGTTGGTAGGTAGTCAATCATTTACATGGCACAGGTGACTAGCAGCAACAAAATGTTGTGGTCGTAAAGACTTTAAGATGGGTTCTTAAAACAACCTAACATATAAAATAAAAATAAATAGATTCATTTCGAATTCTTAATAATTTAGCAGTAGGATAAGAGTTGAAATAAGTAGAAGGTAAGCTTAGTACTTACTACTTAGTGCTAATATCGAATAATACATTCTTTATGCATATGTATCTACTGTGCGTTGAAGAAAATAAAAAGGCTTCTAATCGATAATTCGTTCACTTGTCTACACGAGACATGAACTTGTCAAGAATGAGTCAACGGTGGGTGCTGCCGGCTGCGTCCGCGCAGGCTGTCGAGCGACAGCCGGCGCAGTCGCACACGGGGCGCAGCGCGCGCGACGCGCCCTCGGCATCCACTCACAACTGTGCGCGAGTGCTTGACCCAAACTTTAGGGTCGGTATCGTAATATGTGAACTGTGAAGGACGTATTTAAAACAAACACGTGAATAAGAGACAAGTTAAAATGTATAATTATTTATTATTATTAAAGGAGTTTGCGTATATTAGTCTTACTCATCCTTAATAACAATAGATTACCTACCTATCAGTTGAAACGAATAGTAAATATTGAATAGTTAGCAGCTCAATTAGCACCAATTTAACACAGCCTCGAAATAATTAAACCTTAATTGATGGTAACTAATTCCTAAACAAGTGTAAGTGATAGGCCTAAACTTCTTAATGTCGGTTAAAATTAAAGATAGCATATTCAAGGGTATTTTTAAAAACTAGCTGTTTAAGGCGAATTTGGAATTTTTTATTGAGGCCTATAGAATTGAACAATAATAGGCTTGGTGCTTATTTCTGCCATTTGTATAATACTTGCAGCTTTTGATCTTATCATAAATGTTTGCTACTCTAAAAATAATAAACAATACAAGGAAACTTTAGCTTTCAATCTAATCTATATTCTAAAGGCTCTTTAATAGCATTCAAGCGTAGGTGTTGTTTAAAATTCAATCTACCGAACTGCGGTTAAAAAATGACGCACATTTCCACTTGCAGATTTTAATCGTGAGAACATACCAACTCAAAGTAGTGAAGTGTTTTGTTTTATAACTGTGAATATATTAACAGATGTGATACAGTGTTGTGTGGGGGCGGGCATATGGGGCAATGCGTATCCCGGAGTCATCCGGGCCCGTACTCTTTTTCCAGACATTACGATGCGGAAAGCCTTGCAAGCAGTGTCAGTGGTGTAAATAGGAAAACTAAAAAGGTGAGACATCATCCAGGAAATTAATAAATCATCCTCAATGAAAGGGGTATTATAAAGTAATGCCTGACGTAAGTAATAGTACCTAAATGGTTACCCACCTACAAAACTAATTATATTATTGAGCTGGTCTCGGCCTTCTCCGGCAAGTTTTAGAGCCTGGTAGGAGCTATACCTGACAAGTATAATTACCTATGTAGTACTTATTTAGTTTTAAGAAAGCAATATTGTTTTTTGTTAATTAAAGAGGGTAAAGATTATTGGAGAATTAATACATAAATTAAACACGCGTATCTACTGAGTCGGTCGGAGTAACCTACTAGGTAGTATATGATATTAGTAGTATTTAAAACTATGCCTAGGTACATACTTGTTGATGGTTTTTCCTTAAAAACCACTCGACATCTTAACCGACTTAACATCTTAAAGTCCATTAAAAAATGGTTCAACCGCAATGAGCCACACCAAACGTTTGTTGTTATTTAAATAATTATCTAATTTGCAAAGTAAACAATAATATATTATTTTCAGCCATGATTAGTTAATTAGTAATGACGTCGAATGACCTGACGAGAGTCATGGGTTCGAAATCGAATCCTGCAACGAGCTTTAGCTTTCGGTGAGAGAGACCCAGTTTCCTTGTAGGCTTTATGTGCCATCATTATTATCTTTAGTCACATCATCACATCATGGTAAGACTATGGTTAAACACAAACCTATATTAGTATAGTAAATATTTTTTTTATTTAGTTTTATTACGTTACAGAATATTAAGGAGTAAATCTGTTAGTATAGGTATACAAAATAAACGAGACACTTATCGAAATCATCAGGTGAATTTATTTTCGCATCGATTGAGTCGTTAAAAGGATTATGACCCTGTGACATCATACCTTTTCTTATAATACTGACATAAAAAAGATTTGCACGTCTAATCGAATGGAAGCATATGAATAAATGATATCATGTAGAAAACAAATAACAAGCTTGTAACTCTTCTGACGAAAATTACCTACATAAATAAATTTAAAAAAGCGAATGCAAAAGCACGAGACCCACCATGTCTTGAAATAAGAGATAAAAAACAGTAGCAACTAACTGCATTGCCACTAACCGTTTAGTTCTTTACCTACGGATTATCCCATGTTTCAAGTTATATGTCTCGTAAATCTACCTACACCAAACGACTCAATTAGGGGAGTACAGTCAATGTTTATTCTCTGAACTTCAAAATAAAAGATCTTGGAATAAAATGGCTGCATAGCATTCTTGTCAAGGCGGTGCTTATGTCACACCACCCACACATGATATGAGGTTTAAATACTTGTCTATACAGAATGGTCCAAACGGTGACTTACAAGATACTTTTTTTGATTTCTCACGTTTAGACACATCTATATATACTGCATGGAGGTAGTTATATATGTTCCCAATAATTATTAGTTTTCGAGCTATGAATTTCTTTATGCAATTTTGAAAATTTTATGACATATTTCTTCGCCTTTCTCGATTTTTGTTTTCAATTCATGTCGGGTTTAATTCTTCAGCATAATCGTCACTAGTTGAACTTACACGCATAAAATATTAAGCTTCTTGACATTAGTCTAAGTTGCAAAAAAAAAATTCATAACGTTCGAGCGAGTCAAAAAGTTACTTTTATCGTTGAGAAAAAAAATGTTAATAGTTCTCTGAGTAATTTCAAAAAGCATTTATATATATAAGTGGTGCTCAGTAGGCTTCATTCTCTGAAATCAGCCTTAAAATTTACCGAGGTAAGGAAATGGGAGGTTCGCCGAATTGCCAAAATCGATACAGAGTTTCCATGTGGTTGGGTATTGCCAACGAAAAACTTATTGGGCCTTTCAACTACCTGCCAGGTTTAACGGAGCTGACGATTAAGCCTTTTAACAAAACGATTTAAATGAGTTACTAGGAAATATTAACTAACAGCGTGGAAGATGAATAATTCTGCATAATGACGGTGCTCCTTGCCATTATGTAAGAGAAAAAAAAAGTCGGGGAGCGTACCTTGCGTATATTAGGATAGATCTTGATATAAGAAAAACAAAAATAATGTTTGGACGTCACTGTTTGGACCATCCTATTTATACTATGATGTCGTATTGAACAACAAGGATGTAACTACAGTAAAGGACGGTTAATAATGTTCGTGTCCCAATAAATTATTGACACCAGATCACTCTACACGTGTTTCTCATCATTTTACTTTCTACGTTCAAAGTCTAGCACAGACGCAAAAACTAGTCAAGATCTCACAATTACAAGTGCAGCGATCAAGCTGCGATGGAATTTACTTCCTCATCGCTTTCAATGTTATATTCGATCGTATCGATTTGTGTAACAAAACCGGACAGTTTATCGATTCACAATGGTCGCGAGGCGTGACTCGGGATGAATGGAAGCAGTTAGTGTTGTTTCTGGCCGGGTAGATGGTTATGCCTGATATTTCTCGGTCGGCGAGCGTGGCTGGACCACAATTAACTGATGTATCACATAGCCAGCGATTGTTGGTCGGCACAATGGGGGGCGGTGACCTGGTCTACTCTCGTATCTTCTCCCTTCTATAATATTCATGTACTTACGTAGACAACTTATATTTCGACTGGTGTATTAATATTTGTTAACGGACTTCCTTAAATCGAAAGATTCGTTTGATTTGAATATTACTACAGTACTATAACTTTACTAACCTTAAACCTATTAGAATTTCTCAAGCCATCGTGATTGTACAAGGTACCACCCTCCTTATTAACCTGCAATTATTTCTGGCAACCGAGACTTGATAATTGTCGTTTTCACCATCGTCTGGGATCCACCAGCGAGAGTTTCCACCTCGGTGCACTATGTAATCGTACATACTAATTAGCTAATACCTAGGTACCCAGATCATCTGTTGTATTCTGTGCAGCTTTTCTATTTATTGCAAACTCTCTGGTAGAAATCATTAAACAACTAATACTTTGATGCCAAATCTGTAAATACTGTAAAATGTGAATGTTTCGATAAATGGATATTTCTTACTCAATTAGGCAAGAACGGTTGAACGGAACTGGGTGAAATTTGGCACAGAGATAAATTATAGTCTGGAAGAGCATATAGGCTATCTTTTTATACCGAGAATATGTTACATCCCTCGGGAACACGAGAGAAACCGTGGTAGACAGCAAGTACGTTCATAATTTCCTGCATCATTTGGGCTTCCGAAAATTATGCTAAAAGATGCTGTGGGAATGATTAAGATACCTATATACCTTCCTTAAAATTAAGAAAACAGCATGTTGCATGTAGTAAGTACTGTTTAATCTTTGTCTAATCTAAAATTGATTGCATTTAAGAAATGGCAGTTTTGATTGATTTTAGAACCTTTCGCTCATATCGCTGTTTATGTCTAACCTGCCCGATAAGAGTATAGCGGATAAATACGTACTACCTACTCAGATACCTTTATTTATCGTAAAATACCCTAATATTGACAATAAATTATACCTACACATAGCGTTGCCAGGCGTCCGGATAAAGCCGGACATAGTTAGACTTTTTGATAGCGTGTCCGGCCAAAATAAACGGTGTCCGGCACGTCCAGCTTTTTTTTTACGCTTTTTACATTTCGCAAACGAGCTGGTAATAATCAAAAAAGATTGATTTGACATTATTTTTTTTCGTCGTACCTAATAATTCTGAGACATAAAATCATCAATAATGTAGGGTGTCCCGGCTTTTTACACAAATGTCCGGCCAAACTGACTGGTCTGTCCAGCTGGTTTGGTCTGCAGGTTTGGTGACCTGGCAGCCCTACCTACACTGTACTTATAAACATTTCTCTTTTCACTTGGATTATGTAAATACATAATGCATTTTATTTTGAAGCAAGTCACGCACGATCAACTTTTACGCTATTGGTTATTTAATAAAATAAATAAAACAAACCTTTAAGTACCTACGGGTCTCGCTGTGTCCATATTAAAGTGACAGATGCGAACATACATAAACTACCAACCCCATGTAGGGGCAAACAAGTGACCAAAATTGGTTGCGAAATTAACAGTTTATTGGAAATTATCATACGGTCTGAATGAAACATCAGGTAATATGAACCAACCATGAATATGATGTATTACTTACTTCAAATTTCAATTCATTTTCTTCGCGAAAGTGTATAAAGCCAGCGCCCTGGCTTTGCCCGCTTTCAATCCTGGTTATAAACCTTCCTCTTGAATTACTCTATCTATTGCTGAAAACTGCATTAAAATCCGTTGCATAGTTTGCGATTCTATAAAGGACATACAGACAAACATATCCCCCGCGGTTTCACACACGTCCCCGATTACATTTTCCCAGGAAAAACCTATGTGTTATTCTAGACTATAGTCTATCTCTTTGCCAAATTTCATCAAGATCATCTGTTCTGGCGTGATGTGTTACAAATATCCATCCAAACTATGACATTGATAAAAGTAGTAAGGTTTATTGTAATAACATCAACCAAATTGGTACTTACAACTATGAAGGGGACCCTGTCTACTTTGAAAAGAAGCTATAAGTTGTGGTTAAAATATGACCACACGTTTACAACAATTAATTACCTCTACCTACACACTTCATAAAGAAAGAGTTAAACAAATCGCCTGTAGACAAGTTTCTCTATTTCAAGTTCTGAATAAGCCTTCGCTTAGCTAGCCGTAGGCATCTCTATTTTAGGTATAGGCATAGTTATGTACACACATTAATTATTAATTTTTTTTTTTTAATTTTGATCATTATGTCACTATTTGAAATTTATATTTTTTTTAAAGCCGTTTCAATCTTAAGTCACTTGTTATGTCCTGGGATATATAAGATACTTCGGGAATGTGGGTGAAATGGGTTATAGCTTCAGTAACTTTAAATTTGACCTTCATAAGTGCCCTCCGAAGGTCTAAACTGAATAAATGGTTTTGAATTTTTAATTTGAATTGAATTTTGAAAACCGTGGGGCTAGTTGTATATATTTTTTTGCAGGATCGGCAACGCGCGGTTTATATTCCTGACTCTTGGTGTTGCAAGCGTTAATAGGCTGGGGTGACCGTTTACTATCAGACAGGCCGTCGTTTGTTTGTCACCATAAATGTACATATAATTACTTTAATTTTTCAAGTTATAAAAATACGAAGAAGGAGCTTTAGTTGCTCCAATCATAATGATATTTGTGGCTAAGGCAGGTTCCCCAGACAATTGTGGAAAGTTACTTACCATGATGAAAACTATCACACTCGTGGGAATAAAGTTGTGTGTAAAACCATTTAAAACTCAGACTTACATGAAACAGGG
The DNA here is from genome assembly GCA_907165245.1 of Habrosyne pyritoides. Lineage (NCBI taxonomy): Eukaryota > Metazoa > Arthropoda > Insecta > Lepidoptera > Drepanidae > Habrosyne > Habrosyne pyritoides. The sequence goes on along the minus strand of OU015593.1, from coordinate 9,661,770 downwards.
GTTGTTAAACCTTTGTATTATAAAAACAGCTTAATTTAGGAAAGGTACTTGACTGCTACAATATATATTTGAAAGCAAAAGGTAAATATTTAAAATTTAGATACTAATATTATAAAAGAAAGTGTGCGAATTTTGCGAGTAAGTGTGTATATAGAGAGTAATTTACGGAACCACTGCACCTTTTTTAAAAATTCTTTCACTCATAGATAGCTATACTATTCCCGAATGGTATAGGCTGTGTTATAATCTGCCCTCTTATTCAGCTAATACAAACATCGTCGGCCAGCCGCTTCACGGAGGCCTCGGAGAGATTGCCTCTCACGTGATTAGTAGTATTGGCGTAGTTAGCGAAAGAGACAGAGCACGGAAGCCGCGACGAAACATCCTCGATTTAGTGTAATTTTCCTTACAGATCGAGCTCCTGGGATTCATTCGATTTCTCGAAAAGGCGGGAGAAACCATCGAACAATTGCTGCTCTTGTACCTACCTGATAAAAAGTATCTGTATCCTGCCAAACCGAAGGTCGCGAGTTCGATTCCCACCCAGGACAAAAAATTGTGTGCATGAGCATGTCTGTTTGTTCTGTGTCTGGGTGTAAATATCTATATAAGTATGTATTTAAAAAGTAGTATATGTAGTATATCAGTTACCTGGTAGCCATACCATACTACAAGCAGTACACTGCTTAACTTGGGATCAGGTAACCATGTGTGAAGAATGTCTTGGGATATTTATGCATTAAATAAAACTAGGTGAAAAAAATCAATAATTAGCTGTAAGTACTGGCATACATATATATAATTTTTTGTGACTAAGAGCTGTGGATTTTGTTGTTGAAATAAATAAAAATAAAATAAAAAAATATTTATATTAACTTGTACATAGTAATATTACATGTATGATCTCTAAAAGTATATGTTTTGACACCCTGAAAAATAAAGCAACTAAACGATGAGTAACTTTCGCTTTTGTGAAGGATCAATTTACATTTAAGTTCTCTTGAATTAAAAATAAATCTGAATGAACGAGTTCTCATCTCATTCAACTAACTATAGGATATTGTTTCGTTTTACTTTCACACGATATGTAACCTGAGGTGTTTAGGAATTTGCTGTTCATTGTGGTTTTGATGTGAAATTAATCCTCATAATATATCTGTTAAGTTGATGACTATGAAATAATAATTTAATTAATTCATTTTCTCACAATTTATTCAAGGTTTAATATTTCAATATTTTTAATAACCATAGTACATGCAACTATTTGCATATTTTTTTGACTTCCTGGTATTTATGATTGGCATTATTAAATAAATTAAAAAGGAAACAGATTTTCTGGGATATTACATCACACCATTACCATCTGATCCCAAACTACGCAGAGATTGTACTATGGAAACTAGATAGTCGATGTACTACATATTTTACTTCTTTCTTTCAAAATACATACTTATATGTACTGGGTGTAAACCCAGACACAAAACAAACGGACATGTTCATGCACACAAATATTTGACTTTATTTCCACTAATACCATATTTTTTCTCGTTCGTTCAGTTAAAAATAAAACAAGCATTTGCACTTGGCTTAATTTTTTCCCACACTGGTTCAGGTGTCTTCAATAAAGTAATTTGTTTTTTTCTTTTATTAACACGAAGTTTTTCTATAAATATAGGAACGTTGATTTCGCCTCGTAAAAGGAAAAAAGCTCACAACTAGTCGTATTTATTAGCCCACCGAACAAACGAGAAAATTGTTCTCATTAGTTCAGTCGATTGAACTAGTGAGAAAAAATTTATTGGACAACTGAACTAGTGAGAATACAGGAATTTGTCTGTGGTCAGGACCTCTAACCACCATCTCATATGACCTGTCACTTCATAACGAAGGAGTATACTCTTGGAGTAAAATTGTCAAATATTTTCACAGTTTACATGTGTTGTACAAGCGCAGGATTCGCGTGCGACTTCAAAGCTAATTTTGTAGGTATCTAAGCTAATTTTGGATGGTATTTGTTGATACAAATCATTTTGCGTACCGACGCATCGTAGTTAAGAATGTCTAAAGTCTATTGTAAGTACTGTATTTTATTTATGTTTCTTAATTTCGATTAATTAACTCGAAGGAGGAAGGTTTTTTTACCATCCCACGACGGCGCAATATGAATATTTATGCAAAACAAAAATACAATGCTGGCAACATTGGATCTAAAAAAAATGATTTGCTCACACATACTACTAATAACTCCATAGCTATATAGTTAAATAATTGTTTTCCTTTTTACAAAACACATAGAATTAAACTTCTTGATCTTAACCTTCATGGAGCCATGAAGCATCGTTTAAAAAGATAAGAATAACAAGTTTTGACTATGGCATAGGGGTGGTGTTATTTTAATCCTATTGTATTTATAAAGAAAACACAATCTCAGCTACTCCCGTGTAAATTAGTCAGTTGCTTCGTAACAATAAAAGAAGACAAACACACTATCTTATAATATTATTAGGACTACCAGGATACATCACGAAACTTTAACGTTGGCAAAAAAACAGTAGGTTACAATACGTATTTAAAAAAACAACTTACATAAAAAAAAAGTCCATGAGATTTTTTAACGACTTCATGTAGGAAGATGACGGGCATAATATCTCTCATTAATAACAAACTTAGGCAATCTATGTAAGTATGCAAATAAGGATATTAAACTATTTTTAACTTCCTTTGGTTACTCAATTTAATGCGTTATGTGTGAAGCAATAAGAAGTAAATTATCTTTTATTTCGTCACTTTTAAAGCTATTACATTTGTAATCTTAACTAATTTCTTTTTTAAAAACATTCTAAGCTCTATGGTTTAGTTTTAGGTTTATTACTAGTGAAAAATTCAATACATTTGATACTCTTGTAAATTAGAAATGGTTTCGTTATGTTAAACAAATTTTTTTGGCACTTAACTATGAAATCGAATTGCTTAGATTCTGAAAAGTTGACATCTGCTACTTATATTTTTTACTCAATGAACCGTAAAATTCTATGGATATTATGCGACACAGTTGAAGTTCAACAATAGGTTGTTGTCAACAATTTATCGGCTAGAGAGCAAGTACGCATTATTTATTGAGTGTGCTTTCGGAGTGATGTCCGGCACGATTGTCCCAACTCGTGACACAGAGCAATCACGATCGTTTGCTTGCCCCCATCGAATGTTTCCTGTTTCTATAATAACTGTTTGTTTGTAGCATTCACCATTTGAACGCGTCTGTAGGTTGACCACATCGTTCAATTCGATGATAACGCAAAATGAAATAGGGAAAAATACTGTATTCAATATATATCTGTAGATATATAGATATAATACAAATCAGCGTGTTGCGCTAAAATTACACGCATACATCGAATATGATCAAAATGTTATAATTTATTTGATTTTTAAGTAGCGATCTTACCACAAAAGGTAGATCTTCTGATGCTGTACAATTATACATACAAATTATTGGTACAATACTCCTGACAAATGATCGTTTTGACATTTAATAAATAGTTGCTGATTTGACATGTGAGTCACCATCCTTAATTTTTTATCAGTACAATGGGCATGTGCACATTCTCCGTTTGACACCAAATTCCTAAAAGTTCAACGATGTAAACGGAGACCCGAACGACGGAGACACCAAATTATCTGACAATCGAAAGAATCATGAAAATCGGTTCAATGTACTTTTTTGCTGGGTCCGCTAACAGACAGAAGGCAGACAAAAAATCTATTGTATTCAAACTCAATGTTGATGTTACGACTTTCAGTAATTTCATTGTCATCTCCTTTGCCTGAAGTTCTTATTAAATAAACCACATTTCGGGGACGCGCGATCAGTGATACCGTCTAAACTAGCATTCAATATGTGTTTGGAACGTTTTTCCTGGAAAATTGAAGAAAACCATGATAAACTTTCACTATAATGAACATACAATGTTCATTGTTCTCGATAAATCGCATTGTTAGATAAAAAATACGTTGACATACCAACATGGCGTTCATGGGACTTCCTACCTCGAGTCGACAACTAGCGACGATTTGTAAAGATTGTTACCGAGTTGTACCGCATGAGCGTAGAGACAAATGATCGTCTTCGTTACCCTCTATTTTACCTTTACCATAAGATACTATTGCAACGGGACAAGGTATCGTTAGAGTGAATACACATTGTAGGGATAAAATTGCACTGTGCCTTGGAAACTAGCAGTACCCGCTCAACTTAAAGCTATTAAGTGCAGCTGTTGCTTCCAATCATAGCACTGGACTTTCCGAGAATTCATGATTGCTGTGAATGTGCACTGTGCAATGCAATCTCTTACGATAACTTCGCTAACCTCTACCGTCATTACAAATGTACTTAAGGAAAATCATAAGCTAAACCTAGTAAGAACTTATCGAGATGATCTTCTTCGATAGATACAAGAGAAAGTCCAGTGAAATTGTATGCATGGGAGGATTATGTGCTGGACGCTGGTTTAATGTTATCTTGGAAAAAGATAACGGTAGTTACGGAATTGTTGTTTCTCTTGTCGAAATATTCTTTAGCTGTACCAAGATGGGCCGGATAGTATAGTGCTATAATATCCTTAACTATAACGACACAATTTTGTATCCTAACCAGGATTTGTTTGGATGAACTGGCTGTTTTTTACATGTTATAGTACTTATATAAAAAAGTTCAAAGTTTAACAGTTGCATGGCTCCAACCACAAAGTAGGAGTTTACTAAAAGTGGGATCTGATGGCGGGTGTGTACCTAATATTTGTATTCTAATGTTTATTAATGTAATGGCATACTCATGTCATGGTTTACTCTGGAGAAGAAAACCAAATCATTTAAAAAGTTTTGTGATATTTTCTGTATATCTAGATTAAATTTTATATTTGGAAGCACTGTAAATTCTTCCTTAGTTAGTAACTTATACGTAAAGCCCGTATATATATTTTTTGTCTTGATGCGAATTAATGATAAATTTTTTTATAATTTTAATAATAAGTATCTTAACTATGTTTTCATTAATATTATAATGTTAAAGATTTTTTTACCATAAAAATTCAACGGTAGCAGAACGCTTTCAATAAAAAAAAGCAAGTACATTGTAGGTAGTGACTAGTGGTAGATCACTTAGATATGGGTCGTTAGCAATTTTTATCAGCGTTTGTTTTACGAAGTTAGAGAGACTAGGTACTTAGTCATAAGTTGTACTGAATCTACTCTTGTCTCGTTAGTTCCACACGAGACTTTAGCTCATTATTCTTTTATGAGTAAGGTTCAAATTCCTGAGCAATAATATCTAACATCCAATATTTATTAATTCGCTATTCCTCTACGTCCTTCTGTGCTCAGTATCTTGGTTCCCACCGCATGCTACGTAATGATTTTATGATTTTCTTACGGTTTTTAATGTTGTTCAATAATAACTTTTAGATAATAAAAACTGCACTCAGAAGCTTTATATATTCAAAATGGCCAACATAATTTATATGTTAGGTAACACCGTTATTATTACTAAAACCTGACGAGGAAATAAATATCTATTTCGTTGTGTTTATAGTTTTATTTTTTACAATTTAATGTTGCCTAACGTACCTTCATATCGGTTTTTATGGTGTGGACGACTTCTATTTCAAAAGAATTCATTTAAATTTTTTTCTGATAGAAACATGTTTCTATTGCAATTGCCAATTCTTAATAAGCATCTTATAGTAACTTCCTAGTTTTTCTTGACCTACACGAAGCTCATGGCTTACTAAAAGTCTACTTATTCAATATTTTTTTATTTAATTCAGACTTGTACATAATTCATTTTTAACAGCAAATCTTTACGGTGTTCGTATAAAAGACAGAGACAGTAAAACACTTTCTGTATTTAATTCCTGTTTACCATCAAGCTTTTCCTAGTAGCGGACACTTTATTACCGCATAGCATATGCCATTACGAGGAGTGGTCTTGGGTCGTGTATTACGTACCCGCTCACATCTATTAAAGGAAATAAAAAGTAAAACTTGTTCCTTGTTTGTATGTAGGTACTCTCAGTCACGATCGGAGGGCGCAGTGCAGGCTTACATGTAATACAAGAACTTTCGAGATCCCCTTTCACCGTCCTATCCCTTTAGTTTGCTTTACAATTTACTGCGTCTGCCGGCAGATCTGCATTTAATGAACACGATCTTACGTTTGCAAGATCGCAAAGATTATTATCTGCTATCGGCCACAGAGCGTAAAGGTCGGTGCGAAAAAAATTACAGTATTATGAAAACAGGTGAATTGGAATTAACAAATAGGTCTACGTAATAATTTGTGAAATCAATGTTATTTTAAAAATAATCTCTGTTAGGCAATAAATCGGTAAACCTACAGTGTGACAGTGTGGAAAGCTTTCTCTAGAAAGACTATTTTAAACGTCATCTAGTTATATTTTATTTTATCTCCCTACATCTATCTCATAAAGCTCGATGTACAATTAATATCTACCTATAAAAAGATACATTATCTCTTTAGAATAAAGTAGAGACTAGTGAAGTATGTCTGTCTTGCCGTTTGTTAGAGAGGATTGTTTGGACCTAATAATATACATAATTTGGATTTATCCCAGTTTACTGTTGAGAGAAGCACATAGAATATAAAACGTTAAAGGGTTTTATGACTTACTGATTACTTAGGTAGTTAGGTATTAGGAGAGTCCTCTGGGAGCGCTGGTAGCAATGTCAGCCCTCTATGAAAGTAGTTGAAGATCTTATGAGGAATATGTGATCCGTGAGGTAGATGGAAGATCAAAAACCTTCGTGGTAATGATAGAGCCAGTGCAATCCCTAAATTTACGTTATCATGTAGCTTAGAATACTTTAAATTTGACTTTCATAACCTGTCCCCTCCGTGGGCCCAAACTGAATAAATGGTTTTGAACTTTGAATTTTTTTTCAATTTTGAGTACCTAAAATTCATAACAATAAGTGTAGGTACCCACTTCACAACAACCGTAAAAATCTTAATATTATCTTGACACAAGGTAACAGAGACCTGCTGAGGCTAGCTGATTGTTAACAATCACGAAATTAGTAGTTTGAATCAGTAGCTACATTTACCTCTTATCTCTAAGACAATTAGAATTTACAATGTAAGTTCGCACAACCTATGTCGAAAGTAAGTTTTATGAGATCATGCACCGTGACTAACAAAGTTGTCCTTCAAGAGATTGTAATCGACTAACAACATATGCCATCTACTCTCCCTTATTGTTGCTATAGTATTCTGCTGTTACTTTATGTTACATTGTTGTGCAACAAGGAATACTTAACGCCGATGCGTCCGCGACGGCGCGAAAATGTAATTAATTAATTATACCATGCGAGAATGTAAAACCTTACGTAACCGGCCCGTGGCTTGCTGCAAACATATTGTACGCATGTAGCGAGACTAAATTCTGCTCATGTTGAGTTTTGGCAACTTCAGATTCAGATACTCCTATTGCTGCAGGTGTTAAGATAGTTATATTTTGAAGAGCAAAATCAGAAGGCAATCTCATTTTACTATTGATGTACCAGCAATACTTGTCCAACTAAGTATTGCTAAGTCTGCAGGAATTGCGAGAAAAGTTCATATTTAATGGCATGCGTGACCGGATTGTTGTCTATAAGTAGTATTTCGCCCTAAAAATATCATGGACTGATATGAAATTTTATTTTGATTGTCACTATGACTTGCAGCACTTAAAAGCTTAAATAAAAACCTTTTTGACGCTACAGTTGTGCTACATCGAATCGTTTAAAACATTCAAAACGTAACTAAAAGACCTTGAAACAAGTTTCAAAATGGCCACGCACACGTAAAAGATTGAGCTCTTGATAATGCTGTTAAATAAATATTGAAGTTAACATTCGGAGCGACCCCAGTGTTGCCTAACATCAATGAAAACAAACGAAATTTCTTTTGTTATGTACGCATCAACTATCTCTGAATTGGCGGGTAATTCTATTTAACACCTTTTGTAATGGTACTTGTTACTAAAAGTCGAGTTACCTATGATTGTCAAGGTACCTATAAAGTTCAGCCCAGAATCGTGACATTTTTGATGATCTGTCATAAATGATGAATATGATGCCAAAACCAGTGCAACTCTTATATGTATTATTCAAATAATGACAAATTTTTTTGGACCGAATCATCGTTGAAAAAGGAAAATATATGGCCTTATATTCCCAGAGATGAAGAATAAAATAATGCGGTAAGCATGGGACAAGCAAAGCAATATTGGATAGAGTTATCTATAAAATAAAGTTAACAGGCAAGTCGCAGTTCGGCCAGTACAACAACACGATAAAAATAACGAATCTAATGAATGTCGCAGCTTTACCGGCTCTATCATAGACGCAATGATTCTCGAGTTGAAACACCGCGGGTGCCACTTTACACGCATTTAGGGTTGTCAAAAATCACTATGAATGACTGAAAATAACGTAACATATGTATGACCACAGTCTTAAAGTGGAGCTTGGTTGGATGTCCTCATTGTAGTGGTCAGGACTCTGGGGACACTGCCATTTGCGTCAACCTTTCTTTATTACGGTTTGGCCGCTTATACAACCGTAACAGAATAATTTTAAGCACGAAAGGTCACTGAAGGTGCCAAAAAAACTTAAAAACAAAATATACAGTATCACGGTATTTCTTTAATTTAATAAAAAACACAAAAGATTTTGGATCTGGTAACCCTACCCGCAGGTCCCATAGGAATGCAGCTATACAGGAAACGGGCAATGACCTCACTCACCCACCATCTCATACCAATGAACGTATGTAGATTGCGGGAGACGAAGGCCCATTAAAGTATTAGCATTACTAAGTGCATTAGCATTCATAAATTGCTACGCGCGATTTATGGTAATTCTGCTATTTAGAAATGCGAAAAGTAAAAGTTAACCGTACCGTTCAGAGTTTGTGTGTTATTAGGCAGGTACCAAATGTATGTTCTTAAAATGGGATAGTAAAGTAATTAAATTCATTTTATAATACATAATATATTTAATCTCATCTCTCATCGGATCTGCACGAACCCTTAGCACACAAACAGGAAAATTTGCAATTAATTTCAGAATGCAAACCTTTCATTTACTTTTTTTTTATTATAGAATTTGTAACGGCTACCTATGTTGCTAATTTAGATACCGGTACTAAAAAACGTCCTTTGAATAGTTATAATGAGAATAAAATACAAATAAACAATTTTAAATAAGCTCTTCAACTGTTAATTGTAATTGTATACGAACAAGTTTACACGGTTGAAGTCATTTAGGTTGTGCCTTTATGTAATGCTGGCAACATTGTTTGTGGACAAAACAAATTGACACACGACAGGAAGCAATGGTGCCACACTGCGTCGGGGATTATGCGTTAATTAACAAGGGAATAATGCATTATATATTACATTGAATAATAAATACTAACTTTGCAAGTATTACCTGCAACCGCATTTTTAGATCATATTATTATAGCCAATGAAGCATCTTAATAACATAAGGTTAAAAAAAAAATTAGCTAATACCATGAACGCTCTTGAAAATCTGATTTTGACAGCAATTCTTATTTTGAAAAAAATATACTAGTAAAATAAAAAATCAAATAAATACAGTTTTACATGGCCTACAATGTTGATTAGGCTACGAGATATATGTAAGTACTATGTGGAACCAGTGTGGATTGATAGATTTCACATGGCTTTGAATGTAACTCACTTTCTTGACTTACTTTAGTTCTCTTACAAACTTACCCACAATCCCGAACCAGTGGTTAGAAGTTTGTGATCTAAGTATTTCACCGATATTCCTTCGCTGTTTGATCCGAGAAAAACTCTATTAGATAACCCCACGACTTATAAGTTAACTTAATTTACTAAATAAAAAAAGTTTTTTTGTTTTTCATACAAATGTATACAGCGCAAAATTGAGGCAGCCCCGGTAAGTTATAGGGATACTTGTGATGGGGTTACCTCGCAACTTCCCATGGGTTACAATTTACAAATACAAATAAAGACTTCAACTTAACAGATAAAAATACCTAAAGTCATTATTTAACTATTAGAATGGCGTAGCGGAAGAAAGGAAAAGTGAACTGATTTATATCATCATTGAAATGATATTAAACTCGTGCGCAGTGCACGCGTTATGAAGACAAAAACGAAGAATATTATATGCTAAAGAGTCACTCACGTAAGACTGTGGGTAAGTAAATAAACAATGAAGAAATTGGTTTTATAATTGTGAGGTAAGTGGTAGTAGTGTGTACTTCAAAGTATTAAATTTTACACAACTTATGAATCTCACCGATTGCCCGCAGTGACTTTGATCTACGCAACAGCCTACGGGCTAAAGGAAGCTGTAAGGAACTTACACTAACTCGTGGATGTTTCGTCGCGGCCTCCGTGCTCTGTCTCTTTCACTAATTGCGCTAATACAACTAATCAGGTGAGAGATAAGCTTTCCGAGGCCTCCGTGGAGCGGCTCCCCGACGAAGTTTCTATTAGCTGAATAAGGGGCCTGTACCCCGAAACCCGCGATTTTTTGTTCATTGTATTATGATGTAGTTAAATAAGCCTTATCATTGGGGAAATGGGTTTACTTTGCTACGTGTCAAAAATCATAGCCTGCCGCTAGAGTAGCGGAAATCGATCTCCAGCTGAGCAGTATAGAATTTTGAAGTTAACATTATTCCATGTCCAATTTCAGTTAGGTATAAGTAACAATATCAGAATGTTGTCATGCTGCTATAAAGTCTAAATTATTCAATAAAAATAATGATCGATTTGTGATTTTTCATGAGTATTTAAGTTTTACTTTTAAAACGAAGTTCAGAACTTTTTACCATTCTTTAGACCCGTGCGAAATTTTGAGAAATGCTCATCTCCATACTTGCACGATTTTTAGTGTCTTCTAATACATCGCTGATGTCGCAATAAATAAGCCCCGTGACATTTTCTAAAGCCTATCACGAATTCACGATTGTATTGTGAGACCTTTATTTTGTCAATTGAAAACACAATTCGATTTTATATTAAACGAATTGTTCAGGTTCTTACAAAATTAACTCTCTGTTGCACGTTCTGAATTGCTGGTTTTGTAAGTACCTTACGAAAAAATTACGCAGAATTTTAGTACCTGTATAATTGAACAACAGATCAGTGCGTTTGTTTTTTTTTATTTGTAGGAATAGATGAATAGACCATTCTAACTACCCTAAGAAGGTAATCCCTAACGTGGTTTGCTTTTTACCTCAGTTAGCAAGTGTTAAAACACACCGTTTTTATCTAGTATTACAGAATGATAATTACATCAGGTCAAACGATACCTGCACTCTACTTTTGCAGTGAATGCCCGCGTGTCCCGAATGCCTTGACACAGTTCATGTACTACCATCGTTCAGTTAACTAACTCATTCAAAACACCTGCTATCCGACTACTGCCTACGACCAGGAACAAGTTTATAGCAAGTAATGGCCATTTGTTTTGAACTAAATACTGATATTTATCAGTCAACCTTGGTAACATAAAAATATTTTTATTAAATTCGTCTTTGTCTGCTTAATAAGGTCAATATCAACAAAGAACTAGTTGGTGCGAACAAATAAAAGTCTATTAGTGGACTTCGAAAGGTCAGAGGTGCCTTTTAAAATTGTGAAAATTTTATGTATGTTATGGCACTTTCAATGTTTACGTTTCTAGAACTGAGTATACAAAAAGTTTTGTATAATAATGGAGTCACACGCAAACTAACATGTGCATTATACATATTATGCACCGTTTTACGTATGAGAAAATGTGTGTGAAATTACATTTGATTATAAACATTTAAACAATGGAAGCAAGTACCTATCCTTGCCTTTTATGTGGAAAGTAAAAGAGCATATCTAATAAAAAAAAAATCTATTGATTTTATGCAGTTTTCGTCTTGCCTGGCAGATTGTAATACTCATGTTCCTGTTCCAGGCGAGGGTGTAGATCGAAAAAAAAATAGCGTGTGATCCCTAAACAAATGTCAAAACAGTTGAGAAATTCTCAAGAGGCGACATGCGCAATGGAGATCCGATCAATGCACCCCGGCGCGGAGGGAGTGCGCGCGCCACTCTCACCCTCGCTTCGACGCGGCTATCTACGCAGTTCGCTACATAAAAAACACCATCTGAAAAACCTAGCTCGCACGTCGTATCGCCCTTGACGAACAAAAAATCATAATCAATTAGTCTTCATCTCATCCGCTTCTTTGTGCCCGAAAAAATATACAGTGTACGCACGGTACCGACCCGAGGTAACGTCTGATTCAGCTCGTTAAGGACACCCACACCTTCCGAGCGCAGTCGGAGCAGTCTTGCACCTCCACGGCTCGGTATCGCGTGATTCATCGGATTATCCCGAAGATTTCGATCGTTAAATTAGTTCCGATAGTGCTATTGAATAGAGTCGGTGTTCTGTGTAGCGGTGTCGGTAATTAGTGCAAGTTCGGATGCCGGTGATCCGGCCGCGTGTGCTCGTATTGATGAGGGCGCCGAGGGGCCCGACCGAGGAGTGAGGCGGGCGCACCCAGCCGCAGGAATGGACGACTGCGACACCATCTTCTATGACGACGACGCCGAAGCTCAGTGCGATATGGTATGTCCAATGCCTCAACCTTGACAAAAAACCTTCACTGGATGCTAAACAGTAGATAGTGATCAGGATTAGTGCAATATTATGTTGACATCGGCAGTCTCACATGAGATTCATAAATCTTACTGCCTTTCGACTGTTATATAACAAGAAAATATTACCTACCTACTTGCAGCGTGTTCAAAATGGACGTTCCGATAGATTTTTGCAATGATGCAATAGATGTGTTAAATTTAATTCTTCAGAATCGATCCAATTTGCATGTTATACAGCTAACATTTTGTTTGAATAGCAGCACCTTTACATCTACAGCACCAACTTACAATCGTAAGTGACGACCTTGTAAACACTGCATTAACCAGGTTTAACATTGCGTGATTACGCCTGATCATAAATTGAAAATAGAAAACAAGCATGAAAAGCTTTTTACTGTACTTATAACATTAAAAGGTAAAACATTGGAAGTTACGTTGTAACAGCTGTTGTCAATGCTTCATATAAACGACCAAATAAGTGATACAGTTAAAGCGAAGTATCCTCAGAGCTATGCCATGTAAGTACGCATTGCCTAAAACGTTATGACAAAATAAATTCCAAAAGAGTTTTTGTGGGAAAGAGGTATTTAGCAGAAATAATTAGCTTGCTTATTCCTAAATTGGTTAATTAATTACCTAGCGTTTTTCTTATGTTGCAGGAATTAACAACGAACAATACATTTTTGCTTAAGTACCTAATTGCATTCTTACAACAAAGAATCTGTTTTGATAAATTATCTTTTGTTGAAAATTAAAACTGAAATGAATGATGAATTAAGACAATGATTAATAGTTGAAGTTATCACTGAATCATAAAGTCAATTCAAGTGAAAGTTTTATAATACGGGCAAGGTGCAAGGTATCAAATTAATCTTCATCTTGCTCGTCACGATGGTACCCTGCCCACGACTAAACAACATGACTCCACGACGTAATTACAAATAACAATAACGTTCTTTTATTATATTCCCAGGGCTATCCACTATTGTAGGTAGGTATGTATTTTAGAAATGAAGAATAATAGCTTTTATTATGATAATTACGGTATAATTCCACTATTCTACTAATCCTACAATCATACCCTTAAGAGTGCTGAGCTGTCATTGAATGTTTACCTTTTCACTGAACCTTCGTAAAATATTTATTTTTGGGGATGTGCTTAGTTCCAAGGGCTTTTTATCCTAGTAACGCGGATGAAACCGATTTGAACTTAATTTTAAATATTTGACAAAGGCGATAATATAGAAAACTGTTTTTTTTTAACTCATGTCCAAATTTATCCATTATCGCTCAAAATAGGTTTTTTATGTCATGGTCGTTGTTCTTTTACTTGAATAAAGAGCATTTCTCTCTCAAACATATCCATGTTCACCTCTATAGGTAAATTCCTCAAGGTTGAATATCGTATAATGCAGACTTCAATCAGACTTATCCACGGTACTTTAGACTATTGTCTTCCCAAAACCGAAGTTGGAATGTGATTGTGTTCGTAATGTAACAGATGGTGGTCTGTCATGTAAATAGGCGTGGAGGCGACGTCGCAAGACTGTTCAATGCAAATAGGACCTTTCAAGCTATGATTCCCTCAGATGTTTTGTATTGTTATGTAAAGATAAGTCATGATGGTGAACGGCAGCGGTGGCCTTTAGATGCACAACCGTGCAATCATAGTGCAGCGGCACTATGTACTTTAATCCCTTTGGTATTTTTGAGACGCAATGTTTCGAAATCACGGTTTAGCTTCAGATATCTGTATAAGTATATAAAGGAATATTCCTTTCTACAATTTGTATTTAGTACACCAATCCCTTCTAGTGCTTCTCAAAATCATTCTAAAAGAGTAGTTCTATTTTTTTAATGCCAAAAAGGACGATAGACAGGCAGACGGCTCACTTGATGGTAAATCGTCACCGCTACCTATAGACATTTGCATCATCAGGGACATTGTCAATACTTTGTCGACCCTGAGACGTCTATTATTTCACCAGCCCCCTTACCTTTCACGGGGAAAATGGTTAATATCTAGTACTTCTAAAATATATGTAGAATATCAGTATCCAAATTCCATGGTTTATGGACACATCAAAAAAATTCTGAGCTGTACTATTCCACAGTACAGCTCTGCTTAGTTTAGGAGCAGATGGCCGTGTGTAAAGAATGCCCTTGGATATTTATTTTTTCTGAATTTAATATTGTACCTACTATTGTTCCATGTCGCAAATAAATTACATTAATAAATTCATGGATAACACCTTTTATATTCTGCAACCGACCACTTGCATAAACATAATGTTGATCGTTGTTCGCTGTTTCATAGTTAATAATCCGAATAACTGTGAGATCATAGACATAAATAAAGAACAGCTACTTCTACAATCAGAGAAATATTCTAACAGAAAAACTGTTATAATATTGCAATACAGTTATTGTCTGAGCTTCAGCTGCATTCTTTATAAGTGGTCTACTTGGTTCAAATGCAGTTCAATTGTCTGTTTTTTATAGATATTGTCGGATACCAGCTGAAAAATCTAGAACATTACAATATCTTAACTATTACTACTTAAACTTAACCCAATAATCTATACAAAATAGGGTTCCTTCGATGCACCATCACCTCAAAACTACTGAACATATCGGGATGGGACTGCTACCATTTGACGCGGAATTTTTCGTAGATATAGGCTGCATATGATATTGACAAACGCAGGTGAAACCAGGGGGGACAGTTGGTATACCTACAAAAATAAACTAGAGCACTTCTTACTAAATCTATGTACGACGATATTGAGTTGATAGACGAAACAACGCACGGACGTAAATAAACATAATCAAAATCATAGTACGTATGCATAATAAATTAATTTCTAAGACGATGTAGGTACCTCTAAGATTGTTCCACCATCGATTATCGATGAAACCCTAGAACTATTAATCCAAATGGATCTGAAGGAGTTTACCTTCTTGTACGTATCGTTTACTTTATAGCCACATTACGTGACGTCAGATAAACCTCCGCGATCGCTACTAAAAATAAAAAGAAGATAGTAAGTTATATTTTAAACCTCGCGGTTTCTGGTGACTAATAAATCATTTAATGGCTGTATTAGTAAAAAAAAAAATGTAAAGCGTCACGATACACTTTTTTTTTTTAATTCGCTTTTATTTATGTTTTTAAGCGTGTATTATTTAAAAATTTAAACTTATTAGTCACCAGCCGAAGTTATACAATTTTATTATTTATTTACTGATACGGTAATATGTGTTATATTAGCCCCTGTCTCTAATTAAACTGTTATATTCGCGGGGTAAGAGTCAGATGAACGCATCTACAAAAAAAAAATTATGTGTTTGTTCACTTTGTTGATATGTTACCAGCAAGCCCAGCATTTCAAATTCATCTAAATATCATCGGCCCTATTGGTTTAATTCCGTGTTCTGTATGAACGTTTTACTAGTACCGGGAACCATCTGTGAGCCACTTGCTAAAGTAGAAACCATCAATTTATTACAGCTAAGAATGAAGACCTACCGTTATTCTGGGCTGGCTATGATATAGGGCCGCCTGAGGGGCCGGTAACTGCTGATGAGAATGCTATGAATGAATATATAGTGTGAGAATGGACTTAATAACTGTATATCATTCCTATTGTCGTTTAAGTTAAAGAGTACCTGCTCTTTAATTGGAAATACGGAGCGAGTGCATTCTAATACATATGGGTAGATACTTAATAACTTCTTAATCAGATGGTAGTATTTAGCGAAGGTCTGGTGCCATTAAATATGACTTTGCCACCGTCTTAAATGCACACAAGCTAAGCTTTTGAAGTTCAGTGAGATGTTCTTCAGTAACCTTTTTGGCAGCGGGCCATGTATGTAGGCACTCTTTGTGTTGGATATCGGTGCTTATAAAGGCTAAAAGTTTTTTTTAAAACTGCTGATTGTAAATATTTTTTTATAATAAGAAACTTTTTACGTTTATTATCATAAAAGAGATAGGTAGCGTGAAATGCTGTGAGCACTTTAGCTGTTTATCGCAAATTATTAAAAATCTCTTGCTATGTAATCATTTCTAATCAACGTCAATCGCACTTCTTCTCTATCTTGGGAATCGAACCCAGGACTTCCGATTTCTAGGCGATATTTATACAGCAGAAATAAATATTTTAAGCATTAGTTAAAAGCAATTATCCATCTTTGAAAATAAAAATATTTTCTTCCAATAGGTATTTTATGCAACGAATAGTCTGCCTATAATACCGGCTCGAAACAACTTGACGTGTATTGTACATATTATGATATATTTTTATGAAACACACCAATCATGAAGTTATTTTATTACTTATAATCACGGTTACGTAAAGAAAGGTCAGATTCATGGCGAGGTGCCAAGCAGGTTGCATTTGTTTGAGATGCAACATAATATTTTTCCGCATTTGAAACTTTCTTTTCGTGGGAGGTTTTTTATTTGCCAGTGCCATTTACATTTTATATTGTTTCTGACCATATAAAGAGGCACAATGAACACATGCATTGTTTAGAAACACCTCTTTAAAGTTTCTTTTTTTTTATATAACATTTTTATATATTTTAGTTTCAATATAACATTATAACATATAACAAAAAAGCTGCAGGAAGACACTTTATTAGGACTGGAAGTGATCAACATATACCATAGGGTAATAACGCAACCGCTAGCCAGTCTGTCGTAACGGTTGATTCGGAAGGCGGATGACGAAGCTTAGCTACTCTGTGGTCATGGATTACATGCATCGTGAACCTGTGGCCTTATTGTACAGGTGCTTTAATTAAATTTTACGCCATGTTGGTCCCGATTCTACTGTGCATCAAACTAAACTTAACTAAAATATCAGAAGTGATTTTATTGCCTCATTGGACTTTGGACAAAATTGTGATATTACACGATTGATTTTGGATTCATGGGATATACATTTAGTTGCGATTAGTTGCCAACTGATTTGGCATCATTGAATTCTGGACAATCGCCCTTTTGCTATATTAAGAGGCAGTTAAAAGTAACGCTTTCGAAAATGCAAAGTTGGATTACCAAAAAGCGATAGATATGGTACCTATATTTACCGATGTTAAGATGTGTTTTGTGACGAGGAGTCCCTGAAAGTTGTCTATGTACTGACTAAACTAGACAAGCCATAGACTTCAATCATATAAGACTCTGTATAATGTTTAATACAGAACTTAATCTCTTATCTGTGTCTTTATCAAGAAAATTACATTATTTTTTACACCCAAGGCCTATTGCCGCCATTTATACAGAGATAACTGTTTTGTTTTCAATTTCGATACAAAAGACTACATAACTTTCGCCATTCCTATCTTTTATATCGCTTCACTATAGGGCCGACAAATTTAATGAATTCAGTCTCAGCATATCACAAATCCAATTTCATTTGCCGGCAAAAGCTATGGCGTAAATACCGCACTACAATAGCGGCAATCTATCGAAGCTGATTATGTAGATACGCTTTTACTACGTTGTTTTGTAAGTTTCATTGTGTGTTGAGATAAACTATCAAATTCAATAGCAGTTCACAGTATATCACTACTCGAATCTACTTATTCTTTGATTGAATCAATGCCTGAGAAAGTTGGTGCTCTAGCTGATTTATCTTTCGAACATAAACCTATCAACGTAAGAAAATGTTACATAGTATGTTCAATGTTACATTAGCTTCTTTAGAACATCAATCTTGTGCGTAGCAAGTTTTCTTTTGGTATCTAATCGTTTGAGCGGTCAGAAATATTCTTAATTTTCTATAGTACTACAATCTTTGGCCTCGCTTTTCCCGGTACACGCTTTTCTAATCATGCGACGCTACGTGGTCTGTTGCTGTGCGTCCTTTTCCCTCAGACCCAATTCCTTCATATCCCTCTGGACATTCGTCAAGCAGGTTGTCTGAGGTCTTCCTCTTCCTCTCTTTATAGTAACCAAAGAAAGGTCCTTCCTCACGACATGATCCTCGGTTCTACGCATTACGTGACCGTACCATCTCATCTTGGACTCGCTCAGTTTGTCCGGTATCTTTGCAACCTGGAAGCTGTCTTTTCTATAGTATTACAACAATGTTTTTATAATGTTGAATGTTTTGATGAAGTAGATGTTTAAGTGCAGAGTTTGTCCAAGGTATTTGGTACAACCTCTCCTGCCTTCTATTTCCGCCGTGAAGAAGTAATGGGTTTGTATTGTGAAATTACAGGCAAATGAGGGTTAACACCTTGGCGTCTCAGGGTCGATAACGCATTGACAGGAACTTTGCTTTGGTGTTTCAAAAGGCCTTAAGCGGCGGAGACTACTTACCATCAGGTGGACCGTCTACCTGTTTATCGCCGTAATTGACATTAAAAAAATGATTTCAAGTTATACAAATGTCATCATCTATAGTGATTGCTTTTTGATTATATTGAAGTTACACCCACAATGATATGTCCCTTTTACTGCCTTCACGTCCGGTCTACCGCGTGATCATAAATATTCATATCGAAAAACGATTACGAGCATGCCGTTGTACACGTTTTTACGTCCTTTTCTAATATTCCCGGCTTTTCATCACATCCAGTACTGGTTTACCCAGTTTACCGTGACATAGTAGGTGGTTAGATATGAGACAGGAGTCATTAACATTGAATGATCATGACAAGTAATAAGGAAGCTACTGACTTCTTTATTAAACTTCTTTAGACATATTTTATTAAATGGAATGAAAAACAGGGTTGTTACAGTTAACTCGGTTTAAAGAATTTATTTCTCAAAAAAGTATTACATGGTTCACATAAAATGAAAAACTTTATCCAATTGCAAAATTTAATGTTAGATTGGTCCTTGGATCTGTCGGTTTTATGTTAAACAGTTATTATCATTTAAAGGTACATTTCTAATCTTGTTTTAAAAGTGTTTATGGTTACTGAATCTTTAATTAATTTACATAATTTGTTATATAGTCCATCATATTGTAATAATTGAATACTTCATAATTCGTATAAACCTCATTCGATTAACCGAATTTGAAGCTCCGTTATCCCTATGCAAGATAAACTAATGTAATGAGCTCATGTAGATCTCATCAGATTTCTTCAGTCGCGGTTATAATCGGTTAAGCTGTTCACGTAGTAAATTTATATTTCGTGCACATTTGTTTTTGCATTTTTGGACGTTAAAGAACAATACCTGCTTACCTGCACGTTGAAGCGAAAACTACACGATCTATTGAAGTTATTTAACGGAAATAAGAAACAATACACCATGTTTCAGAGTTGTTTTTCAGATTAAAACTTTATTCTTAATATAAAAATAGATAAAAATTTCTTCTTTATTTTTCGAAAAAAAAATATTTTTGTCTATTTTCATTTGTGTCTAGAAAATAAATGTAGTCTTTGGAACACAATATAAAACTATGGGATAGTTTTTACCGTGTTTTACCCTTAGTGAAATAGGCTGGTGTTAGGACCATGCTTTCTTAACACACTACAATATACATTCACTCACACGTCTACTCCACATACACGCATAAACACACCTCACCATACACAGAATCATTTGAATATAGAATAAGTTTACTTTCATTTATATAAATTTAAGATTGAGTATGTTTTAATAAGAAAGGGCACTGGCTTCTGTAACACAGGTATGTATGCCTAGCGCAGAAGTCAGAGACTGAATTTAAATTGTGTAAGATTATTTATGTGAATAAATTTATTATTATTATTTATTATGCTTTCTTAATGTCCACAAATTTATTTACTAGGTACTTATTAAGATAGTTGCTCCTTAAAGTTGAAAAACCTTGCCATAATAGGTGATTAATCTAAATTGGGGAAAAATGTCGATCGATGACCTAAACCAGTAGATACCTAAAGCAAAAAATGCTGCGCTATAAGAAATGTTTTAATCAATGACATCACTCACACAGCTTATTCCTGTTCTAAGTGGTTCTGATTATCAAGTAGAATAATTTCAGCAGAAATAGGGTATCTTTATAATAAAATCATAACGAATTTTAAAAAGCTATTCAATATGAAAACGAAACACAAGCTTTTAATAAAGGTAAGAATAAATGGTCTAGAGCTAGATTTGGTCAATGAGGTGTATAACAAATTCCTATACAGTAGTTGTACTTATGGATCAAAACGACAACATTTTACTGTCAATCATTTTACTGTGAATGTATTAAAGTGTAGTGTTGCTTATCAACAAAACAACCATCAAATTATACATAGCTGATATGCTATATATATGATATAGCTGTCCCCCGCAGTTTCACCTGCGTTCCCAAGGGATGTTACAAAATCATTATAATTATTTATTTTTTTAAATTTGGTTTTAGAATTAAAAAATATTTTTTTTTTGCCGTTAGGAAGCTACACTATCCGGGGATAGTGAAAGAATTTTTCATATCAATCCAACAAAGCTAGTTTCGGAGCCTATTTAATGCAAACAAACAAACAAGTATAGAAATGTCAGAACATTTACCGACGAAATTAATTATTTTATTACTGAGAAAGTTCGTAATGATGTCATGACACATGGTATACGTCGTTTACTTTAAATGATTACCGACTTACCGATGGCTTACGGTGTTAAAAAGTCCATTCAATTGAGGGGCGGAAATACAGCACCGATGCCAAATACGTCGTGATGCCGTCATTCACCAAGAGGCTATTGTTTAGTATCCGCCTTGCGCCATACTGACAAGCTTTGTGTAGTGCATCTGACAAAACTTGTCGCAATACATGTCTGATCTGACGATAGCATACACAAATTGTACCTATTCATTCAATGTCCCTCCCTCTAATGCTTCTTTAAATTTCAATGTTCTTGCTTTTTAACCGACTTCAAAAATAGAAGAGGTTATCAATTCGTCTGTATTTTTTTTTATGTTTGTTATCTCATAATTAGCAACACATCTTGGATAGCGAGTACATTTTTTAAGTTATTTCTACTCGCTGTCCCTAGTGTCGGATTAGCCACGTAGCAAGAGTGGCAATTGCTACGGGCCCCGCGCAAAAGGGGGCCCTGCGTATTATATTCGATTAAAAGCATATGCCGATGCTAATAAACTCATTCCCGACGAGCAGTTTGGTTTTCGAACCAAACACTCGTGTGTTCAACAAGTCCATAGAATCGTTGAACACATCTCTAGTAACTTCCAATCCGGTGCACTGACGGGCGCGCTCTTCTTCGACGTGGCGAAAGCGTTCGACAAAGTGTGGCACGACGGCTTAATTTATAAGCTTTACACTATGGGTGTGCCACCGAGGCTCGTTGCCATCTTACGAGACTACCTGTCGAATCGCTACTTTCGCTACCGAGTCGAAGGGCGCGTACTTTCATCGCCTCATCCCATTCGCGCCGGAGTCCCGCAGGGCTCGGTGTTGTCTCCCCTGTTATTCTCGCTCTTCACGAGTGACATGCCCAGGACCAGAGACACACACTTGGCCCTGTTTGCGGATGACACGGCAATCTACTCCTCAAGTAGAAGCGTTCCCCTCATTTTGAAACGTCTCCAATGCGCAGCCAACGCCTTAGGCGATTGGTTCCGCAAATGGAGAATTGAAATTAATCCCACTAAGAGTCAAGGCATTCTCTTTTTTAGAGCTTTTCGCGCAACTTACCGAGCTTTCCCCGACACATCCATCTCTATGTTTGGCGTGCCCATCCCTTGGGAGAGGCAAGCCAAATATTTAGGCGTCATTCTGGATGAAAGACTTTCCTTCGGCCCTCACATAGACACGGTGCGTAAGCGTGCCAACTTTGTGTTAGGCAGGCTTCACTTCCTCATCAACTCACGTTCTAAACTCGCCCTAAAAAGCAAGCTTAGACTGTATACCGCGTGTATACGGCCCATCATGACGTACGCGTGTGTAACTTTTGCACACGCCGCCCCCAAGCGGATCCATTCACTTCAAGTCCTCCAAAATAAATTCATGCGCAGAGCCACGGGCGCCCCGTGGTACATGCGAAATCTCCAACTCCACATGGATTTACGATTGCCGACCATCAGGCAATTTATCAAAGGGGGTTCTCGCCGCCATTTCGATTCTGCAATAAACCACAGTAATCCCCTAATAATAAAGGCCGCGTCCTACACTCCGTCCCGTATCAGTTGCGTTCGCAGACCGAGGCACGCCCTCGCCGAGTCTGACGACGAAATCACCAAAGCTCAAACAGCTGCAGCCGAATCTTCAGCTCGCGATACTACACACCCACAAGGCCATCAGCCTAGATACCGTCCTCGCCGGCGTGGACGTTAGCCGCGCTCCCTCTAAAAATTCATTGTTGTTGTTTTTTGTATTGAAATAAAGAACCACTAATAAATAAATCAGATAATGTAAAGTCTTTTGACCCCCCACGCAACGCCCTGAGCCCGAGGTCCGAGCCCCACAGGGGGCACCCTCAGTGTGCTTGTTGCTTAAAATCTAAATGTACTTTCGGCTGTAAATGGAATTGTCCGCGTAAGGGTGTAAGAGCCATCTGAGGCTAACACCTTCGTCCCTTCCAAAAAAAAAAAAAAAAAAAAAAAAGGGGCCCTGCGTATCTAAGGCCGCCCCCCATCGATGGTTTTTTTTTCCACTTTATACTTAAGAACCCATAGCCGACCAAAGGCCCCTCGACAGAATATGCTACGGGCCCCGCGTTTGCTTAATCCGGCACTGGCTGTCCCGTGTTCAAAAAAAAATTCAAAATTCAAAACCATTTATTCAGTTTAGGCCTTCGGAGGGCACTTATGAAGGTCAAATTTAAAGTTACTGAAGCTACAACCGGTTCGGAAGTCAGCCTTCAACTGAGAAGAACCGGCAAGAAACTCAGCAAGGTTACATTCTTTTTTATTTGTTATATAAATTTTTATCTATTCTGACTTTTTGACTATTTTATAATTTCAATTTTACATAATTTTATATTTAACAATTACAAAATACTTATTATAGGTAACATTAATAAAAACAAAACAAAAAAAAAATATGACAAGACTACAAAATAGAAAATAACAATAATTAGGTACTTACAACTTAAACAAGAGATTTAGAGGTGCACTGTGCAGAGAGCAGCTATTTCCATACATTTTTATCTTCAATATAATGAACTACCTTGTAATACGCTTTTTCTTTCAAAACTTTCCTAATATAATTTTTAAATTTATGATCAGACATTTTGGTTATTGAAAGCGGTATCTTATTATAAAATCGAACACAATTACCAAGAAATGACTTGTTAACTTTAGTTAGTCTAAAGTATGGAACAACTAACTTCTCCCTTTGTATTGTATTTATACTATGGATATCTAATTTTGACTCAAACATTCCTATGTTTCTACGTATAAACATTATATTTTCATAAATATATAGTGAAGGTAATGTCATTATATTTATTTCCCTAAATAAATCTCTTAATGATTCACGGGGACCCATACTGTAAATTGCACGAATTGCTCTTTTTTGTATAATAAATATTGATTCTATATCCGCTGCTGCTCCCCAAAACAAAATACCATAGGACAAGAGGCTATGAAAATATGCAAAATAAACTAATTTGGCCGTCTCAACATTCGTCAATTGTTTAATTTTCCTAACAGCAAAAGCAGCCGAACTTAATTTAGCAGCTAGAGTATCAACCTGAGGTCCCCATTGCAATTTATTGTCTAATGTAAGACCCAAAAATACCGTTTTATTTACAAGATCAATATGGCTCCCATCTATTATTATTTGGCTATCTACTTGTGCTACATTTGGTAAAGAAAACCTTAAGCATTTAGTTTTCTTTGAATTTAGTAATAGATTATTTGTAGCAAACCACCCACAGACAATTGACATAGTATGATTAACTTTAGTTAGATCTTTGTCTTTTCGATTAACTTTAAAAATTAATGATGTATCATCAGCAAACAAGACAATATCTGTGAGGTCATTTACAACATATGGCAAATCATTTATATATACTAAAAACAAAAATGGACCTAAAATTGAACCCTGGGGTACCCCCATTTCGACTAAAGAGCCCTTGGATGTTGTGCCGGTAATCCCTACCTTTTGCTGGCGATTTGATAAATAAGATAAAACAAGATCATGAGCAGTTCCACGAATTCCGTAGAAGTCAAGTTTTAGTAATAGCGTACGGTGGTCAACGCAATCGAATGCCTTGGACAGATCACAAAAAATGCCAATCGCATCCTGTGAATCCTCCCATGCGCCATAAATGTGCCTCAGCAATGTTGCTGCCGCATCGGATGTAGATCTTCCCTTCGTGAAACCGAACTGATGACCATGCAATACCTTATGCTTAGTTAAGTGACATGACATTTGATTAAGCAGCAATTTTTCAAAGATTTTACTAAGTGCTGCCAGAACGGAAACTGGTCTGTAATCAGATGGATTCTCCCTACAACCGGACTTGAAAATAGGTACTATTTTACTATATTTCATTAAATCAGGAAAACAACCCTGATCAATGCATTCATTAAAAATATTTGACAAAACAGGTGCAATCACTGTTATTATTGATTTTACGATTGTTACTGATAAGCCCCATAAATCTTCAGTACTTTTCATATTGAGAGAATTAAAAGTTATTATGATATCGCTAGCATTAATATGGTCAAATTTAAAACTTGGAAATGTATTATGAATATGCTGCTTGAGTAAAGATTCCGCTGCTATAGGACATGATTTAAGGCTTTTAGTAGTTTTACCAGGTATACTCGTGAAGAAGTTTTCAAAAGCACAGGCTACATCTAAATTATTTGTTAGAATTTTATCATTAATTTTAAAAGTTACCTGTTCATTATTATTTCTAATTTTACCAGTTTCCGTATTAATAGCATTCCAGACTGTCTTTATTTTGTTATTAGCATTACCTATTTTATTACATATAAAGTAAGATTTGAAGATGAGATTTGAAATGATCAAACACTAACCAGTGTATTGAACATCCAAAAATATACGAAAACATTAAATATGATCACAATTAAATCATCAATGTACCGATCTAATCATAAAGAGTATGTTATTTGATGCTGTACAATTATGCGTATAAACATTCGATCGTTTTGACATTTCATAAAGAATTGCTGATTTGACATGTCAGGACACATCCCTATTAGGGTGCGGGTGTTTCAATTATGGAATAGGGTTTAAACCCGGGCACGCGTACGAAACCGTTGGGCTATATCTAATTCAACATAAACCTTAAAACAGATAGGTACTTCTATCGAAACTAAGCTCTTGCCAACTACTTTACTTACCTTAATTTTAAATACAAGTAACCTTATGTAACAACCTACTTGGATTAGTTTGAATGTAGCTATCGGCTGTGTGTCAAGAAAAAGGTCAAGGAATTGACATTTAAAGAAAAAGCGTTGCCCTTAGATTTTGCGTCTGGAATGCATAAACATCGCAGAAACCTGTGCTTCGATTCTGTCGGGAAAATGACACTAGCTCGAGGATGTTTCCTCACGGCCACTATGCTCTGTCTCTTTTGCTAACAACGCAATCACACGAGAGATAAGTTCTCCGCCTCGTTGCGGGCTCGCCCCGGCGAAGTTTGAATTCGCAGCAGATTATCATCATCATTACGGATAGGGCTTGGATAAGAGTGTAACCGCGACTGATCACACTCATATGTGCGCACATTTGTTAAAGTTCGAACCACTTGAAACGATAGCGCCCACGTATAATTACATTGCTTTGTCGAGTATCTGTTTCAGTTCTATAAATAAATAAATCCACCGGTTATGTGTGTCAATGTTAATTGTGCTTCGATAACAAGTAATCTGTGGTTATTTGTCTAGTGATGTCAATAAACAACTATAGCCACCATAAGGGTTTCAGCTTCGCTTTGAGATTGCCACATGGTGTTAGTTAGTCAAATATACAACGATTTATATCAAAAATCATGTTTTCCTGAAAATTATGATTGAAACAAAAATTACTGATGGAAACCAACTCCTAAATAACGGTATCTTACTTAACCTTATAATTAAAAACGAAAAGGCCACCATTTGCAGGCGCCACAAACTCACCTAGGTGGAACTTGAACATTCTTTTCTTTCCGTAAAACAGAGATGGTAAAAAGTAACAACAATACTAACTTGACTTTGCACTCAATAGCCAGACCCTCTAAGCTTTGTGAGCCAAAAATTACTTACTATGGTAAACTTAAATTGTGTTTAAACACAGGTCTACATCCATAGGCAATAAAATATCAGCCTGATCATTAACCTCGTTCATAGATATCTTCCACAGATCGCACGTCCACTTGGCGAGAGGTGTAGCGCTAATCGCTTTCCAATACCTAATCACCTATCGATTATCTGTTCTTTACTGGCCTGCCCATTACCACATCAGCAACATGCATCTATCTCTTGCTAATGGTAACTTTGTCCGCAGGGTCACTCTGAGTCAAAGGGTGCAAAGAAGCGGGACAAAAGCTCCACCGGGAATGGTAACGGTAAACCGAGCCGAGGGGTGGCGACGTCTTTCGGTTTCCGACGCCGACCGGCTAGCACCTCGCGTGCTGACGACAATGCGAGAAGAAAGCAGAAGCCACACGATAAGAATGGAAATGGAGGTGATTATCTTAAGTACCTAAAACTAGGGTTATTGGCAATGATTTTCTAATGCTGGGTCCACATTGAGCGAAAGATGGCTTAGCCGTACTCTTGCCTCCGACTGTCACGCTTATAAGTTCCTAATCCGGGTATGGCACGAGTAGCAGATTTTTATCGAAACGACTTTAGTGATTATGTATGCATTGCATGATTAATGTCTTTTGTACAAGACAGCACGCCTATAAAAACATTGTAGGTGCGCAGACGTCGCCTAGAGCCATGCCATTGAAGGCTAACAGTCGATCAATAATAGGATCAACAATACCATGTATCTGCATTACAAATAAGAATAGTTAGTTATATAATAGTTATCGCCGAATAATATTAATATTAAAGTATCCCAAGATAAATTATTTATAAATAGATTGGGCGGTTTGAAACGATTGAAATTTACAACATATAAGCCTAAAGCCTGAATTTAAATAAGTAATTCTTAAAGGTAATCTTTTGACGACAAATCATTCAAGAAAATCTAAGGTTTGGATTCAGAAACCGAAGCCTACTATAGGAACTATATAGCCATACTAGAGGTACCTAATCCTAACGTAACCTGTCTCATCGGACAGGTTCGACGGAGGATCTTCGCCCGGAGGAGGTGCTGTCAGGCCTTTCGACGCCACTCGCGCGCCCTCGCAAGGAGACCGCCGGACAACCATTACGCTCGAACAGGTAACACTTTGTTTATATTAATTACTTACATAATCGTCACAGGAAATTAGCACTATTATATAATGGACGTGTATGATTTATTCATAAAATAGAAAGTTGTTCCTTATAATAGGTGTTGTTGTTCAAACGTTTCAATTTATCTACATAATTAATGCTTAAGCGCCTGAATAATCCTAAACGCAATTTATTGCTATGTAATAGTTGCAGGCGCTAAAAAACAAAGGTTAAATTAGAAACTACTCATATTCATCAAATCATTATTTAACGCTTAATTTTCTTAATTATAATCTTACGTAATATTTCTTTTATAACCATTAAAATATCTGTTATCTTTAGTTCAAGCTTCGTTTCTCTAGTACTTTTAATAATCGAATTACAGATATTGTTACATTTGGTAGGTTCGGTTTCAGGCAGCAGCACAGCAAGACGGCGAAGGTGGCCGACGTGAGCATCGCCGCCGAACAGGCCTTCGGGCCTCCGCATAAGGATAAGGAAACAGCCATTAATAATAATCCATTAGGTGAGGATGTGTTTTGCATTTGAAAATCTTTGTTATAATTGAATTAGCATATTGATGACCTTGTTGATGTGACAACTATTTTCAAATGAGTTTTAATAATGAAGATCTGTTGACTCGATAGCCGACAGAAGATATGTAAGGCATAATACCTACCTAATAGCGCAGATCCAAATATGATACGAAGACAAAGCAATTGAATACCAATGTTTGCATTTCAGATAAGAAAAGTACAAATAACTTCCACAACCAACTCCCTCTGCTCGCGACGCAAGTCTCTTCTACCGGTCACACAACTATCGTGGCGGCCAATGGGGTCCCCAAGACTGTCACCAAGCAGACCGTCATCCTCACCTATCAGCCACAACAGTATTCGGTAGGTAGGACCATGATAATTGAAACCTAAAAGATTGTTTGTGCACTATCAGTAATTTAAGTGTTCCTAAACACGCGCGGAAAGATGTAAATTTTTTAAAAACACAATACAATTAATCTTAAAATTATTTATCGTAGAATCTTCAAAGAGTACGGACTAAGAGTCCGTAGAAAATGTAAAAAGAAATAAATAAATAAAAAAAAAGTGTTCCTAAGACTTGACCTGAAATAAGCTTGATTATAAGAAAAATATGTCACACCTTGATCTGAGCTTAATGACTAGAAGGAATCAGAAAATCAATACAAGTATTTGTTAGTTTAAAATCAATGTCAAATCCACGGAACCTCCAAGATTGATGACCGGAACCAAAACAAAGTATCTATCTACCTCACAATTTTCCAATAATACAACTCAATACATCTTCTTATTCAGGATGGTCGACAAAAATCCGGCGGGCGTGCCGGTGAGCAGACCACCCGAGCAACACCCATCAGTCGAGCCCCAGCTCCAGATACCCACCGACCTCCTGGGAAGTACACCTTCCAGACCAACCAGCTGCCTCGGCCGCAGTACCCCTCTGTTAAGAATATTGATACTAAAACTGCCAAGCAGGTACTGTCTCTACCGACAACATTAAATAGATTTTTATGCAATCCAAATCAATTTAGAAAGTTGTTGTTCATTCCAAAACTGTTACAAATTCAGGTACTTAATAATTAAAACAAGGTACATGGATATAAGATATTTAAGAACCAAAAATGTTGTTATCTAGTGTATTATTAAATTTTATTATGTGGTATTGATCCTTCATATAAACAACGAATACTTTTGTAAGATGCATCAAATCGTTGTTTATGACGGCTCTTAGTATTTTAATAGCTGCAAAGAATTCACAAAAAATTACATAACAGCGCAATAATATTATCAAGCAAAAACAAACCTTAATTTTTATGAACAAAAGTATGTTTTCATTCGACATAGGATGTAGGTCACTGTTCGGCTATTTCAGTGCTGCCGAATTGGATGCTGGCCGTCGTTTGCTGAAAATATCCCTGCAGTGTGCATCTAGCGTAGTTGGTGACACAAGAGATTAGTTTTCTTAAGATATTTCTAAAAACAAATCAGGTTGATACATTACACGTTGACGTGGAAATAGTTATTAGGAACACGTGAAGTAATCTTACGAGAAAATTTTAAGCAAACACTTCCTGATCTAGATGCTGCAATTTTGATTATCTAAAGAGAACACATATTATGTTGTCTAGACATACCTCCGAATGTTTTTTTGCTTTCCTGCAACTAGTGTTTCAACATGGTTCCGTACTTTCGAATAGATACCAAATGAGCACGAGTCTCTAAATATAAAAAAAATATTATATTTCAAGTACATTGTAATGTACTTAAACAATAAATATTTGTTACTATTAAAATGAATCCAATTAAAACTTAAACCAATTATTTTATATACAGTCGAGAAATAATAACGTGGCTGCGATTTTCGTGATCATTATACTGGATGCGGTATTAAAATACCTACGCAACCCTGAAAACACTGTTAGCACATAGGCAACTGCATACACTCGCTTACTTTTGCAACGGATGCTATCATTAAAAAACAAATTAATTATACGAACATTTTCCCCTCGTTGCAGACCGTGACATGACGTGCGTTCATAAAAGACATTTTTTATTATACGTTTTAAAATTTGTGAAAAAAACACAACCAGAAACAAAATGATTTCACTACAATCGTAATTTGTACAAAAGTAACCGCTGGAAGAAAGTGAGTAGATCATTTGTCTTGAGACATGTTTCAGGTAGCGTGACTACATGTGCTACAGTTGTTATTTTTAAACTGTTAACTAACATCTTGAACTACGGGACATTTCGACACAGGTTATCGTAACGTAAAGGGTTCCCTTTGCGTCCATTCAGCATAATGCACTTTGGATAGCGGACGAAATGGTTGCTGATTTAATTTAGTTTTGTTCAGTGAAAGTGAAGTGAAAGTTTGTGATATCTAATCAGTGTGTTTTGTTTCTCAGGTTGTTAATAACACAAGAAAGGCGGGTGCCACTGATGGATGGAGGGAAGGTAATTAAATAAATGTCTTTACACTTCTCATTCCAACACTGATTTGTTGCAATATTTTGTATAACAGTGACTTGACTTGCTGCTGCTAAAAAAACTATAATTTATTTGGTTGGTTCACTTTGTAAGGGGCTTTACTGTCTTACAAAAACTGTTATAAATATAAACTCGAAGATATTTATTAAAAATCTTTGTCATGACGGCCGCTTAAGAAGCAGTGTCCATCAATAGCACGCCGTGTCCGTCTTTTTACCGATTATTGAATTTCTATGAAAAATCAGTCACTATATAGATATACATATTAAATTAAAAGGCAGCAATTTATCGGTAATCAATAATAATCTCAGAAACAATACTCTACTTATATTCTCATATCTTCTACTAACAGGCGCCGGTTCAGCGATATCAACTGATTCAGGTGTGTGGACTGGAGGAGAGGGAGGCACGCCAGGAGATGTCTCACCACGCATGCGCCACCGCCCCAGGAACCTGGAGATGGTCATGAGAGGATCCCACAACTTCCACCTTAGAGAACTCCAAGTTGCTGATCTTGACATAATGGGTATAGAGACAATTTATTTTTATTTAACTTGGGAATATAAATCTATGTCCCGGCTCATCCTAGTATTAATTAGACATGGGTAACTCAACTAAAATGCATGAGCTACGAACCGGTTCACAGATCAGCTCAAGTATTGCAGACCGATCACATAGTCTCTACGCCGCTACCGTGCCGCAGTTCGACAACGACAAAATATGACAGAACATATCACAGATTGTGTACAGACTGTAAAATAATAAGTGAGCCGTGAGCTATTTAGTTTGCTCTTGAGCCGCTGCTCGACAGTTCAAGAAGGTGTGATCTGATCTGTTGAACCGTTTCAGAGCTGTGTTACACATGCCTAGTATTAATGTCAGAAAAACGTTAAATTATTTTTAGCTAAATAATCCCTTGTTGATATTGTATGTAAAAATAACATTAAGAATTACCAAATAAATAACAATGAGTCTTCATCATTAAGAAATAAACTTATTTTTTTCCAGATGATGCAGTCGTGACCGGTCACACAGTGATACCCTTACCAAAACTTCCAAGCTCCTTCGACGATGAGATTACTCCAGAGTACGAGCTAACACCAACTCCTACATACAGACCACCATCCCCAATAATACCAAAGCCAGTACCTATAGAGAATGATAGGCAGAATTCCCCGATGTCAACATTGGAGCGATACAGGAATAGAAGCAGACCAACTAGGATGCAAAACAGTGTTGAAGAAGAGAAGTTTGTTTTGGATAGGGCTCAGCCAGAAATGTTGAATAAACAGGTAAATATTTTATTATCTTCAATGAAACCTAAATCATAAGATGACAGGAGTAAAATCTAAATTTATTGATAAAATGGTACCAAAAAACTAATCTGACTCCTGAACTTAGAGATCTTTAAGGCTGCTTACCATCAGGTGGGATCGCAGTCAAGCACTAGTTTATATTATTTAAAAAAAAAAAAAAAAAAAATCTGAAGGGTTTTAATGAGCAAGTTTGCTCTATCGTCGACCTGGGGCCCAATTCCACTAAATGCAACGTTCGAGTAGCACGTTTGTTTCGGCAATGGTATGGTTACGATTAATGTCAAATTGATTATTCCTACGCACTACAACCGAAACAAACATATATTTTGACATAATCTTTCGAACGAATGTGAACCATTACCGAAACACAACCGCAGTTCGATCGTTGGTGTGTTTAGTACAATACGATTAAACGTCAAAGTTGACGTTTGGTTGTGATATGGTGTCGGTGCCTAATATGCTAGTGGAATTGCCCCCCAGGTCATCAGTTTTTACGAGTGGGCATGAAAGGAGCCTCCCCGAGTGACGCATCGATATTATATGCGTCCGGCGCACCCTGGGCAACAGTCTGCGAGGACGGCAAGTCGGTAACGCAGACTGGGTGATCCTTTCACCACGATCGATGGCAAATCATAGTATTTTCCAACAGCCCACTCGGTCCTTTTTAGGACCAAAGAAAAGACGAGAGAAGCCTATAACTCCATCTATAAAACCAGCCACAAAAGTAATTGTTGGTGACTTTAACAGCCACAGTACTAGCTGGGGATACCAAGAGACTGACACAAATGGTCAGGCGGTAGAAGACTGGGCGGATGCGTGTGAATTGGTTCTGTTGCATAATGCGAAGCTCCCATCATCCTTTAATAGTGGCCGTTGGAAGCGTGGGTACAATCCCGATCTTATCTTTACCAGCCTAAACATAAGTCAACAAGCCATAAAAACTGTTTGTCCGCGTTATTCCTAGAACCCAGCATAGACCCATATTGTGTTCTGTTGAACCAGTAGTCCGACCAATAAATGTGGCCTTCAGACGTCGCTTCAATTACTTAAAAGCAGACTGGGAACGTTATGCAACGGCCATAGATGACATCCTCCTGAAAGTTGAACCTACAGCTGAAAACTACCAAATATTCGTTGACACGGTAGCAACAACATCTTGCAAATACATCCCAAGAGGATGCCGTTCTGCATACATTCCCGGACTGTCCCAAGAATCCGCTGCGACGCTAAAACAGTACGAGCGCCTTTTCAATATAGATCCTTTCTCAGAAGAAACAACACAAAAGGGTGAAGAATTGATGTTTGAAGTCGGCGAAAACCGGCGTCAAAAATGGTTGGACATGGTTTCAAAGATAGACATGACCCACAGCAGTAGAAAAGCGTGGACCACTATCAGAAAGCTCACCAGTGAACCACCGCCAGCGTTTACACCAGGTAAGGTTACGGCAAACCAAGTTGCTCATCAGCTCCTACTGAACGGCAAACCTAATGGTCGCCTCAACAAAAACATCAACACAAGCAGTTGTCTTAACCCCAAAAATACCATAAGCGCACCCTTTTTGCTCGATGACGCCATAACAGCAATAAAATGTCTTAAAAATGGAAAGGCATCCGGGGTTGATGACATATCTGTGGAGCAGATAAAAAATCTTGGGCCGGTTGCAGTGTCTTGGTTACTCGCAATGTTTAATAACTGCATCGAGTCAATTAAGATACCACGCCTTTGGAGGAAAACAAAAGTAATAGCTCTGCTGAAACCAGGGAAATCTTGTAATGATCCCAAGAGCTATCGCCCGATCTCCCTCCTGTGTCATTCGTACAAACTCCTTGAGAGAATGCTGCTAAACCGCCTAATAAGTGTTGTGGACCCCAAACTCATCCCAGAACAAGCTGGGTTTAGACCAGGTAAATCCTGCTGTAGCCAAACTTTAAAACTAACCCAACACCTAGAGGATGGGTTTGAATTAGGCCTAGTAACCGGCGTCGCATACGTAGATCTAACAGCAGCGTACGATACAGTGAACCTCAGAAGACTTCTGCGTAAAGTAAATGACATGACAGGAGATCTCAATTTTGTGAAATTCCTAAGTGAGATGCTCCACAATCGTCGTTTCCAAGTCTACCTGAACACTGAAAAAAGCCGATGGAGACTACAAAAAAACGGGCTGCCCCAAGGTAGTGTTTTGGCGCCACTACTGTTCAATATATACACAAACGACCAGCCTTCGACACCCTATACAAATCGTTTCCTGTATGCTGATGACTTAGCATTGACCTCACAGGCACGGTCATTTGAAGAGGTTGAGTCCAGATTGTCAGCAGCCCTTGACACCTTAAGCTGCTATTACGACAATAACTCACTGAAACCCAACCCTTCCAAAACCCAATCCTGTGTATACCATCTAAGGAACCGTGAAGCGGGACGCAGATTAAATATTACATGGCGGGGCGTGCCCATAGCTCACAACAGTGAGCCTAAATATCTGGGTATCACATTGGACAGGGCATTAACATATAAACCACACTGTAAGAATACACAACAGAAGGTGAATGCGCGTAACAACCTACTGCGACGACTAACCTCAACCAGATGGGGAGCTTCAGCGGAGGTTCTACGGACGACAGGAATGGCCCTTTGCTTCTCGGCTGGCGAGTACGCCAGCCCAGTTTGGAGCCGTTCAGCACATGTAAAACTAGTGGACGCAGCTCTAAATGATACATGCCGGATCATAACGGGCTGTCTTAAGCCAACCCCGGTTGAGAAGCTATATCCACTGGCAGGCATTGCCCCACCTGATGTCCGCAGAGATATTGCAAGCTCAGTTGAGTGCTCGAAAAAGATAAATGACAGGAGGCACCCGCTTTACAATTACACCCCTGGACCTCAGAGACTAAAAAGTAGATATAGCTTTTTAAAGAACGCTGCACCAACTACCGACAGTACCTCTGAGGCGCGGCGTAAGCTCTGGCAGGAGAGATACCCAACAGCATCACCAAACCCTGTTATGGAGAAGCTTCCCCCAGGGCATAAGCTCCCGTGGCTGACATGGAAGTCCCTCAACAGACTCCGAACCCAAGTCGGCCGATGCAGGGACAATCTGTGCCGATGGGGTTACAGCACAAGCAACCTGTGCAACTGCGGCGCCTCCCCTCAGACAATGGCACATCTATTGTCGTGCCCTGCGTGCCCCTCATCTTGCACGCCGGAAGACCTGTATAATGCCACAGACGACACAGTACGCCTGGCAGAATTCTGGTCTAAACAAATTTAGCCAGAACGATCGACACGCAAAAAAAAAAAAAAACGAGTGGGCAAGTCTGTGGCCAAACGTAGGTTGAAAAAAACCGCTTAGAATAAGTATTACTAAATGTAATAATAGGTACTTATAATAAGTGAAGACGTAAATCTCTTACTGCAAATTTCGTTTGAGGAAGAATTACCACCATACCCATTTCCGCCGTGAAGCAGCATTTGTATTACTGTGTTTTGGTTAGGCTGCCTATTCATCGAATTCATTAAAAATCGAATTCATGCATTTAAAAAAAATTACAAACACAAAAGTACAACATCGCAATAACCTTTTTGTATTCGTTTCAGAACTCGTTCATTAAATCCTCAAGTGGCGTTGTGTCTCCGACCACGGTAAACTCCAGCAAGGAATCTAGTCCGTCGTGTAAGAGCGAGGAGAGTCATTTTGGCAACAGCAGCGCTTGGCAGGCGCATGCTGCAGGAGAGGCTATGGCTACCAGGTAAACATTACACTCTTAAATTTTCTAACCAGTGATGAGCATTTATGCATCATGATGTAAATGCCATGGTCTGAGATTGATTGTATACAACTAAATAAACAGACAAAATAATGGGAGTAATTGTAGTAAATTTTGTTTCGATAGGAAAAGATACTCTATGTTAAAGAATTTTGCGTTTTGGTGACGATGTAGGATACATGTATAAACGGAGCAGACGATATCACAATACATGGTGCGTTCGGGCACTTACTCGGTTATTGTTTGACGTGTATTATTGTTATTTCTAGATCACAAGATGACGTATCAATCGCACTCAGTGTATCCAGTTGTGAAGATGAGAAATCCAAGTTTGAGAACAAGGAGATACTTAAAGAAGCAGAAAAAGTTGAAGTGGAATTACCTAAGAAAACTATAGTAATAATGGACGAACCACCGGTGCCGCATCCATTGCTGATGAAGTCTTTGACTCTGAGCCAGCATGACTCTCTGCGCGGGACTATGATGGGTCAGTATCATATTAATACGTGGTGTATGAAATCGATAAAAAAGTAGTTAACCTAAGGCCCGCTAACGTTAAAATACAACTTTATTTCTTTCAGGTTCGATGACAAGTTCAAACTACAGCACTACAAGCACATGCACAAACCAAAGCGATCACCATACATTGACGCTTACATTAGAGGAGTCTAAATTTGACATGTCAGCTTTAGAGACCTCCACACAAAGCCTGCTTGATGATGAAACATCGCCAGCAGACAGTCTGATATCTTCCACGAGCACTAGTGACTCTAATAATGAGCTTCATATTGAAAGAGATCCACCATCTATCAGCTCTGCGTATCAGACAGCGAATACAAAGACCAGGACTCCTGAGCCGATTGTTGAAGAGCAGGATGGAGTTGATGGTGAAATGCTACAACCTGTTAGAGAAGTGGTGTAAGTAATATCAGAATTTGCAGTATTTTTCACAAATTAATTAATCTGGTATGTATTTATTACTCGTTAAAATATTTAAAATATCAAATTTAAGACTATATGTTATAAGAGTATAATTTATACTGCAGTACTTTTGTATCTAAAAGTAGATTTTTCAAGGATGCAAAAGAATGTTACAAATCTGAAACGTCAAGTTGAGTCGTTAGTATTAGAGGTATTTGCCATTGGCCGTTTTGAAACGGGAAATATCATTACGCTAATGACGAAAATTTACCTAAATGGAATTGATGTAAGTAAAGGCATTCAGCCAATGATAAAAAAACAAAAAAATCCTTAAACAATTGTAGGTATCTACAATTCATTCTAAAATCTCCATTTTACCTTTACCATCATAATGAAAAAGTAAAATGGACCTAAAATTATTATTTTTAACAGTGAAGTACGAAGTGGTGGAGAGAGCGGTGAAAGCAAGAATGTAACTCCAGAATCTCCAGGAACACCAACACATGCCTCAGGATCTTTATCATTATCTGATGGCAGGGACTTCTTCGATGATGAAATCGCTGATCAGCCAGCATTGCTGTTCCGAAGTAAGTAGTGCTTTCATGTAGTTATAAAACATTTCAAGGAAAAATTCCATGTACGAGATGTAAATATTATAGATTTTTTTAAATCTTTTAAATTTGTTTATTCTTCAGAAAATACAGATGGAAATCCATCGAGTAAGTTGGAAACCGATACCAGCAAACAATTGAGAAGATCAAGGGAAAGAATCACATCAAGCCCACTAGCCCAAAGAAATAGAAAATGTAAGATCCATCCATTTTATTTAACTTGTATAAACGCGTCTAATCGATTGCATAATAAACTTTGTTTTAAACTACTGTTAAATCCCAGCATAATACCTAATATTCAAACCAACATACATTACATTTAAATAATAAGATTTTTTCATTGAAAAAGTTTTGTTGGTGCTATTAATAGTTTCTTTATTATTGTTTCCTTTTTAAGATTTGGCTTAAGTCATTTTATAGGAACCGAAACAGCCAGCTTCTATTTTCAAATAATTCGATTATTTTTTAAATCTGGAATCAATAACACTTTATTCAAAAAAATCAAAACCGAACGTAGACCAAATATTTTTTTTATGGGACATTACTCTTTCCTTTGAAACTTTTTTTATCTGTGGGGATTTTATGGCGAGGAAAAGCTTCACCGAAAGATTATTTTAAAAATAAATTTCTTCATCAGTATGCGCGCTTCGTAATGGAGCAGAACGGACTGCGTCTCTGGACACCTTGTCCAGCCTGGCGTCGGATGACCTCATGATGGACAACGATTTGGCGCAGTCTATCACCAGCCTCCAGAGCGTCGATGATTATATTGAAAGGTATTTAATCAAATTATCTATGTTCATACGGGACCTAAGCTCCTAAGAAAGTTGTATAAAAAAGCTAAGCCGCTTTCTAAGCTTCCGCTAAGTGGTGAGCCTAACATAATAGGTAGTTAATAATACTATTTTATAAATACAGACAAAAGTTAAATAATGTTAATCATTATACAGACAAATTAATTTACTTGTTAAGTTCATGAAATGTGGCATATTTTTCAATTTCACATACTTACATTAGATTACTTCGGAATCGCATGCGAAACTCCTAAGGTAAGCTAAATAACGATTAACTAACCGGCTTTTTCTAGATTGGACAGTTCCTTACGAAGCGGCCTCAACTCATTAGACGAGAGGCAACTCCGTCAGGAGCTATCCTCATCGAAGACAGCCGTGCGTCAGTGGAGCCAACTGCTGGAACAGAACAATTTGCTGGACCTGCAGTTGGCCGCCATGGCGCAGGGGAAGAATGCACCAGACTCGCTCACTGCTAGTAATAACAGTCTTACTAACATCGGGTAAGTGCTTGAATATTTAACACAAAATTTGTAGATTCTCATTGGCTATAACGATATATTTTCTAGGCTTCTTCGTGTTAATTATAAGATTGTGTAAATGTAAATTAAATCATATTATTTTTGCAAAGGTTGTGCAATGGATGTATGAATGTTTGGTTACTCTAATTATTTATTTATAACATAAATACGCAAATTATTCACGCAAGAACTACGGATTGGATTTGGGAAAATCGAAAAAGTAATATCCCTTGGGAACGCTAATGTAATCGCGGGGAACAGCCGGTAGGATTTATTCCTAGCATGTCGATCTATATCACAATCATAAATAATCAAATTAATAAAATTTCAAGTTAATACGTTAGTTTTGCATAATTCTTAAAACAGCCAATTGCTTAGTAGAAGTTTCCTTTAATTTATCGTACGGTATGCCGTAACGCCGGGCGTTAACCATAAAAAGTTTTAAAAGCGATACATTGGTGTAACACCTTAAATATGGTACAAGATGCCATAACTCTTTGGTGACAGTTTTTTAGTGAATATACTACGTGAAGTTGCGACAAGCGAACCGACTCGATCGCGTCATACGCGACAGTCGTAGGTACCGAATAGAGTTCCTATACGGCGATGATCTTATCAATATGCCTGTAATGATGTAGTTTTAAAGATTTCTAATAACTAAACAAATTTGAAGTCCTAAGGCTATATAAGTTATAGTAGAAAGCTGACATTTTTAACCAAATGGTTGATTAAAAAGGGCATTAAAAGCTGCTAAATATTGCAGTTAACTGCGAAACAGTTATTTTGAATACCGACCAAGCGTTCAAATACCCCGTTCGTTGACCAGAGCTCAGTATTCTGGGATATCCAAATTAGTATCACCAATACATCGCCATTAAAATAAATATATTCAAAACCTAGTATCGGCAATCAGATCAATAAATAGGTTTGAAAAATGTGTACCTAATTCGACTACAAATAGTGGCAATTTAATATTAATCCCTAATCATAATAATTAATTGAGTCACCAAGCAAAAGTGCATAATGATGATCTCATTAAAAAAATATATTTTCTTTTGACCGCTGAGTTGAGGCTTGTGACTATTATAAAAATGATAATAAATTGTTAAATTGTGCCAGAAGCTATGCCAATAGGTTAAAACGTAAAAAAAAAAACAATATACTGTTTTCTTTCGTAAAATACTGTTCATTTTATCTCTCCGATCTTAATATACTTAATTTCTTGTAAAAAGTTGGGAACCCTACGTGTGACCAAGGCCCTATAGGTTGGTATGGCCTAAGACGTCCCTAAACACTAAATATATTTTTGAGTAAAACTCGAAAATAAAATATATAAAAAACGCAACTTCACTTTGTAAATTCCTGCCAAAATATCTCGGTCCTCTTGGGGTCATTGTCAGAATACACCAGATGTTATTGGTGCTCTTATCTTTAACTCAAAAGTCCACAAGGGGCTTGAAAGAGTTTTTAGGCATATGGCAACTAATAAGAACCGGGGCTTAAGAAATTTGAAGAATGTGAATGCTAAGATATGTAGTACACCTAATTAGCCACTTTTTATAGACTCCCAAATCCCATGTTCCCAACATAATACGTTGTGAGTAGTAAAAAATCAAATAGTTTAACAGGTACTTACGTCCTCTCCTTGATTGACAACATCTGCCGTCCGACATATAACGTCCTTTTACAATTCTTCTTGAATGAAAACGTACAGCAATCTGCAAATTATTTCTATAGAAATGCGCAAGTGGCATTGAGCCCTTTTTTAGGTTACAATACAAGTGAGTTCAAAAGTAAGATTATAAAGATCTCCCCTAGCTCATCTTTTATGTAACTCGTTTACTGAGGGTACGATCCATAAACATTACAATATTTATTCTTATTCATTCAAATACAAGAAACCATAGATCACAAAGACTTTTAAAAATTTTCTCATTTCTACCACACTGTCATTAAATTGACATTATCATTAACATTTTGCTTCTGTCTATCTATACAGACTATGCGTTCGGATGGCGCCAATCATTCTCAAAATTTCACGATTTTTCTCCCAATGACAATCAATTATAATTTCTTTGTATGATTATCCTACTATTCCTATTATTAGGAAAGTAGTAAATTTGTAATCTTTTTCTTCTGATTCATCTGATCTCCTTAACTTTACATTATTTGATATTCATAAAGGAAACATAAATAAATCTATTTATAGGTGGAACAATACAATTTCTCCCGCGTCAATTATAGCTAGATAGGTAGGTTTATAAAACGACGGGCTTATTGAATGTATTGTTGATCGTGATGAAGCAGAGAACAATTGAACAAAAGACACCTACTGTTGACATTGTCTGGCAAAGGGTGTGATGCTCGGTATCGCATATAAACGCCAAGCAAACAATTTTACAATTGCCTATCGGAACGCAGATTCAATAATTTTGTATCTGCTAAAAGATGTCACTGAATTACCTAACTGTTCATTTATTTGTCAGAATTACAGTTATAACTCCGACACGTTAGAGATGCTTAGTATTAAATGAACTCATTTTAACTGCACCGAATTGCTGAAACAGTAGGTAATTATCATCAAGCACAAACAAAGCATGAATCGAATGAACGCTACTAAATTATTACGTATAATATCTCACGAAGCAAAAACAATATTAATGTATATTCAATGCAAAATATAGCAAAGTTGGTCTTAGTAGGAAACCATA
This sequence comes from Habrosyne pyritoides, assembly GCA_907165245.1. Lineage (NCBI taxonomy): Eukaryota > Metazoa > Arthropoda > Insecta > Lepidoptera > Drepanidae > Habrosyne > Habrosyne pyritoides. The sequence continues at coordinate 9,620,105 of OU015593.1, read as the reverse complement.
CGGCTTCGTAATAAAAAGTTCAAGTTCGTTCAACAAGCACACAATCAATTAGAGATATACACATGTGTGCAGCTTAATTATTAAGCGCGGTAACTGCTTCCTGCCCTTAATGCTCAGACATAATGGACTCCACATTCACTCGTGCTGCTACACAAATTCTTTTGAGATAGGAAATCTCTGCTTATCAATAAGTAGACTTATTACTTTGGAAATTAAGTCGCTTTATCATTTTAACTTGGTGTGTTTCTGATAGTTCAGTTGTATCTACTCCAATTTTTTAATGGGCGATTGTTATTGTCAACATTCAGAGAAGAAGGTCAGGTCAATCGTTTAAAAGTTCAATGTTATCAGATTGGTTGTTTAGTATTTGGCTGTCGGGCTACTGTCTACTAACTGAATAATATGTAGATAGGTTTTAAATTTGTGCTACTATAGACTCAACATACACACATAGACGGTCATTGAGTATGTATTCTGTGATCGTTGAAATTTGAAACAAACTAAGAACTTTTTCACATATAAATTAATTTGAAACACAATCTTTTATGAATATTGCAATTCCACACATCCATTCCATTTCTGCACGCTAAAGCACCTATTTAAATGCCATAAAAAGTAGAAAAACATGTTTGGCGAGTTTAACATAAAACAATGAAGTATCATGCTACACATTGCACGCATGTTGGCAAAATTAAAACAAAGCTAAAGAACCGTTCCAGCTCCAATGATCAGATTAATTGTGTGGGTGCCTGCCTGACCTCCATGCTCCGTACCGTGGTACGTCACGACAATAGCTATTTATACAACAATGGGAACGGTATCCTAGCGTCTTGTACCGCAAAGGGAGGCTGATATAATTGTGAATAAGGAGCAATGTTACCGGATTGTGCTCCTTTTTTTCATAACTGCAAATCTTTCTATAGATACTAAGCATCTAACTAACAAAATAGTTGTTAGAATCAGATACTTGTTATCAAATAGTTGCTCATTGTAGGTTTATGTTAATATTACCTTTTTTCTAAACAGATGGATAGGACAAAACCAATTACCAAATAACGTAAATCCCCGAGAAAGTTCAAAACACACATAACTTGGTAGAAAGAAGTGTTGAGCACACAAAGCCTAAGAGAAGTCGTAGGCATATCGATGCGAAGTGACGCTATGTCTCTCTATTTCGTAGAATTTGAACGGCATTCCGATTTCCGCAGTATCAAACCATTTCCAAAGACATTACAAAAGCTATCAAACCAATTAACAGATTACAACATTGCTTCAATCCATCATAGCCATAGCCAACTATGGTCTTTCGCAAGAGAAATTTCGCGGTTCGGGCACCGATTTTCAAGGTAGATTTTACGGCGAGCTTTGTGTGTCGAAAGGTCCTTGCTCCATGAGGTAATCAGATAAAGCGAGTGGGGCAGCTGCTAGCAAGGGGCTTCGCTTCGTGCCTTCGGCTCATCTCGTCGCATGCCTGGCGTGCCCCGCGTGCCGCATCGGGCCCGGCAAATTTAGTCTGCAACTCGGCGCGCACGCGGACGTACGTAGCTGGTACTAGCACGACCACAACACGTGTTGAGTGTGACCTCGCGACACAACACGATCCGATCGAGATCCAATCTTCCGATTCACCCATCACACGGGTCACCGAACCCTCGAAATTTAAACGATCCCTAAAGTGCAAGCTTCTCAATAAAGTTGATCGTTACTTTTAAAAAGAGGTAGTGTTTTGTGAAACTATGTGGTATTTATTTTTATGTGCAGGAAACGTTTTTACGCAATTTAAACTAAATCTTTGAGTGCACTGGTAACCTGGGAATACAGATAATTCAATTAGGTTTACAGTCTATGTCAATATAAATAGATCTTCGGTGTTGCTGGAACAAATGCGATATCATTTGATGTTTTGAATCCTGTATCTCATAGCTATTACTGAATAAATGTATATCAACAGTGCTGGTCGTTGACTTGCAATAAATATTATCAGTGATTCCTGTGCCTACAACGGCAATATTTCCTTTGTTAACTGATATGTACCTAGGTATGCTGTAGTCGGTGTGACATAACAGACGCATTGTTGTTTACATACGTGAAACTTGCAAATATTCATAATATCTACAAACATATCTCTATTTTCACGTCTGAGCCGTTATCTAAGCAATTTCCAAAATGTAGGGTATGCCAATTAACCTATTATCAATCTACCAACACAATCAGTTTTAAAAGGGCAAATTTTCAGAACTTAAAATTCATTGTCAATTAATCATTTAACTTTGTCGAGTCTTCTAAAGGTATTAACGAGCTGGAAGGTACGCAATTTATAAACAACAAACGATCAATTTACCCTCAATAAAAATATATTGCGTGATGGTTATCTTATCATTGATAAAGTCAAGTGCTTTTGTATCAAAGTTATTGGGTTTTGGAATGTGGATTGTTTTGATCATAATAGGTATAGAACAAGAAGTATGTACTACATAGGTTTAGTACAGTAGTACAGTCATGCTTTTGTTTAATCCTCTGCTATCCAAAATAAGTCATAATACCTATTTAATGAGTGGAAAACTAACCAAGATTAATATGTATCATGCTCTGGTTGTTTACTTCTTCTGACGTTATATGGCATACGAGTACAAAAAAGTTTTCATAGTCAGCATTATTTATAAATAAATACCTTTTTTTATATTTATTTTATCTACATGTTTAACGCATGACAGAAAATTATAAAAAGAATTTAATGAGTCATATAAACACAATACTTACATTGTACTATGGACATGGACTATAAAACTCCACCCACTATCGAGTTATTGTGTTGTCCAAAATTTGTTTCCATAGCAACATTGAATAACTTTCCTGTTCCTAATACCTTTCTTAAATATTCACGACTTCGCGGCTTCGACAATACCGGCTTAAAGTTGCATTTGTTAGAGTTAATCTAATTATAATGATACACAGTGATAATGAAGATGTTGGCAAATATTGTGAATATTCGTGAGTGAAACAGTGAAAACAGTTGTAGATCATATAACGCTTTTTATAATAAAATAACTAGTTCATGCATGCGCGCGGTGGTATAGAATATTTAACGTCATCAACGATGCTACACAAATTGCGGTTCTTTAGATCTTTGTAATTAATTAGTGCTAACATGTAGTTATTTAGTATTTTTTTTTGTATGGTGAACTGTTCTTGGTTATTCATTACGCCTTTCTAGCTTTGTGTAAGTAGGTAAAACAGTTTTATATTCATTCTTTCACTTAGAATTTGTAATAATTGTCTATTTGCTTAACAAACTCAAGTAAGAATATTTTCTTACATTACGTATGGTATCTAAGGTAACCTGCAATTGCTTACGTTTATGACCCAATTAAAACATTGAATCAGAATTCTTAATAATCTTTTTTGGTATTATGGTAGTATGGTTCAATTGTAATTATATATTATCCAATACCTATTTGATTGCGTATTTTGCGAGTATTAAATAGCTATTTGCTCAAGTCGCCCCTGGAGTCCTAATTAAAAAAGAAATACGGCCTGAAGAACTCATAAATACGAGCTTTTTGATTAAACACTGTTTATGCCGTCACTTATCGATCGACCACCTATCAATTGACAAAAGTATGATTTTATTGAATGCGTTTTATTTATAAGGGTGATAATGGCCCGCAAATATTACATTAGGTACTTATACTCACTAAGTACTGCAGTAGTAAATGCACTAGGTACTTTTAAACGCGGCCCGCGAACGTATTTGCACGCTAAAGTTTGGCCCTTAACATATCAAAGGTTGCCCATACCTGGGTTACACACTAGTAAAGGTCCCAGTAACATCAGACCTACAATTGTTGATATTTTAATAAATCAAATGATATACCCATACATAGAGAAGACTAAGAGGAAATTCTGAATCTCCTTTGATTTCTACCGACGTAGTTTATTTTTACACTAAATATGTAGTCAAAAAGAACCATAGTATTTGATCTTTTATCTACTCATGACTGATCGTTTTAAGTTACTAATTACAGTACATTAGAATGTCTTAATACACGCATTTACTTCACTTCTCAAAATATGTCACGGAATTTAACTCATTGAGGTCGCACAGTAAAGCGTCCATTAAAAGTGAATAGGTACCTCAAACTTTCTATATAATGCTTAGATAAGTGTCAAAAAATTGTAATAAACGTACATTTGTGACTTTCCTAAACGCTTCTAAATGTTTTCAATTCTCCAAAAATAACTGAACGCAAATAAGAGACAGCGCGATTCGCTATTTGAGTATTTTTATATTTTTGTTTAAGCTATTTTGGATGTTTGTGGAACGCTCCGATTTCATTGACCGGAAAATGGTAATTTTTTTTGTTGCTAGATATAATTTTGATAATAAAATTCATCCGAATACTGAAACGTGAGCATATTCACAAGTTAAACACTAAAAGGTTTTATAAAAGTCAAAACTTTCAAAATCCAATCGAATAGGATTGTGAGAAAAATAAGAAATTACGAAACAATAATTGTGCTTTGTTGATTTAGTGGAAATATCAATTTGATCATTGCAATAAATAATTATACGAATTATTATTTGCGGGAAATCAGTTATTAGTTCAAATTTAGGAAATATTCAAACGCGAGTTGTCAATCTCCCGACTCTATTATTATGTACTGTTGAAACCTGATTTTTATTTGTACACATATCTCCCCTATAAAGTACCCTTATTACGTTACCGTGCAGATAGTTAGTCCAGCTGGAATGATGAATACAGTAAAATATTGATATATAATTCTGTTGTTTGGCCTACGTTTCCGGTATAAAAAATACCCTATCTTATTTAATTATCAAGCGTAACTATACCTATACCAAATTTTATAAAAATTCGTTTACCTGTGTCATAACATACATACAAAATAATAGGTTGGGGAAAAAGTTCCTTCGCATTTTTTAAGAAAATTCAAATAGTTTTAATATAGTTTATTTACATTTAACTAAAGTATGTAGGTACCATTTTGTTCGATAACTTTTTGCTATCTTGTAGGTAGGGACATGATCCCATTGCTATAGAAATTTTGGGACTTCTGATCAAAATACTGCGACAAGTGGTTTTGACAGTCCTCTCGTGATGTTAACCTGACACTGCCTAAAGAATTCTGAAGAGACCGAAACAGGTGGAAATCTGAAGGTGCAAGGTCAGGACTATACGGCTTATGCATTAATACCTCCCAGCCAAACTCTCTTAATTTTTGCTAAGTGGCTCTTTAGCCACCTCACACATCTTTATGTGTGAGGTCTAGCGTTATCATGATTAAAAACATCACCCCTTCTGTTGATTAATTCCGGCCGCTTTCTGTCAACTTCTTGCTTTAATCTCATCAGTTGTTCGCAGTAGAGTTCAGAATCGATGGTCCTGCCTGGTGGTAACAGCTCATAATGAATAATACCCTTCCAACCCCACCACACACACAGCATCACCTTGTTGTGAGTTAACCCGGGTTTCGCCACAGTCTGTGAAGCCTGACCGGCCATTGACCACGACCGTTTTCGCACGTTCTTGTCGTACGTGATCCACTTTTCATCACCAGTTAACAGCTTCTTCAAAAATGGTTCGGTTTCATGACGTCGTAATAAAGAATCACAAATGAGTACACGGTTCATTAGGTTTCTTTCAATGAGCTCGTGAGGTACCCAAATATCTAGCTTTTTTGTGTACCCAGTTCTTTTCAAATGCGCCAAAACTGTTTTGTGGTCAATTCCCAGTTCTTCAGCTACGTCGTAACTACTGATATGCCGATCTTGCTCCACTTTTTCAAAAATGGCATCCATTTTATCCGTAATGGGGCGACCAGAGGGACGTGCATCTTTGACATCAAAATTTCCGGATCGAAAACGCTTAAACCAAATTTGTGCTACTCTCACAGACACTGCACTAGGTCCATAAACATCGGAAATTTTTTTCGCGGCTTGCGTTGCATTTTTACCTTTTTGTAGTAAAATTTTCAAATGAATCGAATTTCTTCATTAGATTCACTCATCTTGGCGGTACGAAAAACAAATGCAAATCACACATTTTCCTAATTTGAATTTGAAATAATGTTCTTTAAAATTTAAACTTTCAATGATACCAAAACCAGCCAGATACAAATAGCCAAAGAGATTTTATTACAAGTTCATACATACTATAATGCGAAAAGACTTTTTCCCCAACCTAATACTTAGCTATGTTCGTCAAAGTAAGTAGAGTAACTAAATTTACTGATGCTATTTCGGGTGTACTTACCTCATTAGTTTCATTCAGTTACCTATCAGCTATTCTTATGGGTGTCGTCATCTCTCAACTAGTAGATGATACTTCAAAGATCAAGATGTTGGGATTCGAATGTAACAGGAAAGTTCTTTTGAAATTCTATTAATAGGACTTCTATCGCAAATGCTTACACAGTTATACATATAGTTGTGATTAGCTGTAAAACTACAAATAATTTTACTTAGGTAAGGTCATGTACCAACTAACATTTTGGGATGTTTCATAATCATAAATCATCATTGATATTTATCGAGCGTTAGTCACGTAATGTAGAAAATAAACATTGATTTTATTAAAGATACCACGATTCGTAGCAAACTATATATAGTCATTCACTACGTAATCTTCCAATTTCTTTAATAGCTTTTTGATGATAAATTGTTAAATTATAATATTAATATTCATGCATTTAACAATTGTCATTTTAGATTTCATACCATACATGCACAGCATCAATTTTACCTGCGATTTCACTAAGCGACAACGGATCCCTAATACCTGTCCACTTTTTAAAACATGTCTAAGACCGGTATTAAAAGTAAAACCACTTTTCAGTAATTATACAATTACTTGTAATGTAATACATGTACCGTAAGCACAGGAAGCTCTTAATCCGGTTAAAGCTTAGGTACTGGATAATTCTTTCCTGACCATGGTGTGTGTGGTTGGTTGATTCTTTCTAATGGAAGGTAGGTAGTTAACTTCTTTTGTAGCCATTTATATTTTCGAACTTAATGACATCCTTAGGTGCTGATACAATACAAATGTCAAATACAATGGAAGTAAATGGAAAATATACACATAAGTAGATATATAGACAGAACCTTACTACAAAATAAATGATTATTTTAATGACGGCAATGCTATGTAACGCTCGCTCTCGCAGGGCACATCTTATTTATAAAATTTTGTTTTGAAAAGAATATTTGCTGAGTAAATTGTGGTCTCTTCTCAGTAAAAGCAACCATCCAACCCGGCGTTAGAATCGCACCATAAGTGCCAGTAAAGGCCTTTTTGAATAAATATATTTCATTTCGTAGACTTTAATTATTTATCTGTTACTAGTGCCCCCAGATTAAAAAGCGTTAACTTCCACAGCAACAAATTTAACACAAGTAGGACAATGAATATTAAATCGTCGTCACCAGTGTTTAACCAATTAAAATAAACAGTGAGTGTCGTGTCGCCATAAAAAGACTGAATAGAAACCGTGTTGTGATGACTATGGAAAAGCCGACCCTGATGTTGGAGAAGGAGGCTCCTCTCAAAGGCATCGTGGCCCAAGTGGTCACAATGCTCAATGGCCAAGCACAAAGGTACGTATCCTTATATAATAAAAGAAATACCAGTGTGTTTGCATTCGTAAGACAGTGACAAAATGAAACCGTACCCAAAGCTTTCACCTATAAAAGCTTTTGAATTTATGCTTTTAATAAGCGCATTTATGAAGCACGATATTAATGTGCATGAAATGGTATTGCACGAAATTGAAATTATGATCAAACAAAATAAATAATATAAAACAGACAGCAATGAAATAAGGAAATCGTTGAGTTTAAAAGCTCTCGTTTTTTTGACAACATAACCGTTCGCGAGTAAACTATGTAGGTACCTATATTTTTTTTATTCCCACATTGATAGTCACGTATTTTTTATCAATCAAATTAAAGTATTTAGTATCAAACAAAAAACATGATCGAGGCGCTACCCTAATTTCAGACTTCGATTTTCAAATTACTTGACCCGTTATAAATACTAGTAAAAAATTGTAAATTATAAGGTGAATGTTTGTAATGATACCACTACTTTTGATTTATTATAAAGAAATATATTACATCAGGTTTATAATTGCTAGATCAGTCGGCGAAAATTCATTGCATGCAAAAAAAAATAATGGCTTTGATTGGATTCCAAGCAACGACGTTCTTGGAACCATAAACTTGGTAGGTATTTTTACATACTCTTGTATTACATAAATTCTTTGCAAGTTGTATAACCTAATAATTTAATTTGTAATCGTAGTTTGTGAACCTATAATTACGTAACATGATGTATAGCCAAGACATTTTTGGTGTCAAACGTTTCGCCGTCATCGTGTCAACTTGTTTTTCAAGTGTACTAATACTACTAATAGATATTAAGAAATTGTATTATTATTAACGCAAATAGTACTATTAAATTATGTAATCAACCACTCACATTGAACATATTTGAGGGTTACCCCGAGACCACAACAATAGTACTTCGAAATCCAATCGCAAGTTATTGGTTTTGACATTTAAAATGCTGTAAAAGAACAATAAAATTAAGTCAAGGCTTTTTTGTGGGCGATTTTGGTACAGTACCGCTACTGCCGCCCACTTGAGAGCCGGAAGATGCCTACAAATGATACAACCAACCGCAGACATTGAATCAAGAAAGCACTTTAAGCTTATCTTAGATGTAGCATAAAAATATAAAGCAACGATGATTATACAACGTAATGGATTGTAGGTACTTGTTGAGAATAATGAGTGCATCAGAAATGATTTCACCGAAACAAAGAGCAGTGCAAAACTCAAAGAAACGATTGCTAAATAGGTACATCTGTAATGTGAAAAATGCAACCAAATCTAGAAAAGCAGCTACGGCTGTCATTTCCATTGCAGTGAACCTTAGCCAAGTTTCCTTTATTAGGAAAATTGCCTTGATTTAACCTACCTACCGTATTCGGACACATTCCATTTTGATGTATAGACTTGACTTAATACAGTGTTGCTTCAACACAACACGCTGTAATTATAAGCATAATGTGGGTACATATTAATCAAGCCGGGCAAACCGCAGTAATCGAAGGAGTGAAGTAAGGAAAGCAAGTACCAGTGTGATAATGACAACATTATGAGCAGTCTGCGGTTACTTTACAACGAGGTCGTGGAAGATACGAGCTCACTTCCAATTAAGTTAGAACATTAATGTACCACCTAGAAATTATTATTACTGCTGCTTTGTACAGTAATTTTTTTTTTTTTACCTGAATAAGGTAAAAGTTGGTCCTATGTTCATCTTTCGAAATATTTCAGAAACTGAAGTAGGTAATCCTATCTTATCCTATCCTTCACATCCAACATCCTATTATTGCTTCTAGAATCAGCCTTAGGTCACCTGTCTACACTTAGGTAACTATTTGTGCTATTTTGTTCAGTAACTTATTAATAAACCATTTTACAGAGAAATTACCAGTAGCTTCATCAACTTGAGTCTTCGTTGATAATTATGTACCAACTAGGTATGTCTAACTAGTTGGTGGGTAGTAAAGGTAAAGTCACGACTGATCGTTAAGAAAAAATATATCGGTCGCGTGGCTTTAATTACTAAACGATCGACACGCAAAAAAAAAAAAAAAAAAAAAAAAAAAAAAAATTACTAAACAATAACATTATTTTCTTTCTATTTAAACAAGTGACGGTTTTCACTTTGTAACTGATACTTATCCAGTGTTCTAATGATCGATTGAGCGTTCCTTAGTAACCTTGAATACTAAATAATTATAATTGAATTTGGTACATTATGTACGCCCCTTGTTTAATACGTTCTTTCTATCGTAGTTCGTGTCATTAGTCACTTGTTTATTTTGCGGCCCACGTGAATTTCCAAACCATTTCATAGTTTTAATACCATTGCCGTTCATTAATAATACAAGTTGTAATTAAGAACTAGGGCGCGCTGCAAACGATACTAAGCATTATTAATAACAAGGCGTTTAAAACATTCATCCTGGAAACCTGAAACTTGTGCGAAGTGATAATTGGCTTAACGTGTTCCAGCCTTAGGGTTACCTACTGTGCACTGTGTGTCAGTGGCCGACCACCCGGCTTTAAAAGTCAAAACTCCGCTTCACTTCAGTAGGCTGCATGCACCATAGCATATGTGCATTAACAACATAGATATACCCTCGTTAAATCTACCTACACTAATATGTAAATTTAATATCCGAAACTATTTATCACACTTCTAAAAATATGTCACTAATATTTAGAATAGACTTGGCTTAACATTAAAAAAATGGATCTTTTCTTTGTAACCGTTTTTGCATCGTAAGTCGACTAGAAACGGTCGAGCGAATACGTTTCTTACGAACACTAGTTTAATGGTAAGACATATATGAATGCTTTCTATAGAATTGGTAGAGCTTAAAAGGGCATATATGTTAAGATTAAGATGTTAAGATATATTAAGATGAGAAGAGAACACATTTATAAAATATGCCTAAAAGTATATTTAAAATTAATTTTAATTTGTCGGGGATTAATAAGTAGGTATCAAAATAAATTTGCTGGTCGGCAGGGAAATTTGAAGTATATAAAAATTGCCTTTACACAACATTGTTAGTAGCTTAGATATGACGACTGTGGTTTTGCAAAAACGAAATAAAATACGCGTCTGACTAAGTTGTTGCGTAGCACGGCCGTGGCAGGCGCTGCTCAGCCCCTCTATTCAGCAAATACAAACTTTGGCGCAACGACACCTCGGAGAGCTTACCTCTCACGTGGTTGCATAGTTAGCGAAAGAGACAGAGCATTGAGGCTGTGATGAAACATCTTTGAGCTAGTGTAATTTTTCTTACAGAATCGAAGCCCAGAAAGTGTGTGGAGAAGCAGGATTACCAGAGCATATATCTAATTTCAATAACCTAAAAATCTTTAAAAAAGTATATCTATAACTTACAGAAACAGATAGGCGTGACTTTTTGCATAGACATAATTTATGAGACGGAAAATAACGTAGACTACTTACCCTTAATGGGAACGCGAGTGGAACCGCCGGGAACCGCTAGTGCCATTTACGATTGTTATTATTATTTGAAGTTTCCACTATACATCAACATACCTCTCCATTATTTTATTTTGATATTATATAAACTAAATCGGTCTTTGAATATTGGATAATAGTCATTATAATAATAATCAGACTGCAGATACAAAATTTAAACTTCTGCGTTTAATCAATCTTAATTAGTTGAATAAATCGGCAAAGTGTGATTCGGATTCGCACACCGAAGATTCCGTAAAAAATATGTTTGTGCCAGTCTTGCGACACACGACCGACGAACAACGAAGTCTACAAGATTATAAGGCTTCCTTTTAACCTTTTGAGGTACGGTTCCCTAAAAGAACCGTAACACGCAAAAAAATGTGACTCCTACGAAATCGGCGTTAGAAACAATAGCTGTTTTAGCAGTGTAATTTAAACAAAGAATTGCCGTAATTCGAGCGCTGGTTTCCAGTGACTTACCAAAACTTTAAGCGTAGTACACACACCATCATCGAACGAACAATTTGTTCGCCGAATCATCCAGTTTGTTCTTTGGCGATCGATTTTGAATTGAAATTGTTAAAATGTACCTACTATGTTGTAATCAGCTCCCTATGAAACCGGTTGAATAATTGTATTGAGACTCGAAGTGCATACAAAACAGTCCTTTTAATTCTAATAGATAGTTCCGGAAATCGATCATTTTTAGTTATTGTTATCACATTAAAAAAAATACGTTTACCAACTTTCATTTGCAGTTGGAGAATATAGCGTGACGTTTGAAGATGTATGGGACAATATGTTTTGTCCAGTACAAAGTAAATTTTGTAATTCGATTCGACTTACCTTTTTTGTAGAGTAATGTTCATGACCATAGAGACTCCGTTCCCGTGATGGATGAACTATCTAAATTCAAGTTTGAGCGGAACCCTCGCTGTGGGAATCGGGCGTGCACTTGTCCGGTTTTTCATCAATAGGTATATGTAATATTTTCTATAAAAAAAACAACCTTATTGAAAACATTTTCGGCATGATATTGTTCACCGTGTTCGTGCCTACTCGTGTGTCCTCGGCTTTATCAATCACGTCTCGGTTGGCCGCGACCGTCACCGTCACCAGCCGGTGCGAACCGTGACCAACAGATTGACAACCTCCGCTCTTGCCAGTACCATTACTATTCCAGTTATAAGTGCTCTTATTATGCTTCGAGTGTAAGTTTTAATTCTATCTCTGAGCTTTTTCTCTTGCTTTTTTTTTGCTACCATATTATTACAAAATTGTAGCCACGTACCGTGATGAAAATTGTAATTAAAAATCGTTAGGCAGGCAGCTTACGACTCGACACAGTCGACTAAAAGTTAAAGTTTTAATAGATAGGTTAATGGATAATGGTAATCCTGTTCCAAAACTCACTCTAAATCTGTCTGTTATTGAATAAATAATGGTTAACGTAACGATTCTCCTCTCCTTTTTATGTTTTCATGCCACATAGTTAAGTCACAATATTCGAAGTGAATCAGCTGAGTGAGGGGTGGTTATTGAACGGGCACACGCATGCGCAGTTCTCATCTCATCGCCGATGCCTTCTAGACCGGCGACCCTGTACAAAACAAACAAACGTGTTGAGAGTCGAGGCAGTGACACTGACCTATAGATTCTATTACTGATCCTTCCTATCTCTTATCCGTCCGACTAATTAATAAGCCAACATAACCCAAAGGTGTTATGCAAGTGTAACAAAACTTTATATAAAGCGGAGCTAGTTTCGTGCATTTGACCCGGCCGGTATCTATTGTCTTTTTAACGCAAAACAAACAAAATCACGTGCAAAAGAAAGTGCTTGTGGTATCGGTACGCGATCAGTGAGCGTGACGCGCAGTGTGACGACGCAGACATTAGATCCATTTAGAACCGCTCGTTCAACCTTACTTCTCCCTTTCCGACACACCTCGCCGCGTCATTCGGTATGCCCCTTTCGCCAAACTAGTCAACGCGACGCACAACAATGCGTTACCCTCGTGATATGCTCACCGCGAAGAGTTTATAGCCATTGTGATAACCGGCGAAACATTTAAATCTATGTCACCCATGGCACGGTCGGTAAAATTTATAGGTTTAACAGTACATTCGGTCATAAATAGAGTGTATCAAAAAGGAAACTGCGTGATGTTTGTGATCCGTTTGGCATGAATGGATAGGGTCGACGCCACGAGATCTGATTTTCCGGGCGGGCTGGTGGTGGCGCCGATAGCGCGAGCCGCGCGCGAACTTCAGTCGATCGCGTGCGTGCGCGCCGTGAAAGTCTCCCGTACGTTATGCGGTCAGTTTCGGCCACGTCTTCGGCTGCCGGACCTGCCCACCTGCACCTCCTGGGAGCCCGTCGACAGAAGACGGACCTGCATGTGGCAGACCCCGCGTCCGCGCGCTCCGCCAGCCCAGCGCCCAGCCTACGAAGCCAGAGAGCTAAACAATACAGGTGGTCCAATACGTTTACAAACAATATTTGTGATTATACCTACTTATATAGTGTTGTTGACGCTCATGTATTCAATTTGAAATCAAAATTGTCCTATTTTCAAGTCCGAAAAATACTTTTTTTTGTTAGTTTAGTATTGTATTTGATAGCGTCAATTCCATTTGAAATTGCATGTTGATATCAATAACTTTATCGTATTAACTGTCGAGTTCCTTATCTATATTTATCATTATTATCCTATATTTCCAACATAAACATATTTAATGCGAGTAGTTGTACCGTGTTGCTTACTGAATAAAACTAAGAAAATTCCACACTGTTAAATTCAGTGCAATTATTTTATCGCTTATAATTTATTTCCTTTTGAGCTATTAGGTCATTCGATGTTTATTATTATTAACCTACTCTAAGTATGACCATTATGTTATTGTTTCGCGTGCACAGAAAGGCCGAACCAAGGCGGTCAAAACAGCAGCGCAAGGCCGATTGAGAGGCGGCTATATGCAATTATGCTTACCTTATCCGTTTAATTCATTCATGAATTTACCAAAAACAAAAGTCAGAACAAGGTTATGTATATCCGTCTATTAATGCTTATTTGAACTTTGAATATTTTTTGAAAATATAAATCTAGATTTTCCATTTGTGATACAGGCAGATATGCATGAAATATATATGAGCATAGCGTTGCTGAAATGACGTCTCGTAAACTTACTGTCCATTTCGTGTAAAGAAGCCCGCATCGCGTTTCATTTTGTTCAATTCTTACACGCTCTATTGATCAATGGTTCTGTAATCGGATGTTATTGGTTTTCTTTTTCCAGTCAACGATATTATAATTTTAATAATGTTGCGAAGTTGTGTATTCTATAGATAAACATGTACGTAAGATTTTTAAAGAGCCAAGCAATTATTGCCCTAGATGTAATAAACAAATATTAGTCCAATGTAGGTTTCAAGGTTATTTTCAAATCTATAATAATTGTTGTTTTTGGTAGTTGACAAAAAAATCAGTTCTAGATTTCTTATTATTTCAAGGTTCATTTAAAACGAAGATTGAATTCGTGCTAGCGATAGATATTTAGAAAATAGACAAATAAAGAAATCCAGTTAGCTGTCGCTATGATACCTATAGTTACATTTCAGGGACATAAAGGTATATCATCGTCGCCCTATTTCCACTAATTAATTTGTGTAGGTAGGCGAGTCAGGCTCGCCCAGCGTCATGACGTCCGGAATGGCATCAGCAATCCATTACAACGTTATTAGGCATGGGGTAGGCATACGATTTAGGCCTAAAATTAAGCCGTTTATATGACAGATATTTTGACAGTTTCAGCGGAAATGAGATGCGAATAATTTGACAAATAACTTCTTTATCAGGACAAACATTTGTGTGCATATGTCTGTTTGTTCTGTGTCTGGGTGTAAATATCTATATGTATGTATTTAGAAAAATAAAAAGTAGTATATGTAGTATATCAGTTATCTGGTTTCCATAGTACAAGCTTTGCTTAGTTTGGGATCAGATGGCTGTGTGTAAAAGAATGTCCCACGATATTTATTTATTCTTCGTTTCTTCTATTATGAGTACTCTTATTAACAAATCATATCAATATCATTAACAATCAATTCACAGCTTTCAATTTAATCGGGAGAAATTCATTAGAAACTAATTATTAACATTTAGAAATATTGTGGCCATTTTACAGGTGTGGTGAATCAGACTCCCATTGTGAGGGTCTCGGTAACATTTCTGTTCCAAAACTTCCTATTACTATATGTCCATCGATAGAATAAGTACCTACCATTGATTTGATTGCACAACTAATGGAAACTCACGTAACGATTCTATCTGAATTAAGAACACAACTACTTATCTATAGCAAGATTATAATTGCTATTTAATTTATTTGATTGGCAATTCTTGCGTTTAGGTAATGTTTATCCTATGTAGGTATACATGAAAATACGCCAACGTATCTTACGTCGATTGTTTACATTTGTATACCTTACCTACTCATTACCAACAAGTACTTAGAGTGTAATAAGAGAAAACGTTAGTGGATAATAATATTATATATATTAAGTAGGTATTTACTGTGGATGTACGGTATTGTTCAAATATCTTAATTTTAACTTCGATTATAAAGAAAGAGTGCGAGTTTTGTGAGTTTGTGCGTAGGTATGTGGTGAGTAATATACCGGATTGAATGCTATTCCCAAGTGACATATCATAATAACATAGCCTATGTAATAATCACTGGATACATAATATCACTCGGGAATACGGGTAAAACCGCGGTAAAATACGGTAGGTAATCTATAAGGGCTTAATATTATAGAGAGATATTCTAAGTATGAATGTATGCGGATGGCACCACGGCACATATTTGATTCTTTCACCATTTCCAAGGTACCTACTTAATAAAGTCGTATCGCTGTAAGTGTTCATTAATAGTGCGTTTAAAAGCTTCAAAAGGCCGCTCCCCATCTCCATTTTATATATTTTTATTACTTATAAGCTCAATGTTCCACAGGGCCAGTTTACCAGTGCGTACGGCGCGGTTGCTGCAACGTTCCCGAACGCAGACGCCGTCCGACGCCGGCATCAGCGATGGGACCGCATCACCTGCGCCCGCGCCAGCTTCGCTGCTACAGGACGTGGTCGATATCAAGACCCTACTGTTGCAGCTCAAGCGGGTCTTACAGGAGGTCAGTTATGCATGACCTTTATGTAGATTTGTATTTTATTTTGAAGTTATACATCATTTGGCGCGATGTGGAAAACAGATCACATAATTTATTATTTCTAATTTTAGTGTTTTTTATTCTAACTTTTTTGTAGTAAATATTATTATATTAACTTTCGTCTATTGGTCGTTTATCTAGTTAAAATTTGTTGGAATGCATTAATCATTTATTTTATTAATTACGCCAAAGAAGTATAACTTCTTACGTGCGTAGGTACATAACTACACACACGCTTTTTTCATAATTAGGATCAGTGCTACTAAGTGCAAGTCATTTGCAAATATATTTGGAGATTTTACTTGATAAAACCGTTCCTGCCAGTCTTAATATTTGTACAAATCACGTTATGTGAGTTGCCTTGCACGTTCGTAGCATTAACTAACAATAGCTTTAGATCAATTTCACAATTCTCAAGTTGCATCGTGTATTGTAACACAACCTTATCATTTAGATCTCGTGGATGAGAAAGCATGGAATCGAATACACGGATTCTTGCACAATGTCTGTTTCAATTATACCCGTTATGTGCACAAGGATATGCAGTTTGCATTGCCTTCGAACATGCAAACGCCTTTCATACTTATCATTAAATAAATGTAGCAGTTTTGGTAACATCACTTACGCGCGTTAATTTTGTATCCTCTGACTAAAACCTTTTTGGGCGTTATACTTAAAATACATCCTGCTACTTAAAAATTGTGAAAAGACAATTCCAAATTTGAAATAGATGGACAGATTAGATACCTAGTCAACGTTATCGTTCTCTACGATTTTATAACTATAGACAATGTTTTATCAATCAGATAAATTTTGTACATGAACTGTCCATTTGTTTCTATTTATTATTACGTTGTAATCTCATTGTTAAAGAAATTAATGTCGTTCTATGTTCCTATTTACGTTTGTAGATGATTGTACCTATTTACATTTTCCGCATAATTAATAATTGTTTTGTTTGCCGTGCATAACGAAGTGGCATGAACGATCAGAATATTGAATGTGTTCAGACATAATGAGCAGTGAAAGAAACTTATGATACGTACGGTAATGCTCACTTGTTACTTCCCCTTTGTTTACTGGTTGAATTCCGCTATTCTTCGTAGACAACCATGTAATTAGTCACATAGTTTCAATTCCCATGCGAAGTCACAGTTACACTAGATAAGATTATCGCCTAGACACATTGTTTTGATGCAGTTTTTCATGTTTGAGTAAAACAAAAAATTTGCAATAAGCTCCAAGAGTCTTTCGAGAATTTACATTTAAATTTCCCAATGCCTACACATAACTACTTGCTTTGAAAATAGATGTCGTATCGTATCTTTAGTTTTTTTTATTGAATGTATTTATTTGTAACTTTTCATAGATTTTCCTATAATTGTCGTAATTTTAATTTTTATACAGTACTTACCTAATTTGAGTTGCTTATTGGCACATTTTCTTTTGGCGTGTTGTATGTAACGTGTATGTTTATTTGGTTGCATCGTCTTGTTTGCCGTACCCAGCCCGGGGAGGAGCATCATTCGATGAGTGTAAGTATCGCCTACGCAATTATGCACTATGTGTTTCAGTCAATATGGTTTTAAATCAGTAACAATAAGGCACCTATCGGGGACTTCACTTTTAAAGTAGCCCGTCGTTTTGCAAAATTTCAGTAACATTGAAATGCTGGAGCATTTGTTTTGGTGTGTTCTCAAAGCGTGTTGCTGTTTTACAATTATATTCACTGTGGCACTTCACTTATTTATTTTTATATTTACGCCTATTGCACTTACACTATAGAAAGAAAACGTTATAACTTTCGACTTCTATAATATAAAAACTACTTCTAAATGTTATTTTATTGTGTTCTAAAAGTATTAGAATTTCAATCTTCTGTGTGTGTAGTAAATGATAACGGTCTGGAACACATGATTAAAATCATCATCATTAGCATTCACTTTATATGATTTCTCACAACTAGAAGCGCTACCCAAGTCATCCTTTCCACAGTCACTATCAAATATTGAATCTCACATGCACTGGTTGGAGATTTCACACATTAAGTATTGTTGATAAATGAAGTTCATAAGTATATTACACGCACATACGAACTTGGCGTAGACAATTGCAAGCCCATATAAATTTGCAAAATAACTTAATTTTATTGGTGCTATTCAGCACTTTTCTTGCAATGTAATGTCTACTTAATCGATTATCTGGTTTTTTACAACACCTTAACACAATTCCTTGTCATGTTTTTAATTTCTAATCGATAATTTTATATCAAAAAGTACACTATAATAAGACTATAGCCTGCTTTCTTTGTCGGTCGTGGACATCGGTCCACCTGTCATGATGATTAAATTACGAAAACCGCAAAGAAAAATAGAATAAGCTATCTACATGAATACCTTCTGCACTACCCACATCGACGGCTATCCCTCATAAATATTATATCATGACACAGAGCGAAACTCTCGACCCGTTGCTGGCGGCGTGCGCGGAGAGCCCCGGCCCCGCGCGCGGCAACGGGCGCCGCCCCCCCGGCCCCGGCTCGGGCCCCGGCCCCAGCCCCGGCCTCGGCCCCGCCTCGCCGCTGCAGCTGCACCCCGACGCCTGCGCCGAGATGCGCCGCCAGATACTCTACCTGCAGGTCACTGTCATCACTATCACCAATACATCCCATACATCATCGACAACTCAAACGGGCTAATGTGAAGCTTTTTGCTTTATTTGTTGTGTTGCTCTGTTGGTGGAAGCAAAAATATGGCTTCAATAAGAATGAAAATTAAGACCACCTGCTAGGTATATTGGTTACAGTGAAATCTACTTTTCTATTTCATTTGTTTTTATAGACCAATAACTTACTACTAGCTAGCTACTTTCTTCTAACTAACTCTTAACAGTGCCTGAGCAGAAAAGTAAATTTTATTTATTATAATCTTTATAGCATTGTTATGTATTAAAGAGCTACTGTATACAGCACCGATTCTATTTACACTTTTAT
The DNA here is from genome assembly GCA_907165245.1 of Habrosyne pyritoides. Classification (NCBI taxonomy): domain Eukaryota; kingdom Metazoa; phylum Arthropoda; class Insecta; order Lepidoptera; family Drepanidae; genus Habrosyne; species Habrosyne pyritoides. The sequence continues at coordinate 9,600,793 of OU015593.1, read as the reverse complement.
ATTATAAACAGCAAAGAGCTGAAGATCGAGCTCAGTGGCGTGCCATAGGTGAGGCCTATCTCCAGCAGTGGACGGAGATAGGCTGATGATGATGATGATGATGATGATTATAAACAGAAGCGTTATTATCACAGAAATATAAAAAGCTGAGTTCATACAAAAATAAACAGATGCTAACCCGGCTGTGTGAGGCCAAAATACCCATCTGAGCCAGAAAAATACGGGAACTTCTCTCACATGCGACACGACAACCATAAGTAAATAGGAACGTGCAAATATTTGCAGAGCCAGCTAGAAGAGCGGGACCGCTTGGTGCGCGTGCTGCAGCAGCAGATGCTGCGCATGGCGGAGACGCACGAGCCGCGCACCGACGACACCTGCAACGTCGCCACGCAGACCGACCGGGTATGTATTCAAATAATTTTACGAGCAGACATTACACGAATAACGATGTTAGTGGTCTTATCACTACAACAGTCGTATCCAGGCGAGGCCTGGAAGCACTAATTGGTTGGACAAGAAACGGCTAGTATAGAAATTTATATAATTAATAATTTATAACTTATGAGTATTATTTTCTATCTGGATGACTTCATTGTCATAACTAAACCGTTATTGAATCTAGTAAATTTACACAATTTCTCTAAAAAAAATTACCATAGTTTTAAGTCTGCATATAAAATTCAAATCGACTTTGGTTTTGGTTTCTGGCTTGAAATATTTGTTTTATATAAATTACCTACTGAAAATAGCATATTAAGTTTTATTTGCATTCTATTTTACAGTTACGGCCGCCAATGAGCACGGCGCTGACGAGTTCTGAAAATTCCGGTCTAGTGAGGTAATTGCTTTATGCGTAATAATTTTTTTTTACTCTTGTTTACCGACTACAACTTATGATTCCAAACCCTAAAACTACACCATTACATCACATTATATCACCAATAATAGCTTGAACATATATTTTAGTTTATCTGCCATACTTATTGTACATAAACCCAGCTAAGCTGCAAGTTTACCATATTTTATTTACTAATAGTATCATTACATTATATAATTTTATTTATATATTTCCATTCAATATTATTTATTCATTGTTTTAGGTCAATCTTGGCGTCCTTAAAATCCATTATACGATCATTGCACTCATCTATTACTGTTTTGTATATAACTCCCATTATCCCCTCATATTACTTAACACAATGCAAGGAACACTGCAGGTCACTTATACAAAACACTGTGTCGAGGAGTCAATGTATAGCTTATAACATGAGATCTTCTAAATGGATCATCGTGTTTAAAGATTACATGAATAAGAAAATGACCTTCGCGCCGACATCCATGTGTAGAATCACTCTCAGTGTATCTCCCTACTTCACTGGCATTTTCATTTGATTTATATTTCCTATAATTGTAAATATATTTAGTTATGACATAGTTATCATTACGCCATTAAAACTTTATCATCTCATGGAAACCTTTCAGAGATTTCATTTTGTTTTAATTCCTCACATGCTGCTTTATATTCCGATCGAAATTTGATTGAAATTGGAATAATATATTGGATTTGGGACGCGGCAGTTTCCACTTGGGTGGAGCGAGGGTTCGTCCGTCGGAACAGGTAGCGTGGCTCGACTGCTTGCTCGCTGTTTGCCTCTTGTGTTCCGTTAATCTGTTGTGCTTACTGCATCTCTTATATCGAAAGTCAAGCGAGGACGTCTACCTTGTCTCGGATAGGGATATCGACGAATACTGCTACAGAACCATCATACGACCTCAAATTGCATGAAGAGTTTAAGCTCATATTAAATATGAGCGAATCTTTTAAAAATATATCGTATTTAAATGTGCCTCTAAGTATTGTTGTCATAGTTAGATTGATTTATAAAGTCCTAAAACTGGTGCTACTTCTACATTACTTTGAAGATCCTAAGGCATGAGTTTGGTTTGAACACTGCACTACTGGCACGTATTGTTTTGCGGAACAATTGGCTTGTTTGTAATTTCCAAATGGTAGATATTACACATAATGTGGTTTGATGTTAGGTAGTCGTTTGTTTAATAATGTGTTTTGTTGTCTTGAAGTGATTATACTAAATAAAACGTAAATTACTTTGATTATGAAATTTACTTCTGTGTTACACGCTGCCACTTCAGAACTTAAAGGTGAGAGTTTTAATGAGCAAAACCTTCAGACCACTCGCACATGCACGTTATAACCCAATATTTATAACAGGAAATGGAAGATACAATATATTTTATCAAAATTGTAATACCTATTATTCTCAAAATCTTGTACAAAGACGTCGTACAATATTGAACTAATTATAAGTGTAAATCATGTACTTCGAAATAAACTAGTAAAATTTTAAATTGTAATCAGTAATATGTATTTCAACAGTTGGAATGAACACGCGAGCGCGAGGAAGCTGCCGTCTTACAGTGAAGCACAAAAGACTAAGAGGCCTGTTACCAACGGGACAGTTATCAAATGTCAGTGCGGTGCGAGGAAAGTGAACGGACTCTCTAACGGAGACGAGAACGGACAGACAGACAAGCGGACAGATGCCGTGCTACTCAAGACGACCAGTCGCGTCGGCTCCAAGTACCTGCAAGCGTTAGCGAACAACACTGACACCAACAGACGCTACATCAAAAGAGACTCGTCTGTTGGTGAGAAGACCGACAGAAGAACACTATACTCAACTAGATCTCGTTCCATCGAAAATTTCCATAATCAAGTATATTCCACAACAGAACCAGCACTCGCTAAGAACGTCGTGATAGAGGAGGTGCCGTTGATAAAGCATCACACTTCGTACGGAGACCTGTACAACGGTAGAATCAGCAGTAAAGAGAGCGTGAATGGCAATAGACACAGTCCGAGTCTAAACGGTCAGTCCACGGACACGGACTACAGTTCCGACGGAGGGTACAAGTCTCTGCCCTCCTCCATTAACTGCAATATTTCGCCGAAAAAAGTGAGCGGCATCCCCCGGAGGTCTATAGAACAAAAATTCCTTTCCACTAAGCAAGTCAAAGCGAGCGCTATCTGATGCACGTTACATGTTCAGCCCAGCTGCAATTGTGATACTTTTGAATGTTGATCGTTCGACAGACTTCGGACAGTCGCATAATGTTACACTTTCATTATAGAATAGGAGAGCTTTTCGATATTTGGAACGTTCCGGAGTCTGTCAGCGGAGCCAGTGGTAATGTCTGGGAATCCGTGCCATCGTACGATGTTGTCACGATTCAAAGCGATACGCTAGCTAGAACGCTTGTTCGCATTTATATTGTTTCCACTCATATCGTGAGGCTATGAATTTAAGCTATATTTAATTGTCGGATGCCAAATTATAATCGATGTAATCCTTCGATCCATGTATTTTTACTTGATTAGTCTTTGTTTAGTCTGACATGAAATGTAACATTTTGTTCCGTTTCGAAATCGATTGCTTGAATGCATTTTATTTTTTATTAATTGTTATATTGACCGACCTCCCGTACGACACAATTAGTGGAACCTGAAAAGGAACTAATTTTGTAGATTTAATTTACAAATTTGTATACAGGCGAAAAAATCTTAGATTTTCTATGGTAGACAAACTAGTAGATAAAGCTGTAATATGTGATAAGAGTGGCTGTAAGAACTGTATTTAATTTTAACATTATATTCTTCCCTATTGTTAATCACTTACATAAGTACTATTATGTGTATTGTATATCGTAATTATCCGACATATTGATGGTCATTCATTTGCATAAAATTGTTTAGTATCTATAGTAGGTATCATATAGGTACAAAATATCATTCGCTTAAAATAAGGCATTTTTAAATATTCCAGATGTCATTTTGAAGCATTTGTTTAATCAATGTTAATGTAGATAACGGACTTAGCTAAACGTTAATCTTCTGCAGAGCCTAAAAATTAAGTACCTATCCCATATCGATACCTTGTATTATTGATTGTTGTATTTTATAATTGTAACGGAAACATATTAAAATGAATCATTGTACTTATGGCTACTTATATCTTATCCATTATATTGCTTTCCTATGTTAGTTATTTAAGTGTAAGCCCACTAGCTATAGTGAAAACTATATTTAATTTAAACATTGAAGTTGTTTCAATAAATAATTTTAATTTTGTATTGATTTTTTATTTTACAGACTCCAAATACTTTTACATAATCTTTATCTACAATTCAATCTAACAGGTTGTTCAATAAGTTTTGTCGTTCGATAACAAATACACAATTTTATGGTTCAAAATACACTTTATTATTCAGTATAATCTCCCTGAACATTTAATACACTTGCTCCAACGATCCTCCAATCTGTGGATTCCATCCATTAAGTGAGAATCCGGAAGGTCTGCAAAATACGCTTCAACAGCCGTAATGACTTCTTCATTTGCACGCTTGCCACGCAAACATTTTTTGAGTTCAGGAAACAAATGGAAGTCGCTGGGGGCCAAATCTGGTGAATACGGTGGATTCTCCAACAATTCGAACTTTAATTCATGGATTTCAGCCATTGTCAAAATGTTCTTGTGACACGGTGCATTGTCCTGATGAAAAAGGATTTTTCTTTTCTACAAACCGGGCCTTTATTCACGATTTTTTTCCTTCAACTGGTCCAAAAGGTTGCAATAATATTCAGAATTAATTGTTTTACCAGTTTGCAAGTAATCCAACAAACAAAATTCCTTTCTCATCCCAAAAAAACTGATGCCATAACCTTCTTTGCCGATTTCCGGACACGAACTCGTTTCGAAGCCGAACAACCAGGTTCACACCACTCCTTAGCCTCTTGTTTTGATTCAAGATCATGACGATAGACCCAAGTCTCATCCATAGTGATGAATCGACGCACAAAATCCGCTTTATCCTTTTTAAAACGCTCCAAATGTTGCTGAAAAAGTCGCATTCGAATGTGTTTTTGTTCCATTGTTAGCGAATGCGGCACCCATTGTGCACACAGCTTTCTAAAACCCAAAATTTCACTTAAAATATGGCTCACACTGCCTCATGAGATGTGTAGAGCCTCTACTAAATCTCGCTCAGTCAATCGACGATTTTCCAAAACCATATCCTGTATTTTGGCTATGATTTCTGGTGGTGCTTTTTGGACGTCCTTCACGTGGATCGTCTTCAAGGCTTGTTCGACCACGTTTAAATTCAGCAACCCATCTTTCTACTGTTCTAATTGTAGGTGAACAATCATTATACACATTTAAGATTCGTTCGTGAAATTCTTTTGGTGCACCTTCCAAAAATAACAATTTTATCACTGGACGATTCAATTCTTTCCATCGTAAAAAAATACTGTGACACGGTAACACTAAATGGCTTGTAAACAAAGAATGAATTGACAGATAGAAATGAAACTTCACATACGTTCATCTGAAGAGTGTACTAACAAAACAAAAAAAAATTTGGGCTAGTGGCAACGCCCTCTCTTATCGAACGACAAAACTTATTGAACAACCTAGTAAATTGATGTGGTATAGCAGTTAATTTGGTTTCAAATGAAATGAAATGAAAATGAAATGAAATTCAAATGAATTTTTTTTTAATTTGCTTTTTACAAGTAGGCAATAATTACCTATTACAATTATTTTTATTTGCGTGTCGATCGTTTTGGCTCAATTTGCTTAGACCAGAATTCTGCCAGACATACTGTCGTAGTATACAGTCTGTAGCATTATACAGGTCTTCTGGCGTGCAAGATGAGGGGCACGCAGCGCACGACAATAGATGCGCCATTGTCTGAGGGGAGGCGCCGCAAATGCACCTATTACTACCAGAGGTCTCAGTATCAGTCCATTCACCGAAGATATTTTAAATCTTAACGTGACATGTGGTTTACGGTGGTGTACGTTTCCAATCCCGGGTATGCTCTGCCATGGAAACCAGTTAACAGATATACTACTTTTTTTTTTCATAATAGGTTGGGGAAAAAGTTCCTTCGCATTTTTTAAGAAAATTCAAAACATTTTTAATATAGTTTATATACATTTAACTAAAGTATGTAGGTACCATTTTGTTCGATAACTTTTTGCCATCTTGTAGGTAGGGACATGATCCCATTGCTATAGAAATTTTGGGACGTCTGATCAAAATACTGCGACAAGTGGTTTTGACAGTCCTCTCGTGATGTTAACCTGACACAATAACAATTTTCTTTTCTAAATACATACTTATATAGATATTTACATCCAGACACAGAACAAACAAACATGTTCATGAACACAAATGTTTGTCCTGGGTGGGAATCGAACCCGCGACCTTCGGCTTGGCAGTCAGAGTCGCTAACTACCAAGCCAACTGGCATACTTATATAGATATTTAAACTCATTGAATACCTAACTAACTAGCAGTCTTGATGATCTACTGACCATTCCTTAACGAGTTAAGTTGTAAATGAAATGAAAGGTAAATGTTTTTATTCAAATAGGCCTATGAATAGTCTGACCCTAATACCAGACCTAAACCTTCCTCTTCAATCACTCTATCTATTTAAAAAAACCGCATCAAAATCCGTTGCGTAGTTTTAAAGATTTAAGCATACGTAGGGATATAGGGACAGAGAAAGCGACTTTGTTTTATACCATGTAGTGACAAGCACTTATGAATAGTCTGACTCTAATACCGGTTCGGAAGGTTGTTTTTTTACTGAGAAGAGCCGGCAATAAATAAAGCAATTACTCTTTTTAAAAACGAACTTAGATTTATTACAAAAAGATACTTATTATGAACATCTAATTTAAAAAAAATACAAACCAACTAAAGCTGTCCAGGTACATACACATATTTTTAGATTATTTAGATGCACCACCGTCAATTATCGTCCCTAAATTTCTCTCCATCCTAAGGTTGTCTGGAAGAAATCGCTTTTTAGCGATAAGGCCGCCTATTGTACATAGATTTAAGGTTTATTGTTGATTATTTTCTTTATTTTTTGGTGTACAATAAAGAGTTATCTATCTATCTATACACCGTTAGATATTTCATGTCAATTACTTATATACATGTGTAAATATGTATTTAAAAGTAGAATATACCTATGTAGTATATCTGGTTGCAATAGTACAAACTTTGCTAAGTTTGGCTTCAAATGGCCGTGTGTAAGGAAATGTCTAAGGATCTTTTATTTGTTATTTACAATGTACATAAGTACCTACTTACTTAATTGGATTTCTAAATATCTATTTATGTTATATAAATATTAGTCATATGGACAGCTTCACATTCAATCCATGTACATAGTTCCCAGTAAGCTAACTAAGCAATTTCTTTTTATCTGGTATCTTCTTTTTTATAGCTCAGATTTTGCATCATAAAACTGCCCTTATTTTGTCTTATTTTTCTTTTAGCTTCTGACGGCGATATACTATTTAATTATCAAATACATGCGTTCGGATAAGCGGGGGTTCGGATTATTGAGGCCGTACTGTAATTGGATATCATAATTATTACACCACCCACATTGATAACATATTTATAAATATTTTTTTGTTTATAAATAAATTTATTTTTAAATAGTTCTTGGCCGCACCTTCGTACGCGTGATAACTTTAAATAAAGGTATATTTTCTTTACCTGAGCCGATTTTGATGAAATAAAAGTATATAGGCTTATATGTTGCCCCCGTCTACGTTCCTTTTCTAGTGAAAGCCCCATTAAAATCTGTCTAGTAATTTCGGAAATTAGCGAGTTCCAAAAAAGTTAAAAAAAATTATACTTATTGTATTCTGTTGCACTCCCCACGCCAACCAGAATCAGTATTTGTCAATTTTTTTGAATGTTCAGGCACAACGACAAAAATTATTCAAAATTATATAATATATGTATAGAAAAAGTTATTTCAGTTAATTGCTGCAATGACAAATTTCCAAATCACACCTTTTTGATATTTGAAATTTAAATTATAAATTAAAGAAGGATCTTTATATTTACACCCAGTTAGAACAAACAGACGTCAATTCCGGGAAAAGAATTTAACCCACGATCCGTGTTGTGGCAGTCAGCGCATCGAACCGAATGGTTAGTGTTAATGTGCTGATGATAGTGCAAGAACAAAATGAAGTAGTGTAGGGTTCGAATTGTAAGTAGTTCGAACAACGACTTACATCACGTTTGCTTTGAATATATGTAACGCACTAGTGTAAAGCTGTCAATTATACTTATTACGTAACCGTATTCATTATTTATTACCTACCTATTGTGAGTATTTACAATTAACTAGTTGTTTTATAAACTACAATGATTACCGTGAACATTCAGTGTTCAGTTTTGAACCTTGGACGATAGTTTGATAAGCGCGCGAATCAGTGTCAACGCATCGATCGCCGTCAAGCAAAGCGGTCAACTTCATCATTTGTCGACCATTCCGCGCATGCGCCACACTACCCGCGCACTGTGCCGGACTTTGTTTACTACTAGTATGAAAGTTTTGAAAATCGAATTAATATAACAACAAGCTTGGACGCTACCATTTGAACAAACATTTGTGATTGGATACAGATTTCAAAAGTTGGTAAGTTGTTTATTATATGACACCAAAATAAAAATTCAAGTTAATTACTAACTTAATTGAATTATCTAGTAAAGGTTTTTAAATTAAAATTTCTTTCTATTTTCAAATCAACAGTCTAAGACTTCCTTACGTATTTATGTTACAAATTAATTAAGTCGTTAATGATAAAACAAAAAAGCTATTGTTTATTTTTTTTCTAGATAACGGTCACGGTACAAATAATTAAGAGTGTGTTACGTATTACAAAAGGGTGAGAGAGCTGATAGTGTCGTTATCTCGTGCAACAGGGTCATAGTAGATAGACTGGGGTCTGTGAGTCAAGACGGGTGGACATGGACGTCCGCCTTTATGATAAATATTTATTATTATTATTTTACTACTAGCGCATACTGTCAAACTGCTGGGAAAATACCTGCCATCCTATTTTCAAATTAGATTAATCCTTATTTCAGATATTTAGTAACCATACGGTTTATAGTGCCAATCTTTTGGCGCGATTCTCTCGTGGTTCTTTTAACGCAAATGCTAAACGCAGCAATGCTATAATAGAAGATAATGATTCTAATAACAACATTTTATCCGAGACAGTACATACTTGATCATTTATTTATTTTCCATGTGAAAGCTGTTCTTGAGTCCACATCTTTTGATTTTTTTTCTTTGCCAGTAATAGTCAAATTAAAATTAGGTTTTTTGACAGTTTAAATATTTCTTGATGGGTTCCAAAATTATAATAGTAATTCAATGAAATGATAGTTCGGAACACAGAGTTCAGCGGATATTGCAATCGGCCATTATTGAATAATCGTTCATTTGGCTTAAGCGATTTGTTTGATAGCGATTACGATGAATTTACTATTAGAAAGAAATAACTCAATATTTTTATTTATAGAATTTAGAAATCTAAAAGATTAAATTACCCTACAAGAGTTCTAGCATAATAAGGTGACAATATTTTTTTCCGACCATTCTTACCACATTTCATCATTATGACGTCTATTGCTTCCACCGTAAATTTTTCATAAATCGAGATTCTGTCCTAGATTTTCGTATACTTTGTCTTGCCGTACATACTCCCCCATAGATATTTACATATTAAAAATTGAGACCAATAAATAGATCATCAGTTCAAAAATAGAAGGAAGATAAAAACGCGAATGCGAGCTCCATTCGCAATCCTGTCAAAAAAAGAGTGTGTAAACTTTATTATGATCTCTGAAACTTATCTCTATGGATCTCGATGAATATCGAACGAATATCCTTAGAAAAACAGTTCTTTATGCCTAGGCGCGTCCTCCGGAGCGATATCAGCAATCTGCGTGTTATAGCGCACCATACAGATTGCCCAATATTGTGGCATTGCGTACGGATACATAATATGTAAAAAAAATTAGTTAAATATTAATTTAATAACTGTCAAATGTAAAGTAATTTGAAAATATAATTTGTATTAATATGCCATAAAGCTTAAACAAGGAATGCTAGGTATGAAAAATTTTTTTTTTCAATTGAATTAAATTTATGTCTAAAGCGTCACAATGGCAGTCTCATGTTAGAAAATCGAGAGTAAGTAAATAGGCTCCCAAAAATTAGACACTGCTAAAATTTTCAATATCTAATTCTAAAGCGGTTCTTCTAAGAGATATAAAGAGAAAAATGCAGTGATCCCTCAGTTAACAGGCTAGAATGTTAGCAAATAGATAATAACCAAGATCTACCGAAACCGACTCTTTGACACCAACAAAATACGGTTAAATTGCTCCATTCAAATTGATCATTTGATCATATTGATGTCGATTAATAATAGAGCTATTATCATTTCAATTTCTCATGAGTATACGTCATAGTTTAATATAAACAAGATAATATGTTACTCATACTACAAGCAACTGATACAAGATACGCACGTTTGTTGAAACATTAGAATCCGTTTGCATTATAAAAGAGAATTTGTTCGCGACATTCATCTGCAAATATCCAGCCAGTGTTCTAGTGAAGTATCAAATGGTTATGGGTACAACGATCTGGAAATATCTAGTATTCTATTGAAGCGTCAATTACTCCACTAAAGACCCATACTGCAATACTGTAGCATCTCTGTTTATTCTATGTTGTCCTTACCTCGACGCATAGCTTTCTCTATATTTTTTTACTATTATATCACTATTATATACATAGTATAAAACAAAGTCGCTTTCTCTGTCCCTATATCCCTATGTATGCTTAAATCTTTAAAACTACGCAACGGATTTTGATGCGGTTTTTTTTAATAGATAGAGTGATTGAAGAGGAAGGTTTTTATGTATAATACATGTGACATCCCACGGTAACACGGGTAAAACCGCGGGGGCCAGCTAGTTACGATATAAAATGTAATTAAATATTTATTTAAATAGGGCTTCACAGTCACTTTATATGGTCAGACTATAACACCGGTTCGGAAGGTTGATTTTACTGTATCGTATTAATATCTATACTAATATTATAAAGCGGAAGAGTTTTTTTGTAAGAACGCGCTAATCTCAGGAACCGCTGGTTCGATTTGAAAAATTCTTTCAGTGTTGGATAATGCATTTATCGAGGAAGGCTATATTGTATTTTCAAAAAAATTGGGATCCTTACTAAAAGTCCAATAATATACTTATAATATTATAAAGAGGAAAGATTTGTATGTTTGTTACTCTTTCACGCAAAAACTACTAAACGGATATGGATGAAACATAGATAGAGCATATCCAGGAATAACATAAAGGCTACTTTTTATCCCGGGAAAATGTGATATCCCGCAGGAACACGGGTAAAACGCGGGGGACAGCTAGTTATAAATATGATAATTGGTGCAGAAATTAGGGTGTGTGTTACCTTTTCACACAAAAACTACTGATCGGATTTAGATGAAAATTTGCACATATATAGTTTATTTCCTGGATATTATATATTTTTTCATCCCAGGAAAAAGTAACATCCCTCGGAAACGTGGAAGCCGTGAGGGACACATAATAAAAATACCGGCAGGCTACGATGGCCGTTTTGACGTTTAAGAATATCATCTGCATCTTTATACAATTAACTATTAGATCATATGATGCCCCTTATTTTTGAAGCAATAAAGTTAATTTTCCAATGACATTCTTAAACACCAGAACGGCTACTATAGCGTGATGCTAGTTTAATAAGTATTTGTTATTCATTTCCAAGTTCTTGTGTGAACTAATATTTTAAAAATCATTTTTTTAAATTTCTTTTTAAATCTGTAACTATGTAACCTACCTATTTCGTAGTATAGAAAAAGATACGTTAGTAGAGAAATAATAAACAAAGCCTAGTTCTACAGGAAGAACATAAGTTCATTCATAAGAATGAAACCTTTCACCGTGCACTGAGATGACAGTGAAAGTTAATGTTGCGACATCAGTATTCACGTAGCTGGCCAACCTGCATGGTCATTCTGTGTTTGGAAGTTAAATAATATCACAAAAGAGTACTGTTTCTCGTATCGTTATGTAAGTACTTCTGACATAATTTGTATTCAATCAATACTGACACTTGCGTCTTGTATTTTTGTTGGTGTTTTTATTATGATTGGCATTTTGAACGGCTGCTCTTCATTCTTATAAACGAATCGTTGAAAAAATACAAACATTCAAATCCTTCTTTGACATTTAATTTTCTTCTCTTATACTCTAATGGTATAGTTAAATAAAAGATCTAATCCACACGGCCATCCTGGATATTCATTTGTCCCAGGTGAACTTTTTTTATTTGTAATTAAAAATAATGTACGTATAAAGTTTTCACTTCAAATATCAACAGAGATGTCGGTTACGGTGTCGCGAGTTCAATCGCTTTTCTCATCTCAAAAAATTCCCAACGCGCCTATAAGTTTTCACTTCGAAAAACAAGATGCGAAACGTTTGTAAAAAATAATAGAGATTAGCTTTGGTTTTAAATCATGTTTTTAACAACTTCTCTGTTTTCGTTCCTTAGCAACACGGTATACTATCTACTCTATCAAATATTCTATAGTACATATATTTATTATTCACAGTAAGATACCGCTGTACCTAGACTTTTATAATTGTTTACGTTTTAAATATGTTTGATGCCCTTGTCTTATCAATTAACAATTAGTAAAGTAGCTAAGGTAAAGTAAGATAAAGTAGGTCATTTTCGATTCGTTTGATAAATATACAAGTAATACAACAAGTAAACTTTTCTGGTTTCTGTTTGTATTCTGTGCCTACTTTTGAAGTATTCTCCGTTCATGCTGATTTTCAAACTGTTTACTCTTTTACTTTACCGGTGTTGAATATCCGATTTGGTTTACAATAGACCGTAGTCAATTGCAAATACCTATTATACTATTCTATCCAATTTGTAACAAAACTAGCCGTTTCATAATGACGAATTGAGGTCAGTCGATCGAAACAATACTGTAGGTGCAATGTTACTACAGACATGGTTATTTTACCTATTCATCTAGTAATTAGTATTGTTAGAAATAAGCCTAATTAAATTTATTTATATCCTAATAATCACCTTCATTGGTGTAAATTTGTACATCGTATAGTGCAGGCTTTCTTTGAGTGAATTATGCATAACCCCCAAAGTTACATCAGTTGGTTTAGGTACCCAAATTGTTTGCAATTGCTCTAAAAATGCACACAATTTCAGAGATAAAATATGCGTATCCATGACATGTTTTATTTACCATAAATATTTTAATCTTGTCTTCACTAATCATAAAACGAATAAATAGGTGTATTAAACATACAGTGAACCCGCGGTAATCCGACAAACGTTTTGCAGGGCAGTGCCGGACTATCGAATTTGTCGGACTATAGAGTACTGCTTAAGAGTCCCGAAATTTATTTATTAAAAAAATTACAGATAAAAATGATTAAATACTATCTATAGATTTGCCTAAATAATATTTGTGTACCTAAATTCAAATGGAAATATTGAATTAAACAGTGGTTATTTACCAGGAACATTTATTGCTTGTGTCAAAGACACTTGAACACTCAAAGAACAACACTCAAATATCGAATAGACTACAAACACATTGCATTTATACTGTGCCAGTATATACCCAAATGCATATGGCCTCCAACAAATTCAACAGTGATAGGCATGTCGGATTACAGGGGGTGCCGGATTAGACAGGGGCCGTATTAGCGGGGGTCCACTGTAGTGAATATTTAGAAGTTCACTTTAAAAATCAAATCGAGTGCTTTGTTTTTAACAAAAAATATTACATTACAGACACTATGGCTTCAATTAAACTTCAACATAAAAGTATGCGGTCGAGGCTCAAAAATGAGATCTACACATGTTGCGCCTTCTGGATAGCAATATCGGCGCTTCCAGCACTAGCAGTGTCTTACGTTGGTAAGAATTCCGTTCCATTTATCAGTATTATATATCACTATAAACGAATTAATGTATCGGCCCAAGGTGGCCGCCTTGTATTACTCCGATTATGCATCGATTTATTATTAACAGTTAATGATCAATTAAAATGTTTTTAATTCCAGTGGTACGAATAAGTAAACATCTATGGCTAAAGCTGTTGTCGAGCAGATATCCAGGCCTGGAGTTCATAAAAACAGACACAGTTCGGTCACTTCTCGACACACACAGAAATCAGGGCATCATTAATGTACTGCTTTCAGTAAATGGTACGTTATTGTTGTGCATTACCTTATTCGAATACCAAATTATATTGTTTAAGTCATATTGTTCTGGTACAGAGTTATAAAGCATAATGCAATTTTGTCGGGCGGTTCTTGAAACTTTTGATATATTTTATTTAGTCCTTTCTTTTCTTACTGTAAAATATTGAGAAATAAGTAGTCTTTGTAATGTTATTAAGGTTCATATACATGGATTCTTTTCTCAGCTGTTATTTATCATTGTTTGTAATCGATATATTTACAGGAACTGTGGACGCTGAGCAAATACAACAGCAGCTCAATCAACACGTCATCGACAAACGTGATAATAATGGAGATCTTACGTTTCCAAGATTGCGACAGTTATTGGTATCCTGCTGGGGTAACTATGCGTGGGACGCGAATGTGGCCTTCCGGACCGAAAACCATTTCATTGTAACCAACGCTGTCCACCGCGGTCGGCCAGTTACAGAAAATAATATTCAGGTGATACTACTTCTTGTGTCAATGAACTAAAATAGTCAAAATACCCATGGATTACTAAAAAGTTGCCTGCTAAGATTTGTGTGCTTAATCACCTCCAGCCACACCATCACTTACCAAGGTGACATTGTAGTTAAACACAAACATGTACCTAATATGTAATAAATTAAGGAAAAATATTTCTCCAGAAATAAATACCCTAATATTATCTTAAATTACAGCGAAACTTAAAATGTGATTTCATGTTTCCAGGAATATGTGAGCGAGATAGTATCAAAATATTTCCCAAGTGATCAACCTCCTTGGCAGTACATAATAGTACCGTGCAACTCTACAGAGCCAAAGTACTACATTTTAGTACGCGTACATCACTTACTCCTCACCGGGAAGAAATCAATCAACATTGGCGACCTACTTTTAGTAGAACAGCTACATCCTTCAGACAGAATCACTACGCCCACAGAATACACACAACAGAGTCCGCTAACTAAATTGTTCCCTATACCATCAGCTATACCAGAGTTATGGGGAAAATTAAATGAGAACATGTCAAATGCTTGGAACGAGTTCGTTTCTGAATATGATCCCGTGGAAAGTCCTCGGGCTATGAAGACATTGCCGGGTGCGTTTCATGTAGCGGGGCTAATCTTTATATCCGGCGTTAGTGCGCTAAGAGAACTAACCAAAAGAAGATCAAGCGGCAGGTCGGAGGCACCTGTTACTGCGACGACCCTTTTGGCAGCTGTACAACGAGAATGTAAGAGAAGAAATTTAACTGTACCAAAGGTAAATTTGAACATTCGTATCTTTTAGTTAATTAAATTAAATTCTGTGTGTGGGCAGTGGGTATTGCATAGACTACAATTTCTCGAAAACGTGTCAATTTTGTTGTTATTTTTTTATATTTTGTTTCACAGATAATTATATCGCCTTTAATAACAATAGACCCTCGAAAATGGCCGAGACGAGCCCTCGAATCAGCAGTCATGACGACCCGTACCATAATAAAACTACCTCTTCGAATACGCGACGAATTGACAGCATTAATGGAGCTGAAGAATACAGGGCATGTGAGGCAATCAAATACCTTTACATGGCAATACGCAGACCTGGCTCAATTATGTGTGCGTGCAACTATTGAAGCTGGGCGTGGGATGTTGGAGATATATCGAGCACCCGCACAGTTGTGGATAGACGCTGTCTCGGCTGATGATGGACAACGGCATTTGTTGCAATCTGTATCTCTATGTGGAAGAAAGGTACACTATAAACAATACTACGTTTTCAAAATAGCAGATGTATGAAAAGCGATAACTGTTACTTCTAATCGATGATCTAAATTGATACGTTAGTTGACTCAGGAGCTGAGATTAGAAAACGAACGCTAAAGTGATTAAGAAAAAGCAAGATCGGCTTAAGTTATTGAGGATTTTAGATAGCAGCTATCACATTTCGAATTTTACTTCCTCTCGCTAAATCATACAATAAACTGATTTCCAGGTAGCATCTTGGTCTAGACCTGTTCTACGAGCGGGTGTAGAACGCGCAGCCAGAGCTCTTGGTGTCTCCTCGAGTGACATCGCGTTGTTCGCTGCCACAGAAGCATTACGAGCTTTCTTTGAACAGTCACATGCTCAACCACCAGAAGCAGTTCTAACGACTGCACGAGCTGCTTCTGAAGATTTTCTGTTTACCTTTGCTGAGGGACAGGGAAAGGAGCTTAAGAAATCGCAAACAGGAGGTGAGTTGTTGTATAATCATTCATTAGGCTGTGAAATAGCGAATAGAGGCAAGAAACTAGATGATAACTTAGGAATCGACATGTCAATAGGTATTCTTCTTATAGTAAAGGATCAAGACGTGTACTTTTTTTCTTTGATGCATATCATCATAACAGCCTTTACATATTGAGGTTCTTACCCGGTATTTCATGATCTACCTATTTTTTCAGGTATGATCTGCCTATCCCTCCCCGTGGGAGCAACACCGCGCCGTATCGCCGCAGTAGTCGAGGAGGCATGCAGCAGGCAGGGTGCCCTAGCCGGGGCATGGGCAGCCCAAGCCCGATGCGGAGCCTTAACTAGGGCAGTCCCGTCACCCTTTGCTCGTCTAACTTTAAATGTCCTCTCGAGACGATATGCGGTCTCATACGCGGAGATTAACGCGCCAACTGATGCTAGAAAACGGAGCACTCTGTGGGGACAAACCGTCGATTGTGTCGTATATTGGAGGCCGCCTCAAGCAAACATTAGTAAGTTACTGTTATCTATGCAATCTTGATTAGTTTCTTAAGAAATTTAGATTAAAAATTGTGGCCTGTATCTAATGATAAATCTGCAAGAACAGATTTTTTTATATTTTAACTTTAATAGGTATTTTTCAAATTAAGCGATAGCAATTTTTTTGGTAATAATAATATCGTCTAATCATAGGTGACTCGATCTCAAATAATTTTATTTTGTTATTTATTTACAGGCATGTCCCTAACAGTAATCCAGTATGCAGATACAATCCGGATAGCCGTGATGACGGACGCGCGACTATCCCCAGCACACAACATCCCCGCGGTTCGCTGGCCGGCGGCCATAGATCATCTAGTCAACAAAATTGACCAAGGGATCGCCAGGATCGCTGCCCAAGCGCAACTACCCTCCGTGCCCCGAATAATCACAACGGAGACCATTGACTACCAAGAAGAGGTTACGACTGATGTGGCTGAGGAAGAAGAGTCGATGAGTACGTTAAAGCCACCAGAAACGACAGCTGTTAGTCCGCCACCGATGCGTCGGCGTATATCGCATAACTAGTGAACCGAATTTAGACAGATTCATGTCGGATGTTGGCGGCTTTGCAAGTGCGGATCTCGTTTACATAATTCCCGCGGGTTTCGAATTATTCCCAGGGATATCAGAATGAAGAGAACATTTTTGAGATGTAAGACTAGTGATGAAATATTTAAATTAATACATTTTAAAGGCAGTCAAGTGCCTTCTAGTAACATTCGAATTATTTATAAAGAGACTGTGATGACTGAAAATTTTATACAAGTGGAAGATGCTAATAATATTAATAGGAATTATTGTATTTTTATTTTATTGTGTCGCCCTAATTGGTAAAATGCAAAAAATATAATTAACTGTAACATAGTTAAACCAAAATGCATCACCTGCATTATAATTATACTTTTCACTGCATTACCTGTCGATGTTTTTGTAGAAAGTAAATAGTTCATGGTCGAGTGTTCCTTTTTTTGTTCAATATTTCAAACTGCGATACTCGTGTGGTAAGAACTGACTTTTGACATTATGACTTTACATATTTTTCGGAAATCGGATTAGACACAAAAATGTTTAATTCATTTGTAAATTTGTATTATATTATATAAAAATATGAGAAAGAGAGAAAACCACAGTTCGTCGCGACCACCTTTTTAGTGTAGAATTCTACAATTTTACATCACATGTCATCATCATCATCATAACAGCCCAGGGATGTCCACTGCTGAACATAAGCCTCCCCCTTGGATTTCCATCTCGAACGGTTTTGAGCCGCCTGCATCCAGCGGCTTGCAGCGACTCTGACCAGGTCGTCGGTCCACCTGGTCGTCCCACTCGGCGTTTTCCTGTACGTGGTCGCCACTCGAGAACGTTCTTTCCCCATCGGTTATCAGTTCTTCGAGCGATGTGGCCTGCCCATTGCCACTTCAGCTGGCTGACTCTACGAGTTATGTCTACAGCCTTTGTTTTTCTACGAATGTCCTCGTTTCACATGTAAAACAAACAAACCATAAGCTTTATAAAAATATTTATTCATAAATGAAATAAACTACTTTTTCTTTGATTTCCTTTTGCCACCCGAATTATCTATAATTTCTTTTCTTTTTTTGACGACAACATTTTTCGATTCATTGTCTGCTACATCCATTTGGTCTTCCGGTACATAGCTGAAACCAGGTACTTTTGGCTTGACAAGTTGGAATACCAGTTTCCTATGTTGGAGATTGGTACTGTCAAGACTGAGGCGGACGGTTAGCTCGTCGAATGTCCGTAGTGTGACGTCACCGCATACTTGGACATGATCCTGTAATAAAAATAAGTAGTGATAAAATACAAGGCTTTGTAAACCTACTGTTCATATCTGCGCTATACTTTCATAATTCAATTGATATTTATTTATTTATAGCTTAAACTGTAGCGTAAACTGCAGTGTTAACTCTAAGTCTAGTCTGCCTCTCATTTAATGATTACATAGTTATCATAAACGAAACGGCTTTTATTATACTTTTTTTATATCATCAGAGGCCTGAACACGAACATTTACCGCAAGCGTCATCGTATATGTACGTAGTAGCTAAAAAGCTAGTTTTAATGGAAATAGAACACCGCGCATACCGTGACGTTGCGATGTTCAATTTCCCACTGAACTGGTTTTTGGCGCACTTTTGATACGATGACGATACGCTTACGATAGATGTTCGTGCTCAGGGCATATAACGATTTACACCACACAGATGAAACAAAAATAGAAAGCATTTTTAACGATCCAATAAAGTAGAAAATAACCTACCTCCTCATTATACAAGAACTTCTCAGATGGTAAATAGAGAGGACCTTCCAGACCATACTTCGGTATCAGCACTTGCAGCGCATTCCGCTTCACAGACAGCACTACCGCCGATTCAATCTCCACTCGGTTCTTGAAGAGTATCTGTGTTGGAAAGATTAATATTAGAGTCTAAACCTTAGGATTACGTTAACAAGACTGAAATTTGTTTGCTTATGATATTAAAGGTGATATTCAAAAACATTCATAAGAGTGCAGGTCCACTGGCCTTAGTCAAAACGTTAGCTAAAGTAAGGTAATCGTCGAGACCAAACTTGCATGGTTATAAAGACGTATTAAAAAGGATATAATAAAATAAATAATAATAAGAAGTAGTATATTATACTACTAATTGTTCACGTTATGTAAATATATTCACCAGCAATCGTGATTGGCAATTTTGGCACATACGCCTGGATCCCTCTACATTAAAAGGACACTTTTCTTTACCGGAAAATATTAGATCCTTTCGGAACTACGGGTAAAACAGCGGGCCGTGCGCTTGGATAATATAAATAATTTGGTGTCCTCTGCGTTCCAGGAGGATTTTACATAATTCCGGGATACAAATTCGGGCTATCCTATCCAGGCTTTAAACTATCTAAGTACTAAGTAAGTAGTTCTTCCGCGAAAGAGTAACAAACATCCATAGATCCATTCTCACAAACTCTAATGTATAAAATGTGTAAGATGGTATATTAACATGCGTGTTCAAAGCGACAGACGCCCGGCCCGCGTACTGCGCCTGGCGGTGGCGGTAGTTGAGGTTGTCGCACAGCGCGGCGGCGAGCTTGGCGTCCAGCAGCGCGGCGTGCGTGGCGTCGCTGCCGCAGCACGCCGCCAGCAGCCGGTGCACTATCACGTCGGCGTATCTGCGGGACAACTCTATATATACTCACGAGACATGGCGTGGTGGTGGCAGCACCCTGACTATTAACGATGTCACGGGACCAACATTTGTGTGCATGGACATGTCTGTTTGTTCTGTCTAAGTGTAAATTTCTATTATAAGCATGTATTAAAAAAGTAGTATACTACTAGTAGGAGCTCCGAACCCAAGTCGGCCGTTGCAGGGACAATCTGTGCCAATGGGGTTACAGCACAAGCAACCAGTGTACTTGCGGCGCCTCCGCTCAGACAATGGCACATCTATTGTCGTGCCCTGCGTGCCCTCATCTTGCACGCCAGAGGACCTGTATAATGCTACATACGACACAGTACGTCTGGCAGAATTCTGGTCTAAACAAATTTAGCCGAAACGATCGATACGCATAAAAAAAGGAGCATTTAGATCCTCATTATACAAGCTCTGATGCTCACTTTAAAGGGTAAGCAGTGTAGATAGAAAACCTCATCATTTACAACAACGGGTAGGCGTTCGTTTGTTCTTGTGTAAGGTCCCACTTATCTTTTGTCGTGGAAAAATATATTCCTAAAAATAATGGTTTAGAAACTATATTGGATGTAATCATACCTCCTAATAGGCGATGTGAAATGCGTGTAAATAGGACACGCGAGACCGTAATGGTAGAACTCTTGTTGGGTGCAAGTCCCGCTTGAGAAGTACACGGCTTGCTGCATGCACCGTGTTGCCATTATACGTAGTAAAGTGTTGAAGAACGGGCGCCCCGGTATCACTGCTTCGTCCAGAGATTTGGAGAAGGACTTGTTCGTTGATACGTCTATTTCGAAACCCTGTAACAATAAAATATTACTTTGATTTATACACACTTATCAAACTTTTACATAAATAATAATATTTTTGTATCAGAAAGCTGCTTCTTTTTCTTCTTATCCTTCTATTTTTTATTTTCTTCGAAAAATAGGCGGATTCAAATCTAATTGGTCGGTGGTAATTGTACTGTGCATCGTTTTAGTTAATTAAACCTTTTTTTATTTACGACCGCGCCAGGGCAGGCGCGGTTGTTATGTGGGACTCTCTCCCCGACTCAGCCCTTCTCTGGGCGGGGTTGGTCACAATGACTGCCCCGCCTATTCGCCGAGGCGCCCAGGTACTATGGGCGCCTCCAGCTTGGGACCTTTTGTGCATTATAATCACATAAAAATTGTTACTAAGGTACTACGTAAGGATACTAGGTACATAACTCAAACTCTATCACTCTTTTAAACATTAGGAAAAGAAAGGGATGTTTGTAGATTAAGCTTGTTGTACCTGTTGTTTAGCAGCCTTCAGGAACGTGTCGAAGTTGGCGGGCGGCGGCGCGGGGTGTCGCCGCAGCAGCGCGCACTGCGGGAACTCGGCCGCGAGCTTCTCCGCCACGCTCACGTTAGCTAGCAACATGAACTCCTCCACCATAGAGTTTGTGTCCAAAATCTGTTTCGCTTGCACTTCTATTGGGTCGTGGGTTTCTGAGTCCACCTGAAAAAAATCAATCATTGATTAAATTGCATCAAGAGTCAACCAAAAAAATAACCTAATGCTTCTAGTAGTAGCGCTCTTAGTGCAGTGTTTGTTTGGGGATGTAATACCACTTTAACAATTTCTGTCGTAAAGCAGTATTGGTGTATTTCAGTTAACAACTTCACGCCTTAGGGTGGAAACGTAGTAGTAATTTATTTATTTATTTATAAGAGGAAGATCTACAGCTAATTTAACAAACTAGAGTTTTTACATATGTAGATAACAGAAAGCCATTAACAGATCCTCACGGTTAGATAACAAGGTAGTATTAAGTGTGAGTGAAATAACTGGTAAGGTAGCTAGTAAATATGTAGTATTAAACAGTCATAATAATTGACTTTGACAAGATGAGTAAAAGGAATATTCACATTTAACTAAACAAATTTGGGTTAGTACCTACTTAAAGAAGTTAAGGCTTAGCTACCGTCTAGCCGAGCCAATGCTTGTACAGAATAGATCGAAATTGTATTCCCTAATTAACTTGTTCATGGTCTTGCTTGCTCGCACGATAAAGGTATTTTGTCGATAGTTAGTGTACGCAAGATGAGTTTGAAATGTTTGTGTGTGCCTAGTGAATCGGACTGGGACATTTAAAGAAAACTTGTATAGAAGATCAGGGCAATCAATGTCGCTAGAAAACATTTTTTGAACAAATGTGCAGTCTGTAACTTCTCGTATATTAGAAAGAGGCATTAAATGATTTTTTTTGCATAGATTTAAATAATTTACGGTAGAATATGGGATGTTAAGACGATAACATAGATGTTTTATAAATCTTTTTTGTATTTGCTCTATTCGATCTATATACTTGTTATAGCATGGATTCCATATCTAAGAGGCGTATTCAAGATGGCATCTGACATAAGTGCAGTAAAGAATTTTGAGGGTTTTGATTTCACCAAAGCATTTGGAGATTCCAAGATGAAACCAAGTGACTTGGATGCCTTTGCAACTATATGATCAACATGTGCGTCGAATAAAAGTTTGGAGTCATGAATTACTCCCAAATCACGAATTATATCGCGCTTAGGGAGCAATTCACATTGTGATGTATAGTATGTAGGCAGTGGTACATTTTTGCGTGAAAAAGTTACCACTGCACATTTTGATGGGGTCCAGTTTGTTGTGTCTACAATAATCGTCAAGGCGAGATAAATCTGCTTGTAGAGCTATCATATCCTCGGTTGATGAGATCGTGTTATAAATTTTCATGTCATCAGCGAAACATAATAAAGAGGAGGATTGGAAACAAGATTCGATATCGTTAACATAGGTACTAAACAGCAATGGTCCAATTAAAGATGCCCCTATTGTTGCGAATGTACATAGGGGATGGTGACCATTTACCGGAATTGGTAGACCATTTTTTTTTATACAATCAAACATCTTACAAACGATTGTTGGACCCCTTGATATTAAAAAAAAAATATTCTAAGCAAAAGCCAAGCGAATGTGAGTTATGGATTACATTTAACTCTTAAGACGTCTAAATTAGAGGTAAATAATTACAGTGCTGTATGCATTGTAATAATTTTTTAACCAAGTTGTAGTCGTGGCTGCCAAAAGAGAATTAACCTTATGTCAAGTCTATGAGGTCCCAGGTTCAAATATAGGTAGCATCTTGAAAACATCGTGTAACTTGTGAGAAAATGTTCGCGGAAAACAAAATGTATGCGTTTTTATAGGAACTTCCATAAGACAATGTGTGAGATTTTATAACTCTAACTAACGTAATAACGTTTCGTTCGTACATATACATATTAATATAACACATTTTTTTAAGTATTGTTTTTATGTCAAGGTCACGTACTAACCTGGAATCGTATCTCAGGCGAGGCCAGCAACAAGGCCCCGTTGTCGAGACGCTTTTGCTTGAGCTTCTTGGCGAGCGCGTTCAATGTCCGAAGCGAGGAGGCCACCTCGTCGTGCCGCCCGCTGTCGTCGATCGTCAACTGCGCTTGCCCGTACGTCATCGCTGCTGCTGACTGTACGTGGTAAGATAAAAACACTCCATTTATTCAGGCACATTTTACTTGATAGCTTTTTTATTTAATGCACTCATTACTAGTAATTTTTTAAATAGCAAGTTTGGATTAGGGAAAAAAAGTAATGCTATCTTTACTGACGTAAATTGATAAAGCTCATAGCTACTTTCTCTATCTTAGTCTATTGCACCATCAATTTATCTGATGACGGGTTCGATATAGTCTCTAATTAAGAAGTTGTCTAGTCCACCTGTAGGCCTGCTCATATGATTTGGCATTCTTTTTAAACCTTAGGCGTGGGTCTTACCTTAATAACACTCTTGTGAAACTTGGTAGACAGAACATTAGCGTTCTCGTCGATCTCCCAAACGCAGGAAAACGCGAGCCTCTCTTCACCCCCACGCAGCGAACATAGATTGGAACTAAGCAGCTCTTGAAAACAAAGTTAGGTGTAGTTCATATTGATCCTTTTGACATTGACACTTAGAGTACACTTGCTTAACACTTTACGCGATCTATTTTCACTAATTCACTTGTTCGTTGCTCGTTATCTAGATCAGTTTGTGTTTTATGTTTCCCATGTCATTTCAGTATTTAATGATGTTTAAATATTTTATTTCATAGAAAAGCAGTTCATTTGCATATGTTTATATTTTAAATTATGCTTTCACACTTTTGTGTGTAGAGAAATAAATAAATAATACCTGGAACCATATCTATTCTCCTATCAACTAAATAAACAGTAGTTGATCTCGAAGCAGCCTCCTTGTCCAACGGAGTGTTAGGCCTCACGAAATACGTGACATCAGCAATGTGGACGCCAACTTCGAACTTCTTGAGGCCGTCTCTAGTGACTCTCGACAGAGGGCGCGCGTGTAAAGCATCATCGATGTCGGTACAGCCGGGCGGGTCCACCGAACATACGCATACAGAGCGGAGATCAACGCGCTTTTCTATTTCCTGAGTAGAAAATTATGTTAACTAGTTAAGAATATGGCAAAAGTTATCAAAAGAGTTGGTAATGCCAATCATTTATAGTGATGGTTAGAATGATTTTACAAAGTGCGAAGTTAATCCATCAAATAATAAAAAACACAACAACACACTACCCTCTAAAACAACAATGTTCAAATTCAAGAATAAAAGCGTGATTATGTGATTTGGCCAATCTGAAATATGGGTGTCGCATTTTGAGGAGTACATAGTATACCTCTTTAGGAATAGTCCAGTCGTTGGGCGGTAGACATCCCAGCACAGCTTCACTGAACCGAGCGTGGGGGACGTCATGCTCCAGTAATATAACCTCGTTCTCTGCATTCTTGTCACCTGCAGGAGAAGGTTTACAATCGTTTATACTATTATAACAGGAAAGTATGTTTTTAATTCCGCACATTATAAAATAAAAACAAATCCTGAGGTATTGTTGAGCTTCTTTAGCCACCTGATCCCTAACTAGTAGAGCGTGTGGATTGGAACCAGAGAACTAATACACAAAATAAAATATAATACTTAATTCTTATTTTTAAAATTTCGTTCAGTCGAGCGCGACGAGGATGCGCTGCGCGGCGAGCTCGGCGGCGCGGCGCGTGTCGACGCGCACGCGCGGGATGCGGGCACTTACCTAGGGGCCCCAGCGCGCGCACGAAGTGGCCGAGCGGGTAGCGCGAGTGGCGCGGCCAGGAGTCGAGCGCGACGAGGATGCGCTGCGCGGCGAGCTCGGCGGCGTGGCGCGTGTCGACGCGCACGCGCGGGATGCGGGCACTTACCTAGGGGCCCCAGCGCGCGCACGAAGTGGCCGAGCGGGTAGCGCGAGTGGCGCGGCCAGGAGTCGAGCGCGACGAGGATGCGCTGCGCGGCGAGCTCGGCGGCGTGGCGCGTGTCGACGCGCACGCGCGGGATGCGGGCACTTACCTAGGGGCCCCAGCGCGCGCACGAAGTGGCCGAGCGGGTAGCGCGAGTGGCGCGGCCAGGAGTCGAGCGCGACGAGGATGCGCTGCGCGGCGAGCTCGGCGGCGTGGCGCGTGTCGACGCGCACGCGCGGGATGCGGGCACTTACCTAGGGGCCCCAGCGCGCGCACGAAGTGGCCGAGCGGGTAGCGCGAGTGGCGCGGCCAGGAGTCGAGCGCGACGAGGATGCGCTGCGCGGCGAGCTCGGCGGCGTGGCGCGTGTCGACGCGCACGCGCGGGATGCGGGCACTTACCTAGGGGCCCCAGCGCGCGCACGAAGTGGCCGAGCGGGTAGCGCGAGTGGCGCGGCCAGGAGTCGAGCGCGACGAGGATGCGCTGCGCGGCGAGCTCGGCGGCGTGGCGCGTGTCGACGCGCACGCGCGGGATGCGGGCACTTACCTAGGGGCCCCAGCGCGCGCACGAAGTGGCCGAGCGGGTAGCGCGAGTGGCGCGGCCAGGAGTCGAGCGCGACGAGGATGCGCTGCGCGGCGAGCTCGGCGGCGTGGCGCGTGTCGACGCGCACGCGCGGGATGCGGGCACTTACCTAGGGGCCCCAGCGCGCGCACGAAGTGGCCGAGCGGGTAGCGCGAGTGGCGCGGTCAGGAGTCGAGCGCGACGAGGATGCGCTGCGCGGCGAGCTCGGCGGCGTGGCGCGTGTCGACGCGCACGCGCGGGATGCGGGCACTTACCTAGGGGCCCCAGCGCGCGCACGAAGTGGCCGAGCGGGTAGCGCGAGTGGCGCGGCCAGGAGTCGAGCGCGACGAGGATGCGCTGCGCGGCGAGCTCGGCGGCGTGGCGCGTTTCGATGCGTACGCGCGGGATACGCCGTTCCGCCGCCGCAAACAGGTGCCGCACCGCACCTGACACAACAAACATTTTTTATTAATTATAACAAACCAAAAAAAAACTTTGTAGTCGTTGTTTGAAACTCAATGAAACGGAAAAGCAACACTAAATAGGTGGTTTGTTCGTGTGTGTGATAAAATATGTACTCAGTAAACATTTTTTATTTGTAGTAAAAAGGCATTATAAATTAAATAAACAAATATTTCCACGCCCATTATTCCCGAAAAGGAAGGCAGACTATCTGTACCTGCTATTTTTACTAGTTCGTATAATGATGCTAAGCCCCCTAGTTTTAATGGGGGACTTAGCTCTGTAGTTTTGCCCAAATCGGAATATTATGTGACTACAAAAAGAGCATATATAATAAATCCATGAAACAAATTAAACACAATTAAAATATTAAAGCATTATTACCTGGTAGCTTACTCGGCAGCAGTACACCACAATACTGCCGCCATTTTCTCCTTATAATTCCAACAACTTTTCCAGTAGGTGTGACTTCATCATTATTTTTCGCTGGTTTCACTGAATTGAGGAGTACCGCCTCCTCTTCTAATAGGTCGCCGGGGTCATCGACCTTGTCTTCCAAAACGATGTCACTGGGCCTTCTCCATTCATCCTCTGGGAAGATCTCTATAGCGACAGCATCACCGTCTACCGCTCTGTTTATACCAATATGCCCTTGTAGCAGAATCTGTAATAAAAAATATATACATACAGACGAACATGAACCTTCACCTGTTTTTAAGGCAGTAAATCTGCATGATACATAATAAATATACGATAAATGACACATGCATTAAAAGGTACAACACTATAGACTTGAAACCGACTGGTACACTATTTTTTTTTATCATCTAGGACAACAAACTGTCAGATATTCCACCCGGTAGTAAGTGGTCACCACCCTCCATGGACATGTGCAACACACGCAGGATTTTAACCTTAATAATATTATTAAAAGTTGCTATAGACTGTCCTATTGCTGGGCAAAAGTTACACTTTTAATTTTCCAGTCCTACTGTTCCAGTTGAAAGCGCAACATTTTTTTATATCTCATTAAATAATAAGGAAGTACTTATGTAGTTGTGTCTTAACAATCATACATAATTGTCAGCATCATAATCATATCAGTTTAGCACCCACTAAGTGATCATTAAGAGACTCCTTGGTACTGAGAGTATAATTAAAATTTAATTTAATTCAAATGAATTCAAGTTCAACCTAAGGTAATAATTACTTCATTAGCTCATTAAATGTCATTGATGTAAATATTATGGGGAAACTTATCCATAAAAGTTTGATTTCATGTATTGTAAGCTTCTGATCTCCTCGTAGGGATGACAACATGATGGTGACTGGGAAAGTGGAAGGAAAGAGATTCAGGCTGGAGCCCCAGGCGGTGGGCAGACCAGATATTGCAGGACCTGGAGATGCTGGTTAGTGCTGCAATGCACTAAGCAACGGATCGAAACCGATGGAGACAGCTGGTTGACAAAGTCAGAAGGAGCCACAATCCTCAACAGTGAGGGATAGAACAAGAAAGAGAAGCTTCTGGTGCAGTAGAACTACAAGGTCTAACTTAGCAATTGTTTTATAAGATTTAATAATAATATAAATATAAGCAGTATGTTAAATCTATTAAAAAACATAGGAAGTGCAACAACCAGGATTGTATCTGCATAATTGAAGTGACAACATCACTCATCACCATTATAGAATAACATAAAATCATTAACTTGGATAATTATAAACTTGGTAATTACCTGATAGTTAGTCCATACCTAATTAATCATATCTCGTAACGTTTTCCTTTTGTGATGGATGGATTGTGCAAAGAGAATAAAAGATACTTGATGTTTTGTAATAAGGCCAAAAAATATATTTTTTTTTTTTATACCTCCAAAGTTAGACAAAAATACTCTTAATGATTCTACAGCTTCCTTGTGCATTTATAAAATGGACAATATATCTGTCCACTCCTGTAAAACACTGGAAATATTTTCTCTGAACACTTAGGTGAACAAAATAGAGTTATTTAATATAGTTAAAACTAATATAGATGGCATAATTAAACCAAAAGGAAAATATGATACTCAAAATTTATATAGAATATGTAACCAATTTTTACAGGAGCGGTATTTAGATTACTATAAAATATTTACGGATGGGTCAATGGATCACCAGAGTAGTGGGGCTGTTGTTTTTGATCCACAAACTAACCTTAACATTAAGCTTCAAATACACTGCAAAACGGTACATTATGATGGTTGAGCTTATCGCCATAGCAGAAGCTTTATCTTACATGGAGTCTATAGAATTTAATAAATGTGTTATCATTACTGACTCTAAAAGTACACTCCAACATTTAATTCGATGTACTTCGAACTTTCGAGGTTCATCGATAGCATACACAATTATAAAATTGATCTGCAAACTTATAACGACAACAAAATTGTAATCTTACAGTGGGTTCCGTCACACATAGGTTTACTTGGAAATGAAGAGGTTGATTGAATGGCTGGGGAGGCCTCAAGTCATGGTGTTCCTTATAACTGTTTACCCTATTTCTCAGAGGTTCTTTACAAGGTTAAGGAAGTATGCTCTAAAATGTGGAAAGAATACTTTGATGAAAGGTCCTTAACCAAAGGGATATGGTTTAAGACCATGATTCCATCTAACCGATTTGGTTCCTTGTAGATAGAAAGTGGGCGTATGAGTCAAATGGACTTAGTGACAGCTTTTAGACTTAGATCAGGACATGTTCCCTTAAATAATATTGCTCATTTGATGGGTAAGATTGATGCTCCTTTTTGCACTGAATGTGGAACGATAGAGGATGCATTCCATATTATGATGGAATGTGTCTGAAATGAAGTCGAAAGGAGTGCTCTTTTTTACACTTATAATATAAATATATGTAATGTCGGCGAATGTAACAGTATTCTGGCGTTTCCAATATCGGAAGCTGCTGGAATGTTATATAGATTAGTGCAAATAGGAATTAACAGAAGATAAGTAATTGTATTGTACCTAAAATGTATCTCCAATGAGGGTGACATATTCATTTCATGAATAATCCCACTATAAAATTAATAAAGATTAAAAAAAAAAAAAAAAACGACAATAGCAGATATTTGTTGTATATAACATTAATTTTAAATGATATTGCTGGAATGTTTTATATAATAGGCCAAAAAGGGCTGTTACACCCTTAGGTAGTATCGGTAGGCTCTGAGAGCTCTCAAATGGGAATCTACAATCCTCACAATGATAAGCAATGGCAAAAAAAAAACAAGTAGTATTAATTCAATAATTTATAAACATAATTTATATTCGAACTAAATATTTGAGTCAAGCAACATACCGGTTTATCAAAGCCATTAATTGAAACTGTCCCTTCCAAGAAGTTATCACGAGATGCATGAAAGGTTCCTTGATGCAACTTCCCAGTTCTGATCCCTGTGTGAACTTGAGCTGGTGTCAAATGGGCAGGATAAAGAGCATCTCTAGAGCAGGTCTCTGGTATTACATTCTTTGACAGCTTGTCAGACAGACCCACAAATCCATTAACGTTTTCTACATAATCTTTAGCTGGAAAGCAAAACAGTATACAATTAGTTTTTACTAATAATTCACAGCCTATATTATCAAGTACCAGTAGTCAAAGAGGTGAATGGACAAACAAGGGTGAATCAAAACAAAACTTTGAATGATTATAGATTGTTACCCAAATTTGACTAATTATTTTTATTTTTTTATAGTTAACAATTTAGAGTTCTTGCTTACTTCTAGAAGACAAACTATATAAATCCATAATTAAAATCCCTTTCAAAATTTAGTCCCAATTTACCCTAGTTCATCCCATTTTAGGGTGTGTAATTTATACTTCTAGCTTCAATCCTAACTTAGTGTTAATTTCATATTAATATTTGACTGCTTATGTTGCAAAAGTACAAATAATCCAAATGTAAAAAAATGAAGTCATTTTATTTTTTTCCAAAATGAATGGAAATTCAAAACAAATAAGGAAATTAGTTATCATACCAGAACAACAGACAATTCCTTCTTCTTGTGCAAGTTTTCTATTGTTCTCATCATCAGTGAGTAGAATAATCCGTGGACACTGTCCAGCAACACCATTAATACTCAAGTGTGACTCATACCATGCTGAAGCCTTACGTATTGCTCGATCATTCCTGTCATTTTGCTTCTCGCCAGGATTCCTTTCAATGTATGTGTCCCTATAATAATAATTGGATCAGTTATACCGGGGAAAAAACATAATTTAAAAACAATGTTATCCAATTATTATTTTTTAATAGTGTACTAAACATGCAGTATGTATGCATTGCATGTATATTGAGGGCAAAACTATATGAATAAAATTTTTAATTAACACTTAAAGTCACCCAAATTTAAATGCTAAAAGTTCAAACAAAGCAGTTACATTTGTTGGGCTTGGAAGATCCTGACACATGGAGGAAATAAAGTCATAACTTACTTATGAT
Organism: Habrosyne pyritoides; assembly: GCA_907165245.1. Classification (NCBI taxonomy): domain Eukaryota; kingdom Metazoa; phylum Arthropoda; class Insecta; order Lepidoptera; family Drepanidae; genus Habrosyne; species Habrosyne pyritoides. Next base: position 9,569,777 of record OU015593.1, on the reverse strand, counting down.
GTTCATTGACAAAAGAATAGAAATTTCTTTTCTTATTGCCAATAATTTCAAGAAGCCTCTGAAATACTGCAGTGTTCTGATGTTTAACTTCTTCCAACACTGTTTGCAGTATGATCACATTTGTAAGAGCGTCTTCTTCTAACACATCAATTTGATGTAGAATAATGTTCGTGTCGAGTAGTAAGTAGTGTGGGTAATCAAACAGGGCACAAATTGAGTTTGGATGAGCCTCCAAAACAAACTCATCGTCTTTATGCGGACAGGTGTTACAAGCCGCAGATCCGCAAAGCAAATCATCGCGCAAGTAGTGCTCTCGCACAATCTGAAAGTAATGGTTTTTCATTAAAGCCATGGAGTAATACCAAAATTATCTCGATCACGAAAATAACATAACCTTACTTTTAATATATTGCCCCTTTTTGTTTTGGTCAAGAAAGTTTTTGTAGTCCACATATTCCTATTTGGTTTGAAATAATGCAGTAGAAATCAATTATTCTTATCCATGGATAAAGTCTAATTATAAAATAAAGTAATGCGTGAGTCCCGAATGTAAATAAACTTCAGATTGCTTCAGAATAGGCATGGGCAATCCATGCAATTATCGATATATATCATCGTAATTTCGATAATCGATATTTATTTTAGAGTAACGAATTCGTATCAATTTCGATATATTTTTCAAGCATCTCTGTCATGATTTTTTTTTACTTGCCCATCCCTACAGTGGCGAACTTATTTATATTATGATGGCGGAAATAAAAGTATTTAAAAGTTTATTGTTCGAAATTTTAGCTTCAATGTAAGCTGAAACCAAATTACATTAAAGTTTTAATTTTCATTTCTATTACATTATTCACAAGTTAATTCAGCTAGAAAATATACATATTATAAATATATTTAAGTTACTATTTATTACATACATAGGTATCTACATAAAAACAATCGATTGTTAGTTTTAATCGGGCGATATAATATTCCTTATCATTGTAATTTAAATCCTGGCAGGGAATGCAGGTTTAAACAAAACTACAAACTGAGCAGCATGTAGCCCACGATCGGGAGGAATAACGGTTATCTTTGTAAGAGGCCTTCAAAATACCTGTGTAAATACATATGAGTATATTATAATAAAATTAATCTTTTTATCTACGAACGCTATCATGTAATAATGAATATGAAACAAGAGTTTGGGACAAAACACTGCTTCGCACTCAGAACCAAATACCAAGGATTTTGGTTGAATCTATAAATGGCAAATATAAATGCAATAAAAACTTTGCTATCCGACCCTAAATTCTGTTCGACAGTCAAGATTTAAAAATACATAGGGTATATAGCATTCATTATAAATGTTTGACAACTCCTTAATAAAATTATGTATCTTTATTTAGTGTCTGCTAAGTAAAACAAAATATTGTTATTATGCTTTTTCTTTTGAAATATGATAAAGTTTCGTTTTTCTGATTTTTGTATGTATCTCGATCACAATAATATAAATGTACAATAAAGAGCATTCATTATAAATGTTTAACGACTCCTTAACGGTCAACAGTCTTAACTTTATAAGATATTAACGTCTTAAAAGTAAAAAAAAATATTGTAATAGTGCTTTTTTTTTTCTAAATGAAAATTGATTTATCGTATTTAATTATCATGATGGAATGGATTCTTTTTTTTATTTTTCTGATACAAGTACCGAAATATTAATATGTACAAACTTTATGTGAAGCTTTTTTTAAATATTTGTAACTTCAAAGAGCAATGAGCATAGCGAAAGACTAACTGCCAAAATTAATAAACGATACCGATCTAAAATCGCAGAGTGAAGTAGAATTTAGACAGTTCGTGTATTAAAGTTACTGTAAGTAAAACATAAAAAAGTGTCTATGATTCTTTCTTTAGTCTTTGACAGCAATATTATGAAATCTGATTGATTGAAGATTTTAGCGGGTAATGTGTTTTTATTATTTTCTATTTTGATCCCCAAATTATCGTTATTGTTATTAGCCTGCCTTACATGCTAAAGGTGTGCAAATAAACAGACACTTTCAAAGATGTAAATCATAAAAAAAAATTAAAAATGTGCATAAAATACCTAACTTTCTTGTTGATAAAATTTGAGAATCGTATGAAGATAAGAAAAATACATTTCCCTTTCTTTCACTAATCAGTTTTCAACTCAAGCTTCTTTTAATGCATACCTAATAATAATTTTGCTTTTATAATATATATATTATACCGATCTGATTAATATCGTTTAGAAGATAACACAGGAAAACAACATGTTTTTTGTATGATTTTTTTTACATGAATGTGAATAGTTTTTTTACGCCAATTTCAAAAATAATTGTCGTTTTTATGTAGCAGCTCTAGTTTTTCAGCTATGGAATGACCGGATTTTTCCAAAAAATACACATAGTTTAGGGAATAAAAAATTATTAAATATATTTATTCAGAGTTAAATTATCTTTTACATGATTTTCTTGCGTGAGGTGTGTTAGGAGCACTATTTAAGATGCTCCAACATTAACCAGCCATCATATATACGTTCCAGTACCCTTGATATATCTCCTCCATGGTGCGAATATCCCGGTGGAAGCGCTCCCCTTGTTCTTCGGTCAGGTCACCGAGATTTTCAGGTAAACGGTCTAGATGCCTGTGGCGGTAGTGAAGCTTGATATTCATGTTGCATCCAAGCCGATGGTAGTGTTTTAGCAACCGTTCAATGTGCTGAATGTAGCCATCACACTTTCTATTTCCGAAAAAAAATCTCACTACCCAAACAAACTCTTCCCATGTACGTTTCTTGATAGCTGTCATATGGCTGATAAAATTTCTATCATTTATTAACTTCCTGATTTAAGGGCCATCGAAAATACCAGCTTTGATATTTTCATACTCAATTTTGGAAACACTCTTACAATATATTTAAAGCATCGGCCACAATCTTCGTCATTATTGGTTTGTTGGCTGCACTCTGCTGGATTTTCTCAAGACGTACAAGGCTGCTGTGGTGCTAGTGTATCACTAGTATTCAAGACTGGTCTTATTGCAGATTTCAATTCGGGATGTATCCATATTTGAGCAATTTTTATTGTTTATTCCTATGATTTTTGTAACACAGAAATAACAGTCATCATGATGATTGGAGGGTTCACGTCAAATCATAGGAGCTTTGTACTTAAAAGTGGGTCTTTTTTTGTTTGCCCATAATCGCAAACACTCAACACAATTTTTACATACCAAACAAGGTATCCAGGGCTTGGTGTTTGTCGACAATGGAAACCCAAAGGAGTCTAAGTATGCTTTTTTCACGAAATCAGATACATTCAAAAGGAATTTTTTGCACAAATACTCTCCACATATTACACAAAAACAATCAGAGCTGTTTAAACACTTCCTTCTTGAGGTAGACATAATGAGAAACTTCAGTACAAAATTTTAATTACACCGCTATTGATAGAAATTATCGACTACTTATATAAATTTAAGACGGTACCTATATCTCACTAACTAGAGCTGCTACAAAAAAACTGAGGGTAGAATCGAAATCAGCACACTGAAATTAGTAAACAACAGTAGAGAAACTTCATGCAACAAAAAAAAAGTCCGATTTTGTTTTCCTGTGTAATCTATACGATTTAAAGCAAGCGATCACCCTTATTATAATAGCACCCCGGAGCATGGCCAGCACTGGTCCGTGCACGCACTACGGAGTCGGGAGGTAAGTACCTGCCATTACCATCGTTACACTATTATCAAATGAAAAAATTGAATAATTGCGTCTTTTGAGTCGTAGCTACAAGCATCAGAAAGCGATAAACATTAGTTGCGAGAGGCGCGTGGCCGGCTGACGCCTGTACGAGCCGGGATTGCTAACTTGCTCGCTACGTGCCTACTTTCGTAGTGATCACTGTTCGTTCAGTCTATTTTTATTTGTGAATGTAGTGTTTTGTGTTATGTTACATAAAGTAACTAATCATTATATTGTAGTGCCCATACAATGTGCCGCAATGTAAAATGATGTAGTAAAGACCTATAACCAGAGTGAAAAATACTTTTGTGATATATTTATGAACCTTTATTAGTTTAGTGTGTTGACTTTATTCAGAAAAAGATGTCAAAACAGAAATATATCAAGACCCCACAGCAATTGTGGGAAAGCTTGTCAACAACTTCTGTCCACTTTGTGGAAAGAATATTTTACACCCTTGGTGTAATGGTAGCCAGGCACCCTAAGAGAACTATCATACTAACAATTATTTTTGTATGTTTGAGCAGTGTTGGCTTATTGAAATTTCATATAGAAAAGAATCCTATGAATCTCTGGGTGCCACCGGAATCAGACTTTGCTTATGACACAAACTGGTATATAGAGAAATTTGGTACTGGTTTTAGATTCCAAAATATAATTATTGAAGCTGATAATGTGCTTGAACCAGATATTCTCAATATTATATTTAACATAACAAATGAAATCAACTCAATTCAAGTGAATTATGAAGAAATAAAATACTCTTTAAAAGATCTATGTTATAAAGTTCCTGTTGTAAATTTTTTCAATCAAAATGTTCGAAATACTAGATCTGTAGAAACTAGTAATTCTAGTAATGATATTAGTGAGAGTGATTTTTCGGATCCAACATTATGGGTTGATGATGAATTCTATTGTGGGTTTTTAGAAGAATTTCAACAAGTCTGTCTTCAGTATAACATATTAGACTTATGGAAAAGTGATCTTAATGAATTAAATAAAGCAACAAAACATGATATTGTAACAAGTATAAACAAAATAAGAACAAATCCTGTCACAGGTCATCCTGTTGATTACACAAAATTATTAGGTGGAGTCAAAAAGGATGACAGTGGTAATATTGTGTCTGCTAATACAGTGCTATTAACATGGTATACTCAGGTTAATATGTCCGAAGTTGATCTGAATGAAGTTGGTAATTTTGTTGGCACTGAGGACTGGGTGACAATACCTCTAGCCTTGTGGGAGATAAATTTCTTGCAATTAATGCAGTCACTCTCCAATAAATGGCCTGGTGTTAAAATATATTATGAAGCAGGAAGAAGCTTCGCTGATGTAAGTGGAGAGTCTATGTTCTATGATTTAGATAAGTTATTTATAGGTGTTTTCTTAATGTTTATATATGTACTGTTTGCTTTGTCACGTTTCAATTGGTTAGAAATAAAGATAACATTAGGAAGTGTGGGTTTGCTTTGCATAGGAATGGCATATATTACAGCTGTTAGTTGGTGTTCCATTCTTGGTATATCATATGGTCCTGTTCATTCGTCGTTACCCTTTCTGCTAATGGGTCTAGGTGTCGACGACATGTTCGTAATGAATGCTTGTTGGCAAAATCTGTCGCCATCAGAGTCTAAGAAAAGCCATGCAGTAAAAATAGGTCTCATGCTAAAGCATGCTGGAGTGTCTATTGTTATCACATCATTTACTGATATTGTTGCATTATTAATTGGTGCTATTACTATATTACCATCCTTGAAATCTTTCTGCTTATATGCAGCAATGGGCGTATTTTTCATCTTTTGTTATTCTGTCACATTTTTTGTTGCTGTCTTTGCGTTAGATATTAGGAGAATCGAAGGAAATCGGAATGGATTATTTTTTTGTTATCATCATAAGAAACCTATTCCTGTGTCTAATGATAAAACTATTTTCCAGAAAATGTTGGAATATTTTTATAAAAATGTTATCTTTACTATACCTGGGAAAGCAATAGTTATTATTTTTACACTGGCAATGACAGGTTTTAGTATTCATGCTGTACTCAAATTAGAACAACGTTTCGATCCAAAATGGTTTGTTCCTGATGATACGTACTACAAACAGTTCATCAACGCTCACGATTATTACTATCCTGACGAGGGACATCAAGCTATGGTATTTTTAGGTGAAATTAATTATAAACAAGAGTTTACAACCTTGTATGATATGATGGAGAATTTAGATAACGAGGTTTATATTAAAGACGTAGTCGCTTGGATTAAATACTTCCATCAGTATGTTCTAAAAAATTATAAACGTGATTTAAAAAATGAGTCCTCTGTAACTGACTTAGAATTCAATCAATATTTATCGAGATTTTTGTTCAGCCCTATCGGAGGACGGTTTCAATTGAATTTCATATTCTCTAAACCTTTAATATGTGGAAGTCCTGCATCTGCATTAATAGCGTCATCGATGGCTTTTAAGTTTGCTCGATTCCATGGTCCTGAAGAGTACATACCTGCAATGAATCGCGTTAAAGACATAGTAAAATCTACAAACATAACAACAGGGGATGGGTACCGTAGTGTATGGTCAAAAGCCTTCGCAAATTGGGTTACCGATGAAATTATAGCAGTCGAAGTGGAGAGGAATATAGAGTTAGCTTTGGTGTGTGTAATGGTTTGCACTATCATTTTAATAACAAATCTTCAAATGTGTTTGTGGATTTTTATTTGTGTTCTCTTGACAATAGTGAATGTTCTTGGTTGGATGCAGAGATGGGGCATGACCGTAGATATAGTTTGTTGCATTGGTCTCGAATTAGCGATAGGTCTGTGCGTGGACTACGCCGCACACGTCGGCCATTCTTTCTTGACTAACAAGGAAGGTACTCGAAACGAGAGGGCCTTTAAAACTGTTACATCTATTGGGACAGCGGTCCTGTTAGGAGGTGGTGCCACTTTTCTTTCATTATCGCTCCTCAGCATGTCGAAAGCTTACACCTTCCAGTCCTTTTTTAAGATTTTTCTTTTAGTTATATTGTTTGGTCTGTTCAATGGCTTGGTATTTCTGCCAGTTGTTTTGTCACTGATAGGACCAAATTCTTATCATTTAGATGTCAAATCAGTGCCAGTTGAGACTGTCGAGCTTAATGGTAAGCATGATTTTGTCGATAAACAGATAGAAGATGGTTGACAAAGGCAATCCCATTATTATATAACGATTTATGTATAATGAATATATCGATTTTAATCTATGAATTAGTACTGTGGTTTATCAGACATGAGGGAAATGTCCTTCAACTAAAACAACAAAGCGATCAAATACCTAAATGCTCTTTGTTTTAAAGTAAATATAATATTAAGTAGTAAGTAATATCTTCATGATTCATCGTCAGTTAAGCTCAAATGTAAAGGACAATTGTAGACTTATATATTGTACACAATATCAATAGTACAAATTAGTTGTACGCAAAAGGATATGTTTGTTATTAGATATATATTTTCTTTCTCGAACATAGTCATAAGATTTTCCGCTATACATTTAGTGATTCAAGCAAAAGGCCTGAAGTACTAATATAAATTCGATTAGATTATTTATAATTGCAAAATGATTTCAATAAACTTGTAAGCAATCCTCTGATAGTGACTTGTAAAATATTGATAAAGTTATAAGTTGTGATTTACAAGCTGATATAATTAGTCATTCAAAGTTAATTAACGTAGTTTGATGTAAATTGTTATCAAGCTTGGTATTGCACAAAAGACATTTTGGAATAGCTTCTCAAAGTCTTGATCACAATATGATATTGATAAAATAAAATGTATATATGGCATACATTTATTCATATAAATAAGTGTAAATTAGCCGGTAACTCAAACTCGTTGACGGGGCTAAAAACATGCTATTTTCATCTAAAAGTTGTGAAAATTGTGTTTGATATGCATATAGCATTGATTTGTATCAAAAACTGCCGCGAAAATTATTATGATTCGACCTAGAATCGGCATTTGGTGGACCAAATAATTTTTTTTTACAATATATGAAGTTTCAAACTAAACTTATTTAAAACATTGACTGACTAAACTATAGCTCTATGTCAATGTTTTTTTGTTGTCAAGTTTATATTGACGTCTAAAGTTACTTTAAAATTCTGGCTGACACACTAGAATAATCATTTTATCGTTTTGTTAAAATACTGTAGATATAGAAGCGGAATATCAGTATCAATATAAAGTATTGTTTCTTTCGTAACCATGATATATGGTTATTTCTGGATGTACAAGATTAAATAGCAGTTTTTTTTTTTATCTGTGAGTTTGAGGTTCCTCGCATTGTAGTGTTACCGGCTAGTTTATTCGAGCCGCCTACTTTTGTGCGTAATTAAAATTCTTTAATTACTTTTATTGTTTAAAACTTCCATTTAATTGTCTGTCTTTGATCTCCCGCAAAAAGTAATTTGCTGGTGTTTATGACAGAATCATGTATTTAAAAAAAACTTTGAATAGTTTTGCTTTACAGATTCAATTTTATTTTTTTAATATTTTTTTTGGCTCAAGGTAATTCACTTCATGTAAAGTATTATAAGTCTATGTATAAACTTAATGATGTGGTCTGTGGAGTATGGTTGTGAGTAGATATTTAAATATGTATTTGTCAAATAATTATTTAGGCAAAGTTGTATGTTACTAGTTCTACTAGTTATTGCTTCACATATACATGTGAAGCAATAACTAGTAGAACTAGGAAATACTAGGTATATACATACCTAGTATTTCCTTGAATTCCATCTGAATATATTATTGAATGGTTACTGCCAAAGAAATTCAAAGATCAGTAAATTATTATGACATTTATATTTAAAAATTTAAGGCAGTTTTTGTGTGAAACTTATTTGTAGGTATCGAATTAAAATAGTGTGTGATTAATTATTCTATAATTTATTTGTCGATCTGTCTATTTAAAGTATCTAAAAACTAATTTAACTGGGTACTTATAATAAATCATGAATTGTATATTGTTTAAACCATATTTAATGCTTTCCTTCATATCAAGCAATATTTTCTTATATAATTTTTCGACTGAATTATTTGATGGGATTATATTATATTACTTATGTATACATACATGTTTTATTTGGTTAATTTTAACACCTACCAACCCTATATATTTTTAGTCTTTGAAATATCATCTCATCACTACATAGTATAAAACAAAGTCGCTTTCTCTGTCCCTATATCCCTATGTACGCTTAAATCTTTAAAACTACGCAACGGATTTTGATGCGGTTTTTTTAATAGATAGTGATTGAAGAGTTAGGTTTTTATGTATAATACATATGACATCCCACGGGACCGCAAGGGACCGCTAGTTAGTAATAAATTAGGTTCCTAATACAACTCCTGCCAAGGTACCACATCGAGAATGAACATATTTAATACATCAAGCTAGAAAAATATTAACGGCCAAAATGATTATTCGATTCCAATCCAAAATCGCCATCTTATTATTTTACATACACAAAAAATTAATTAATTCATCGATTTTTGAACGAGTTCGAATATTAATTCAGTCCGTTAAAGTAGGTACATTGTTTGCCGATTAATAGATGACCAACTTATTCAAAGAAGATGTGAAATATACCTAACGAAATTTTTTTTTTTCTTAAGATTACTTTATAGCTTTAGAGTGAAATCCAATACTGAAGCCTTACAATATAAATTTGTCAAGACCCAATAGCTAGCGAGCTGGCACTTTACTCATCTTCTTATTACTGTTATTGTACATTTTCTATATAAAAAAAATCCACTAAAAACTTGAAGCTCAATAGTTCCATAGCGTTATTTATACAGCATGGCGGCGGCGACAGGCGGTGGACGTGCTTATAGTAATTGGACACCATTTGAGTTCCTTTCCTCTTTGGTTCGGGTACGAGAATAACTAGAGAGCTTAAAAAAAATAGCAGCTAGCCGAGCATAGTTAGAGATATACTTGTCCCTTTCTATTATATAACAGACCTAATGCTACGACCTTTTATGTACTTGCCTCATTATGGTGAACAAAGCGTCAACAAATTTGCAGAAATACATATTCGTAACGTATGATTCAATTCATAAGTATAGAGATCTAGGTCCTACCTTTAATAGGCATAAACGCAACGTCCGTCAACACCATCTAGGTGCCTATTTACTACACCCGCCTCGCACCGCCCGTCCGTCAAAGAGCAATTTCTCAGTTGACTTGTTATTAGTTAATTAGGAACATATCCTGTTTGCGTTTTCCATGATTAACATCATTGCGTTACTAGGTTTCGTAAGTATTTTCAATATTTGACCTCCGTCTCAAAAAGTGGGGTATGTTATAAGTTTGAGAGATAACCGCCTTGGTTTGACGGCCTGCGTATAGCTCAAATCAGCCACTATCCATTTTCCACTACATCCACCTATAAGTTGGGATTTCTTGATATAGTCAAGTCTTGGCTAGACAAAGCCCGCAGAGAGAGAGTGGACTTGCTGGTGGGAAAGTCGGGCAGTTGGGTGACCCAACCTCCAATCTTAAATTGATTGTGTTAATTAAAGTGTATCGAAGATACCTAGTAAAAAAAATCTAAAAGAAGAATAAAATTCAAAACTACCAATACAAAAGCTCGCAAACCCATAGTAAAGAAACAATTTATTTTATCAAAGCGTCGGGGACCTTATCCTGAGAAAGTGGAGCAACAGCTAGTCAACGATAAACAAATAAATACAGTTCCATGTTTTAACTGTTGTAAACGTTATAAAATACAGATTAATATTTAATTTAATCGTCACATATCGAACGTAACTACGGGCAACGGTCACGGTCGGATAAGGTTACGTACCTACGGTTCATCAACCTTTGGTGTTTTATATACAACTCCCACTATTCCTTCCATAATAGGCACCAAATGTTCTAGTATATAATTTAAAATATTGAATCAGTTTTCTAAAATTGGTCGTCGTAACGAAGCAAGCAAAAACTTGGATTTATTTTCGCGGAGATAGCTGACGCAGCGATGTAGGGCCGGCTGCTTTTTGTCCTGGGAACATGGCTGCGTGACTCCAATTACTTGAATGCTGAGTAAGTATTAAAGCAGCTAGCTAATATAAAAACGTTAGGTAGTTACTTGTTGCAGTTAACATGGAACAAAGACAATAAACAAAATATAGTTTAAGTAAGTCTATCTCAGGATAAACAACATTGTTAAGACTAAAATATTACCTTTATTCTGCACACGTAGTAATATTAACATTGAGCCTTAAGGAAAAATAAAAGCATAATTTAGTAAAATAATAAAATGCTCTGTAACTCAATCCGTTTGCGCTTGACATACATACTGAGAGAGACAATTCGCTGAGGCTCTCAAGCAAATAAATTGAGCAACTACTTTGAGCCGAAACTGACATTGAAATAGGTATAAGCAAAAAGGTATGATGCATGTTTATGCTTATAAAAAATAGATCAACGATTATTATATTACTAGCAGTCCGGCTGTCCTTCGAAATTTCTATCGGCGAGTCAGCATCAAAGGGAAGATTATGAAAACAGCGTAAATTCAAGGAGAAGTGGGAAAATAGCCTTTTTGTTGACAAAACCCGGATAAGTCTTGACCCAGATAATTAATCAATGAGTCTGGAGAAAATCTGCAGACTCTGAAAGACAAAGAGCTGCCACAGGATTCGTGCAGCAAGGCTATAAGTCAATGTAAAAAGTAAGTGTGAAACCCGTTCTAAAATAAAATAAAATGTAAAACACCTACCTAACAATATAAATTATCAGCTCTGGTGAAAGCAAACTTTTTTTGATTTATGTAGTTATACCATAGTGGTTAAGCTATTAATTTGCCAATTATTATTGCTGTTGATCAGTGAACATTCGTAAATAACGCTGCTAGACAGGGCCTCTCATAATTTGACTTGTCTAGCAACCTCGCACTTACGTGATGCTCTTAGTGGTAGGTATGCACTATGAATTTAAATGCCAACATAGTCGACCTGTTATTTTTACTTAACCCTCTAGTTACCTAAGCGAGTACCTTGAGGGTGCAAGGTGGTAGGGTAATCATAGCATCTATCGCCTTAGCTTACCAACCACATGTAAGAAATCTGCTCCCAAGCACTTACCTAGCACTAGGTGTGTTCCAGTAGCTACACTTGAGATTCCGTTTATTTCTTTACTGGCTGGGTGGAAGGGGCTTACCACACCATCACTAACCATGATGAGATAGTGGTCAAACAAGCCTATACAATGTAATATAAGTGCTTTGCAGTTTGAAGTATGTACTGGGAGGATATTCAATTCCTTGAATAGCTCCCTAGCCTAGCCGGATGATCCCATTTAACTCGGTCATAATTCTAATGGCTCGCGTTTTTCAAGGTTGTCGAGGGAAGGCTGATTTGTGCTTTAATATCTGGAGGAGTTAAACTATTTGAATTCAAAACTCGCTAATTCAGTCATTCTGCTCGACCAGAGATAGCAGATGATGTAAACCTTAAAAAGATAAACATGCATTAAATGAGTCAGCCAGTTATTCAATGGACTCTTTGTTAAATCACTACCTGATATACATAGATTGTTTATATGGATCGTGATACGAATGGAATGCATGATAATGTTTTTGATAACTGCATTATAAACGTTAATAATGCTTTTTAATTTTTGAACATTTAAAAAAAAAAAAATTACTATCAAAATATTCAATCAGCCTACAGCAGTGTAATACTTTTGCCTAGATAAGGGCAGTTCCTTTTTAAAAAAAAAGTACATTGAGATCTAGAAGGCCTGATTATGAGGCCAATTGATTTCAATGGTTCATTATAAGTCACCGGTGGTAGACATGCCACGACGGGAATCTAGTTCCTAAGGGACATACGTCCTTGGCTGGTCACGTCTCAGAATAATCATAACGAGGTCGTTGTCCGATGGTATCCTGGCGGGAAGACAATCAATGAATGATAAGACGCGTCCTTTTTTACGTAGGTGGCCAGTAACCAGTACAATATCACGGCGGATATTGAAGTGATAGCTGCATCCGCATTTCAACGACGTTCGTATTATGTCTATAATAGTGCTATCATAAATGTTAACTTATGCTTCATTAGATTATTGACAGGCCAGTTGGCTTGGTGGTTAACGACCACTGCCACCCCAGGTCGTGGATTCGATTCTCACCCAGGACAAACATTTGTGTGCATGAACATGTCTGTTTGACTGTTAGGAAGTAAAATATCTATTTAGAAAAAAAAAATAGTTTATGTAGTATATCAGTTATCTGGATTCCATAGTAGAAGCTCTGCTTAGTTTGGCATCAGCGTGTGTAAAGAATGTCCCAGGATAATTATTTATTAAGTAGTTAGGTTTGGTACCTACCTAGTAGTGGCTACATTTAAGACGTTCGCGTTCTACGACAGCAATTTAGTTACGGTTTTGCAATCTGCAGTCATAAAATATAATAGGCACATATAAAACTGCCGTAGCTAGTAATGATAGGTGTTTTGTAGCTCACATTTTTCCGCCATAGGTAATTTAAAAAGTATTGTGGTACGTTGTTGAATCGATAGCAGTTTCAGCGCCGCAATCAACAGCTGGTTTTAATCTTTTACATTGTTGAACTGTGCTCTTATCACTCGATAAATCGCTGTGAACAAAATAGCCACAAGTGTTTTTATTGTAAATAACTTTAAATTAAGCCGCCATGACTCATGTTGCGAATGTAGAGAAAAACGTTCTGCCGTTGTTTTAAATAAAAACAGTACCGAACAATGTTCTCAACGGCAACAGTGTTCGCCTGAACTTGTTCAAACAGAACGAGCCGTTGCATAATACTAAGACCTAACAAAGCGTACTACCGACGCCGTAGTCACGCACTTCTAACATAATCACCGGCATGCATCAACAACTTATGTACGTTTATATTTGCGATTCCGCGTTTCTGGTTATATCTGTCAAGTTCATTATTATAATGTAGGTTGACCTATGCTCTTAGCAGCCAATAAAGACCCGGTTTATCAATACCAACTAAGCTGCTCTTAGTCTCCACGACTCTTCTAATGGTCTTATGCATAATAAGAACTGTGTTACGAAACTATATTTCTAACTAAGAAATTTAACAATTGGCATAAACTTACAAAAGTCGACGAATTATAAGTAGTACCTACCAATAAATATTTTCGTTTTTCCTCATTTCGATTTTGTCGCTGATAAGACGCATCAATTTAGTATCTTACTATATTTTAATTGTTCAAAGGAATATATATTATTTTTCTAATACTTAGATAAATACTAAAGATTTTATTTACCTGCCCTTTATATCAGTTTTGGAGATTTTGAAAATCTCTGACTCCACCGTTTCGAATTCGAAACGTTCGAATTGTATTTTTTTTATTGTGATCGCATTTTCAGCTTATAACCAACATAGAGGCATACTTACAACCTAGGAGTGTCCTAACCTACGGTAGGTATCTCCTGAGTAGTATTGTTATCAGATTTTTCTCTCATCAATCATTCTTACAAGGATAAACTATTTAATTCAATCACTGTACTATTATTAAGTTACTTACAGGAAATAAATAATGTGACGCAATTAAAAGGAATTATTATCTTATCGATGATTTCTTTAATAAGTCATTATTAGAAATATGTATTGTTTGTTTATTTAAAATTACACCGCGGTTTTTCCTATGTTCTCGAATAGCTCATTATTGTCATTCTAGGGTAGGTTAACACCACGCCTGGGCCTATATCATTGATAGAATGTGGGTCTCGGTACTGACCCCTCTTCTTACCCCTTTAGCGACAATAGGCGTTAAGATATTTATTTATCTGTCCATTTCAACATTGGTAGGACTTATATTACCTATGTATTTTAATTTAACCATGTAGGTACCATGTTTTTTTTTCACCTTTAAAGGGCTATATGGTTCGCCTCAAACGGATTTTACAACATCAACTCGCAGTGAATATTAATTCGATACTGGCAGCCATAATGACATTCAACAGAGCAGTTAAACTAATATGTGCCTGCTTATTTGAGACATGTTTGGCATTAGCATTCATAGGGCATAATTAGAAGAGCAAACATAACTGTTAAGCCCAAACTTGCTAGGGATTGTGAGAACTATTCAGTCCAAAATAACATATCCAATACCAATACGATATAAGAAGGTTACGTACACAGATTTCTAAAATAAAAAAATAAGTTTAAGGTATTTTAACATTCTTGCGATTTATCATGAACAAGTACCTACTTATGTAACTGTACGTTATTACAACTTACTTACCTTAGTTATTCAACAGCAACGTAAGTATCTGTTTATTATTAGGTACCAACACTATCAGTGAGGTTTCAGTAAGCTAAGCCCCTATAATTGGTTTTGCCAAATCACGGACGATTAGCATCTTAATGGACATGTTTTTTTTATTATCCTGGGTAATCAATTAGGCTTCCGCTAGATTTTATGGAACATTTCTTTGAGCATTTTTCAACTGAACTCTACAAAATAATTGCAAATTATTTAAAATTAAAATATACCAAAGTTATTTTTTACTGAATTCCGTCCATAATGTTACGTCATTAATGGCTTAACGTGGTAAATAACTTAATTGCAGTATAAAATAAATTATATAATCAATGAATGAATTAATTAATTCGCTGAGGACTGAGAGCTCTCAACTGAGGGTGAGTAAAGTAACTATACTGTACTGTATATAACTACTAATGTACTGAAGGTGCTTGTACCACTTGGGTGGGGAACCCTAAAGAACCCTTAGTGGAAAGTTTTCATTATCTTATTTAAGAAAGCAGAAAATGCATTTAAAAAAATCTAAATTATAATTACTGTATAAACTTTCATAGTACCTAAGTATTATTAAATAAGTATAAATCTTTAAAAAAAAAGGATTAATATTATATTATAGACATACAGACAAAAATGTTTCAAAAAATATATGCGAAACCTAAATTACAATTCTTAGAAAAAAAAATATTTAACTGATATAGGTAGTACAAACTTACATTACTAAAATAGTATCTTTTATTTATCAAAATGTAAACCCTACTAATATTATTAATGTGAATGTAAGTTTGTAACGCTTTAACGCGAAAATTACTTAACCTATCATCATTAAACCTTGTAGGTACACATATTATTAGTAGTAACATAGGATACTTCTTGTGCCGAAAAAATGTTACATTCCTCGTGAACGCGGGTGAAACCGCGGGGGACAGCTAGTTAATCATAATTGACTACCTATAGGTATCATAGCACATAGTGTGAGCTCCACAGTCGCAGTATCATCACACGTTTTAGTTTGGCGGCACTAATGGAATAACAACACAATTCGAGTTGGCATCCAATGAGCTTAAAAGATAATTACCATAGAAATGCCGCTTTTCTTAGATTTTTTTAATAGCTATATTTTTTTGATCCAATAGGCCGGCCGGCTTATTTTGACAGTTGTCTCATTGTCCCGCTATGTTTGTCTCTACTTGGCATGATGGATCTCAACTTTTAGCCTAATGAAGTTTACCTTACATTTATTGTAGTTTAATATTAGACAAGCAATTTTACTTAGTTTTTTTTGTTGTTGTTCCATTCTAAAAGGGCATAGTGCCGTTTACATTAATTTAAAGACAGTGTTTTCATTGTCTAAGCAAAGTCATAAACTACACATTACTATGGCACACCAAAGTGTAAAATAAACATAAACCTCCATGAACCATCTTGTTGACGCATTTTGTATTTTTAAAGATTTTGTAGTTTTTCTAAATTATGAATAAATATGTAAAACAAATTCCGGTCGTCAAACTCATGACACAAGATTGAAAAATCATTAAAACGAATTATATTACATTTTTGATTTTGGAATGTTAACACTTAACCATCTATCCAGAACAAATGTTATACCTACATATTATATTGTAATTTTTTTTTAATTAGTATACTTATATTTTTGGAACGAAGTTCCTTATCGCGCGTTGTGAAAGGGGGCAAGACGGAAAAAATTCATACGAAAAGTTGTAACGACACTTTTTTTCGAAATTTTGATGATATGGTTTATTATTGGGCTTGTTTATTTCATAATTCATTTAAAGGCTACATACAACATGTTTAAAATTCTGTTCCATTTATAAATTTGTATAATTAGTAATTATTAGCACAGTCTTGATCTTTTATTGAAGACCTAATACTAAAGACGAGAGATTGCAAGTTTTTCTCAACACTAAACTAAGCTCAGCGTTTTGGTTAATTCCAATGCGTATCTTCGTTCCATCCGGGTGTCCCTTGACACCTCTCAAGTTTTTTCACAACCTGCCAGATTTAAATATGGCACTCCTTCTGGAAACTCCTTCACAACTCCGTCAACAGACAGAATATTTGAATATAAGAACTCGCTATAAAGCCGGTACCTACTCCACCAAAAATTTTTTCTCATGTGCATGTCAAGAGTCTAATCCGTGGTTCTAATATTACAAGCAAATATCAATTTGAATTGAGAACAGGTACACAGTATCTCTATGCTAATTTATAACTTAATTGCGAAATATTTAAAGTTTATTTTGTTTAAATTTTGTTAATGTCTTATGTTACCTTATCTAGGTAGGTACTTTATCTGTCGCCTTCGCACATATTACGATCTTGACAAGAAGACTAGAAATTCCTCATAAAACATGTACGACTTGTCTTGACCTTGGCTATTTACTACACATACAAATAAACTTGGATACACAATTAGAGACAAAGTAACGTATCTACCTAATATTTTTTTATAAATAAATAGATTAAATAAAATAAAATCTAGGCGCATGTGGTTTTTTTAACCGACTTCAAAAAAGGCGGAGGTTCTCAATTCGACTGTTTTTATTTTATATTTGTTACCTCAGAACTTTCGACGGGGTGATTCGATTTGGATGAGTCTTTTTTTATTTGAAAGCTGGTGCTTTCAGATCCCATTTCAATTGAGTCCAGTTCTGACACTAGCATTCATGAGAAAACCTGATGTTTTTAGTGCTGGTGTTTTTTTAAAGTACGTAACCAGCGGTTATTGGCTATAAAGTTTTTATAGTAGTCTATTTTTTTTAAGTTTTCTTGAACTCAATTTTTTTTTCGTTTTATATCCGGGTATTCGCGTACTAATTATATTGACATACCTCGACGTTTGATCAAGACCGATACCTCTAATATAACGAAAAAAATTATGAAGCTAATACAATTAATAAATTAAAAAAATCGTCAATAGCTTAGAATTAATAAAAATATCCAAGAGTTGGTGAGTAGGTAGGTACTTCCATTGAAGCCGTAGTGTAGCCGATATTTAGTTCCTTATAACGATGTTAATTGCGCAAGATATGTGTAAATTACTGATTAATTTACGTAACAGATACGTGTTAATTAAGAGATAAATAAATGTTGGGTTTAATAGGCTTAATGAACCATAAACTGAACAAAGATATCTAGGTTAATTTTTTTGTACTAGTTAGAACTAGGTAGGTGCTACAATTATTTTTTGTTAGCTGATAAAGTAGCTGTAGATGTTTGTGTAGGCTTTGAGAAAATTTCGAATAAATCAGTTATCTGGTTTCCATAGCTCTCCATTCCTTTGCTTACCACCTTTGCAGATGGTAATATATCTAGAATGTCTCAGCATCTTTATGATTTTACCAGCCACGGTTCTGCAATTTTTTCAAACCGGGGCAGAAACTAGATGGTGGCGCCCCCTCATCAACGTTTGAGATTAATTGTAAACAAAAAACTAAAAATATGAAATGGGTGGCATTTTTTGTGATCGGGACAATAAACCTTTAAAATATTTTGCACTCTTTATTACCTATAATAATAACATTCGCTAAAGCATAAAGTCTTTCCGATATTTTTGAGCCAGATCGGCTCCTTTTTTTTTGCTGATCTTCTCATGAGGCGACATATTTCAAAACGCGTTGTCACTAAGAATATCATTGCAGTTTTGAAGCATGGTTATTCAAGCAAGTAGCCAGCGCGCTTTGTTCTATCAATAATTCAAGATTAATGACTTCCTTAGTGACTACGCTGGATGCTAAACGCTTGCTTGAAAAGCGCAAGTTTTTTTTTCAAACCGGTTTGTCCCCCCTATATCCGGGGATGTCATTTAGTATTATAGTTTATATAGCTTTGACTATAGAGTGTATGTTTTTATGACGTATTCCTATGTATAAATGCCGGGTTACTATATACGATCCCGATCGAAAATCCATGGATTGATGAACCTTTTGACAGTAATTTTAATACACGTAATGTCAAAATTCTACTTCAATCTTGCGATTTTAGATCGGGATCGTATATAGTAACCGGGCATTAGACATACTTTTTTTGTAGGAACTATGGTTGTTTATACTGAATAAATATTTATAGTTGCTATATAAACCATATTTCGGCATAAAAAAAAAACAAACGAGATTATATTCAGTTTTTATTCAATAAATATATTAAACAAAATTCGCCTGATGGTCGTTAGTTGAAATCTATTAGGCTGAATATGGTAATCATTATGTGGGTAGGTAGGTACTTGTTGGTGTCTGGAAAAGTTATAATTAGTATTAATTAATGTATACTCTCTTGAAAAATATAGTTTTTTAAATCTAGCTTAACTAACAACAGGTTTTTAAGTAGATACTTATGTCAAAGAATAACATCTCATATGAACAAATATTGAAAAAATTAACACGTTTTTGTATGTAGAAGCTTGGCATTATTCTTAGAAAGTACTTAGAGCCTTCTGTTCGAATATCGACCTTATGAACTTAACCGGTACAGGTAGTGATTAGAATATTCATAAGCGCTTAAGAAAGCCCATAATTTTTTTCACAAACATTGAAAAAAGATAAAATTTTGAAAATAACTTAAGACCTAGGGGTCGCTCTGACCCAGAATTCTGGTATGGTGGTGATGATGCCCTGGATTCTCTCTGATGGTTTCTTCAGCGGTTTTCCGTCTGCTGTGGACAAATGGAACGCTTGCATGAATCCAGTGAAGACTTGGAACATTGTCTGACGAGCGTATGTCTCTCCGGCACAGAGTCTTCTACCTGCGAAGAGAAAATAAAAAGTTAATTGGCGTGTTGTGCCAGTAAACGTATTTTGGGCCCAATAACTGTATGTTAGTAGATTTAAGAGCGCTTTCGGGGGTCAAAGATATTCTACATAATTGAGTAACAGGAATAATTTCTATTTCCAAACGAAAGGCTGTAGGCCTCACAAAAAGCTATTTACCGTTAACTACATTTAACTGACATCGAGCCCGGTATTCCGAAGCAGCACCAACGAAAATAAGTAAAACTCCGTTTTTTAGTCGAAGTGAAACGACCCAGACCATCGGTGGCCTAGACCAATTAATAATTATTTTACCGTTTTAATGTTAAGTGTTCCAAATATTTTACAGTGATAGATAACTGAGGTGCATTTATGTGCACTGCTTACTTTCAAAATTTGAAATGTAAATGATATAAGTATTTTACCTACTTCATACCCGTGAAACTCTTTTGATTAGTAGAATCAAAGTAATTGGATTCTTTCGTTGTCTTAATAATATAAACGTTGTATACTACAACAATATACTACTATGTCTACGAGAAAAAAGATTTCATCTACAACTTGCCTGCTCCAAAAGGTAAAGACTTGTCACTGGCCACACTGAGTTGGCCGTCGACAATAAACCGCTCTGGACGGAAGTTCTCAGGGTCACCCCATATCTTCTCATCCATGTGAAGCATTACGAAGTTTGCGCTGACCATTGAACCCTGGAATTTTAAGTATTAATAAAATATGCTCTTGTAATGACCCTAAGTTACTCACCTGTGTCAGTCGTGAGAGCTGGAATGAGTGGAACCTACAATACAGTCTCTCAAGGCTATTATCGTTCATATTCATTTATTTGCGAAGGTGGGTATATTTATTAAGGCTGTTGCAGATCTACACAATTATTATAAAGAGGTAAAGTTTAAGTTTGGACGTAGCAGGTAATCTCGGAAACTACACATCCGCAAAAAAAATAATTAGAAAGCTTCGTTATTCCCGAACGATATAGTCAAAGTTTTTAACGGGAAAACATGAATTCCCCAGAGACGTATATGAAACTGCGGGATGGAAAATATAATAAAAATATATTGAAACGTCCAAGAATTTAAACTAATTAAAACATGGGTATAAATATTATGTAATTCTGAGTTAGTACTATAAATAAAACAATGTCAATTATGTATGTCACAAGTAATAATCAGACGTTTACGCAATAATAGGAAAAACAACAGTAAACATTATCATTTAAATAATTATGTACACAGTTTATTTTTTAATAATTGGTATTTAATTATTTTCAGTATAGATTTTGGTGAGCGATGGTAAAGTTTTAGATCCAAACGGAAAATCACTTCCTATAAATAGGGTCTCGATTCTGTAAGGAAAATGACACTAACTTGAGGATGTTTCGTCGCTAACTACGCTTATACTACTAATCACGTGAGAGATAAGCTCTCCGAGACCTCCGTGCCGAAGTTTGTATTAGCTGAATAAGGGAGTAGGATCGTGTTACTTTACGGACCATATTTTATTTTATTTAAGAACACAAACATCTGACAATATTCCTGTAATCGTTACAATCTAAGCAACCACGGCTTGTCTCTATAGTTTGCCCTCATACCGATGCCGCTGCCGTTTACTTTCATAATGTAGGTACATAAACATGTGTTTTTGAAGTGAAACAAACTGCTTTGAAATTCTAATTCGCAACCTTTTTTGTATGACGAAAAATAAATGAATGATAAACACAATCTCTACTGTTCAAAAGTGATTGATAAATCATTGAATAGTTCCCTGTACTACAAAAGTTTCACTTCTATCGTGTCATCGTGTGTCTTCACGACACTCTGGGTTTTCATGGGTTAGGTATATTTATAACAGAGTTTCCTATTCAATAAAGATTTTATTTTCGTCAGACTATTTTGGCTGAATAGTCTACCGGTTGCTCTAAGCTAAACTAAATTTACCTGTGGAAATCCATCTTGAAGTTTTGCGATCAGCTTAGAACAAGCTTTTTGTTCAATACGTTCAAAATGCTATTATACCTACCCAGTTATCTTTACTAATATTATAAACTCGAATGTAAGTTTGCTTATGATGCTTTCACGCGAAAACTAGGTACTTTACCGATTATCATGAAACTTTGACCCATATTCTTAGATGTATTAGAAGAAACATGGGATACTTTTTGTGCCGGGAAAATGTTACATGCCTTGGGAACGCGGGTGAAACCGCGGGGGCAGCTAGTATTATAATAAAACATTGATACAGTCACGTCTATAAAAAAATGTAAAAAATTACGCTGCACAATATTCTATCCATGTTTCAATAAACATTTGAATACAAGAACCGTATCAAATATTTGGACAATCGTTCCTTAAAGGAATTGTAAACATAACCACAGAATACTTTATAAACATATATACAATCATAGGTCAATCGCAATCCCGTCATGAATAAAAAAAGCTTTAAAATATAAATGTGCTCATTGAATGTTATTATTCAATAGAAACACTTTATGTCACATGTCATTCACAAAAAATCCAGTGTAAACTTAACTCGAAACAATACGTAGGTATCGACTAAAATAATACAAATCTGTAACCATATTTTAAGTCAATATGATCGCCTCGAAATGATCTTTACGACACATGAATATGTATATGCATTAAAGTCTGTCAATTAACGCGACGATGCCATTCTTTCTGTGCGTGATAATACCTTGGAGCTATCATCGGAGTGCTTGTTCTTCAGAATTCTTGTCCGTCCAAGTACAAACTGTCCATAAATCCATTTTTATTTTTATACCGTGTACCATAAAACATATTTCGACTTAAAGCGTAAATGCAAATTTATTTTCAGCAACCTATTTTTCTCAGCTTAATTCAAATTGTTGCCATTCTTATCTATTATTTTGGGCATTTTTTATACTTTGGTGCTATTTTGGTTTGAATTAGAAAAATGGAGAGAATAAAATAAATATTTTAGAAAGATGCTATCTATAGTAATATTTAAGGTACTGGAAGCCTTATCCGTGTCCTCGGTGAAGCAGTAGTGCACTTGTATTACTTACTGTGTTTCGGTTAGAAAGGCTGGTGACCCTGGGGTTGCAAATGTTCATTGGTGGTGGCCACCACTTACCATCAGGTGGACCGTCAGCCGAGTAGCCTTCTTAACATAAAACAAATTGCTTCTAAATTTGCCATAGTTTTTGCAATTTGTTCTTAAAGGACGCAGGAGCGTCCTTTAAGAACAGAATTTTAGTAGCTTTTAAAATTTAAAATATCTTCAGTTCGGATAAACTTGGCATAACATGTTTTAAAGTATTATAAAAGTGTATAATTGAGCTTTTTTTATCTCTATTGCTTAACAAGTTAAAATAAAAAACCGGTGTTTTATTTTTCCTCAAAAATCGTGTTTTGCAGTTATCACTTTATTCCCCGGGGACGGCGATATGTAGGTACAACTTATCAATGTGCATGTGACCATAAAACATATACTCGTACATTATTAAAAACATAAACAGTGATACGTGTTTTTATCTCATAAGTGATCTGAACCATATGTAACAGACTTAAATTATCATAATAAATATTTTTATTTGAAATAATTTTCAATGCTGATAAGAGGGAATGATTGTCTTTACCTAAGTAGAGAAGAACCATGCACACTATAATATGTATACCTACATGGCGTGAAATTGCTCATGTAGGTACGATTATCTTGCATATAAATGTAAAAACTACTTACACTTTTGGTCACTGTTATATTACTTGTATAAAATTTGTGGTACATTATTTGATGCTTTTATGGTACCACCATCCTACTAACTAATATAATAAATGGAAAAGTTTGTATGTTTGTTACTCTTTCACCCAAAAAGAAACAAACGGATTGTATAGAAAATGCCCTGGAATAACACATATGACACTTTTTGTGCCGGGAAAATATTACATCCCTCAGGAACGCGGGTGAAACCGCATAAATTAGACCATCCATAAATTAGATAGGTACGTTAATGGGGGGCAGGAGCTCAAGTGTGACAAGGGGAGGTAGGGGCCATAGTTTTGTGACGTCACATATGAAAATCTACTTTGAATGTATCATTAATCTTGTTCGTATATTCAATCAAAATGTTCATAGTAACGTAATTTTTTTATGGTATCGTCATTAAATTGTTTAAAAAATTATACAATATGTGACGTCACGCTAGAGAGAAGGACGTCTAACGAATGTGACTAGGTCGGCGGAGGGTTAAAAGAATCATAGCAGTAACAAATAAACAACAAAATGTAGGTATACTAGTTAGGGTAGGCATAAATTGTTGAAAAGTAGTTAGGCTACAGAATTTGAGTTATGTATTGTGTGAGGAAATAGTGTATTCCGTAATCTTAAACGTAACATTGTTGCAATGAAAAGAAAGAATAAATATAACTACGTAATAATTACATCATGCTAAAAATGCATAAAACTTTTAACGCGTTTTTATTAGCATTTCTTGAAACTTATAAATCTTGGAAGTCAATTTTAACCTACTTTTAATTGTTCTATCGATAGAACTCTGCCAGTATATGGTATCCGGATGACAATACAATAATTTGATGCCATCGAGCTGATTTGATGATGGAACCCGGAAGTAGACTGTGGCACTCTGGCCTGTATTAAACCCAAAGTTTGGGCTCATTTCGTTTTGACTAGTCCTATACAGGAGCAATACACATAATGAAGGACTTAGCGTGTTTATTATTTTACTTATTTACGATTATCACGTTATCTAAAATTTAATATATATCTGTTCGTCTTCTGTGGATTGCTATATTATTAGGTAACATAGTCCGATTACAATAAAACCATGGTGAGTTATCGCGGAACTTTCTGATATAAAAAAGTAGAGCGCTAGACCGCTACCGGACGTGTGGCTGTCTACTTATACTGACGAGGCCATTACCATCATCATCACGGCAGCTTACGTCAACTCACTGCTGGGTATAGGTCTCCTCTCTTTCGCACCATCCCTTTCGCTCCTGTGTATGTCTCATCCACAGTTTGCACGCCCCCGCGACTATCATTTGACCATCGTACTGGTGGTCTGCTCATGCCTTTGGTAATTATCTAAATGATCTATCGAAGATTGGATTTTTGAGACGATTAAGTATCTTTAAGTCTATCCATACATAGGTATATTTACTAATAATATACATGTATTTAATAATTAGAAGTTAGAACGCCGTCTAGCCATAGACTATTACGTAAGGCGATACTTACCTTTCTAAAGTGGTAATTTTATATTATAAATTACTACTTATACCTACGTAACGACGTCTTTTTCTTTATTTATCTCCATCTCTCGTGAATCTGTAGCATTCTCCGATTGGTGATTTTAGGAAGTAGCTCATATCCATGAGAATACGTACCTCTGGTATACTGTAGCCAGCTATCGTGGTGTCCCGCATGGCGCGATGTGGCACTCCGAGAGGGACGAGAGTGTCGAACCGCATGGCTTCCCTGATACACGCCTCCGTGTACGGCATTCTATTGACATGAAATAAATTATCTAGTGCTATTCCATTGGATAGTTTATTTATGATATAGGCACCTGATTTTCTAGTATAACACTTGCGATTGTGCCATTGACCCGCCCATAAAAGGCCACACGATAGGCCAAAAGTTATTTAATGCGGCGGCACTAGGATAAAATCTGGTTTTAAAAAAAAACGGGTTTTTTACAAAGCGAAGCACCGATAGTAATTTCTGGTAGGTCTACAAAATTTAAAAGTAAACTATAATAAAATGATGAAGACAAATGAAAGGCTCATAGCTACTAAAGTGAAGGGGCGACGTTATTTCGACATATCGGTACATTTTGTAGACCTTCCGTAATATTACCTATTATTATCTTATCTGTGCCATGGGTTCGTTTACTTCATACTTGCACTATATAATTATATGACCGTCACAAGTACTGGCAGTCACGTGTCCGTTTGCTTAATCCTTGTAAGATATTTCCAAGGTTAGTAAAATCATCCATAATATTGACTGTCAATGTTTTCACAAGATATACGTTTAGAACGTCCTTTACTCATCTTTACAGCAAACACAAAAATCTGTAAGTGTGTTTACAAACTTAAACACAATTGAATGTGTCCTACAAATACTAAGCAATACAGAAAAGAATGGCGTGGTAGTATAAATGTGCAATAAGTTACTCCTAGACTTCAAAGTATAAAAAGTGATTAAAAATGTTTTTTACAAATAATATTTTTGTATACAAAATTGAGGTATTACTAGTATAATTAAGTTTTAGGGATACAGTGAATATACCTACATAAAGACAGAACATAAAAGTACATCAATGGTAGTAAAAATCTACAATAAGCTACACCTCGATATCAAAACATTCAAAATTTTTAAACTGAGTTGAATTGAGGAAGAACTAGTATCGTATTAATTTATAGGTATAGACTGATAATGTAACCTGTTTCAAAATTTTGATAAATGTAAAAACTTGACGGGCCAGTAGTTCTGGTGGTTAGCGGCCCAGACTACCGAGCCGTAAATATTCTATGCCTGGTTGTAAATATATATATGTATGATACTATTTAGAAAAAAAAAACGCATTGTAACTAACTGTCCCGCGCAGTTTCACTCGCTTTCCCGAGGGATGTAACATTTCCCGGCACAAAAGTATTCTATTCTTGGAGGTATTAGAAGTAACATCTAATACCTCCAAGAATATATGTGAAAAGTTTTATGATGATCGGTTAAGTAGTTTTCGCGTGAAACCGTAACAAACAAACTTACATTCACATTTATAACATTAGTATGGATACCCGTGTCTAAAGAATGTCCTAGAATTATTTGGAAAAGTCACAAAGTTTTAAGTAGGTATTGTTTAGTGTTTCATAGAATAGGACGTTAGTCGCACAATAAATGTATGTGAATAGTTAATTGTCTTCCATGGGTAATCGAATAACACTTTACAATTGACAATTTAATACAATGTATGTAATGGAAACGAGTAATCAGTAGATAATAATACTTACCTGCACATAACAATAATTGTGGTTGCATTTGGTAGTGTTATTTATATTAATCCCTATTAATATTATAAATGTGAATGTAAGTTTGTTTGTTACGCTCTCGAGCAAAAACTTACCCGATCATCATGAAACTTTTTACACATATTCTTGGAGTGTATTAGTATTAGATGTAACATAGAATAATTTTTATCCCAAAAAAATGTTACATCCTTAGGGAATGCGGGTGAAACCGCGGGGGATAGCTAGTATAATAAATATAGGTACTTTATAAAGGTTACCTACATATGTAAGTATAAAATGTAACCTAGGTATAGTGCATAATAAGCTAGGTCATTGCTATTCGAAAAACACGCATCTGCGTTTACAGATCTTAATATTATTTCATCTTATAATTACCTTTTTAGAGGCAGGCATGTAGGTAAGGGCCTAGGTTAAAGTATTAAGCGCCTAACTCCTGATTAATTTAAGGTATTTAAATTCAGAGATGAGACATATTTGAAATACGTGCATTACGAGCCAGAAACTCTCCAAAACTAAAAAGACGTTAGCGCTTAGGATTCTAACGGTTGAATTTAGAGTCCTTAGCTTACATATAAACAGCATACAGGTTCCTCAGCTATAGCAAATTCCAATTTCCAAGTCAATAGCATTTATAGTTGCGAAAAATAGTCGACTTATTAACAATGTCATACAGTCTGACACTGTATTTTACCATTTTAAGTTAAAGCCCCCAAGAAAATTGTGTTTTTGAAGTGAAAACTCCTTTAGCGGCGTTGAGCACTTTTCTTGGGATGGGTATAAAATGTTAAACTCGCGTCAGGTCACGTGACCTGATCGACAATTCGTAGACGGTAAAAATGTTCAAGTTTTTCACTTCTGCCGGCACTCCCGGAGTGTAACCCGTTTTTTGTGTGGTACTGTTTACACGCGTATACCATCATAGAATACAAATTTACTATTAATTCTAGGCCAACATACTTCCGTAGCGTGATGGATGATCAGCAAAATATACAGATTCGTGACATATATGTAAAGACCCTTTTAAATCCTAGATTATGAAGTTAATAGGATCTAATCAAAATTGATTATTGTAAGTGACTAATTAATCACTGGTTTATCTCGTTTTTTAGTGTGTATCAAGGGGTATCTGGTATTTCAATCAGAAAAATGACAATTAATCACAAATGAAGGGCAAATATAAAAGGTACGAAGTAAATCCTATTACCCTTAAGCCGCTTAGTATAACATACTCTAATTATGTATTGAACTGGTACCTAAGGGAACAAAACCTACTCCTTCCCTTACTTTACTGCTTTCCCGTACCTTTAATGCAGTTTGGCAGATGTATGCTAACTGCATATTCATGGAACTTACAAAAACATATGAGTAAGTAGGTGTTTAAAGTATATGTAACTTTTGACAAGAATTAAATGTGCAGAAGTGTGATTTTTATCCAAATTGACCCATATTTGACGTGCTTATGAGACAAGTATGAAGTAACACAGAAATAAACCAAAAATATAGGTACACGTCGATTTGTGAAAAGCCCTTTCCTAAAACCTTCAATTTCAACCATCAAGTCGGTTGAAAAGACGCTTGTGTCCCAGTAATAAGGGCTATGGATTTATAAAAAACCTGATAGAGATGATGATCCCAACTTCAGTATTTTAATATCAATATTCATCATCATCAATGTTAAAACATTATTCCAATTCGCTAAATAAAAACAAACGTCGGTAAACAAGTCAATTATAGTACCTACCCTATAGTACCTGTTCCTAAAGTAAAAAATCGGTCAGCACCATCTACCGGTGTGTTCCGGGAGCTGGACTTGGATTGGGAGTTAGTTCTAGTCCTATCACCTTGAGCCACATCGTCGCTTACCACGGGTAGGGGAGATAGCGGTACAGTCGCTCATAAATTGCCAGATTCAATTTACAAACCGTAAGGTACAGTGGCATAGCGGTCCGCACCGGGCGGCATTTCTTACAAAATTAAAATATAATAATACAAGCAGACGGTCCACCTGATGGTAAGTGGTCACCGCCACCTATGGTCATTTGCAACACTAGGAGCATCGCCAATGCGTTGTCGACCCTGAGACGTGAAGTTGTTAAGTCTCATGTGCCTGTAATTTCACCGGCCCCCTTAAAAAATTTACCAAAAAAAATTAAAAAAGTTTGTGTTATTCAATAAAAGTACCCTTTTTACCATGCTCCAATTTTTATAAACAACTAGCTGACCCGACAGACGTTATCCTGTCTTAACAATGAATATTGAATTCGAATCTTCTGATTGAATCGACTGTAAAATGCGGAATAAGAAATTATAAATGAATTATTTTATCAATATAATTCCGATCCTTGCCTCTATTTTAAACGATATTTGCAGCGCGCATTCTGTCAATCGCTCCAGCTGTCAAACGACTGACACTAATAAAAGTTTATATTGTCAAAAGCGCTGGTAAAGTGGTTAAGTTTTATTAAATTTTCAAATTTTCCGCGCAACTTTCTTAATTTTTTCGTTCATAAGAACCATCTCCTCACAATTACAAACACACAAAAAAAGAATTAGAGAAATCGGTCCAGCCGTCTAAGCGTGATGCCGTGACCAAGGGAAATAGAGATTCATTTTTATATATATAGATTGCAAAAGTAAGAGGGTGACAAATTTGGAATCCGCACCGGGTGCTAGTATATTTGGTAAGACAGTAAAGCTTATCCATAATTAACAAAATAATAATTTATTTCATCTTTTTTAAATATGGACAATTGTGGTGTTTGCATATTTGAATCTGCTTAACTACTTATGTAAGAGAGAAAAATGAGAAATTGACAAGATTATAATCAGAGTGGTACCCCAGAGATGGCACAAGAAATAAAGGCCGACAAACGGAACGCTGGGAAGACGATCTCAAAAGAGTAGAGTAGTAGGCCTAGAATGGACTAGAATAGCAAAGACTGTTTCTTTAACCAATTGTTACGTAAATATTTTATTAGCTTATTTTATTCATCTAATTACTTGTGTTGTTAACTGTACAAGCGTATCCACAATAAAAACGCCTATTAATGTATTTGTAGCAACCATATATGAATCGCAATAATTCCGACGATAACCTTGCTATAAAATTTCATTAGGCGGAAGGCTACTTACAGGCTCCTATCATCGAGATTCGGAAGCCGGTCTCTGCCGACCACCCGGTCTATCTCCTCATGGATCTTGTCCTGCAGCTCCGGCTGGAGGAGCAGCCTCTCCACAAGCATCGTCAGCACTGACTCCACCGCCGTAGCCGTCGGGAACATGTAGTCAACACATGTTAGTACCAGCTGTTCCACTGGAAGAAAGAGAAATGGTTAGAAATGTCGACTCCATCTCTTTCTCGAAAATATCTATCTACACGTATTTCCGGTTCGCTTTTAAGTAGTACCTACAGGTTGTAAAAATTCAAAATTTCAAAATTCAAAACCATTTATTCAGTTTAGGCTCTCGGAAGGCACTTATAAAGGTCAAATTTAAAGTTACTGAAGCTACAACCGTCCAGAGTGTCTGGACAGACAGTTGTATAAATTAATTTAAGTTCTTAAATTGCACAGCTCCTCGAAGGTATTCGTATGTATATTGATATTCTATACTTCAATAATTTAAGCAAGATATTTATTTATTTTTTTGGTGAACAAAATAGATTACAGATATTCATAGCAACCTACATCTAATTTACATAATTATGATCAAAGGTTGCGGACGCATTGCAGGTTAATCCGCAAGTAGAATACATATAACTTAGAATACGTATTTACCCTACATTTAGCCTAGTTACATAAATATAGTTGTAAAGGTGAAGCTTAAAGCAGGTTGTTACTACATAAAAATTTTCGTCGCCAATATACATCTTAATATATATAATTCTTCTATCCGTGTGTATGATAGTGAACTCCTAAACGGTATATCTATACGGATAGATTTTGATGAAAGAATGGTTTAGATTCACAATTGGACCCGATAGAAGCGCTGCGATTGAATTCCTGCATGTATGGATTAATTTCGACAAGACAACATCTGTCCGGACAGCTAGTTTCTATATGAATATCCTGGGTCATTCTTCACACACATCTGTATTTATCCAGGATCCCAAACTGTACTATGGAAACCAGATAACTGAGTAATTACTTCTTTTTTCATCTAATTACATACTTAGATACACCCAACACAAACCAAACAGATATGTTCATGCACATAAATGTTTGTCTCGAGTGGGAATCGAACCCACGACCTGCGGCGTGGCATTCAGGGTTGCAAAGTCCAAAGTATTTATTTTTACCATTGAAACTTTAAAAGATTTATACATCCGTTCGTAAACTTATAACAATAAATAGGTGTGAGTAAAATATACCCATGTTGCTTGAAACAACAATTGTGACACAATAAATTATATTATAATATAACCACAATTAAACATGAACTTTGACCACAGTTTCGATGTCTGCAAACACGCTATCATAAATACAATTTACGAGGCGTTTATCATTCATTGCAACACAGGTCATTACAATGACAGGGACTGTGATAAACAATGTACATTTATAATACTACTGGCTGTCTCCCGCGGGTTTACCTACGTTTATCGATATCATATATAACCTATAATCATCTACGAAAAATTCCGCGTCGAATAGTAGTAGTCCCATGCATGTTCAGTAGTTTTGAGGTGATGGTGCGTCAAAGGAACCCTATTTTCCTTATACATATATATATTATATATTATATGTATATAGATAATATTAATAAAATGATATTTAGGTAGTACATAGGTATAATATTAAATTGTAAGTTCCACAACATTTGAATTCCAGTTAGCATTTTCTTATTGTGTTCGTGCATTTTTTTTTGTTTTAAATGACAGAAATGATCTTGTGATGCTTGTAATTTGCGGAATATAGGGTTCGAATCGAATTAAGTGTCTCGACAATAATTAATTTAAAGCAAAGAAATCAATACGATTTAAATAAGAATGCACAGTCACTAATCAGACTATTACTTATCTTTTTTATACAATAAAATTTATATTAAGGTACCTATTGTTTGAAGACGGTTTTATAAATCTCAGTAAAATTTTAAATTTCATTAAATCAACTGAGAAGAAACTCAGCAAGGGTACAATATCCATATTAATATTCAAAATTCGAAAGTCTGTTTCTTTGTCACGGCTAAACTAGACAGACCTTATTGTTGTTTGAACAAGCAGACTGAGGGTGCCCCCTGTGGGGCTCGGATTTCGGGCTCAGGGCGTTGCATGGGGGGAGGGGGGTCCAAAAGACTTTACATTATCTGATTTAACTTATTAGTGGTTCTTTATTTTAAAACAAAAAATAACAACAATTTGTTGGCATGGTACGGGGATATGCTTCTTATACTACCGGCACGCTATGATGGCCGTTTTGACGTTTTAGATTGTCATAGGAAAAGAAACTGTATTGGTAAGGTTGATTTCCATCATCATACAATTAGCTGTTGGATCAATAGATGCGACTTATTTTTCTGTGTCATTGTTAAACGGAGAAACGGCCGCAAGTTTAGTGTTTGGAACCCAACGGATACCAATATTGTGGTATTAGTAGTAGTATATTTGTTCTTAGTCTGTCGTGCCTAAATAGATAGACTGTGGAGTTTAAAAAAAAAAGGGGAAGTAGCGTGTTCTTTTGGGCGTTTTCTTAAATATTGTATTGTTTATTGCTTGTATTGTACGTTGGTACGGAACCCTTTGTGCGTGAGTCCAACTCGGACTAGGCCGCCATTTTCATTTTGCCTATAAATCAAGGTTCGGGATATGGTTTTTAAAATCCATGATATTTTATTATTTTTTAATCTTTATTGCAGATAGCTGTCCCCCGCGGTTTTACCCGCGTTCCCGAGGGATATCACATTTTCCCGGGATAAAAAGTTGCCTACTTATATGTTATTCCAGAATATGCTCTATCTATGTGCCATGATTTTGTTTAAAGTTGTTCAAGTTTAGTCGTTTTTGCGTGAAAGAGTAACAAACATACTTACATGCAAATCTTTCCACTTTATAACATTAGTATATATTATGGTTGATCATCGAAAATAACAACTATACCAACCTGAATACGTGCTCCGGCCATCTTGTCTTAATTCTTCTTTCATTTTCCTTATGTACATGTCGAGGAAGTGTCGGTCGTAGCTCTCATCATGGGTCGACATTACTTCGGCCACTAATTTCTGAAACCAGTAACAAAAATAAGTTTCAGAAGCATTCTAACAAATACAGGACCCCAATTCTCTGCTCTTCGATATTATTATCACACTCGAAATTTATCGAAAACAACTGTCATTGTCATACATATCTGTTAAGTATTTTTGATAAATATCGCACGTGATGTTTATATCAAAAGCACGTGAGAATGGTAGACCAAGTGAATGGAATACGAATACAAAGAATATAAGAATATGTTCAGCAAACGTTCAGGAACATTCTGATACTACTATGATACTACTGAACTAGTATGACATGGTGAATTTAATACTAGTTATTTACTGGCTATCCACCTAGGTATTCGAGCGATGTAATCAGCGCCAGTCCTGGGGTAGAGTGAGAGGAGCGGTTGCTCTAGGCGCCAGGTGGCAAAGTGCGCCAAAATAAATAGCTAATTACATGGCGGTAGGAACTTTGCTTATGTTAAAGAAGCACCAGTGTTATATTTACAGATTCTTGATATAATCAATCGTTATATAATGTTGATTTTTACTATAAAAGATTTTTTTATTTATTTATTCCAAATTATAACACCACTGAAGCCTATAGTACTAATTAGATACTACAACCAAAGTTATTTAACTAAGCTGAAATCCAATTTATGAGTTTTAAACCATCGACTAAAGGGCGCCAAAAGACAATATCGCTCCACTGCGCAGCTTAGTGTCTAAACGAATGTTTTGCATTTGAACTGCACGCCAGCTGCAAATTCGCAGCTTGGACACATTTTGTCCAGTTATCATAGCAGCATTGAAACCAAATGTCAAATGACAGCTGGTGTGCAGTTCTTAATGACTTGACGTTCTTCAAAATGTGCACCTAATCTATCTGGTAAGAGATCAGAGGTCTAGAGTTTCTTTGTCAGAAACGATTACATACTTGTAAACAGAGATTGCTAATAGGCGAGAGACGGTCACAATGTTCCCGACATGTAATTGAGACTAAAAATATCTTCGGTGTAGATAATGTGGGTCTCTGTACTGAGACCTCTGTATACCTCTTAGGAAATAATGAGCATGGAGTTATTAATTCTAACCTACGTTTTCTTATATTGAAAGACACGTACCTCAAAGAAATCCAGCAAATATTGATTACCCTTCACTAGTCCTCTATACCCACTGAGAGTAGGGATAATGTCTTTAACCCAAGGTGTGAGGGATAGGATCCCACCCATGTCGTTGGAGTTTCTTTGGAAGATCAGTGTTCCTTTCGCGAGCTCCCACAATGGGTAGTATTCGGACCTCGGTAGAGTCATCCGGGATATAACGTGGAGCATACCATTGATGAATGGCACTGAGAAGTAATGAGGCATGTATACCAGCTCTCCATTCACGACCTCCTGTAATATTTAAAAACTCTATTTATATAAATAAGGCTCGTATATAGCACCATTGACGGGCCAATAGGCATGTGTCCGGACATGTCAAATCAGCAATTCTTTTTGAAATGTCAAAACGATCGAATGTATGGAGTTTTGTATGAAATAGCAAGTTGTGACGTCATAATTGTACAGCATCAAATGACATTCTCTTTATGATTAGATCGGTACTGAAAAATCACATTAATGATTTAATTTTGATCATATTTAATGTTTTCGTATATTTTTGGATGTTCAATACACTGGATAGTGTTTGATCATTTATCTTTAATACAGGACACATCCCAATTGGCGTAGTGGTTAGATACAATACATCATTTGTAAAATAGATAACATGAGAAGAAGAAAAATAAAGAAGTACTTAGATAAAAAAACAAGGGTTTACAAAGTAGGTCTGATCGCTAAAGCGATTACTTCCAGATATCCTAAGGGTAGCATGATATAGAAGAGGATAGCTGGTGTTGCATGTTGTACTCTGCTTATCACGCTGCAGGTCTTGGTTCGGTTCCAGGACAAACATTTGTGTGTATGAACATGTTTATTTTTTCTGAATTTGTATGTAAATATAAAATGTATGTTAAATACATACATTTTGTATAGATATTTAAAAGTCATATATTTAGTATATCAGTTATCTGGTCATGTCATGGTACCTACAAGCAAGCAGATTTATTTTGTCAGTTTAACCCATAGAAGGACACTTCTTGGTCAAAACTACTGAAGTTAAGACCAAATCAATGAGTAGCAATAGAAATACCATAGAAGAGGTTGACAGAAGCAATTCATCGCAAAGCTACCACATAAAATCTAGCAAATAGGTTCTGGCCTATAAAACAGTTTTTATAGGTAAATAATGTAACTGCATTCTTAATTGCATTCTTACTTATTATGATAATTCATATTTAATAGCTTTGTTTATATTAATAAAAACGCGCAAAGTACGTCTCGGGCCAGACGGAGTGTAGGGTTCCATAAAATATTCAAAAACAAGGTGATTGTGTATTTCTCTCGGAATCGAAGTTGAGACCGATTCGCTAATAGATTGATTGTTGGATTATTGGTATCTCATTCACACATTCACGCGCAGAAAGGGATAACAGTAGTAGGGCCGTCGAAGTGTTACACTATCGTCCTGTAGTTCAGCTTATAAAGAGATGGGGTGTGCTTTACTTTAACAAAATCCAAGTTTAAAGCTTAATATTTCGCAAACGGATCCCGAATCGATCAAATCTATAAATGTTCTCAGAATATTTTGCAACACTTATCCAACAACACCCGACACAATGGAATATAGGTATGAGTTCAAAAAACCTGCTTTACGAGTATGGAAGAACAAAATAAAAATCAATAGTTGATGCTAAACCTAAAAAAATGGTCGCAAATTACATCTCCAATTAGAATTGTTTATTTTCTGGAAAAGTCTAGATACCTACATGAATTTTAAAATGCGTATGATCTAATACCCAATACTGGCATAATTTATTCATACCATTAGCACCAAATAAATATTGCGTACTCTGAAGAAGTAATCCTAACGACACCTAAATCGATCACGAGACACGTATGTATTTAGTTAATAACTTAATGACGTAATTAATCATCACTTGATTAAAACACAAAAAAATATATAGCCATAATCCACGGTTTCACACGCATTACCAAATAAAAATAAAAACCTGAACATTAACGTTGTGCATTTTTACCGTTTTACGAATTTCCGATCAGGTCACGTGTCCTGACGCGAGCTTAACATTTTATACCCACCCCAAGAAAGGTGCTCAGCGCCACTAAAAAAGTTTGCACTGCATAAAATTATTTTTGTCTCTGGCTATACTATAACAAACAGACAGACAGACATCCCTGGTAGGACTTATAGGGCGAAATAGTATTTTTTTGAGGTGAAAACTTCTTTAGTGGCGTTGAGCGTTTTCTTGAGGTGGGTATAAAATGTTAATCTCGCGTCAGGACACGTGACCTGATCGGAAATTCGTAAGACGGTAAAAATGCACAACGTCTATGTTCAAGTTTTAACTTCCGTCGGCACTCCCGGAGTACAACCTTTCATCCCTCACACCTTTTAATCATTTTTTTTTATTTTTATCAATTTTGCTCCTGTTAAAACCTCAAGACAATATGTGTGTAATTTTGGAGATTAACACGCTTAACTAGAGTAAACAGACAAGATATTTAAAATGGCGAGTGATATACAAACAATCACACACCAAGAACCACATTTTTTATATTATTTTGAATATATTATCTAAATGTTAGCGATAAATCATATGTTGGTACAATACGTGATATCAGGTAAATGATTACAAGCCAAAGGTAATTAATTTCATTTCAAAGTCAAAGACGAAGCTAGATTTATTCAGTTTAGTACCTAATTGGGCACTTATGTAGCTACTGAAGATACCATCCTTTTACAACTGAACTGAAAAGAACCGGCTCCGAAGAACTATCAAGATAGGTACCATGTTTAGTAGTATCACAAAAAAATTACATAGATTTTTTTTATGAATTGTACTTACTTTCTCAGCGGGATACTTGGGTCCACTCAACCGCATGTCAATCATTTCTTTAATCTCGTTGGCCACCACATCTTCGAGGGTAGCGTCTCGTCTACCGAATCCATAGTCTCTCAGATAACGTAACGAAAACCTTCTCTGAATGTGCCAGAAATATCCATCCGTGAAAAATATACCTGCGGTAACGAATTTGTTATTTATGGGCATATTTAGAAGTAGAGCTCTTAGATCTACTACCGCCATACCTAATTCCACCAGAAGTGCCGCTTTGTTACTGAGTTTGAGTTAGAATGGTAAGGTATCGGTGAAAATACAAGCACTGGTATTGTAATTGAATGTAAGCAAGAATCACATCTGGGCCTAATTTACATTTAAAAAAATGCTCTCTTTTAGCATCTATTAATCCATTCCATAAGGTTACGACGGAAATCTAATAACAAATATGCAATAAGTAAGACTTGTATTAAAATTATTTAGGCAGCTTAAGTAAGGTTCAGGCTAATTTATTGTACAATAGCCAAACTTATCTCTCGACATTACCTCACTTAGTTAAGTAAGTTAGGCAAGTGGAAGACTTAAGTAGTGAATTTGTGTATTTCAAAATAATTTGTTTGATTCAATGTAAGTGTCATGCTTCCATCTAGGTCGTTGATAAGAGATTTTATTTAGCACATAGGACGGATGCTTTCAATATCTGCGGCGTTTTATACATATATACCTATTGTATTGTTTCTAAGTTATAATACTTTAGCTCTCGATAAAAGCTGGTCAAATAAATACCTACTTCAATAGGTAATGACGTTTGAACCTATGTTTTTCTAAGGTTAGCTATTTTAGTCTTCATTGCCATGTATTTTAAAACTATATTGCTCAGAGACAGTTGATCACAACGTTTTACCTTCATTATGTAAAATACTGACCTAACTTCTTCCAGTAAGACCGTAGTCGAGCTAAGATGATGTCCATTCTCCCATCAAACTCCTCTCGAAACAACATCTCCTTGATAAGGTCCGGATCGTTTAATACGACTGTTGGTACAGGACCCATGAACAACCCTAATATATTTGACTTGTATCTCTCCCCCAACTTGCGGAAGGCGATGGGTAGGTTGCTCAACTCTTGGGCGAGTACGAACCAGTATCCTCCATATATTGGAAGACTTGGTGGACCTTGAGACAAAAGAAAGACGCTTTATTACCTTTATGTTGCAAATTATAATATTATAATATACTAGCTGTCCCCCGCGGTTTTACCCGCGTTCCCGAGAGGTATCACCTTTTCCAGGATAAAAAGTATCCGTTATTCCAGGATATGCTCTATCTATGTGCCAAGTTTCATCCATATCCGTTTAATAGTTTTTGGGTGAAAGAGTAACAAACATACAAATCTTTCCTCTTTATAAAATTAGTATAGATTGATTTACTTATAACACACGGACCCCAAATGACGGTACTTGGGACCGTCAGTACTGTTATACCAAGTCGTTAGACCACAGGGATCTAATAACGAAAATTCTGCAGCGCTGATCTTTGCTCACTTGTATACGCTACAAAGGCACTCATAACTTAGTCATTATGGTTTTAAAATACAACAATCTTAATATATTTTACGAAATGAGAGAGGTATGCATACTAAAATTTTCAGGTTGTTGTCCAAACAGTATTATGTTCTGCATTTTTAGCGAAAGATAACATTAGACATAAGACTTAATGATAACATTTTTGATAGTGAGATATTAAACAATAGATATAAAATATTCAGTAGCTATAGACGATCAAACATTTTCAATACTGGGAAGGACTGTGGAAGGGTTGCTCATTGTGGTACAAAAGTTTCCGATACCGTTAATAAATCAGAAACAAATTAGATCAATGTGAATGTAACATATACTCAAGAAAATTATTAAGGCATTTTTTAATAAAGAGAAGTAGAGCTCTTAGTGCAGAGTTCGTCCAAAATTCAAAATTCAAAACCATTTATTCATTTATTTTTTATTAAATCATTTTTTATATAAATTTTATCTATTCTGACTTTTAGGCTATTTTATAATTTCAATTTTACATAATTTTATAAATTTACAATAACAATTACAAAATAACTATTATAGGTAACATTAAAAAACAAAACAAAAAAAAAATAACAAGAGTACATAATAGAAAATAACAATAATTAGGTACTTACAACTGCAAGAAAATTAGAGGTGCACTGTGCAGAGAGTAGCTATTTCCACACATCTTTATCTTCAATATAATGAACTACCTTGTAATACGCTTTTTCTTTCAAAACTTTCCAAATATAATTTTTAAATTTATGATCAGACATTTTGGTTACTGAGAGCGGTATCTTATTATAAAATCGAACACAATTACCATGAAATGACTTGTTAACTTTAGTTAGTCTAAAGTATGGAACAACTAACTTCTCCCTTCCGGGGAAGTACCTTACCCATTTCTGCCGTGAAGCAGTAGTGCACTTGTATTACTGTGTTTCGGTTAGAAAGGTAAGGAGGCCGGTGAAATTACAGGCACATGAGACTTAACAACTTCACGTCTCAGGGCCGACAACGCATTGGCGATGCCCCTAGTGATGCAAATATCCATAGGCGGCGGTAAATACTTACCATCAGGCGGACCGTCTGCTTGTTTGTCGGCCCA
This sequence comes from Habrosyne pyritoides, assembly GCA_907165245.1. Taxonomy (NCBI): domain Eukaryota; kingdom Metazoa; phylum Arthropoda; class Insecta; order Lepidoptera; family Drepanidae; genus Habrosyne; species Habrosyne pyritoides. The sequence continues at coordinate 9,530,098 of OU015593.1, read as the reverse complement.
AGTGGTATAAAAAATAAAAAAGTATAATATAGTGTCGTTCAAACTTCTTGATACTTTTGGACCATCAAAGCTAAGCGTAGGAAACAAAGCATTATCCCGTTTGATATGAGATGAATCTTAATAACATGGTGGTCTCGGATTATGAGATTGTAAATCTATTTCCCGATCACTTCCGATCTGTTTATAATAATACAAATTATGAAATCGTTTCCGAGGCTGAACTGAATGGAACTAGTTTAGAATGTTCGCGGAATACTATGATCCGTTGACCATTATGTTCTTAATCTAAAAAAATCGATAAGCAGCTTTAATATTAGAAATATAATAAAGGCATACGTTTTGCAGAGACTTGAGAAACTTGAGCGGATATGAGTAACTCTTGATGATGTAGTCACCATTTATAATGATCTAAGCAAAGCTTTGGATACTGTTGATCAGAATATACTACTAAGTAATAATACACAAATGTACCTAATACCTTCTTATTAAGTATTAAAACGGTTTGCTTCCTACCAAGAAAAAATATCTATGCAAGTTGTGGCAATGACTATAATTTTGTAGTACATATTACCTTAAAAAAAGTAACTGCAGTAATTATCGAATCTCGAATATCGGGCTCATCTGCCAGACAGCAAGTTCTGTCACCTCACAAAAGAGGTTGAGCCGCCTACACATAGCATAAGGCTGAGTATATATATGCATTAAATATTGTTCTAGGTCCAATAATAATATTCAATAGATATGTATTTAGTTGGTAAGCCTTTTCTTCATGAATAAATAAAATAAATAACGAGATGTTTACACATCGACACGTAGGCACACCAAAACGAACATTAATATACAAACGTTGGAATAGAACCCACGACCTGTGGAGTTAAAATACCCAACCGCAAATTAACCAATGCATTGTACAGTCAAGATCATAAATATATAACCATTGACATTTCGGAAATAATATCTGAGACCCTTAATACATATAATTCAACAGCGCTGTTACTACATACAGCGACAGAGTTGTTGAAATAGTTGAGCCGTCTACAAATATAAGAAGATAAATTAATAAATTAATTATGGAATCAGGTTTAAGCACGAACATCTCTCGCTAGCGTAGCGTGATCGTATCGAGTGCGTCAAATAGCAGCAGGGTGATAGTGTAATGCTCTCGGAATCGTGTAGTACATTGACGATGCTACGAGTGTTGTGCCACGGACAAATTATTGAACACCGCGCACACCGTGACGTTGCGAGATGTCCAATTTCCCATTGCATCGGCTTTATGCGCAATTGATACGATGACGATAAGCTTACGATAGATATTCGTACTTAGGGAATGATACTGGTACTAAACAAAGTGCTATAAATATCATTCGTATGATTATCTATGATTATATTAGAGATAATAATTTAGATATGAATGTTCATATAATTATAATTATGAAACAAACTCCTTACCTTGGTATTGGTAGATATAATTGAAATAAAACGTTACCTCATTTTGTGCTACTATAGTGATTTAAATGCATTACTATAGAAAATATAATTTTGTCTTTTTACTTTTGTTATTAATTATATTGACTTAGGTGCAACAATATAGCTTACCTACCTATTCATACAAATAATACCGTATAATAAAGTAAGTACCTATTTAATAACTTCAATGTCAGATCAATTTGTAACTCCTGTCCTCAGAGCTAGCAAAGTTATAAATAAGTAGATATATGTATATTACAAGTACAATATAAGAACTTAGGTCGACAGGTATCTCTATTATATCTTAAATCAGAAAAATATAAATAAATATACATAGGTTCCTTTGACGCACCATCACCTCAAAACAACTGAACATATCGGGATGGTAGGCACGGATATTTCCAAGATAGTTATAAACTATATATTATATCTATAAACGCAGGTGAAACCGCGAAGGATAGCTAGTATAAGTATATATATAAGGAAAATAGGGTTCCTTTGAAGCACCATCACCTCAAAACTACTGAACATATCGGGATGGTACTGCTACCATTCGACACGGAATTTTTCCTAGATGGTTACAGGCTATAAATCATATCGATAAACGCGAGTGAAACCGCGGGGGACAGCTAGTATCTACATATGTGTATGTAAAGTTTAAGGCTTATTCTAGACTTACACTATGATATGATATGGCCAGGCAGGTAGCGAGTAGAAATCTCCACAGAGATAGATATCTAATGCGTACCTACGCATTAGTGTAACCTCTATGACCATCAATAAATAAAAAACAAAAAAACCAATTGATGCAACTTGGACTTTTCAAGGTAAACTCCTTAATTTGTACTAGCAAAACTAAGATGATCATGATTAGATAATGTCAGATTCGAAATAAACGTGATGCAATGAGATAATTATCATAAATCAATTAATAATGATAATAATATTTGATAACTACTGTTTTTCTTCTGCGATATTTGATACCAAAGATATTATCAAAAAAATATATAAATTGCCAAGTGGAATTTACTTAGCAATTTATTATCTAAGTAATTTTAAACTATCTAATAATAGCAGTTCAGGGCGCCCTCCAGCTAGATGGAGCGATGATATACGCAAGCTGGCTGGCAGCGGTTTGAAACAGAGAGCTGAAGATCAAGCTCAGTGGCGTGCCATAGGTGAGGCCTATGTCCAGCAGTGGACCGAGATAGGCTGATCATAAATAGCAGTTCTTTATCCCTGGAAGGCCTATGACTAGGGTGCCACAGTTCAAACTACCCCTCATGTAAAATTGATATATCTTAAAAAGTTCGGACCTCAAACTTAAATCAGAGTAACAACTGCGATGAAAACTGTTACAACTTTAATACTATTACTATGTTAAATAAGAATACTTATGTTACTTAGTAAAAAAACCCTTGGTTGGTTAGCAAATAAAATAGTTTTTTCTTTCTTTAATTTCTACTTTACTCGCAAACTCAGGCAAGTAAGAGCTATATAAAAATACGTCCTGTATTTTTTTAAAACGGGGATTTTTTTAATGTTCATTGTACATATGTTTTTTCATGCAGGTACATTGAGGAATAAATTCATATAAATGTACCTTTATAGAGCATTGCACTCAGTTAAGTACACTTAAAGAAACACTTAAATACATTACAATTCAGTATAAAAACTAATTTAAAATAATTCCTTACCTGGTGGAAAATTGACCGGTCTAATATAAGCATTTTTATAACAGTACACTAAAAAAACTGGTATTAATATAATTGCAGCAATTGCCACGATCATTGTAAACAAAGCACCACCGTACGCGAAGCACTGATAGGTATTAAATATAATAACAATTCACTAACAGGACGATTATCAAACACAATATGTGTATATAAAACGTCCAGTTGCAGTGAACTTTCGATGCGACAGACAGTGTAAATATACATTTTCGAAGATAATATATCAATCGTCTTAAAAAAATCACGTAATCGAGATCTGATTGGTTTTCGATGAGTTGTGCGATTAATTTCGGTTCGTATTGAAGAGGAAATTTGGCGCTACTTATTCAAATTTTAGTAGGAAATATTGCCCTACTTACAGACTATAGGGGCACGGAAGCAATTTAGGATGGGGGTCGTCACCTACTACAAAGTGGTACATTTATCAAACCAAACATAAAAGCTGAAATATTTATGATTTTACTGGCTGTCCGTTTCACCCGCGTTCCCGAAGGACGTTACATTTTTCAGAGATAAAAAGTATTGTAAGCCTCTGTGCTATTCCAGACTGTAATCTTTCTCTACGCCACAATTCATCCAGATCCAATCAGCTATTCGGCCGTGATTAAGTAAAAAACATCCATCGATCCAGAATTTTCTATTTATAATAGTAGCATGAAAGGGTATACACATTTTAAATGACAATATTTAATACAAGATGGCCGCGTGCAAAGTATGTCCCAGGATATTTTTAATTTTAAAATATCTTTGGTTTAAATAAGAGTCATAAATATGCCTAATTTTAACATAAAATACTTAAGGTATGTTCCAATCTCTATACATCAGCTAGTACATTTATTTTTCATTCGAGTTAGAATCAATATTAGCAAGATCCTATAACTCACCTACGAGCTAAAAAATCTCGTCTAAGTAGGTAAATAAATTCAGACATTGGTGTGAATAAGTAGTGATAACTACTTAGGTAGTTCATAAATAAAGACAAATGTCACCTGTTTTTTTTAATCACGTCATTTTGTATGTATAATTAAAAGATATCTAAAATCCTGTTACGTTCTTACTATAAGCTTCGGTGATAAAGTAATTTATTAAATAACCTAAAGATTTTAAATAACAATTTTAAACCAGAACTGAAAAAGCACAAGCAAGAAATTACAAAACGCGGTAAATGATGCCTCTCGCTCGCTCTTACACAAAATATCTCTATAGTTAAAAGTTATATATTATTCCGCAATATCAAACAATACAGTTTATCTGTCTGTACCTAAACGTATCGGTAGTATAAACATTTGTTTAAAAAAATACCGTAGTGCGATAGTAGGGTTCATATTTTAGTAATCTGGTGACCAGAGACAATATTCTTCCAGACTGTGTTTAGAGAAATAAGTAATTTGAGCTGTATTACTAGGTAAATAACGCACTATTAGATGCAAAAGTAAGATTTTTTTTATTATTTATTCACACACGTCAATTATCAGGGATATCAGTCAGTTGTATATTATATACGGTTACTAGCGATGCGCCCCGGCTTCGTACGGGTGCAATGCAATATACTTATAAACCTTCCTATTGATTCATTGTCGATTGATGAAAACCGCATCAAAATCCGTTGCATAGTTTAAAAGACCTAAGCGTACAAAAGGCGGAAGCAACTTTGTATTATACTATGTAAGAATAAATCAGGTCAATTAAGTCTTTAAAATTATTGACATATTCATTCTAATTATTAGTTACATTGAACATGTACCTACCTGTTTATAAATCCGCCTTAAGTATATACATTACGTATGTTCATTTACTATTAAAGGTAGCAAATTTTTTTCTTATTGTATCTAAATTATACTTACTATACAATCTACAAATCCTCTGTTTTCCCCGCGTTCCCGAGGGGGCTTTACAGTTTCCAAAATACCCCGTAAAAATAAAATTAATTATCAAAGCCAACAACCCTAGTAAGCTGTCATGTAAGGGAACCAGATTATATAACAGAAAGGCCTATTTTACCTAATAATTGTCTACTTTAATAGTTTTTCTATTTTTCATTCATAAAAATCAGTTTTTTAATTTTTTTCGGGTATGTTATACAGCGTTAATAAATATTGTAAATGGACTCGTTATACGGCCCCATTTAATCTCATCCGGGTAGTTTTGTAACAAGGCGTAAAGAGTAACAACATCCATACGCCCGTTCTTACAAATTTTCAAATTTATAAGTAATATTAGTAGCTCTAATATAAATACTATGAAGTAGTAATAATATAAGCCAGTTCCCAGATATCATATAATGTTTTATTAGATACATTGAACTTTAATCGCAAATTTTATCATCGTTAAAATTATTTTTACATATTACGCCGACCCAAATGATTGGGAATACAGTAGATATATGATTTATTTTATGGAATACTAAATAAATTTTTAATAAAAGGAATTGCTATTAGTATCAAATAGGAATACTTTATGACTCTATAAATACTTGGAATATAAACAAAATCTTTTGTTTATTTATTTATAGCTGTCCCCCGCGGTTTCACCTGCGTTCCCGAGCTTTGAATGTCATATTTATTTATATCGAATCAACAGACTAAAAACTAAGTTTCAAGCTTCATACTCTGAAAGTGACGATACGTCCATACTACTTTTAATGCCCCCCTTTCAACACTTTACAACACTTTTTTAGCATTAAAAAGTATATGCCTATGTCCTTTATCAGGCTCTAGACTATCTGTGTACCGAATTTCGGCCTACGGCCTAATGTTTATTTGCAAGATAATTTTATCATCGGATTATAATAATTCCGATTTGGAAAGGGCTCTCGAGGCAGGGTACAGTCTGATACCAACTTTAATTGCCTGAATGTATTTTTTTGTTCTTTCATATACGACATGGGCCGACAAACAAGCATACGGTCCACCTAATTGTATGTGGTCAGCGCCGCCTATGGACATTTGCAACACCAGAGGCATCGCAAATGCATTGTCGACCCTGAGACGTGAAGTTGTTAAGTCTCATGTGCCTGTAATTTCACCGGCCCCCTTGCCTTTCTAAACGAAACACAGTAATATAAGTGTACTACTGGTTCAGGGCGGAAATGGGGAAAGGTGGTAGTACTTCCCCGGACAAGCTCTGCTACTGTAAAGTTATAATTATAAAATATATAAATTTACAGAATTCACCCCTGGAGCTACCTCAACTCCTAAAGTTACTGGAAATGTCTGGAGTAGCAGATCATTAATATTACCTGGTTCGATTATCAATTATTGACAACTAGCTGACCCAGCAGACGTTGTCCTTTTTTTTTTTTTTTTTTCTTTTTTTTTTAGGAGGGGAAATGCTTTGCGCATACCACCGCGTCTCCCCGGGCGGTTATGTGGGACTCCCTCTCGCAAACTCCCCTTCTCAATTAAAATGAGAAGGGGCCCGAGCGGTATACCCACTAAAACCCCTCCGGTGTTCCTTCACACACCTAAGTGCCGAGGGTCGCGGGCACGAATTCAGCTTCCGCAACCCCCGGCTGGTGCTGACCCGCCGCCGCGGGCCCCGTCTGGTCGAGGGGGGGGAGTGAGGTGTTAACTCCTCCCCCCCCGACTTCTCTGAGGGGCGCACGTGGAACACCACACGCGCCGCCACCTCGGGTCCTGATGTTGTAGGGGGGCGACGGACGTCCCCGAGTCCGTCGCCCCTGGACCCATTTAGGGGGGCTGGAAGAGGGCGTTGTCCGCCCTCCGCCGACGCCCGGTGCGTCTGCTGCGGATCGGGTGAGGGGTTGAGATCTCCCTCTCCCTTTCCGCAGCCTCCTTCTGCGCGATAACAGTTTCGCAGAAGGTTACCACTGCGTCCCAGGCCTCCTCGCTGTCGACCATCGACTCGACCACGGCCGGCAGCGAGAGGTCCGGGCCTACTCCGGCGATGAGGGCACGACGCGGCTCCTCCCAAGCGGCACACTCTGCCAGCGTGAGCCGCGCCGTGTCCTCCCGGCAATGGACGCAGTGGTGACACCGGGCGTCCGGCTCCCTGTTTATGCGGCACAGGTACTTCCCGAAACAACCGTGCCCCGAGAGTACCTGCGTCACCCGAAACGACAGGGAGCCGTGCCTCCTCCCGAGCCAGCGCTCGAGCACCGGCCGGACCGCCCCGACTATGTCGAGGCCGGCGGTAGGGCGTGAAAGCCTGTCCCGCCCTTCCGCCACCAGGACCTCGCGGAGCTGAGACCGACGCAGCTCGACGTGACGCTGCATCGGTCGTTCGCCCCGCTCCGCCTCTTCCTCGCGCCACCGATACAGTGATGCGAGGACTTTCGCCTCTAGGTCCCAGGGCGGGGATCCGGCCAGTGCACAAGCCCCCTCGTAGGAGATCGTGCGATACCCCCGTATGACTCTGACGGCCATCGCTCTCTGCGGTTTTCGCAGAACAGCGATCGCGCCGGCCGTCAGGTCGAGGGCCCAGATCGGGGCCCCGTACAGGGCCATGGATCGCACGATCCCCATGTAGAGCCGCCTACAGGCGGAGCTCGGGCCCCCCAGATTGGGAAGCAGCGTTGCGAGCGCGCCAGCCGCGCCCAACAGCTTGGGCGCCAGCCGCCGAAAGTGGGGCCCGAAGTCCCACCGGCTGTCGAGCACCAATCCCAGATATTTCATGGTGGGCTCGACAGCGAAGCAGACGTTGTCCTGTCTTAACTATGAATATTGAATTCGAATCTTCCGATTGAATCAACCGTGAAATGTGTAATATTTTTATCAATATAATTCCGACCCAAGCCTCTTTTTTAAACGATATTGTCAAACGACTGACATTTATGTCAAACACCATAAGGTTACATTATAAGAGTTTATATTGTCAAAAGCGGTAAGGTCACATTAAAAAAGTTAATATAGTCGTTATGTTTTCTTAAATTTTCTAATTTTCCACGCAACTTTCTTAATGTTTTCTTTTATAAGAACCTTCTCCTGACAATAACAAACACAACATAAAAAAGAATTGTCGAAATCGGTCCAGCCGTCCACGCGTGATGCCGTGGCCAAGGGAAATTGGGATTAATTTTTACACGTTTTATATTAGCTTCTCCTGTATGTATGTATGTAACAACCTCTTTGAGCTCGATTTTGTCCTACTTTGAACGATCAGATTTTATTCAAACTTTGCACACCTGTCAAAGATCGATGACAATGCAATAATCCGATCAGAGCATCCGATTATCCTAATTAGATTCGCCAGGATTAATTAATTTCTTTCCGCATCCTTTGCATGCGAGTAAGAGAGATAGAGCTAGTGCGCGAACTACGCGTGCGTGCAGGTCCAGACTTACTCTTTCGGGCATTCAAAATGCTTTTATTAAAAAAATGGAAAAATAAATAATAGTTTAAAAAAACTAGAAAACACGCTTTATATAAAAAACCAAACTAAAAAACAGAAAATAAATTTTCATCATCATCATCATCATCAGCCTATCTCCGTCCACTGCTGGACATAGGCCTCACCTATGGCACGCCACTGAGCTCGATCTTCAGCTCTTTGTTTAAGTTATTAATAGTTTGAATAAGAAAAAATGGTTTATTTTAAAAAAGCGGGGGTGCTTTTCAAGATATTATCGAAATGATAATCCTTCTCATATCTGTCAATTAAATATTTATAACTATTGACACCATGCACCCCACGCTTTTTTTACCACTCAATTCAGGCTCATAATTGTTTGCGACAAATTATGTCAAAATGTAAGTATTTTATTTATGTAAAAGTGACATTCTACTGAAAAGCAAAAATTAACAGAATAGGTTTTAGTTGAATCGTATTAAGGATCTGCGTTGTCGTCACTGAGGTGGATTACGGATTATAAAATATAGTTACCACGTAATTGAGGTCTGAGTAAAAGAGATAATTCCAGAATGAAATTGCAAATTTGCAATAAATTATGTAGTATTGAAGTTAATTAATTACCAATAAGCAGGTATACCTTGATGCAATTTTATTTCAATTAGCTTAATTTGAATTGGCAGTAACTACTTCTAATTTTCTCATTAAAAGAATGATGATTGACCGTAACTGCTGGTAGCAGCAGATTATGGTCACTTAACGTAACTAAATTTCAGTTGTCTTGATAATATTACATGTTCTAGTCACCAGCTCACAACAACAGTCAGAAATGACGTTTTTAAAAAACGTTAAAGACTTTCTCATCAAAATTAAATTCGATTTTGACGATTCCGATATCAACCTTTACAAATTTCATCCACAATTGCGGATATTTCTTGCTGTGAAGGGAATATTTTTTAATAATAAACATTCTTTGGTCAGGTAACAATTGCTTTGACCATAGTTTTGTATGGTTTGTAAGACTCGAGTATTCATCGAACTTCTGAACTTTAAATGATGATTTTTCATTAATTTTAGATTAATATGGCCAGGATGTTGTATCGCTCTAACATTTATTGCTTTAATATTTGAGACAATGTTTATTCATCACGGTATAGTCACGGGAGACAATTCCTTCGCAACCGAGTGTTTTTGTTATTGGGTCATCCTCGGCGTTATTCCCGTGGTATACACCAGCGTACTTCTCAACAAAGATAACATCTTGGAGCTTCTGAACGATATCAATGACGAATTTGAGACAGTTTGTAGATTAGGACCGAGGTACAGGTAAGTTCCATTTTGATTTACAAATAAAATAAACCATGTAACATTTTCCTTACAACCTTCAACACTATCTAAGTAAAATTTCAAATATCTAATGAATTCTATAGAAAAATCTGTGAATTGCAGTTCCATTTGATAATTCTGGCAATGTCATTTAGAGTTTATAGTTGCACTGCGTACCTTATAATATTTGCTAGTTACTTTGCACGTAGTATTTACTCTACAAACATATTTTCAGGGTTCCATTCTTAAAAGGTCAATTGCTAATATGGCAGTTGTGCTACGCTTGGTTTCTCTTCGTGTGTACTATTGGAGGCCTCTTCATACTGTTTCCTGCTGTAGCACTCATCTACCAGAGTCTGTTTGTAACACACGATGAACACTTAATCAGACCTCTACTGTTCCCAATGTGGCTGCCAAAGGACGACCCATACAGAACACCTAATTACGAAATCTTCTTTTTTCTACAAACTAACTTTTGTGCTATATTTATTCAAACTTTCTGCGGTTAGTATAACATTAATCACAATTCTTATATATATTTTGATCATTATGTCAATAAAAATATCGTCTACCAAAACGCCTGCTGTTAAAATAACACCACCTTCAAAAAAATGCCTAAGATGAAAGCCACAGGATTGGTTTAAGATGATGCAAACGATCCAGCCGAATGATTATATCGGGGCGAGCCTTACCTAGATGGGCTTGGCTTTATTAGCCAAAAATATTATCAACATGGTAAATATTGGTGATACGTGGGTGACCAGGGCCGTCTTTAAACTATAGGAGGCCCTGGGCACTAGGGTAACGGGGCCCCTAAGATTATGCTTTGAAGGCTCTAAGAGCGCGACATCGATCCGATCTGACGACACGATCTATCGCATGGGTTCTCTGTAACCTCTGGCCGTCCAACGGCTTCCATTCCTTCCGAACTAGGGGGGGGGCATGGATCGCGGGGCCCTGACCACTTACCCAAAGTGCCCAATGGAAAAGAAGGCTTTGTGGGTGACTCATTAATTTTGATAAACATTTTCAGTGTACATTTACACACAATTCCACGTGTTGCTACACTACTATTATATAATGAACATGATTATATTGGACTTTGAAATGATTTTCGACGGTTTGGATGAAACTGTTGTGACTCTACCTAAACACGACCCACGACGGGAACAGGTGCGGCTAATTCTCAACAGCAGGATGAAGAGAATTGTCAAATGGCATATTTCTGTTTTTAAGTAGGTATGCTGAATATATATTTACACAGTTAGTTATCTCTAACATTAACCATAACATATGCTTTTTTATGATAATACGAGAGAGAAGTTTGATTGGGGTTTTACGTGTAGCAGTTACTTGTAAGGACATTATTTATTTATTTTACTTGTAATTTTTTGTTTTAAGTAATGTAGTACTTCGATACGTACGATTTTGTTAACATTGGAAAAAAATATATATATGAAAAATTTTACCTTGCGTTTGCATTGAGTTTCTTGCCGGTTCTTCTCAGTTGAAGGGTGACTATCGAACCGGTGATAAATTTAATAGCTTTGACTACGAACGTGAATTTGTCCAGGATTTTCGTCAAATATAAACATTTAAAGCGGTCCCTGGCTTTAAAGGTTCCTATATTTATGGGGTTTGGTAGCCACTTGTGTTACAAAAACAGGAGCACTTAGCGAAGATCCGTTTGCATAAGGAATGTGTGTTGTGAATTAAGGCCGCCAAATTATAGAATATCTGTCGGTTAGTACTAATTGAAAAATATTAAGAAATTAAAATTTCGCCAACCAGGCAAGTTCGGGGTTTTGAGTTGCGGGAAGATTATTGTCGACAATTTTTAATTCATCAGAATCAGTATAACATTGGAGGAAAATATTTAATAAATACATGATTGTCCGCGTAAAGGTGTAAGAGCCATCAGACGTTTTTCCCTTACAAAAAAAATATGGAGGCATGTTTTCAAAATACATTCTTAAACCGGATATAACGAGGCATTGGCTTGCCTAGTTTGAAGGCAACAATTAAATCTTTATTGCTAAACCTCCTAACTTCGTATTTTTGTTAAAATATATCGAATCACTCCATCTCTCGCCATAGGAATAAGTTCAAAAACCCTTTGTCAAATTCGTATAAACTATCACCTATAATGATTTCGACAGGGCAGTGAAAACAGTTTCATCTGTATATGGTCCACCTTTGGTCTACCAAGTAATGTTTAGCTCTATCATTATGAGTTTGATCGCATATCAAGTTGCAGATGTAAGTATCGTGTTTAAATAGATGGAATATAAAACTTACTAAAAATAATGTTTTAATATTTTTTTTTCAGAAATTAGACCATGGAAAGGTTGATGTGCTCTTCGTTATGTTAGGTTGTGGAGCCTGCATGCAGCTTTGGATTCCTTGTTATCTTGGTACCATAATTAGAAATAAGGTGAGTAGGTACCTACCTATATCAACATAATATTTCTGGCTAGGTTTAAAGGATGAGAGTGTGGAACTTACGCAACTAATAATGATTATTTTTGATCACTGAGTAGTAAGTAGAGCTCTTAGTGCAGACTTCGTCCGGGGAAGTACTACCACCTTACCCTTTTCCGTCCTGAAGCAGTGGTGCACTTGTATTAGGTAGGTACTGTTTCGGTTAGAATGGTAAGGAGGCCGGTGAAATTACAGGCACATGAGACTCGCCAACTTCACGTCTCAGGGTCGACAACGCATTGGCGATGCCCCTGGTGTTGCAAATGTCCATAAACTGCGGTGTCCATTTAAGATCAGGCGGACCGTCTGCTTGCTTGTCGGCCCATATGATATAAAAAAATGCAGTTCTAGTTAGCTTGTACCTTATTACAAAGCATATATTTCTAGGCGTTCGATGTGGCCGACGCTTGCTGGAACTGCGGCTGGCACGCGACTCCGCTCGGAAGGATGCTCCGCCAGGACATTATCATCCTCATCCATAGAGCCCAAAAGCCCGTCACTATCAAGTTTACTGGCTTGCCCAATGTACAGCTTGAGACATTCTCCTCTGTATGTAACAATTCTACGTCCTAAATAACTTTTCACATTTAAAAAAGATATTTTACGTTCATTTTCAATCCTTCAATTTGGTTATTTGATTGAAAGAGGAGTAAATAAACCTCTATTAAGTAGTGACAAAGAGATTATATTTACTAAAAAGTACTAGTATAGTACCTACCAACCTACTAATAATAATAATAATAAGTTATACTTAGTTCGGGACCCACGGTAATCCGACAAACGTTTTGCAGTGCAGTGTCGGACTATCGAATTTATTGGATTAGAGACCGGATTTTTTTGAAAAAGAGAACCTTGTTCTGCGATGCTAATGTTCGTGTACCTACATTCAACAATGACAGGCGTGTCGGATAACAGGGGTCCACTGTATAGATCGAGAATTACTTATTAATATAACGATATAATCTTGGCCTAGTTATCTGCTCTGCTGTAGAGAAAATTTACTATTTTTAAAACGGTTTTTAAAGTTTATTATTTTTTTTCACAGATAATGAGTACTGCATACTCTTATTTCAACATGCTGCGGCAGTATAAATAAAACAATATGTTCTACTTTATCTACACATAGACAATCTTCAAGTACTATTTATGGAACCTAATGTAGTTTAAATTAAATAATACATAATGATTTACTTAGTTATTATATTTAAAAAACAATTAGACATTCTAGAACGCCTCCACACAAGGATCTGATAAATTTACACCCAATTCAATGCAATTCATCAATCCTAATCCGGTATAGATTGAATTGTTTAATAACAGTCAACAATGTTGCTGAAGTGGCTTTTTATCTAAACTACTTTTAAATATATATACATTAGTATTTACAATAAGATATGGAATGAACAGTTGCATTCATTCAAACAAATCCTTGCCTTGCATAGCAATCAACCAGCCTTACAGTATTTTTATTTTGAGTACACCATAGGTACCTAATACATTTAATGTATTCTTTTAGTTTTATCATTGCCACATTTGAATTGGATTAATACTGTGATCCCTTCTCTTCTGGTAGCAAAAAGTATATTGTCACTGGTCCTTTATGGGTGTGTACTATTTCTTTGTGCTTTATCAACTGTGTAGCTGCGAGACCATAGAGTAAACATGGTATTCCTGAAACATAAATTATTAAAAATTATTAATATGTGTGCTGATACATTAATTCTGTGGCCTGGTGCTAATAGGGCCAATATCAATTATCATTATTTTCAGTAATGGGGGTTATAACAATGAATCAGCATACATAGTTATTATTTAGGTGTTATATTGTAGTATGGCAAAAATATTTTACTTTTATTTGATTTGTTTTTAAGTATAATATATATACAGTAGAATTTCACTAATCCGGCACTTCAATAGACCGACACGTCCAATAATTCGGCACACCAGATACAGCATTTAATTGTTTCAATACCTGCATAGCATGGAGCTGAAGGAAACGTCGATTATTCTTCGAAACATGGGATATAAAGTACGACTTGCACAAAAACTGACCTCAACTAGAGATTATTTAGTCCATTAGTGTAATGAAATTCCATTAGTCATTTATTGTGAGATATGTTACAGTTACAAAAAAAAGCGTGTCACAAACATGGACACAAATATTATTGAATTATCTTTATGAAATGCTTTATTTTATTTATTATGACATTTTCTATAGTTTCAGTTTTCATTCTCTCTAGTTTTTAATAGTGCCGGATTACTGAGATTCTACAGTATATCATAAATATATCATACTTTTACAATAAACTGGTATGTATTACAATCTTGTTTCATTAAAACATACTTTGGCCCTTTTAGCTGGTAAAATTAAATATTGCAAAATTTTTTCATCACATTATTATTTAAACATAAATATTCAACTGTTTTACCTAAATTTGCTACCTTGATAATCCTCATAAATTTATCAGATGTATCTAAGTCCTCAGCACTCTTCCTAGAACAGTGGTATTTTATGTACGGGAAACAGCCTGTCCTTAGTATTTGATAATTAGACTTCCCAACCTTCCAATTGAAGTTAGACATGCCAAACTGATCATCTTTTACACTGCTATACTGGAATAGAACCAAGTAAGGTGATTTTTTTTTACTAACTAAATCTTAATTTCATGGCTGGATTTCAGTACCTATTCCCTTGACCATAAATTATGATTAATAACTTTAAAAAAAAAGAATCTGTGGCGGTAATGTCAATGGCTGAAATGAATATGACATGCTCAAATCCTACTATTAGCTAGAGCATTTTCTTAGGGGAAACATTGCGAAGCCATAGCATGGCTCATGACCTGAGTGGTACTATTTTGAGGTGGATCTAGAACCAAATATTATATAGCCTACTATTTTAACTAAATAACTGATATCATTTTATTTTATATTAATTTAAATATTAATTAATAAAATATTTTATTTAATTCTAATAGTACATCATTATGATATTTGTAGGTGATATAAAATTTGTCATGCACACATAATATACATATATTAATATGAAATCAACAGGGAGATGTGAGATTAAATGGATTGGTCATCAAGTTCATAGAAAAAGGGTATAAACATTTTTTATTCCATATCCCGGTGCCTGTAGCATGGCTGTAGTATAATAGTAATAATATTAATAATTACCATGATGTAATTATACCTACTTGAAAGTTATATAAATAATCTAATGTAAAAGTTCAGTATCAGTCATAGGTAGCCTTATTATATCCAGATTAAAGGTAGCTTATTAGGTATTAAAGCTACTTAAATAACTATAGAAAAGGTCACGTAGTCGTGATCTAATAGACCCGTTTTGACGATAAAGAGTGTTATAGAAGAATTAACCATGACACAAAAGCATTAAAGATGATTTTCCTGACATTCTAAGGTATCAAAACGGGCCTTTTAGATCTTGATAATCATCAAACCGGTAGTGCCTTATATTTTTTTCTATCTAATAAATATGATTCTTATTTTCATAGGATATTACCTTCTATTACCTTAACAAAATATGATGTCCAAGGTGGTTCGTTACATTGCTTTAAATATGCCGTTAAAACCTCTGAAGATTTAGGTTTGGATGAAAAAGGTGCGGAAGATGTTGTGACGATTTTTTTAGATTTACATATATTATTGAATTTTATTTTCAAGAACATTTTTACTTCTTTATAATTGTAAACAAAACTCTGCTGACTGACTTGGGGTGGATGACACTTGACTGATTATAAACTGACAATTGAAGACTGACTGACATTTAATGTTGCGTACCAATTCACGAAATAACCGTTCGAACGCAAATATTGTTATGAATTTTAAACATCGTATTTTAAGGTGTTCGCGTAGTACCAGCTTTTCATACACTTTTATTTTGGTCAAATCTACCTAAATAAATTAATGTACCTACCTATTGCTTTCTCATTTCATGCAACTTCGTATTTAAATAGATAATTTCAACTTGTACGTTGTTAATAAATAAAACTTTCACTCAAATATAACTTTTGTTTTCCCTGTAATAAAGAAAATATTGAATTCCCCATTTTGTACGTGGCTAAAACGCTATCTGCGAAAAGCCCAAAAAAACCTCATTCTTTTAGTCTATGGCCGATCACCATTGTAAAATGGCGCGCATAGGAAAACTGATAATTTTTTCCCGCCAATGCGAAAAATTTTCCACAACTCGTTTTCGCTGTTGAAATTATAGTTATTTAGTATTATTTTCTTCACAAGTGTGTTGAAAAACGTCGTATGACACACTTGTGACTTGGCTATCTTAAGAGGGTCTTAAGACACTGACATTGAGACCCGAACCGTTAGGTGCCCTCACCTAACGCCTCAGCGGTAATCAACAAAAATTAAAAAGTTACTTTGACTAGACTGATTCACTATCCACTGAAGACTATTTCACTTCAGTAAGTGAAATAGTACATTAGGGTACAAGTGTGTAATGTTGGTAATTACCGCTGAGGCGCCATTGATCTTAAGAGAGCCGAGTACGATAATCATCAATACACACGTGTATCATACGACGTTTTTCAACACACTTGTGAAGAAAATAATACTAAATAACTGTCATATCAACAGTGGAAACGAGTTGTGAAAAATTTTTCGCTATAGCGGGAAAAATTTATCAGTTTTTCTATGCGCGCGCATCTGAAAATGGTGATCGGCCATAGACTTAAAGAATGAGGTTTCTTTTTGTTTTGTCTTTTCGCGGATAGCGTTATTAGCCACGTACAAAATGTGAAATTGATAGTTTTCTTTATTACAGAGAAAACAAAAGTTATCTTTGAGAGAAAGTTTTTTTTTCTTAAAAACGTCCTAGTTGAATTTATCTATTTAAATACGAACTTGGATGAAATATGCAAGCAATAGGTTGGTACATTAATTTATTTGTACTATTGAAAATTATCTTTTTTGTTTTTTTGTATCGAAACTTTTTTAATAACAAAGCAACTCAACCAATAAAATAAAATAACACCTATAACTCACTTGTGAATAATAGCAATGAAAAAGTCACAGTTTTATTACAGGTGCCTAATTACGGTGAAATTAGAATTAGAATTAGAGCCATTTTATGAGCAAGTGTGTTGAAAAAGATATTTGCAGTGCGCCTTCAGTCAATATTGCAACTGTCAAACGATGTTGACATTTTATTGGGTTAAAGTCTAGTATAGTCACGCACGCGGAGCGGCGGGGGAGAGGGTGGGAGGGGGAGGGGGGGATGCCTCCTTTGACTTAGCACCACTCCCATGAAAAGGTAACCCACCATTCCTGAGAAATACATTTTTTTGTAACCTAACCTCAAAACACTATAAAGTTGCTTCTGTAACGGCTCCGACGCTGCGGGAAGTGCAACCCCTTCGCCCTAACGTAACAAAGGATAGGCACCCATGTCATTTGTTACGGTGGGCGGTGGCTGCCCTCCCTTCGCGTCTCCGAATTTTTATATACACTCTAGAGGTAGTAGCCAAAAGACTGCGTGGAGTCGGGGTGCCCCGATTCGGTTTTGGAACAGATTCGACCAAAGTCAGCCATAAATAAGACACATTAATTTCGTAATTTTTCGAAAGACTAAAAATCGTAGTCCAGTGTACAAGTGCAGGTCAATTGTGAAGGCAAACAATCAAAGTCCAGATGAAAAGCCAAAGTCGTCGAAGAAAACCACAACAAAAACACCAAGAGAGATTCACGTAACTCGGGAAGAAACGGAATGAACGAAAACAAATGACACGGACATATGTTTAATTTTTTTTAACGTTCCGTTTCATAGAATTTGCAAGACACTTTACACCACAGACAATGTACTTGTACATATTTGGTTGTCAATCGCCCATTTTAACGTTTCGTTTTTCCTTTTTGTGATTTGAGGTTAGTTTACATTTCTATTAATTTCTCGAAAAATATGCATTACCTTTTAATAAGAGTGATAGCGTTATAATTAGGGATCCAACCCCTACCAACTACAACCATTTTTACCCCCCTCCGCGTGCGTGACTATACTAGACCACAACCAGGGACCATTTTATTTGTGAATGTGGGTTGGACGAAGGCACTACTGACCATATGTTCTTTGTATGACCTAAGTTACAGTCTCCGCTTTATAGCTTCCTTCCATCCAGCATTCCTTACCCTACTAATATAAAATGTTTGTTGTAACTTGTGGATTCTCCCTTTGTATATATTTTGTCCCGTTTTATTAATACTAACAAAATCAAAATTTGATTACCTCTTTGTTTTACGCGCCTTCATTCCCACAAAGTTGTTCTAAACATTGTTTAGAGAATGACGAAAATAACTCGTCGGCCTCTATTTCTAAAAAGAAAACTATAGTGAACCCTTCTACCGTATCTCCATCTATTCAAACAGTATACATGTACCATAGCTTAAAAATTGGTTTTAGTTGTTATGAGAAGGAGGACAAAGGTCCTTTTATCATTCATTTTTCTAGATCAGAACCTGACCCTTCTGCTGAGACAACAATAAGACAAATGACAAAATGAGAGAAAAATAACATTAATAATATTTGTAAAGATGGCATTATAAAGGTTGGACGAAATTGGATTGCTGTAGAATTTATATCTGCAATTGATGTAAATAAATCCCTTGATTGCCCCATACTGCACCAGTATAATTATGTAGCTAACATTCCTACCTTAATATCACCCGTATGGGGCTTGTTCGTGATATACCAGTTGAATGGTCAATGGACGAATTGGTTGGAGCATTATGTTTTCCCAATGGCTGTGGATATGTATTTAAGGCTCGTAGGTGAGACAAATAAACTCCCCACAATTCAATGTCATAATTGTTGCAGATTTGGTCACATTAAAAATCTGTGTTTTCTAACATAATCCACATTGTTAATGCTGTTCACAGCCTCATACTGGAGATAGCTGTAATATTCCTGAGAGTTTATCTACATGCTTGTACTGCTCCGGTAAACACTTTGCCACCAATAAAATTTGCCCAGAACATGATAGGCAGAAAAATATTTAAATGTGTATGTCCCAGGATAATGTATCATATGAGGAAGCAGCCGTTATTTTCCCCCCCATACAAAGATCTTATGCTGAGATTTCTCAGGCTTTGTTTGCCAAGTCCACATCCCCTCCCACTTTAAATAACTCACCTCCTTCTACAGTGAACGAACCAACATCCTATAGGAAAACTGTTTTTAATCAACGTCATCCACATTCTCCTTTGGGTAAAAGTTATGATAAGCAGGCTCACAGATCCATAATTTCAAATATCCCTTCATCTTTACCTAATGGATGTGCCCCATCTCAATCCCCATCTACAACCCCCTCATCTCACAATGACAATTTCTTGGAATCTCTTTTAACTTTAATTATTAGCCTTATATCCAGACAAAATGACAATTTACGGTCCCACTTAGCCCAAATTGTATCTATTGTTAACATATAAATGGATCCAATCAAAATGCTCCAATGGAACTTAAAAGCGTACGACGAATAAAACATGAACTTATTAATTTGCTAGGTAAATATATGCCGGTCGTTGCTGCCATCTCTGAGACTTGGCTGGTGCCTGGTTCGCATTTCAGGGTGCCTGGTTACTCTTGTCTGCGGGATGATAGAGATGACGGATATGCTAGCAGTGCCTTACTCAAACATTCAAACATTTTTTCAAAAAATAATATTTCTAACATTAACCCAAAATTAATGCGCAATTCAAACTATTTCCTTACCAAACATCCAAATCAGTTCACCAGTTTAAGCATGAAAAGACAGATCAGACAGACTATTCAGTTATAGACATTTTCATGTATTCACTCGTACACGAAAGCGGCGGGACGTGACTTTCTATCCTTAAACTGTGATGATGTTAACTTTTGCATTGTCTTATCGCAAAATTCCCATAATGAGATATCGGTTTATTGCGACATAGTCATACCGCAAAATGCCCATTCAGAGAAATAGGTTTATTGTGACATAGACGTATCTCTAAATGGGCAATATAAGGAGTAGACCGTAGCGACATAGACAAAAACATACTTAGTCCCAACGCTTATTTTAAATGACATTTTGGCATAACGCGAATTTGGCAGAATGCGTTTTAGGTACTCAGCGACTAAAGGTCTCTATTTATATCCCTCATCCCTATTCTTACCTTGGCCCTGTTCTCCATTCTATTATCTCTTCCTTACCTGACCCAGTCATCATAATGGGCGATTTTAATGCCCATCACATTTCATAGGGATCCGGTCATAGTGATTGGTTACCTCTGCATATGATAATGTCCTTTTTCCGGTACCTAGGTATAAACTTCAAAAGCTAAGCATTCCAGAAAGGTTGGTCAGATTTATATGTAATCTACTCATGCAGAGAACTGTAATAGTGAAATCTCAGAACTACTCTTTACATGCTAGATATGTCTGGAGAGGACTTCCGCAAGGATCTGTTTTAAGCCCATTATTGTATAGCATTTACACTTACGATCTGGAAAGTTCAGTAAACTGTTTCAGTCAGGTCCTTCAATATGCTGATGACCTGGTACTTTACACATCATCCTGTTCAACTTCACAAGCATCTTTAAAATTAAACATAGCCCTTGAGTATCTGAGTGATTGGCTTAACGAGCATGGACTTTCTCTGTCTATATCCAAGTGTTCATTAGTCATATTTACAAAAAAAAAGAATCATTCCGTTAATTAATGTAAAATATAATATAATCCATTTAAAAGATAAAGTTAAGTTTTTGGGTGTAATATTAGATTCAAGAATGACTGGTGTTCCACATTTCACTTACATAGCCCAAAAATGTGAAAGAGGTATTAATGTTTTACGCTGTCTTTCTGGTGTATGGTGGGGAGCCCATCCTTATACCCAGAAACTGTTATATAACTCACTCTTCTTTTGACGGGCCAGTTGGCTTGGTAGTTAGAGTCCCTGACTGCCAAACCGAAGGTCGCGGGTTCGATTTCCACCCAGGACAAACATTTGTGTGCATGAACATGTCTGTTTGTTCTGTGTCTGGGTGTAAATATCTATATGTATTTAAAAAGTAGTATATCAGTTACCTGGTAGCCATACTACAAGCAGTACACTCTGCTTAACTTGGGATCAGGTAACCACGTGTGAAGAATGTCTTTGGATATTTATATTTATTATTATACTTATACGTAGTTTCATGGACTATGGATCTTTTTTATTTGATCACTGCAATAGGTTTGGAATTGACAAGTTAAATAAGGTCCAATCCAGGTGTCTGCGTTTAATTATAGGAGCAATGAAATCTTCTCCCATCAATGCAATGCAGGTAGAATGCGGTGATCCTCCATTACATTTACGTAGGCAATACCTTTGTGACATATTCCTGTTCAAACAAGTCTAAAATTCATTTCATCCAATTCTCCCTAAGCTGGCCAGTCTTTTTGAATCTTCCTCTGACCAGCAAAATTCCTTGAATAATTGACCATGCCTTGTCCGTAGCTTCGTTTCCCTCTCTCGCCTCCCACATACTATAGCAAAATTACAAGCTCATCCATTGTTTGTCAACAACTACGATGCTTTGATTTATCGCCCCAATGTACTTCTTAGACTAGGTATTGACAAAGACTCACCTTAAGTTGATAGGCTCTTCTTAAATGAAGTGTCATGTAGGTGGCCAGGATGGAATTATATTTATGCGGATGCTCCTAAAATTTCTGAACAGAGAAATTTGATTGCAGCAGTATGTATACCCAAATTTAAAATTATTTTCCAATGCCCTCCTCTCTATTCCGTTTTTACTGGGGAAGCTATTGCTATACTAGAAGCAATTCTGTATGTAAAGTCTCATAGTCTTTCACAATCCATTTTCACAAATTCCCAAAGCTGTCGTCACTCAATGCTTTCTAATCTCTTTCGTTCCAAGTCGAAACTTCCAATTATTCTGAAAATTAGAGAAGCATTATTCGATTATTTTGTCCTTGGTTTAGACGTGGTCATTGCATGGATTCCCGGTCATTGTGGCATTCGTGGCAATGAGACTGTTGACTCATGTGCCAAGAATGCTATACATGTCGGATCCTTGCAATACACTGACGTGTATGCTGAGGACTTTTGCGCACTTTCAAAACCCCGCTTAGAAGGATCTTGGGACATGCTATGGCAGAAGACTCGTCTTAAAAAAAGCTAATATTAAGGTAACATACAGCCTAGTATTCCTAAGATACCATGGCTTTGTAAGCTCCGGGATTTAAAAAAATCTAGTACGTTCACAAACTGCCGCCTTCGTTTAGGTTATGCATCAACTTCCCCGTCCCACTAATTTTAAGTGTTTATTAACTTTGACTTTATTACACGCTTTATATTATTTTTAACTACACACATCAACACTGTCTAGGGATATTTTGATTTTATTCAATTTCCTCAAAATTTAATAAAAAATAACATACAACATGTACATATTTTTATGAAGCCCATTTATAAGACTACACTCCAGAATAAAAGAAAAGTATAATTTTTGCGTAAAGAAATTTTTATTCGAATAAATAAAAAACGTGAAATTATTGTAGAGTTAACAATGAATGTTTTTCTCAAGAAAAAGTGAAAAATAAGGAAAATTTATTCTGGTTTTAGCAGTTATGTGAAAAATCAGTAGTCAGTAAAAACACCCATGACGTTAATAATGGTCCTGCAACGGTTTTTCATGCTTTGTATTAAGTTATCCAAGTCTTGCTGCGGTATATTGTCCCAGGTCCGGCTAAGATGCAAAAAAAGTTGCTCTTCCGTCGTAATGTTGCAGGGAAATTTCTCAAAGCCCTTCTTTGGAGCATGTCCCACGCGTGTTCTATGGGGTTTAGGTCAGGCGATTGAGCGGGCCAGCCTAAGACCGATACGTCGTGCTCCTGCAAACATCTCGTCACCACTCTCGCTGTATGCGGACGGGCGTTATCGTGCATGAGCGTGAATTCTTGGCCCATTTGTAGTCGATGGGGGTAGATTATTGGTACTAGCACCTCGTTAGGGTATTTTTCAGCCGTCATGGTGTTTCTGATCCAAACGAGATCTGTTCTTCCACCAACACGAATTCCCGCCCATACCATAATTGTCCCACCGTGATATGAATGGACTTCTTGAGGATGTTGCAGACGGCTCTCACGACCAGGAACCCGCCAAACACGTACTCTACGCGTATCGGGATTAAACCCGAACCGGGACTCATCGGTAAACTGCACCACAGACCA
Source organism: Habrosyne pyritoides (assembly GCA_907165245.1). NCBI lineage: Eukaryota > Metazoa > Arthropoda > Insecta > Lepidoptera > Drepanidae > Habrosyne > Habrosyne pyritoides. Next base: position 9,506,554 of record OU015593.1, on the reverse strand, counting down.
CTGGTTATCTTCCCAGAGCAAATGTTCACGAGCCCATTCTAGTCGTCGTCCACGATTTCCTCGGCGTAGTGCTAGAGTACGAAGCGGTCTGAAAGCATGAAGGTAAGCTTCATGCAGTCTTCTCCTCACAGTTTGGTCACTCACAAGCAACTGGTGCTCTGACTGGAGCCTCTGAACCAACTGCATGGCCGTAACATTAGGTTGTCTTCTCGCAATAATTTGCAAAAATCGGTCTTGTCGTTGAGTGGTTATGCGCTTCCCTCCTGGGTGTCTTTCAGCCACTTCACCAGTAGCACGATAACGTGACCATAACCATATCGCGTTTTGTCTTATTCCAAGCTCCTCAGGAATACAACGTTGAGTAGCCCCCGCTTGGAGCATGCCTATGGCGCCGCTGCATGATGCACACAATAACATTAATTCAAAATTAACCGATAACTTGTTATAAAACTTAAATTTGACACAAAAAAATAACCAAAAACTACTGTAGGTAAACAAAACCTTCGGACTTCACTACCATTATGCCGCGTAAAACTTTTGTTTTTAATTTATTTTTTCAAATTCAAATTTAGAATCCTTCAAAATTCAAAAATTCAAAATTCAAAACCATTTATTCAGTTTAGGCCCTCAGAAGGCACTTATGAAGGTCAAATTTAAAGTTACTGAAGCTACTACCGGTTCGGAAGTCAGCCTTCAACTGAGAAGAACCGGCAAGAAACTCAGCAAGGTTACATTCTTTTTTATTTTATTAAATTCTTTTTTATCTATTCTGACTTTTTGGCTATTTTATAACATCAATTTTACATATTTTTATATTTAACAATTACAAAATACTTAATAAAGCTAACATTCAAAAACAAAAAAAAAGAAATAACAAGACTACAAAATAGAAAATGACAATAATTACTTACAACTTAAACAAGAAAATTAGAGGTGCACTGTGCAGAGAGCAGCTATTTCCATACATTTTTATCTTCAATATAATGAACCACCTTGTAATACGCTTTTTCTTTCAAAACTTTCCTAATATAATTTTTAAATTTATGATCAGACATTTTGGTTACTGAAAGCGGTATCTTATTATAAAATCGAACACAATTACCAAGTAATGACTTGTTTACTTTAGTTAGTCTAAAATATGGAACAACTAACTTCTCCCTTTGTCTTGTATTAATATTATGGATATCCAATTTTGACTCAAACATTCCTATGTTTCTACGTATAAACATTATATTTTCATAAATATATAATGAAGGCAATGTCATTATATTTATTTCCCTAAATAAATCTCTTAATGATTCACGGGGACCCATACCGTAAATTGCACGAATTGCTCTTTTTTGTATAATAAATATTGATTCTATATACGCTGCTGCTCCCCAAAATAAAATACCATAGGACAAGAGGCTATGAAAATATGCAAAATAAACTAATTTGGCTGTCTCAACATTCGTCAATTGTTTAATTTTCCTAACAGCAAATGCAGCCGAACTTAACTTAGCAGCTAGAGTATCAACCTGAGGTCCCCACTGCAATTTATTGTCTAATGTAAGACCCAAAAATACCGTTTTATTAACAAGATCAATATGGCTCCCATCTATTATTATTTGGCTATCTTGTGCTACATTCGGTAAAGAAAACCTTAAGCATTTAGTTTTCTTTGAATTTAGTAATAGATTATTTGTAGCAAACCACCCACAGACAATTGACATAATATGATTAACTTTAGTTAGATCTTTGTCTTTTCTATCAACTTTAAAAATTAATGATGTATCATCAGCAAACAAGACAATATCTGTGAGATCATTTACAACATATGGCAAGTCATTTATATAGACTAAAAACAAAAATGGACCTACAATTGAACCCTGGGGTACCCCCATTTCGACTAAAGAGCCCTTGGATGTTGTGCCAGTAATCCCTACCTTTTGTTGACGATTTGATAAATAAGATAAAACAAGATCATGAGCAGTTCCACGAATTCCGTAGTAGTCAAGTTTTAGAAGTAGCGTACGGTGGTCAACGCAATCGAAAGCCTTGGATAGATCACAAAAAATGCCAATCGCATCCTGAGAATCCTCCCATGCGCCATAAATGTGTCTCAGCAATGCTGCTGCCGTATCGGATGTAGATCTTTCCTTCGTGAAACCGAACTGATGACCATGCAATATCTTATGCTTAGTAAAGTGACCTAACATTTGATTAAGCAGCAGTTTTTCAAAAATTTTACTAAGTGCTGGCAGAACGGAAACTGGTCTGTAATCAGAAGGATTCTCCTTAAAACCGGACTTAAAAATAGGTACTATTTTACTGTATTTCATCAAATCAGGAAAACAACCCTGATCAATACATTCATTAAAAATATTTGACAAAACCGGTGCAATCACTGTTATTATTGATTTTACGATTGTTACTGATAAGCCCCATAAATCTTCAGTACTTTTCATATTGAGCGAATTAAAAGTATTTAAGATATCGCTAGCATTAATATGCTCAAATTTAAAACTAGGAAATATATTATGAATATGCTGTTTGAGTAAAGATTCCGCTACTATAGGACATGATTTAAGGCTTTTAGTAGTTTTCCCAGGTATACTCGTGAAGAAGTTTTCGAAAGCACAGGCTACATCTAAATTATTCGTTAAAATTTTATCATTAATTTTAAGAGTTACCTGTTCATTATTATTTCTAATTTTACCAGTTTCCGTATTAATAACATTCCAGACTGTCTTTATTTCATTATTCGCATTACCTATTTTATTACATATAAAGTAAGATTTAGCTTGATTACACACTAACTTGAATGTTTTTGAAAAGTTTCTAACATATTTATGAAATTCCTCGTTATGAGTTAGAGATTTTAAATGATAAAGTTCATACAACCTATCCCTGCTCTTACGAATACCTTTAGTAGCCCAGTCACTAAATCCCATTTTACTATTTACCTTCACTATTTTAGTAGGACAGGCTCTATTAAAATTATCGCAAATCCCGGACAATAAACCTTCATACAAGACATTGGGCTCATTACTATGATATATTGTATTACAGAGTTTCAGTTCTAAATTATTCTTAAAGTTGTCTAATCTTGCCTTAGTAGTAGGTCTAATTACTTTCGTTACTTTAAATACTTGTCTTTTAAATGGCAATTCTATTAATTGAGCCTTATGATCCGAGGGAACACCACTAATAATCGATTTCCCTAGTATACTACTATTAGTTAATATATTATCAATACAAGTAGCCGAAGTGGCTGTAGATCTTGTTGACTCATTAAATAATATATCTAATATATAAAATTTTATAAAATATATCTAAATATAATAAATATATAATGATTTGAATAAGGCAACTAAATTCCGACTTTCAGATGAATTACTAAGAGTATCTACATTAAAGTCGCCACATAGAACTATTGACTTGTTACAATTATTAAATAACTTACGAAGAATATCTTCTATTATAGAGGTAAACAATAAAAAATTTGATGCCGGTGGCCTATAAACACATACAATAATATAGCTCTGCAACTCTGCACAAGACACCTCACAAACACGCTCAACAGAGAGGCTTACAAAATAAACTTTCTTCAAAACAATTTAAAACTGGCCAGTATTTTTTGAGTTTAAGAACTTTGTACAAAATATCCCTAGACGGTGTTGATGTGTGTATATTGTCATTTGGGAGTGCTCACCTGCACTTTCATTGCATTTGTCTTGGTATTCATTTCTAGTTTTGTTTTTCTGTATACACATGTTTTGAGTTACAACCCAGCTCTATATGTGTTATTACTTATTATGTGGTTACCTTTTGTTTGTAATTTGTATTGTGTATCCTAAATAAATAAATAAATGATGGACCCCTCTCCTTATTAACGTTATCCCATTTCATAACTTCAAATAACTTAAGACTTTATGAAATGAAATGAAATATTTATTCAAATAGGCCTTCACAGGCATTTATGAATGGTCAGACTCTAACACCAGTTCGGAAGGTTGCTTTTACTGAGAAGAGCCGGGAATAAACTCAGCAATTACTCTTTTCAAAATAAGATTTTGTACATAAAGATGTGTCCTGCTGGAGCGAGCGCTACACCCAAGCATTGTCGTCATTAAAATAATCCTTTGTGTTGTAGAAAGTCTTTTGTACTAAAACAGTCTTAATTCTTTCCTTAAATTTTTGTAAAGGCAAGCACTTATGAATAGTCAGACTCTAATACCGGTTTGGAAGGTTGTTTTTTACTGAGAAGAGCCGGAAAGGAGTGAAAAATGGTTTCTATATCAGCACCTTTTCCCCAAACTTTTAGTAGATACTGAGCCGTTCAAGCGTGATGCCGTGACCAAGGGAAATTGGGATTCATTTTTATATATAGATAGAAGATATATGTATTTCTCCACAACCAGGTTCCAAACAATAACAATGGTGGTTTTCAATCTATATTCAGCGATTGTGAATAATTTATTACCTAAGATACAATTATTTTTAATAACCTTTCTAATTTCAGATAAATATAATTACTACAAATTGGATCTTAAATATGAGTGTGCCAACAAACAAGCACGCATACAAAAAACACCAATATTCTGGGCCGCGAAAATCACGGAAAAAAGTATTAGCTTCTCTTAGACAGCTAACTGGAAATTTGTCGTAAGTATTATATTTATCTCAGTAGACACGGTTTATGTTTTATAATAGTAAATTATGTTAATTTTAAATTCGTCGACTTGCGTTCGCGAAATGGCAGTTTAGTTACCCGCCATTATTTTCATACAAGTTACGTTAGGTAGGTACATTTTCTCATTTATTTCATTCCAGCATAAGCGGCCGTATGGAAGCATGGCGTAAGGACGAATTCGAGAAACGGAAATTGAAGCAGAAAGATCAGCCTACAACAATTGTCTCTCATACTCAGGAAAAGTTCGTACCTACTAACCTACCTACCTACCTAGGCCTACAAAGATTCCATACAAGTCATGATCTTTGTGGTTGTTGTTTGCCACGCTTTTGTTTAAGGGGACCCGGTGGTCTAGCGGCCTAAAATTTAGCCTAAATTTATTTTTAAAAATTTTTGACAGAAATGACTAAGGGTTTTAAATTTTTTTAGGCTTATTTTATTACTTATTAACAATACAAAAATGATGGTAAACACAAAAATTTTTTTTTTTTTAAATTCCAAAAGTGGCGCTGAAGTTCCCCTCTCAAAAAAAAGGACCTGGCTGCTGAAGGAGGTTTTATCTCTCCCTTTGATCTGAAATTAAAAAATAAGACGGATTTTTAATCAGTATAAGTATAGTTATGGCGGGGACTAGAATAAAAAAAAAATTGACAAAATGGCGCGTAATTCAAAGTACGAGTCTGAAAACGACTCTTTTTTTGCAATGTTTTTTTAATAAATAAAATAGAAATGCTCAACAGAAAATATTTTTTCTAGTCCCGGCGAGAGCCAGTACTATTTAGAATGACCTGTTAAAATTTCAGACGAATCGGTCGAACCGTTTTTTTTTTTTAGCTTCAGTAGACCAAAAAAAGTAGTTTCGTGATAAACGCGTTTAAAGTTTTAAGTAACTATATTCTCAAGAAATTGTATTGAAATATGCACTTACGATTAATCGGCGATCCCAGCACCATAAAGGATTCCCTCTGTTCTCTCATAGTCTTCATTTTCTTGACTCTTGGATTTTTTACGAGCAGTTCTTGCCTCTTTGGAGTCACTTGTGCTTTGACGATCAGCCTTATAGATTCTTCGCTCATCACGATCTCGGGCTAGTTGATCGGCGTATGGGCCGATTTTAATACCCATTACGTCCATCATCTTTAAAATAGCTTTAAAACCTTCGATAAATGTACAAGCAGCACAACATGCAGCGATGTCCACAATTTTTGCACTGACATTGGACAGAAAGCTTGAACCCTAAACCACGTTGCGAATTTTTGCTAAAAACGATATCACCATTGCAGTCCTTACACTTAACTATCTGCTGTAATGTTAGAAAAACAGTGGTGAATTGTTTTATACAATTATTCATGCCTGGATCCATGTTATATTCTAATTCCTCAGTGGTTTTGATTTTTTTAGCTGAAGTGCTTGTATAATTAGTATCATTCTCACTTGTATAACGATTACCTTTAATTTTGTAAATTTTTTTTTTCAGTGCAACTCTTAACCAATCTAGCGCTATCACTGGCGCATCCGAATCGGTTTTAGAGCCAGCACACATGCTCTGGGTGTGCCCAGACGATAATGATATGGATTGGCCACAACCTGATTCAGACATTGAAGATTATCAATTTATGGTGGAAAGAACTCAAACTGACTACTTATCAGGTATATCTGGGTACCGTATTGTGGACTTAAAACATGTTATTCGATGGGCATTTGAAATGGAAAAACATCGTCAGTCTTGTGAATGGTCGCAAATTCAGTTTGTTTGTGAAAAACGTCATGGATTTCATAGTGTTTTTACATTTAAATGTACTATGTGTGATGAGACATGGAACCAAACTACTGAAAAAGACAAAAAAGTTAACACTGCATTTGTATGGGCAACTGGGACAGCTGGCAGTAACCACACCCAAGCAGCCCACATAACAAGCCTAATGGATATACCAACGATGACGGGAAAAACATTTCTTGTGATTGAAAAACGATTGGGCAATGTGTGGTCTGAACATTTGACTGAGGAAATAAAGAAAGCTGGTGAGCAAGAGAAATCCATGCAATTGAAAAGGGAAATGTTTGTTCCGATGGTATTCCATACATTACTGTATATGTAGATGGGGGGTGGTTGAAAAGGTCATATGGTCATAACTTGGACTCATCGTCAGGAATGGTGAGTGTAACATGCAATAATAGTATGTACTATATTACTAGGTAGGTATGTGTTTATTTGCTTTGATTGCAAACATATCAAATTGTTGTTAATAACTATCTTTGTATTTAGACTAAAAGAACCTTTTTATTTAGAGGGTCTGTCAGTAATAGTCACATTTTCAATTTTAGGCCTGCATCATTGGAAAAGAGACCAAAAAGTGCTTATTTCTCGGTGTTAGAAACAAATATTGTTATTCATGTCAGTATTATGAGCAGAATGGTTTAGGCCCAAAGGCACATGGTTGCTGCAAAAAAAATTCTGGGCCATCAACTGCAATGGAGTCTGACATAATTGTTGAAGGTTTCCTACAAAGTGAAGAAATGCACCAACTTCGCTATTTACATTTTATTGGAGACGGAGATTCTTCAGTATTTGCAAATTTAAAAGAAAAGGTGCCTTATGGCAATGCAATAAAAAAATTAGAGTGTAAGAATAGTGTAGTAAAAAACTATACTAGTGCTCTCTACAAGGTAAATAGTTATTATTTCAGACATTCATATAAAGTCCAGTTTAGGTACGTGTTTGAACTACATGTTTTTAAAATGTTTTTCAGATTTTAGCTAATACAAAACTCCCTCTCCATGGGCGTAATATTTTGAAGCCAAAATTATTGAAGCTAACACGAATAGCGCGAAAGATTATAATTCACAATAGTAATGAATGGAGTTCAATGGCTGAAGATTTAAGAAATGGCCCACTTCATGTGTTTGGGCAACACGAGAAGTGTAAAGAATATTACTGTTCTGTAAAGAACTCATCACCTGATGAGAATAATCATTCAGTAAACCAAGTAGAAATTCTAAAAAATACTGCACCAGAGATTTGGGCTCTTATTTATGCTGCTAATGAAAGAATTGTATTGAAAGCTGGACGATTATCGAATGATACAACAAATGTTGCAGAGAATTTTATGAGTGTCATTAATAAGTTTAATTGTGGAAAACGACTTAGCCTTGGAAAAGGAGGGACATGTCAGTGGCGTGTTCAAATAGCAGGTAAATTTTCTACTTTTGTAAGAAGGGGTCATTGCATTTATATTAGAAAAAACCTTTACTTCAAATCTTTCTATAAATATATTATAAATTATAGTATTTGAATATAGATGTAACATATTATACATATAATTGTCTCGACTAAATGTGAACCTTTTACTAGTCTGATTCATTTGAATAAAAGTGGCAGGTATGTCTGTTAACTGGTGAGTGAGGTCTGAACAGGACTTCTGAATATTTTTATCATTAAAAACAGTGAAAATTGAAAAAAAAATTGAAGTACTTTATTTATAAAAAAAAACAAAAGAAAAATTTGCACTTTACAAAAAGATATAAAATTAAAAAAAAGCCAACTAACCGTTATGATTTTCAATAATAGAATTTTTTTTGTGCCAAATTTAACAATCGAAAACAATTTTTTAAAAGTTCTTGGCGCGCGTCATTGAGTACCCCAAATTTTTTCAGAGCTGATGTAGCGCCAGAAACTTGGAATGGAAAAGGAGTTTAAGAAGTTTGGAAATGGAGTATAAGAACAACAATTGTTTCACCACTTCCACACCAAGTCGTTGGACCCACTAATGATTATTTTGATGTTTTCAAAGAAATCTATTAGAATTAAAATTCAAGCTCGTTCCTATTTCATCACGGATTATATTAGATTTATACTCGTATGCATGTATAACGCTTTCTTGCATTTTAATTGAATCAAGAAATAAACAAATGATTTTATTACCAGTAAGGTAAAGTACCCACCCAGTAGTTACTCAGGAACCAGTACATGCCCGCTCTGTGTATTCGTATATCTGCATTTGTGAAGCAAAGTGTTCCTGAGCAGCTACTGTACCTTAAAAGATGTTTATTAAATTGTTTTAAAAAAAATTGCCATTGATGAATGCTTGAGGAACACAACTTCTCGAACTGATAGACGACGTTTATACTTTATCTTATATATCTATATACAGGAATATTTTTTAAGCAATGCGCAAAAAAAATTTGGGGGTTCAGTATCAGTAACAGAACACATTTCCATTATTTGTTAAAATTTTTTTTGGATATTTTTTTGACTTTAAAATTAACAAACAATGGACACTATCTATTCATAATAATACCAAAAAGCGCGCGCGCCGTGCGCCGCACGCGGCGGTAGAGCCAGCTGTTGCCAAGGCCATAATGACGCGCACCAAATAAAATAAAATAATAAATAAAAAAAATTGTTTTCGATTGTTAAATTTGGCACAAATTTTCAATTATTGAAAATCGTAACGATTAGTTGGTTTTTTTTAATTTTATATCTTTTTGTAAAGTGCAAATTTTTCTTTTGTTTTTTTATAAATCAAGTACACCATTTTTTTTTTCAATTTTTACCGTTTTTAATGAGTGTTTTTTTCAATAAGAGAAGTTTCGTGTACTTGGTTTTTTTTTATTTCATATTTGTTGTAAATATCAGATTATTTTTTATTTTTGCAAAAATGAGGTCATCATTGTCTCTGTTACAATAGTCGGATGTGTACTTGGCGCGACATTTTACTGTGAAACTGTTTTTGTGGGATTTCATATTTGTTTTGTAAAGATATATTTTTACGCTGATTATTGACCAATCACATTACAAATAGTTTGCAGCACATATTGGTTATATTTTTTTATCTAAATTAAAGAATAGGATCCAAATTGAAGAATAGGAATATGCTGTTCAAAAGACAAAGATAACTTTTAACGCCAGGCTAGGCTGGGCCCAAAACCTGATAAATAAGAAAAATAATGGTGTCGTGGGGCACCAGATAGGACCGAAGTTCCTTATTATAAATAATATGAGAAAGTACATATAATTTTTGTGATTATTTAAATAAAACGTGGCTGCGGCACAGTGTAAATATGAAACAGTATGGAAACTAAGCATATTTGTAAAAATAGTTACTTACGCTCTATTGAAGCTATAGGGTTGTCACTTTCAACCTTTTTTATATTGACTTCAACACCCTTGAAAACCATGAAAACGATACCCGCCGTCATCTTGGATTTCCATTTTGACGGCACTATCCCCTTCCACACCCTCGAAAACCATGAAAACGATACCCATGACGAGAAGGTTGATAATTTATTGCAGCCGCCATCTTGGATTAACATTCTGAGTTAAGTACAAAAACGCGTATGTCGGCGCTACAACGCTCGTGTAGTTAAAACTTCGTTCGAAACTCACTCAGTCACTCAGTGCTATTATTTACTTTAGCGCAGGCGTCCATACAATCAACAATTCGCCCTAAATTTGTAAAATCTCACGTAGAATCGAAAATAGGCGCAAGCAAAAATTTTCAACTAGATATATATTAAATAATTGTTAAAACCCAATATTTTTTTGTAATATGTGGATAATTCGTAAAAAGAAACTTATTGAAAATAGAGTGAAGTGTTATAGTTAGTATAAGTCTTGGCAATAATAAAAAATTCTAGACCCAAATATGTGAGGAGGTTATGGTGACTTATGTTAGAGAATAGAGACACGTTGTTGTCTCACGCCATATGTTGGACGTGTCCTTGGCGCGAGACACGATTGTCTCCGGACCTGTTTTTACCTGCATCATTCTTTGAATAATAAGATATTATTATTGATACTCATATTTTTATAGGATTGTCACATTCTTCTGGGAGTAAATGGGATGAACCTGCATGGAAAAAACAAACTACACAAAGTCCTGGACAACATTTAAAAAAATACATTCTACTCAGTGAAAAGAGCAGATTGCGCCGTCAGAAGTTGACAAGAAAACGTCTATTCACAAAGAAACAAACAAGTCCACCTGATAACCACTATGGTCCAGAGGACAGCGACCCTGTTGATATAGATGTTGTAGAATTGAAAAGACGATGTCAAGAAAGATTGATTAAATTCCAAGAGGATTCACAAAAAATTGCACACATTGAAAGTCTGACTGTGGGGCAATATGATAATGAGATGTATCTCATCTACAAAGCTAATCGCCTGACAGCAAGGTGTCGTAATTTGGAATGGTGAGATATCAATATCATTAATTGTGTTGATTTTCCCAATAAAAAAATATAATTATTATGGTAACATGTGAAAAATTCACAAAAATACTTAAATTTAATTTTAGGTTTGTAAACGTCGTTATTCCACGCCATGTCACAATCATGTGAAAGAAATTCTATATAAAAAGAACATTTGTACTAAGGACATGATTTATGGACAGCAAAACGAAAGTGTAGCCAAGAGCATGTTCATGCAACAATATAATAAAACTGTAAGGCCATCAGGCCTTTTTATTGATGAAGAATTTAGATTCCTAGCAGCTACCCCTGCTGGTAAGCTTACCAAAATTATACATTTGCAAACAAGTATTATTAATAATTTATTACCATCCTGACCTTTTGGACATCCACCATGTCCAAAATTAGGTCATGATCGTAATATTATATTCTATTTTTATTAGATTGTCGTATTTTTCTGGCAGTAAATGTCATGAACCTGCATGGAAAAAACAAATTCACTAAGTCATAGAGAACATTTAAAAAATACATTTTGGCGGCTTTATGTGCTCTCCGAGACACGTAGTAAGTCCTTAATTTTTTTTAATTTAGGGCTTACTCCTTGCCTCGGGTTGAATTTGAGACCTCTTGACACTGACATGCCAGTATTTTTTCTATGGACTTTCTATGATACCGGATTCCCAGATATTTTACATTGTTATCTTCTTACAGGTATTATAGAAAACGAAAACGCTGTCATAGAAATAAAATGCTTTCCTTCATTGGCACGGAAATCGCTTAGTATAATTGCGGCATCAGAAAATTTAAATTTTCCTATTCAATCGGAAAATGGAGTTCTGATTATGAATAAAAAACATCATTATTATTATCAAGTAACTATAATTATGGTTTTTTTAATATATATTCTAAAGACCATTATTTGTTTTTTAAGTCAGTTACAGCTGCTTTTGCAATGAGCAGTCTTCGTCTCCTTTAGACATGCCAGTCGATGGTCTTACTACTGGGCAATCACTACACTTCTTAAATAGATGTTGTGTTGAATAAATGTTATCTTTTTATTCTAGTTACAGGGTCAATTGCGAATCACCAAAATGAAGAAGTGTTACTTTATTTGTTTCATAACTATAACACAACCATTGACTGTAATAAAAGTCGACCGAGATGAGGACTTTATCAGCTCTATGATGCCAAGGCTGGTAGAATTTTACAAAAATTGTGTACTGCCAGAAATTATTTTGAGACAAGTTCAGAAGAATGCAAAATGTTTAGACATCTAGAATTCCGAAGGTAATAAAATATAATTTCGATAATAATCAAGTAAATTTAAAATTCTTATAAACCTAAGAGAACAAGTAGCTTCAAAAAAGCATCTATGTAACTGTGCGTATGGGTGTGCCTATTTAGGCTTGAAAACCGTTCGTGATTGAAATACCGTTTCTCATTTGTTATTACTAACTACTAAATTGATTTACAATGATCTGTTTTAGAAGATCGTGCTTTGACGACGGGGATAGAGTGCATGGCTGAGGGTATTAGTTACTAACGCCAACCTTGGTGAACCTGGCGAACACCATTGTTTATAGCCTTCTCTCAGGAAAGGCGTCACCCTGTGAGTGACCATACAATCGTCCATACTCGTGGGAACAATGTGAACTAAAATCAAACACAAAATCTAACTTAACCCAACAAGTATTTCACAAAGGATTATTTGAAATAAGACCAAGATCTTCATCTTTCAGCGGCTGCACAAGTAGTAGTAAGCCACAAACACTAGAATCCAACTCTAACAACCGCCAATCGTTGCAACATAAAACGGATATACAAACCAACACTTTAGCTAGTCAAAGAAAATTTCCAGAAAAAGAGATAGTTGAACATGCGAACCAGAAATGGTAACAGGACCATGGACCCCTGGGAAAAAGAAAAAGACTTGAAAGTCCTCCTGAGGAGTCAAATACAGTCAACCGCCAAACGTACCAACTTTTCTGTTCCGACACACTACAAATTTGATATCCTCAGCATTGATGATCACATAACTAATGACTAGGAATATATCCCAAGACCCGAACCAATCTTTGTGACAGGCGTAATCAGCATAACACCTCTAAAAATCGTTCTTAATAAAGTAGTGAGCACAGACAAATGCACACTGACCACGGTTAGATCAAGCTGATGCCCATCGACATTGCAACTTACAAAGTAGTCAGAGACACCCTTATTGAGAATGAAATAAACCACTACACCTACAAACTAAAAAGTGAGAAGGCCTACCGTGTGGTAATTAGAGGTTGCATGCATCAGAAGATGTCTCATTAATTAAATCAGAGCTAAAGGACACGAAGCGAGACAAATAGTAAATGTCCTACATCGAGTAATAAAGGAAAACTTCCACTCTATTTCGTCGATCTAGAACAGCGACCTAATAATAAAGATATATTCAATATCAAGCAAATCAGCCATATGAAAATCCATATTGATCATGAGGCACCAAATAAAAAAGAGAGGTTCTGCAATGTCAACGATTCAGACACTCCAAAAACCAATGCTTCCGCCCCTTTAAATGTGGTAATGATCACTCAACCGCCACATGATAGGCATATAAGGCACATATGCACATAAGGCGTCTGTCTCAAGCTAAGACACATCGTACTGCGGTTTGACATAATGTTATTTTATGTTTATTAGTTATTAATACTTTGGTAAAATAAATAAAAAAAAAAATTATGTGCAAACTGCCAAGGTAAACACCCAGCTAGCTACCGGGGGTGTATCAAATGCAAAGAATACAAGGAAAAAGATCTCAACAGCAAACCAAAACTTGACAACAACTGAGTCAAAGAGACAAGCGCAATGGCCTCCCAATCACAAAAAAGCGCAGAAGATTCTAAATAAAATCACCATCGCAAAAGCTATTCTGACGCGCAAAAAAATAAAACCAAAAATTTATTTAACGACCGACCATCTATCTCGCATCCAGGCATTCAATCACACGACCTCACCATGGATGAAGGGCAAAACATTACAAACTTATTGGACGTTATGTTCAACAGACTTCAGACAATCATGACAAACATGATGGACAGCATGATGGATGCACGGCAACGGCAGGAGGCCTTCTAGACCTCATCGTCCGCTTGCACCTGCTCCCGGTGGAGTCCGAGCCAGACCCACCCTTCAGAAAGGCCCGCTTTCGTTTCTGTCGAGCCGCCGTTGAACCGGCGTCCGACTCGAACGTAACGGACTCGCTGTCGGAGTCAAGCTCCGATATCTCGTCCGCCCTGCCAAGCAAGCCAACCGCGACGGTTGATGCGCAGACCGCCGACGTGCCTTCGTCGGGTTGGCCCTGAGAAGGGCCTTTTTCGGGTTGGCCCTGAGAAGGGCCTTTTTGGGGTGGGCCCTGAGAAGAGCCTTTTTCGGGTTGGCCCTGAGAAGGGCCTTTTAAGAAACACCCGGAGGCGTACCGCGCAGGTTTGAGCATAGCCCCAGACAATTTTGCAGTTTTCCGCATAAGTACTACAACGCACAGTGCAATTTAGCCGAGCCCAGTTCTGCCACTCCGTTACGGTGGTCAGAACTGGGTCGTTTCCAGGGCACGCGACGTGGACGCAAGCACTGTGGGGGGTCCCCCATGCCCTCAACCCCTACAAAACTGACATAATTCAAGCAACCTCCATTAGAATCTGCCATAAAAACTCTGAGACAACTGTTGCTGCAGTATATTGCCCGCCAAGACACTCGGCGGAATTTAACCTGCATGGAAAAAACAAACTACAGAAAATCCTGACGGATGGTAATATTACATTATATTTTTTTTAGATTGTCGTATTTTTCTGGCAATAAATGTCATGAACCTGCATGGAAAAAACAACTATTAACAACAATTACACTAAGTCCTGGAGAACATTTTAAAAATACATTTTGGCGGCTTTATGTGCTGTCCGAGGCTACGTGCCTCGGAGAGCATAAGTCCTTATTTTTTTTTTAATTTAGGGCTTACTCCTTGCCTCGGGTTGAATTTGAGACCGCTTGTCACTGACATGCCAGTATTTTTTCTATTATACCTGATTCCCAAATATTGTACATTGTTATCTTCTTACAGGTATTATAGAAAACGAAAACGCTGTCATAGAAATAAAATGCTTTCCTTCATTGGCACGGAAATCTCTGGAGTATAATTGCGGCGTCAGAAAATTTAAATTTTCCTATTCAATCAGAAAATGGGGTTCTGATTATGAATAAAAAACATCATTATTATTATCAAGTAACTATAATTATACTATAGTTTTTGATATATATTCTAAAGACCATTATTTGTTATTTCAGTCAGTTACAGCTGCTTTTGCAATGAGCAGTGTTCTTCTTCTTCTTTAGACTTCTTAAATAGATGTTGTGTTCAGTGGTGGATTTATACTAGGGGCAGTCGGGGCTAGTGCCCAGGGCGGCAAATTTTCTAGGGCGGCAAAATTTGGAAAGTGAGATAAAATTTTCTATACAATATATAATTAACTAATTCTTTTAAATAAACATTTTATCTTTCAAGAAATATAATTCAAGTATTATGTATCACATTAAAATTTTGTATATTATAATATTGGAAATGTAAGCAAAAACTATTCAAATAGTTTAATTAATTTATTTCCATAAAGGTTTGAAAAAATTCAAAGTTGATATTTTTATTTTCTGGAATTGATAAATTTATGTAGTTTTTTTGAAGAATTAAAAATATTTTCACATTATGTATGTCTTTTTGATAACAGAAACTTTTATTGATTAATGAATTTTTCCAAAATTGGAGAATTATTCAATAACACTAATTAATTTTAATTAAAAAGAACAATTTAAATTTTTCCAGTTCGAAATTCAAAAAGTTAGGCGAGTTTGCCTGTGAAAAAAATTATGCAATACTAATATTAAGTCGTTCTTAGTGCAAAACTTATAATTCTAAGAAAAATACAAATATTTTTATATATTACTATAGTATATAACAGGTGTGGCCAACTTTTGTGCACATAAGATCTACTTTTTATTTTAAAATTGAGTCGCGATCGACCTACTTTGAGAAGCGCAGGTAATGAACAATATGCGCACGGGACATGCAACGGCTGCGAATGTCTCCCTACTCGAACCATGAGCTGCGTACATGTTCATTCCAGGTCATTCCTGTATCAAGTACTAGAAACATTTGGCATTGAATGCGTCCCCTCATGGAACTTGCGAGTGATCGACCGGTCGATCGCGATCGACTTGTTGGCCACTCCTGGTATATAATAAATAATATAATATATAATATATGAGTAAATAAAGAATAAATATAAATAAAACATAATGTATAATAAATGCTATATAATACATAATAAATTTCCTGCAATCAATTAGTTATTCTAATTCTTAAAAAATAAGATATCAAATCTATTAAAATAAAATTTAAGTCATAGGGCGGCATTTTCTTCAGTGCCCCAGGGCGGCACAAATTTAAATCCGTCCCTGGTTGTGTTGAATAAATGTTATCTATTTATTGTAGGTACAGGGTACAAGTCCTGACCTAATTTCAATGAAAGGTCAACCGCGAGTCTCGAGCGGCGGTAAATAACTCGAAAAGATAAATCTCGTAGGAGATAGGAAATGATCTTCTCAACCTGCTACTCTGTGATACCTTTTATAGAATTGGGGCCATTGGCATCAAGAGGTAGACAACCTCACTAAAAAATTCACCCAATCCTAGGGTGGAGAATGTGTAAATAATTTATTATTTATGTGTTGATTGCTGTGCAGTTTGTGTATATTATATTATATTGATGACAAATATGTGTTGCTCGTTTTTATTTCCCTATTATATTACTTGCAAAGCACTAGATGTGTGCGCTAGCTGCACTAACATAAAATTATACTAAATTGGAGCAGTAACGGTTTACTGGAACTTATTTTACCATGTATCAAAAAAAACTAAAACTTTTAAATCTGTATTTTATTATTTTTTCGCAATGGGTGAAGTTACTACAATCCAGCGCCAACTTCAACTAAATAAATACAAGTAATATCAATTTTGTTTTATACTTATTTCATTCAGGGCCGGATTTAGGACAGGGCAGGACGGGCTGCTGCCTTGTGGCCTCCACAAGAGTTTTAGACACTCGGAAGTTTAGTATTCGATTCGTAAATTCGTCACGATTTTCCCCCTTGAAATTAAAATCTAATTTAACAATTTTATGTGGAACAATCGAGATTATTCCATTCTTAAGCCGAAAAAATAATTACTCAGTTCAACTGAACTAACAAGATTTTACAGAACCCGAAAATGCTTCTTGGATCTGCTGTGCGTGCATTGGAGACTTTATAATCGTACGTTAAATCCAAAAAAGTCTATTTTGATAAATAGAAGCAGCTAAAAAAAATATCAAATACGTACAATCACGCACTACAGAGGAATTGGTAAAAAATTACAAAGATTTTTTATTCAGTGGGCAAACTTTGACAAATTAAATGAGTTTTATAAAACACCAATTTTTTTTTGATAAGTTTTAGTACAAAAAAATAAAGTTATCGTTAACGAAAGATATAGACTTTAAAATTGATATTATGGCTACTGTACTCGGACTGTACGCAACGAACGAACGCTTCGCCACGCGCCCAGGCGCGGCGCGTTTCATTTTTGGTGCACAGGCGTATGTACCTATGTACTGATCACTGATTAATTGTTCAGGTTTGAACTTCGAACTAGACTTCTTTTCAAATTTTTCCTTCATACTTTGATGGGCTTAGGACCATCAAAATACAGAAAATAAAGCATTTTAATCAATTAAATTATGGCATTTTTAAAAACGTAATAACATTATTGACATTATTTAAGGCATTGGCACTTCTGCATTATGGTGTATTTAAAAAATTGGAATCAACTACGCATTTACATTAATGTTCAATCAACCTATTCACTTAAATTGTTAAATAAAAATAATTGCTACCCTACACTAATCACTGTATTTCAATAATTGTTCAAAATGCAGTCCTCCTCTTTCTAGGCATAAGTATAGTGCAGGTTTAAATAAATTGTCATTTAATTTGTTGAGAACACTATTGTCACTTCATCAAAAGCGGTAATTATTTTTAACTTTGAATCGTCTATAGGGACTACTGGGTTATGGATACCGTGGGCTCGCATTCGGCGTATGCTCTCTGTTGCATACATTCTGCGAGCTGCTCTTAAATTTTCTCCACTTAGTAAATACACTCGCACCTTCTCTTTGAACTCGCGGTTACTGAAGTCCGACATCGTGACCTGTAGGAACAAGTACAACACACGTGTGGCGCGGGCAGGTGGAAGTACGTAGTAAGTAAGTATTTATTTGTTTCACTTTATTTTTCATTAGTTTCTATGCAAGTTCGTACATACTAAAATAATTTTTGAAATAACTGTAGGCCTATGATGCTGCTGCAAGGAAACGTAACTTATGGTAACAAAAAAACAAATTATGAAGTACGAATACAGTTTATAAAAGAAACTTTAATTTATATAATTAATTTAATATTATTAAATTGTGATAAAATAAAATTCTTACAAAATAACTAAGTAAAAATTCGATAATAAATTTAAATACAATATTTTTTTTGGATAAAATAACATAGCTAGCCGAATAATGCGATAGTGAGAAAAAAATGAGAACAACCAATTTAAAGCAACCTAGCACGAAATGTACAAGTTTCCGACTGTTGCCTGGAAATAGCCGCGACCACGTTATATTATGATCGAAGACCATGGATAAGGGTATTTCGTCAAAATATTATTATGCTATACTTAATATTTTATACTTCCACAAGTAAATAAATGTTATAATATGTCGTGGTCGGATCTTAGAATTGATTAAATGGTTCTATTTCATGGTATGGAAAATATTAATAGAACTGCTCATATCACGATGTTGACGTTTAAACAATAAACGGTCAGTTTAAGCTGGCATTATCATGAATTAAAACCATGTCATGAAATGGTCGACCACATCATGAAGTGATAAATTCTAAGATTTAGCTACGATATACTTGCTTATACACTAGTAGCACACAAAGATTACAATAATAACACATTTCCCTCAAATGTAAAATTAATGAGTGTCCATTAAAGGGACCATGACAACATTCTTAATAACTATAAATATTATCAGTTTATAACTTTACTTAGTTCAATAAAAACTAACACAACGGGACTACACCTTATTCTAATGCTTTTCAATACATGAAATTAACTTTGATACGATATATTTGAATGCACATCTTTGTCAAGGATGATTTAATAAGAAGCAAAAACTGATTTAGGTACCATATACTCGTATAATATTCGATCATAATCCAAAATCGTTGGTTCCCAGCAAACACCAACTAAATCCATTTTGGATAAGGAACATATTTTAAAACTATGGATGAGTATAAATTAAATAAAGGAGTTTAAAATATATTATACTCGTACCTTATAAATTTAGTTACAACAACTATCTGTATACGACCTATAAATTACCAGAATCGAACAAAGCGTTGGAGTTCTATGAAGAAACTAATTTTCATGTTTACATTGTGTTCAATGGTCCTATTTCCTTTCACACACATTCAGAGTTATAGCCCGATTTCCAATAACTATGAATTTTTCCTTAAATGCGAGTAAGCAAGTCGTTCTACAACTGTACCAAATTTCAACTCGATAGCAGTATCAATGCTGCGAAATCACCCATGACATGCAAACAAACACCAACGAACGAATTCCTTACCATTAAAATACCCTAATTTCTATTGTAGTACAGAAAAAATAATTCAAGTATAGAAACATATTAGTATCTATATTTGACTTATGAAATGTGACTGTTACACTGCATTATTACATTTGTTCAGGCTTGTACAAAAATACAGGTAAAGTGTAGACTAATTGCACTTTACTACTGGCATTTTCTATTATGCTTCATCTGCAGACTCAAATTCATCTTCTGAGCTAAATTTTCGGTCACTCTCGTACACAACGTCTGACGGAAGATAGTCCTTCATAATCCTACTGATCTCGGGCTTTAGACGTACCAGCTTCCATGCTGATAAATTGTGTTCCTCATGCTTGAGCGGATTAGCCTGTGAAATGAAGATCAGTGTTAACAATCTGTTGTTAAAATTCAATTAAACAATTATCACATAAGTTTGCCATGATACTTGGTGAAAAATAAATAATTACCTTCTTCTCCAACAAAAGTTTGACGAAGTCAAGTGTGTTTTCGTGCATAGATCCGCTGCATACTATCTGCAGAGCAGTGTTACCATTTTCATCCAACGAGTCCACATCATCCTGAAATATAAAATGCGGTCAATCAAATGTCATTATCAACAATCGCAACAGCCTACGACAACCCACTGTACCTAGGTAGGTGTCTGATCTCACAGCATTCTGTTGCATTCAGCCTTGTCTCTTACAATTTCACCGATTCTGGACGATATAACAGTACAGTTACTGGGAGTATTTGAACCCGAAAAATTTACTGATGATAGACACCATCACTGAACCTTCTGTTATGTGTTATCTTAATTTTATATCGCTTTCAATTCAAAGGTCTGGGAGTATCAAGACTACTTGCAGATTAAAAATACTTTATACGCGGACAAAAGAGCATATTATTATATTAACTTTAATTGATAAATTACAACAGGAGCTAATTAAATGCGATGTTATGCCTTCTTCTAGTTACACAATGATCTATGGAGGAGCGAGGTTTGAGACTCCTCCATTTAAAAGGGAAGATCTTCCGCCAGGCTAGGTGATCATGCCTGTTGCGCTGCAACTGTTGATGTTGGATCCTTGTATATATGTCAAATCCTGAGAGAATCTTGATAGTGCGATGTAGGATTCTCGTGTGTTTCTACTCGTTCATAGATGTCGCCACATCACTCCCTTCCTAGACCAGAGGTCGATCTTTTGTTTGCTGCGTCATTGCTGATAAGCTGGCACGTTGCCAGTGCTGCTCGGAAGTCTACGGTGAGTCGAGACTGAGCGGGATAGCTGCGATGGGTTGAGGCTTCCCACAGATCATTAGGCATGGAATTTATTCTGAGCCAAACCAAAGCACACTGCTTGAGTTTACCCATTTCAAAAAAAGAGAAACAGTGAGCAAAATAAGAATGTTATCATGAATCTATGTTTCAAAAGTACCCAAGCTTATTATCGACTTCCGATGCTTACTAGTGTTTCAATGTAGTCATTTTGTTCAAGTACCTACAGGTTGCATGAAGTCGAGCAGGCGTTACGGATCTATCTAAACTCACGGGTGTGGTGAATTCGAGCAGCTCCGTGGCGGCGGCCAGCTTGTCGTCGTAGGCGGCGAGGTGCAGCGGCGTGCGCTGGTGCGAGTCGCGCACGCGCAGCGACGCGCCCGCGGCCAGCAGCGCGCGCGTGCTGCTCGCGCAGTCGTGCACGCTCGCCAAGTGCAGCGGGGACTGCTTCTCTGTAACACGACAGCACAAATTTTATTTTTCTCGAAATAGTAGCCGAGCTGGTCGAGAAGTCACGGATACTAGAAAGGTTTACTTACCGTTATTGGAATCGTTTAGATCGCAGACGACGTCGTTTTTCTTAATAGAATCCAGCAGCGACTCCAGACACGACCGGTACATCACCGCGTAGTGTATCGGGTTGTTGCCCTCATGGTCCTTCACCATAGGACTGCAACCTGCCATCCGGGGAACGGTTATCACATGATGCAATTCGAAAATTTCCAAGTCGTTCGAAAAATTTAAGAAAAAGTAAGGAAATATCGCATCGAACGTGAGAATCTATGTATTTCCACCACTAACAGCACAACTGAAAAGAAAATGTTTACCTTTCGATATAAGAAGAGAGACGATTTCTGGAGAATTATAAGCCACAGCGAGGTGAAGTATGGTTTGATCATTATCATTTTGCAAGTCAAGAAGGAATGTAATTTTAACGTTGTGTATCACTTTGACCATAAATTCGAAGCTAATTCGGTTGTTAACTAGAGCCATGTGGAGGAAACTGAAAAAGAAATCATATTTTTATTGATGATAAGAAAGTGATAACTTAATAAAGTATTATTGTATAAGCATTTTGTTTGTACAACTGCATCATAACTTTTACACACGTTAGTAGGGAGTAAGCAAACCAAACTTTACAGTATCGGCCTTCGACAAATAGGAAGAGGAATATATGCAGGTAACGAACGTTAAGTTCCATGCTATGGTCAGTCATTAGCGTAGAAAAAAGTCCATTCAGATTGTGGTCAACAGCAAGCGTGTAAGTCAGTGTATTATAGGCATAATAGTGTGTGACAGAATACGAGTGGCGTTCGTGCATCCATCTACAGGCGTGCATATTTAATCTCTACTGATAATACCCCAAGCGTATTTTATGACTCAAAACATATGCCAGCTAATTAAAACATACTTTAGGTATCCTTTAAAAAATAATAATAACTCCAAAATAGGTGCTCTATAATAAGTACGATATAATGTGACTAGTATTGACTACCGGCACGCTTTGATAGCCCTTTTGACTTTAAGTATTATATCAACAGATGTATATAATATGGAACTACTATGTAAGTACTTAGAGGTTAGTAGTACTGATTAAAGTACCTATCTGCATAATTAAAATATAAAGCTAAACAGAAAAATGAGTAAACAGCTGCTTCGCAGATAAAAAAATTGTTTTTGTGTATAACTGTATAGGTATGCTTATTTAACCTCTACGACGCTGGTATAAATCGTGTTCTGTTATTTTGCAATTACTGACTTATTATGAATAATTCAAACGAAAAGGAAAGCAACAGGAAAAGCAGTCAATGAACACGATCAAGGAAGAAAAGGTAAGAAAATGTCATAAATAATGGATGGAGAAACAATAATGGAAGTTATAGGCTAACCATTTAACAGATACGGCATTTGTTTTAGCGAGACGAGGCAGCAGTGCACGCGTAGAGCCCGTCTCAGTTCAACAGTTTGCCTACAACCTCATAGGAAAATAGATGATGAACACGGGCTACTTCGAAATACGTTTATTCTATTAACTCACGTATCTCCATTAGACAATCGCTTTTCAAACAGCCTTTCCAATATATTCCTGAGCTCTTGTTTATTATGCCCTTTCTTATTTTTAACTATTTTACATAACTCCCCAACCAACTGTAATAAAATATGTCTGTGAGTCATCAGATGTCATCATATATGTAGTCAGTAAGGAGTCTATAAATATTGTTTGTTGGCACAAGGCTCTAGATTCTGGTCTTCTTTACTCTGAATAGGCTTGTGTACTACCACAACCACCATAGTATATTATGATGGAGTCAAAAGTGGTAAGTACATGCCAGGAAAGGAATATTTGAAATTGTATACAATTTGTAACTTTCGACACTCTTACTTTCTTAACCACCGCGCCATCTTCTGCTGTATAGCACGCAGAATAATCTGAGCTAGAGCTCTTTATTACTTGAACAGCATCAGATACAGTGCTTTCTCCATAACTTGAACAACTAGCACTTCGAAAATGAACATAACCCTGAAAAATTTAACTTGTGCTGTATGATTCGAAAAAAAAAAATATTGGTAGACAGTTTTAGTTCTAGATCTGGTTTATTTATTTATTTTATGTAAATTATACCTAATTATTACATTGATCTCGATTGGATAGTCCAATAACTGCTAAATATTTTTGGAATAGGGAATCGGATCATGATTGACATTTCTTGTTAACTCAAAATATAAAAATAAATATCCCCGGACATACTTCATACATGGTGACCTGGACCTGATATTTACACCCAGACACAGAACAAGCAGACATGTCCATGCACACATATGTTTGTCCTGGGTGGGAATTGAACCCACGACCTGCGGCTTGGCAGACAGGGTCTCTAACCACCAACCAACTGGCCCGTAAAAAAAATAACATCTTAATATCTTCATTCAAACTAATTAATAGTTGTACAAGGGTGACTCTAAAACGATTATGGGTTATTACTTATTATAATCATATAATAAGTTATATTATACATACGTCTCCGCGGCCCGAATCTTTGTGCAGGAATTCTGAAAATAAAGAAATAACTATAGTAGAACATTGCAAAAAAAAGGATTTTATTTACTGTTTTTTTAAACAAGATTTCACCCTGCGGCTCACCAGGCATCTTTTTCAGGGATTAAAATATCCTGTGTGAAATCGAGGTCATTTTGTAGCTGTGAGCAAAATGCATGTCCTACATATTTTTTCTTTTGAAAGCGACTTATGTTTTGTTGCGTTTGGCGGCTCTTACACCCTTACACGGACAAGTTCGGCGAGCGCAGTGGGCTCTTAGTTGACGTTTATATTTAAGTTGATCCTCTGCGAGGAAGTTCCTGGATCTGCAAACGCGACTATAAGGTACGGAGTATAGGACGCGGTGCGGGTTTTGGTGGTTAATTGCAGAATCGAAATTGCAGCGAGAAGCACTTCATAAATTGCCTGGTGGTCGGCATTCCAAAGTCCATAGTGAGATAGAGGTAATCGATCGTTTCATCCTCTCTCCGAAATCGACATTTCACAGGTGTCGACGTCCAGCAGGAGCTCCGAAATGTTCGTGGGGTAGCTGACAGCGAGTGGACAGTTCGTCGAAGACTTAAGCAAGCTAATTTGACTCCAAAACGGCCTGCCACAGGCCCGAAACTGACGGCAGGTCACCGACAAGCACGGCTTCAATTTACTCCCTCCCATCTTGATTGGGAGGTTGAGCAATGGAGGCGAGTCCTGTTCTCCGACGAGTGCAGAATGTGTTTGCATGGCAGCGACCGAAGAGGTCGGGTCTATAAGCGGCCTGGGGAGCGATTTGCACAGTGCTGTTTCGCTGAGGCAGTGGCGTATGGGTGTGGTTCTTGTATGATGTGGCCCGGCATTTCCTTCGATGGTAAAACGAAGCTTGTTTTCGTGCCTGGCGGGGGACGAGGAGGCGGTCTAACTTCAGATCGCTACGTTTCCGATATTCTGCTGGAACATGTTGTTCCTTATGCGGGATATATCGGTGATGACTTCCTCCTAATGCACGATAACGCTCGTTGTCACACTTCCCGTGCCACAACTGAATACCTCGAAGAAGTCGGTATCGCCACATTAAACTGGCCAGCGCTCAATCCGAACTTGAATCCCATTGAGCACGTGTGGGATGAACTGAAGAGGAGGGTTCGTTCCAGAAATCCTGCTCCTTCAACTGTGAATGAGCTGAAATCTGTTTTGATAGAGGAGTGGGAAGGTATCCCGCAAGAATGGATTCAGAAGCTGATAAGGTCAATGAAGAATCAAGCAGTTATTAGGGCGAGGGGGGGGAACACAAAATATTAAAACTTAAACTTAATGCCAAAAAATTTTTTTATTTATTAATTTTTGTTGTTTTCTTCAATAATTATTTTTCCATTATCCTTATGTTTTACATACTTCTTCACGTAATCCGGGATAACTTCTGAATTATTGGCGTGATTTGAATTAATTTGGTATCAATATAAAGTTAACAGTTAAACTGTTAACTTTAAAGTTTACTTGGTACCATTTTTATTATTCTTACGTGGTTATTAAGTACTCATGATCGCGCGGAATCAATGCCAAGTAAGTGATTCCATACTTTTGCTCGCGAGTGTAGTTGTCTGCATGGGGAGCGCAGTCAGGCACACCATAATATGTTCCATAAATGTTTTCTTTCTTTCATAATATAGGGAACTTTTCAAGTTTTCACCCCCGTTCCAATGCCATTGCCACAATTGGTTTCGATTTCTATTTATAGTTTTATTTACTACTAGCTGCACACCGCGGTTTTACCCGCGTTCCCGAGGGATATCACATTTTCCCGGGATTAAAAGTAGCCTATATGTTATTCCAGGATATGCTCTATCTATGTGCCAAGTTTCATTCATATCCGTTTAGTAGTTTTTGCGTGAAAGAGTAACCAACATACTTACTTACAAATATTTCCTCTTTATAATATTATTACACCTTGGGTTACGTTATTGAAAAATAAAGTATTTTTCAAATCGGTCCAGCGGTTCCTGAGATAAGCGCGTTCAAACAAACAAACTCTTCAGCTTTATGATATTAATATAGATAATACGCCATAACCGCCCATGACTTAAAATACCGTCTAAACACTAGTAATAAATATCTACTTATTAATATTTTATTCTTAATCATTAATAAGAAAAAGTATATGTAAATAAAAAACACAATAAACAATAAAATAAGTAAACCAATGAATATACACTCACCCGTATAATTTGAAAAGTAATCATTAATGAACTCCTCATCAAATAAATCAGATCCTGTACTAATACTGTCTTCTACGTCAAAGGGACTCGTTTGACTTAATAAGGGATTAAATGATCCATAATTCAAAGCAGATGGCGAATTAACTTGTTGAGTATTAACGATCTGCTGAAATTTTCAACATTTAACAAAATCAGATAAAACGAATTTTGATTACAATATTATAGTACGATCCTATAGTGGACACTATCTAATTAATAACATTAATCAACCCCAATACCAAATCATAGTTAAAGCAATTTAAAACAATAACTGAATTTTTTTATGGTACTTTGCCATTGCATAAAATCACAAGCAAAGAAGAAATACCGTCGAACCGCTAGTCTATTTCTGGCCGATTACGTAATAGATATACTACGCAACTCTTAAATGTACACAGCTCGTATAAACATGTGGGATTCCCCACAATGACATATAAACAAGGGGAATAACCTTTCTACCTAATTCGCGTAATTTTAAGCGAGCGCGTCCAGCGGATCCAGCAGATGCGCAGTTTTAATTAATCGACCAATTTCAAATTTGGGAAACTTGAAAAGGTTATTACTTAAACGTGATTTTAGTATTAACCTTTAATTAGGCGCGCGGGGTCGCCGCGACCGCAGGTGATCTTCAAATTAAGTTATTTTTATACCTATTAACGCTGTCAACCCGAATTGCTTGCTAGCTTCCTTACTCTCTAGTCCCCTAGTTCTAGGTCTAGTTTCTAATTTCATACCTATCAATTTGTTAACTGCAGACCCCGCGCGACTAACAATGTTAGTTTATTGGCGCGCCTAATTAAAGGTTAATGGGTCGATGGATGTACCCAGAGCTAGATATACAGTAAAAGCTCTTTATTCGCGGTATATACGTTCCGCAAATATGCCGCGAATACAGAAACCGTGAATATGGAATGGTCATTTATATGGGATTATGGGGGATACGTTCCTGGGTGACAAAATAAAAAACAAATATATTTATAAAAAAAAGTATTTGATTGAAGTTTTTGACCATAGTGAACGTCTAATATGTGGCAGCAATTAACAACATACTTTATACATTGAAAAATAAAGTTGCATTACATAAACATTCTGTTTGTTTACATTCTCAAAAACACCGACCGCGGCGATGGCGGCTTATGTCAAGGGAAAAGCCGGGTCTATACAGGGGCGAATCATTTAACAACATACTTTAGGCGTAGTTGTATGGTATATTTTAGCTTTTTATTAGTCCATTTGACGACGCGTTTACAAAGGATACCGAATCCTTTTTAAATACATATGTATGTACCGATTAGATCCGCGAATAAAGAATTCTTTATATGCGAATATAGGAATTGGGTCGCATTTTTTTTAACCGCGAATAGTGAAAACGCGAATGAAGGAAGCGCGAATACGGAGCTTTTACTGTACACAAAGATCACTTAACCTCCTAGCTTGACTGAATGCAATCTTTTTGTGTGAACGTTATGTTTTTAACTATTTTCTTTGAAATTCGCCGTAGCGGTGAATGGATTATGAATCTTTATGCTTAATTTAATTATGGTTAATTATAGTTTCTATAGAATATAGTTACCTGTGTGGGTTCATTATTATTCACAAAACTGACCTAAAACAAAAACATACAACATTAAAATACCCATATAATCATATAAATCGCACAATCTGAACCATTTTGATATTGACACTGTGTGACTTACAACTTATAATTTTTTCGTCCAATATAGAAATATTAATGATTTGCCTCTAAACAAATTATTCATGCAATTACAAAATTTGTTGAGAGGGAATCGAACCCACGACCTGTTGCGTAACGCAAAGGTATCTAACCCTGAGAAGCCTAAAGAAAAGCCAGCCTCCCCAGGGCACTACAGAGCCAGATTAACCCTGAACCCGGAAATACTTATGTATTCGTCCAATTTCTGGGAAACTTGAAAAGGTTATTACTTAATTACATAAAAAAATATATTAGGTTGGGGAAAAAGTCTTTTCGCATTATAGTATGTATGAACTTGTAATAAAATCCCTTTGGCTATACTATTTGTATCTGGCTTGTTTTGGTATCATTGAAAGTTTAAATTTTAAAGAACACCGAATTCCAAATTCAAATTAGGAAAATGTGTGATTTGCATTTGTTTTTCGTACCGCCAAGATGAGTGAATCTAATGAAGAAATTCGATTTATTTTAAAATTTTACTACAAAAAAGGTCAAATGCAACGCAAGCCGCGAAAAAAATTTGCGATGTTTATGGACCTAGTCCAGTGTCTGTGAGAGTAGCACAAATTTGGTTTAAGCGTTTTCAATCCGGAAATTTTGATGTCAAAGATGCACGTCGCTCTGGTCGCCCCATTACGAATAAAATGGATGCCATTTTTGAAAAAGTGGAGCAAGATCGGCATATCAGTAGTTACGACGTAGCTGAAGAACTGGGAATGGACCACAAAACAGTTTTGATCTAATGAACCGTGTACTCATTTGTGATTCTTTATTACGACGTCATGGAACCGAACCATTTTTGAAGAAACTGATAACTGGTGATGAAAAGTGGATCACGTACGACAAGAACGTGCGAAAAAGGTCGTGGTCAAAGGCCGGTCAGGCTTCACAGACTGTGGCGAAACCCGGGTTAACTCGCAACAAGGTGATGCTGTGTGTGTGGTGGGATTGGAAGGGCATTATTCATTATGAGCTTTTACCACCAGGCAGGACCATCGATTCTGAACTCTACTGCGAACAGCTGATGAGATTAAAGCAAGAAGTTAAGAGAAAGCGGCCGGAATTAATCAACAGAAGGGGTCTGGTTTTTCATCATGATAACGCTAGACCTCACACATCTTTAGCCACTCAGCAAAAATTAAGGAAGTTTGGCTGGAAGGTAATAATGCATCCGCAGTATAGTCCTGACCTTGCACCTTCAGATTTCCACCTGTTTCGGTCTCTTCAGAATTCTTTAGGCAGTGTCAGGTTAACATCACGAGAGGACTGTCAAAACCACTTGTTGCAGTATTTTGATCAGAAGTCCCAAAATTTCTATAGCAATGGGATCATGTCCCTACCTACAAGATGGCAAAAAGTTTACATACATTAGTTAAATGTAAATAAACTATATTAAAAATGTTTTGAATTTTCTAAAAAAATGCGAAGGAACTTTTTCCCCAACCTATTATACTATAGTGCTGCACGCTCGCGCTTATACCTATTCAGGGCTTGAATTAGGCCCCTGGCAACACCCATGTGGGTGATTTTAGTAATAATGGGTTGACGGCTGTACCCAGAGCTAGATAAACACAAAGATCACTTAACCTTCTAGCTAGGCTAAATGCAATCTTTTTGGGCGAACAATTTGTTTTTAACCTTTTTCTTTGGAATTCGCGGTAGCGGTTAATGGTTTATGAATCATTATGCTTAATTTAATTATAGTTTCTATAGAATATAGTTACCTGTGTGGGTTCATTATTATTCACAAAACTGACCTAAAACAAAAACGTACAACATTAAAATACCCCTATAATCATATAAATCGCACAATCTGAACCTTTTTGATATTGACGCTGTGTGACTTACAACTCCAATATAGAAATATTAATGATTTGCCTCTAAACAAATTATTCATGCAATTACAACATTTGTTGAGAGGGAATCGAACCCACGACCTGTTGCGTAACGCAAAGGTATCTAACCCTAGGAAGCCTAAAGAATAGCCAGCCTCCCCAGGGCACTACAGAGCCAGATTAACCCTGAACCCGGAAAGACTTATGTATTCGTCTCTTGCAAAAATTAGGTAACACACTAGCTATCATTCTTAGGCCCGGAGGTGGAGGACCCTCGACAAGACCCGACCACACCTCTGCTCTGCCCTCCCCCGCAGGGCGATTGTGTAAAGATCTCGTAATCGTTGCAGTCAATTTTGTATTACATTGACGGCGCTACGACTGTTGTCCCATATTGTACACGGGCCGACCATCAATCTGTCATGAAATCGTCTTTTACATTGAATCCGAGAGATTTGGATGATGATGCCATTCGTCTTAATAAGGTATTTAAAAAATACTTACAATATCAAAGGATGTTTCGACAGGTACAACAGGAACTTCCACTGGTCTTGCTGAACAAATGAAATCGGTATTACCCAAATAATATTCCAGAAATTATACGTCATACCTTTACGTCATAATCATCTTCGTTAAAAAGTTCAAGTGTAAAGCTACCTTCGGCGATTTTTCTTCTCTTCAGCATCTTTGAAAGTGGATCAGCCTTGTAAGTAAATGTGACGTGTTTACTGGTTCGTCCGTCTGACACCCGATGCAACTGCACACGGACTGTCACATCCGAGGTGATGTTAGGATTGTCATACGCCGGAGTCCTGTACGGATAAATATATTAAATGAAACATACTACTACTCGATATGAATAGATTGTTAATATGTGGTATATGTTTTTTTACTATAGTAAAAAGTTTCTTACCTAAATGATATCGCGTATTGGTGATGTACATCTGCTTCTACAAACCTAGCTTTCGCAGACCAAACCCTTTCACCATTCTGTGCCTCCTCGTAGAACAAGATTTGGATATCCTCTAAAAAATATACTAGTTTAGTACGACGGGCCAGTTGGCTTGGTAATAAGCGACCCAGACTGCAGACGCAGCAGGTAGTGGGTTCGATTTCCACCCAGAACAAACCTTTGCGTGTATGAACATGGATGTATGTTTTGTGTTTGGGTGTAAATATCTATCGAAGTATGTATTAAGTAGAAGGACAAAAAAGCAGAATATGTAGTATATCAATAAACTGCTAAGAGTGGGATCAGATGGTAGTGTGTAAAGCATGTCCCTGGAAATTTATTTATTAACATTTTTCAGATAACGTGATTTCGATTATTATGAATGTAGAAAGACATGTTGGGACGAGCCGTATTGTTTCGTCGTTCAATAACAATTTAACGAACATTTGTGAATCAGTGATAAAACTTACTCTTACTGACTTTTTCTACTAACACAATTATATCATCTCCACCACAAGCGCGACCACAACTGTGGCTCATGCGGGATATTTTCAAATCATTGGTTGCGGCGCTTTCTGCAATAAAAAAATAATAATAATCCTACTAATATTATAAATGCGAAAGTTATTACCTTCTTTTTTTTTTTTTTTTTTAAACAACATGGGCCGACAAACAAGCGGACGGTCCACCGGATGGTAAGTGGTCACCGCCGCCTAAGGACATTTGCAACACTAGGGGCATCGCCAATGCGTTGTCGACCCTGAGACGTGAAGTTGTTAAGTCTCATGTGCCTGTAATTTTCGCCCAAGGGGGAATTACCTTTCTAACCGGAACACAGTAACACAACTGCACTACTGCTTCACGGCAGAAATGGGAAAGGTGGTAGTACTTCCCCGGACGAACTCTGCACTAAGAGCTCTACTACTCGAGTTTTATCCCGGGAAAACAAGACATCCCTCGGGAATGCGGGTAAAGCAACGGGGAACAGCTAGTAATACATATATCTATCCTTCTATCTATGCTATATTCTAAAAGTTCGTCGTATTTTATAACTTTTTATTAATTAATTTAATTTATTTAATTATTCAAATGTGGCCTAGTGTGTCTGACCATTTATACGACTGTTATTATTTATACAAGCCCTATGTTTTATTCATTCGCTGCCTTTATCACTTCGCTAGTAGAAGCTTCCGCATCGCCTACATGCAGTTTTATCTTCATTCAAATATAAATTTAAATGAGGGATGGAATTTATTTGTCCCTTCTTCTAAACTGTCGCATTTGCCATAATGTTTTAGTGGTAACTACTGTTGTGCATTGAAACCGTGAACAAATTAACGGCTGTTCAAAATAACACGACTGAATCTCTACCAGTTTAATGCCCAACGATGAACAGAACGGCAATTGTGTGATGTTCTTGGAATCGACGTTGCAGTCGCTTTTGCAATACATTGATGGCGCTACGACTATTGTCCCACACTGATCGCTCGCTGAACCATCAACTATCACGAAATGGATTTTGAATCCAAAAGAGTTACGCAATTCGGATGCTGGTCTAATAATAATTAAATATCTTTAGTTACGAACTCGGTAATTCCAAAACGTATTCAGCTCCTAGATATTTTCCTACTCTATACCACTCTACAAATAAGTAACCTATACTGACCTATGACGTAAATGGTATGATAAAGTAATCTCCAAATAGTATACCTATAAATTACAATGTCACTTTTTCAGTCTGATAGCATCTGCGCTTAGTTCTTTTAAAGTGCACAATAGATACATTTTTGCAATTTCACCATTTAGAGAATTTCCGGGAGGTTCGTATGTTTGATACACTAGCTGTATCCCGCGGTTTTACCCGCCCTGTGGCTAACCAGTAGTCTAAATAATTTCTTATACACTAGGTATCTGCCAGTGAAAGTCCCGTCAAAATCGGTCCAGCTGCTTTAGAGTCCATAGGGGCCATACATTGATTTTTATATATTTATATTACCCCACTCAGCCGAAACCGGCGCGAGTCGCTATTTTTAGTATATTTTGTTAACTCTATGTAGTAGAAAATTAAACTCACTCAAGTTGTATATGGGTTGCGAAAATATAGGGGCGCATATTTCTTCATCGCTATCGACGTAATACGCACTGAATTTTAGTCGAACTATATTCAGATTGAGGTCCTTTACCATTTTGTCGCATAAAGATTTAAGCTAAAATATAAATGGGTAAGTATTAACAATTGGTTTGATGTTATTAAGCAGAAGTTGTAGGTAGAGAAAGAAATAGGTAGTTATGCTGAAATGCTAGAAAAGAGCAGCTACAGAACTAACTAAATAGATAAGTCATTCATCAACAAGCTCTCAAAAACAGCGTAAATACTACATAGTTATATACGCGCGAAGAGAATGAAAATAATTGCCACCTTACGCTATACCTGCTCTTAGGGAGAGACAATTTTACATCATTAGCTACGTTAATAAATATAGAATATTAGTTTTGTAAGGAGTAAAAAGTAAAGTGTTTTAGTAAGGTATCCATTTTTATTTTAAATATAATATAGCTTATGTCACCCGGGAACAGTGTAGCTTGCCAACGATGAAAGAATTTTTCAAATCGCTTCAGTAGTATCGGAGCCTATTCAATGGAAACAAACAAATAATCAAATCTTTTCTAAGGATAGAAGAGTTACAGTGCGTACCGTCCCGATAGTGGCTGGTGCTCTACTATGGAATTAGGTCAATTACCATCATTTAATGTTGCCATTTCTGAGCGGAACAACACATCTAATTTAAATATCATTGGTTCTAACTATTAATTAACTTAATACGAGTATGTGATTTTTTTTACATCCGTTATTTAATGTAGTTGGAAATGCAACATGTGTAATACAAAAAAAAAATTATCATGAAATTACCATTGAAAATGAATTGAATCTGGCAATTAGGATTGACGGAACATTACACTTTGCGTGGTCAATCACGCAGATGGTCGATTATTGTCAATAGGCTTCGGAATCCCAAAAAGCTTCAACCATGTGAATAAATAAAGATTTCTAAAGCATTAGTTAAAATATATATTAAAAATAATGTATACGACATTACCTCCTTCGAAGTCTTTTTGTTATTATTATTTTTCTGCAATTTCGTTAATATCCATTCACGGACATTTTTCTTTGCAGTATGAATTATACCAATTCCAGCAAACCTATTAAAATAGATAAACTGATTGTTACATGTCTAAATTCGATTCCCACCCAGGATAATATCCCAGGTTATTTACTTTAAAACAGACAAAATAAAATGATCACTTGAATTATTCCATAAAATTTTACATAATCACTCAGTGACATCCCCTTTAAAATGTTTATTATGTATTTTATGTTTTTGGGGAATTAATATTATATTTAGCAAAACTTTGATCCGTAGGCTTGCGTATTTCAGCATCCGAATAGGGTATTTCACACCATGTAAAAAATATATAAAAATGCATAGTCATGATAAGGATTTTGAAAAAAGTAAACGAGCAATGTTAGTATTTATTTATAAAAATGCAATGTAAATGTTATAATTCAGATTTAAATAGTTTTTAAGGCATTTTTCGGTTTTATAACAGTGAAATAAAAATTCTACTGGTTCATTACGATTTAAGGATTAATTTAAAACAGTTTGTAAAAAAAGGTGTAATATCATGTGTTACTCTCTTGGATTCAATTTTGAAGCCTATTTCTTGATAGATTGACTGCAAAAACGAATCCGAGAGTCCACAATCACCCTCCAAGCTAGTGTTTACTCACCCTACGGCATAGCTCCCATTTTCAGGCACAACGCAGCTAAAATCCCTGGGGTTATCATCATCAAATAGCCTGTGTGGATGTTCATTTGAGTTATCGTGTTGAGCGAGCTCACATTTTATCAACGCGTTCCCAGAATAATTTAAAAGCTGTGGCGGAAAATTAAAGAACGTTAGTGTATATCTCGTGGAAAATGTTTAACAATCTTGAGTAGTTCTGAATAACAGGTTGATTATAAGTCTTAGGAAATTATGAAAGAGAATAATATTTTAAAAGAGATCACTTAATGAAAGTTAGTGGCCCGCGAATTGATTTCATGTTTTGCATAATTGCATAACTGACAGAGAGATAGTTGTCATAGGAAAACATTAGCAGGAGTAGATGATCCATAATCTTGTAAACAGGTAGGTTTGCATCTTTTGAAGTGAAAATTTGTATGGGAGGTCTTTGAATTTCTCATCCACAAACGTTTTGTGTGAGAAAAAGAGGTGTGGGTAAATATTTTATAAGCTATACAAAAGTGATTGATGAATAATTAAAATATATATAATCTTTACATTACGACACATCCTGTTCTTTTTTTAAATTCATATCTACGAACCTCAACAGTGGGATGGGTTTTGTTGCGGCCCATACAAGTTTCGCCGAGAAGACACCCATGTGAGCCGACTGATTGATTCTCACTCGTGTATCGAAATCTAAAGTTTTTCATAGGCTGTATAATGATACGCAGGGATGGGCAGTCTCCTGCAATAATAATAAAGGAAGTTTGAAAGTGCTCTACCAAAAATGTTGCAATGATACTGTATTTCCTGGATACACTACATGTTACGTGATATGAATGTGACTAAAAGAGTAATAAATTAGAAACTTTGATGGATTTACCGCTAGAGGAAGGGCAGTTGAAGAGTTGAATAGATTGTATAAAGTATGATGTGAGGGTGAGTAGATCTGACAGTTTGGTAAGAATGAGAGCTGAGAGGATGAAATAGAGGAATATGCATAACATACGTAACTGGAAAGTAGAGGGAATGTGTGGGAAGAGAGAAGTGTAAAACGAGATGGGACTGATTTAAATATAAAATAATTTTTGTCAGATTAAAAGAAGAAATCCGAAGATGACAAAATGCATTCTTAATATTATAATCTTTTTAATAATTCAGACTGATTTACAAACAAACATTCAGTTCATTCAACCTAATTACGCATTTCAATTCATAAAATAAAATGTTTATGATAAGTATTTCAAAACCACTCTATCTTATCTTTGGTAAACAGAGATGGTATTGCGGTCATCAGTCAGGATTTTTTTTTTGGAAGGGACGAAGATTAGCTTTTGGTGGTTCCTACCCTTACGCGCACAATGCGCTGTTAAGTACGTTCTTCTTCGCTTTTCGTTAGATTAAGAGTTCTGTCATTTTTTATTTCAGCTTGATTCTTAAGGATCGTAGCGTGATGTTAAATAGCCTATACTAACCTTTTTCTTCTTTTTTGGAGGGGAAATGCTTTGCGTATACCACCGCGCCCGGGGAGACGCGGTGGTTATGTGGGACTACCTCTCGCAAACTCCCCTTCTCAATTAAAAAGAGAAGGGGCCCGAGAGGTATACCCACTAAAACCCCTCCGGTGTTCCATCACACACCTGAGTGCCGAGGGTCGCGGGCACGATTCAGCTTCCGCAACCCCCGGCTGGTGCTGGCCCGCCACTGCGGGCCCCGTCTGGTCAAGCGACGGACGTCCCCGAGTCCGTCGTCCCTGGACCCATTTAGGGGGGCTGGAAGAGGGCGTTGTCCGCCCTCCGCCGACGCCCGGTGCGTCTGCTGCGGATCGGGTGAGGGGTTGAGATCTCCCTCTCCCTTTCCGCAGCCTGCTTCTGCGCGATAACTGACTCGCAGAAGGTTACCACTGCGTCCCAGGCCTCCTCGCCGCCGACCATCGACTCGACCACGGCCGGCAGCGAGAGGTCCGGTACTTCCCGAAGCAACCGTGCCCCGAGAGCACCTGCGTCGCCCGAAACGACAGGGAGCCGTGCCTCCTCCCGAGTCAGCGCTCGAGCACCGGCCGGACCGCCCCGACTATGTCGAGGCCGGCGGTAGGGCGTGAAAGCCTGTCCCGCCATTCCGCCACCAGGACCTCGCGGAGCTGAGACCGACGCAGCTCGACGTGACGCTGCATCGGTTGTTCGCCCCGAGGACTTTCGCCTCTAGGTCCCAGGGCGGGGATCCGGTCAGTGCACAAGCCCCCTCGTAGGAAATCGTGCGATACCCCCGTATGACTCTGACGGCCATCGCTCTCTGCGGTTTTCGCAGAACAGCGATCGAGCCGGCCGTCAGGTCGCGGGCCCAGATCGGGGCCCCGTACAGGGCCATGGATCGCACGATCCCCATGAAGAGCCGCCTACAGGCGGAGCTCGGGGCCCCCAGATTGGGAAGTAGCGTTGCGAGCGCTCTCGCCGCGCCCAACAGCTTGGGCGCCAGCCGTTGAAAGTGGGGTCCGAATGTTCACCGGCTGTCGAGCACCAATCCCAGATACTTCATGGTGGACTCGACAGCGATTCGGACCCCCCCGACCACGATGTGTGAGTCGGGCGGCGGCGCCCGCCGGGGGCCATGAAACGTCATGGCCTCCGACTTGCTGAGGGCCACCTCCAGGCCCAGGCGACGGATGCGGCTCACCACCTGTGACACCGCAGCCGGCGCCAGCAACGCTGCTTCCCTGAGCCTATACTAACTTTCCTCAAGCATTGGGCTATCAAATACAATAATATTTTTAAATCCAACTTAAGAGTTATAGTTCCATGTTAAAAAAAAAACAATATCTTTAGCTTTATAGTATAGAAAAGCAACAGTTGTTGACTTTTGTTTGCGTTAAGTACCTAAGTTCTATAGATAAAAACAGGAATGCATTAAAAAAAGGTCTTTTGTCATTTAAGAACCGGTAATTTAAGTATCTTTACTTTCATTAATTACCTAAATTATTTATTTTTTGATGATAAAAAACCAACTCAAACTTATCGAAGGCTGATAAATGATGATTACCAAGTGATTAGAAATTACACGAATAATGCAACGTAGCTAACGTTACTCCACGTTAAACTAAGGAAGTTGAACATACTAACTGAAACCAATGTTTTGATGGTTTGTTACTAGAAGAATGCACCACAATCCCACTGGCATTATTAAGCCAAAAAATGCAAGACGGTTTTGTTAAGTGTCAGACGCTGTTTGGGACTACAAGCTACAACCAAATTCACCTTACTAACTTTTTTTATATTTTTTTAACCAAAGGCCCTGGAGCAAAAAATTAAGTAGGGCACCAACTAAACTATTTAAAATCGTTTGCCTCCCTTCCTACAGAGCTTGAGGGCCCGGGGCACTGCCCCGTCTAGCCCTCCAGTAGCTAAGCCACTGTCTATAGGCTTAAAACAAGATGTATGGTGGAATGTAAAAGTACCTACTATTGTGTTGTCTTTCCCTGGGGAATCGTGCGCTCCCGACCCTGAAATAATCTCGTCTGTTTCATAAGTCGGTAGGTACTTACTAAAGCGACAACAAAATAAAAGATAACCATAACTTCCGTCTAGGGTATTCTACAATATAGGTATATGAGGTGGGAAATACAAATAATAAACTATTTGGCGGGTCGTTTCATCATATCATAAGTAAATTAAGTCTTCTTACCCCATTGTTAGACAAGAACTACCCAAAAAAATAATTTTCATCATCATAGTCAATTGATTCTGTTAAAACCTTTAGTAACAGCACGCTATGATGGCTGTTTTGACGTTTCAGATTGTCATAGGAAAAGAAACTGTATTGCTTTGGAATAAGGTTGATTTCTATCATCATAAAACTAGCTGTTGGATCAATAAATGCACCTTATATTAAAAATAATAAAGGTTATTTTTCTTTCTCTGATTATTTGCACGCATCGCAGAAGTACGACCTACCTCCTCGAAAAGTATTTTTATCAATCACACACAACTCTTATCTAAATCAGTAGTGCAGCGTTTGTCTCGCTCTCTCGTACATGGGTATGACGTAGTATAGTCTGATGACGTGCGGCCCATGACACATAGGACTGGAGTTTGCGCAATTTAGGCTACAATGGTTTTGTTTTTCGGACATTGGTTAACTAAATTTTGTTTCTTTATAAAATTTGATGACAAAAAAATTATACACATTTTTTTCTTAAATATGTTTTGTAATTCTTGCTATTATTAAACGAAATATATTACTTTGTGTTGTTTTTAAAAGGTCTGAAAAGTGTTCGTGATGACTTAATTTTCCCTTTATTGTTTTTCGATATTTTCCGAAATGAAAAGAATTAGTAGGATTAAACAGCACAATAACCAAATTATGTTCTTATTTGGTTTGAGTTGGTAGTTTTTCTTTTAGAATTTCTAATAATTGTTTTTGTCAAAATCATCATTAATTACATTCGAAGTTTCGAGTACTTACGGAATAGTTAGGTACTCGAAACGGTAACGCAATTTTA
The DNA here is from genome assembly GCA_907165245.1 of Habrosyne pyritoides. NCBI lineage: Eukaryota > Metazoa > Arthropoda > Insecta > Lepidoptera > Drepanidae > Habrosyne > Habrosyne pyritoides. The sequence continues at coordinate 9,467,608 of OU015593.1, read as the reverse complement.
ATTTGCCGGTATGTTCCTTCCTGTTTTGAATCCTAATAGGTGCGAAGCCGTATTAATGTTCGTAGAATAGTATCAGTATGTCGGATATCCTCAGTAATAAAAACGATAAACTAAAATGAAAAAATTGTTTTTTGATAGAGCTCTAGCTCTCTATATAGGTACTTACCTATTATTAGCACATTACAAGAAGGTACAATGTAAATGTAATAATATATAATATATTGTTTTAAGAGTATATTAAAAACTTAGCAACAGAAGTAACGTAACATAATTTACTTTATTTTGATAAGGCTGCTACTAAACTCTAAAGAAGAATAATATTGTATTTTATAAATATAAATTTATTTTAACTAGGACCATATGACATTGACTATTTAACATTAATTACGTACCTACTTATTTTCACATTCACCACAAAATACATTATTAGAGATACTAAAAGCAGTTGCCGCTCTACCCGGCACTGCAGGTGACTTGTGTACTATTTATATAATAGGTATTATTACAAAAAACAGACTAAAATGCCCTTACCATTACTTGAGTTGTCATCTTCGAAATGATTGTTGAAATCGTTTACCATCTTGACTTCTTACTGAAATCCTGACTCTTGTACTGTAAGAACAATGGCACTCAATCTCAGACAAAAACAGAAATCTTAAAGATCAATAATTTCCAATCAAAACTGTACTTTACATCTACTCTATAAGGGAACAACTTCAATAAAAACTGCTTTTAACAAACATACATAACAAGAACAAGATTAATAGTAAATTGAATAGCTGCGCAAACAATACGTCCGGCAATATATCACATAAAAGGTTATTTTGCTATTGCCATGATGCGTTCCGCGGTTACCCCAAACATTATTATTTAATCGATTACGGGTGGCTTATCTAATCGACTCAATCGAGTTAAAAAAAACTCTTAAATATTTTAATCCAATTAACGACCTCTTTAGTGGACATTAGTTTAAATTTAATGCGATATTTAAAGATACTAAACGGACAATAACAAAACGAAAATAAACATTTATCGAATATTAAAAAAAAAAAACACACAGCAGCAACTATAAACCAAGTTTCTATCGCCGTTCATAAACAATTTATTCAATATCCCTTTGGAAATTTCTCAATTAGGTATATTATAAATAAAATGATATATATTATATCGATCATTTGTCTTACGTTTTCCCTACGCTGTATGTATAAATTAAATAAAGCCCTCTGCCTCCAAAGGACGGTCATGTTTATCAGGTGTATATATTTTATTTTTTGAAAAATCCGTCACCATAATTTTTGTAAAAAAAAATATACATATTTTAATTTTGTTTGTTCCTTATTTTTAATCCGTTTATAGTTCATGGTAAATAATGTGAAATTCTATAGATAATTTGCTTGTTTTCCTCTTCACGGATGTACTAAATTAATAAATAGAATTATATTTTGTTGTATTATTGTTTAATTATTAATATTAGGTTTTTGTGTGAAATAGTAAAAGTGTAAAATTAATAACGTTATTTGTACCAACCACGCAGCATAAATATTTACCACCTAAAAAAGTATTCTAGGTAACATTTTACGATTAACAATTCACATAAATCGAGAAATCTTAATCGAAATTAGTACATCGATGGACCGAAAATAAGGTATTAGCAAGCAAAAGTTTTATGATTTACGAAGTAGTAGAGTCCGTGTGTTAACCATAACTATGCCAAACTAGCGGGTAATTTTATGTATATGGCAATTAGAAACTAAAGGGGAAGTCCACTTGGAGGGGCCTTGATTTGATATTGTCATGGGTAATACCAAGATGATACATTTTTACAGAATTCATTATAAGTCTTTCTTGACCTAGTTTTTTTTTATACAAATTTTATAGTCACAATTATATTGACATCACTTATATAAAACTTACGTGGTTTTATTATACGTTAGAGTATTGTATGCTTGCGTTTGACCTTCCACAATTTCATCATCGTGGAAGATAATGAATGTGTGTGTGTACTGGAAAGTTAGTAGAAATAAGCACACTTTAACCTAGAAATTAGCTTTAAGCTGCAGCTACCAAAATACACCAGTAGAAACTAATATACATCATAAGTCGCCAAGGCGATTAAATAATATTCTCGGAATCAAAGATGAAGCCGATTTTTTAAAACCCTGTTGGGCAATTTCTAGTAAAGAAGGCAGACGCAGTGTCATGTACTATGCAATGGTTTTATTTGGTATCTGTTTTCGCTCATTGAAGCTTAATTATAAGATTATATTGGAGATATACCTTTAACCATATAATAAACTGTTCACGCCATGCAGCATGCATTATTACAAGGAACGTAGTGTCATATTATTATGATTGACGATATGGTGAGACTAGCGCGGTTATGTGTAGGGGCTCCCCCACAACCGCTCATCGTGCGATCTGGTAAAGAAAACCTTGAAAAACTACAACAAATGGATTGTTCAGAATTTATGAATATAGTATCTCTTGACATCTTCGTCACAAGTACATTATCCGCAGGGGTTATCTTCTCGCCAGAGAATACTCAAGTGTTCCACTTGAATCCAATACTGTCAACACCTAACCTACAAAACGTCGACCCAATGCCATATTTTATAATATGTTATTTTTATTATTAAAACAGCAATACGATTATTTAAAATTTAATTTCATAGTCTCCTTAACTTAATTTATTCCTTACAACAGATATGAGGGATTTAATACATAAGATTACAAAAATAAAAATCTACTTCCTTGAACATTAATTTCATCAGTAAGACGTTATGGGAATTATAAATAAATTTCATCCAATATATTGCTTTGTCACATCGTTTCAACTCCTACGCGTCTCGGCCATCAGTGCAACACAGAAGAACCAAAAACACATTTTTGTCAACTATAGTTTAAAACAACTAATTATCAAAATGTTCTTTATATTTACTTAGGTAAAACATTATTTAATCAATAGTATATAACAATAGCATCACATAATAAAAAAATAACATAGGTAATGTCAAACTAAATAGAAATACTTTAAAATAATATAAAACAAATTTAAATTCTTAAACTACAGCGGTCACTTCATATGACATGTCATTGTAAGCTATATCATCTTTATTAATCACTGGTCTTCATTGAAATCAGGAATACATTTCTTGAGCTATTTAAGAAACTTAATATTAAACGTAAAGGCACCGATATCACGTCGTTCACATGTTGAAACGACGATCTGAAATCTATCCAAGAGCATAGTTGTCCATGTAGAACTTTACATATAATTTTACCTGATTATTTAACATTAGGGATGTGTCCTGTATTAAAGATAAATTTATCAAACACTGTGGATGTATTGAACATCCAAAAATATACGAAAACATTAAATATGATCAAAATTAAATCATTAATGTGATTTTTCAGTACCGATCTAACCATAAAGAGTATGTTATTTGATGCTGTACAATTATGACGTCAGAACTTGCTATTTCATACAAAACTCCATACATTCGATCGTTTTGACATTTCATAAAGAATTGCTGATTTGACATGTCAGGACACATCCCTATTAGTGTTATCCAGGGCTACTCGAAAATACCCGAGTAACAAGGCCACTAGTAGTCAACGACAAGTATTATACACGTGTCAGACGTAACTCTAGCTATACTAAATCTATAATAAATCACAAAAAATGACACGGGAGACGATCGTTAAATAAATGTAAAAAATCAATCTTATCCAAACTAGGTAAGATCTTAACTACGTATCGGTAATTTCTTTGGATAAATATATCAGTCGATGTATCTCCTAATAATTTGCGCCGCCTCGTGTTGACCCATATCTTCCAAGATTTTCGCTAACGATCTGGATGTTACGTCATTATTGCATTCCTGTGAAAAAATAGAAGGGTACATTGGATTATGTGAATTTTTACATTTGTTTTTAAAAATATTTCGCTTTACAAATGGCAATCTAAACATGTTTATGTTTTTCGTTTCTTTTTTTTTGCTAGTAATTTACTGTACAAGAAAGTAGATCCCTTATGTATTAAATTTCACATATTTAAACTTATCAAATATTCAATGGGTAGCCTATTGAATATTTCATTTAAGGATTACGATTCAATGCAATAACAAACAGTAAAGAAGCAACGATTTGTTTGTTTTTTTTTTTTAAATAATATAAACTTTACTAGTCAAAGTAGACTACTCGTAAGCGGCCTCAGTCACCTATATTACTATTAACGTTTTTGCGTATAATATTCGTTTTTACACTTCTCCAAAAGCTCAAGTAGTGGTATAACGACGTCATAAACCGGTGACAATTTTCAACAAACAGTCGGTGAAGTCTGACAATCACTCTAACCAGGTTTCCAAATCATTTCCTACGTAGCTTAGGAGTAGAAAATAAATTAGACGAGGATGGCGTCACCTTGAGGTTGTTGAGCAGCGTGAGCGTGGGGCTGGGCTGGTTGGCGAACCACGAGAGCAGCGTGCCGAGCTGCAGCCGGCGCGCCAGCTCGCGCCACGCGCCCGCCGCGTCCACCAGCGCCGCCACCTCGCGCGCGAACCCGTCCGTCTGCAGCCCGCCGTCCCCAGCCGCGTCCGCCCCGTCCGCCCCGTCCGCCCCGTCCGCCCCGCCCTCCGAGCCTTCGCCATCCTGGATAAGTATAACAAAAATATTTAAATACAGCCAAATTATAGATGTAATTAGATCCTGGGATAATATTTAGCAACAGGTAATTCAAATTTTTACATGACTATTCTTTCGTTAGCCTTGTTTATGTTGTAAATTCTTAAACATCCTGTGACCTAATTTTAGTAACTATCTATGTACAAAACACCCGCTTCAATCAATCTAGAGGCGAAGGCCTGCTCATCATTAATGCGGACTATTTAAGCCTAGCAATGAGAGCAGTTGCAATCTTTCTTTATTTCACAAAAAAAGTAGTATGTACTTACATAGCATAATATAATTATAATAAAGTAATCACATTTGGAAAATAATGATTTTATTATTATTATTATATAAATATCCCGGGACATTCTTTACACACGGCCATCTGGTCCCAAAGTAGGCAGAGCTTGTACTATGGAAACTGGTACACTACATATACAACTTCTGTTTTTACAAATACATACTTATACATTTACACCCAGACGCAGAACAAACAGACATGTTAATGCACACAAATGTTTGTCCTGGGTGGAGGGTCCACCATTATTAAAGCAAAGCGGAACTTTTACTAAGCCCAATTAATTTATTACATTACAATCTACTTGCTTCGAATACTCTGTCATCTCATCTAGCATCGCTATGAATAGGACTAACAAACGTTAACTTCCATGAATTTTAAGTAAAATTTAAATTTCTACAACTAAAATTCAAATAAATAAAAACTTACGCCCTCGTCGGCAGACTCGAAATCATCGTCGGGTTCAGATTTGACGTCATCTTCGAACATACTTTCCGAAGTCATATACTCGACCATAATGTCACGTATCGCAGGTTTGTCTCGAGCTAGCTTCCAAGCTGATTCGTTACAATTATCCTGCTTCGAAGGATCAGCCTAAAATAAACATTGTATCTATATTCCACATATTTTTTGTGTTATACAGTTAAAACTTCATGAACATCTACGCCATTTTTTAAATTGTATGGTCTGTTTTTATTTTGTTTTTAACTATGGCAGGTATGATCTTGAGTTTTCCCCTTAACCCAAACGGGTGCTAGAAAGTATCCATCCGCCCTCTGCCTGCTATGGTATCGTCACGATGTTTTCCTTCACAGCTTGAATAAATATATTTTCATTTCTTTTCAACTCAAGCTTATTGTAGCATTCGAGCCCAAACTCTTGCTACAGCATTTGACATTACTACACTACTTTATAAAAATATATATGCAGCACGCGCAATATATCGTAGTACTTTAGTCTTTACGCTGATGTTCAGTCACAGTTAGGATCGAATATATTGTTTTACTTATGATATAATTCAAAGTTATTCTAAGAGCTAATTGTCATTAATAAAAATAGTAAAGTACCTTTTTCTCCAGTAACAATTTAACAAACTCCAGCGTGTTTTTCCGCATGGCTCCACCGCATACTATCTGGAGGGCCGTGTTGCCACCGTCGTCCACTGCGTCAATGTCCCCCTAAGAAAAATATTATTGTATTTAGTTGACATTTACTACTACGACAACGTCTGTAAGTCCTATGCAGGGTAAGCCGGAAAAGGTGTACTAATCTGAAAAGACATAAATGAATCCAAGGTGTTACGAACAACTCCAAACCCTCCAATAGTTTTAATGACATTACTCTGGAAAATTATCATAAAAATACGCTCACATTTCATCGAGCTGTGTTTACTTTTAAAGTCAACTTTTTGGGGTCCTAGGCCAAGCTTCTCAAACAATATTACAATAAAAATGTGCAGATATGACGATTTTAATACTAATGGTTTACTGCGTACTCGGTCAATGCTCGATTATAATATAATTTAATACAGAACTTCGATAAAAACAAAAATGATTCAGTTAGGTAAAAGAAAAAAGTTTACATTAGTTGGAAATTGGTTGACATCTACTACTATGATAACGCCTGGATCGTACGTGGCGATTACGTATTATAAAACAAAGTGTCCTCCCATGGCGTCTAACTGGACGCGTTAATTTCTGGAAGTACCAGTCGGATTTCATGAATTTATTTGACTTTGATAGCCCTACTCTTGAAACTTATTAGCTATAGCTGTCCCCCGCGGTTTTACCCGCGTTCCCGTGGGATGTCACATGTATTATACATACAAACCTTCCTCTTCCGCATCAAAATCCGTCTCGTAGTTTTAAAGATTTAAGCATACATAGGCATATAGGGACAGAGAAAGCCACTTTACTTTATACTATGTAGTGATTTAACATCACTCTACGACCCTAAGGAGTCGAGCTTCAACTAAAAACAGTTTCAGTAATATTTCTATCACATAACTTCGTACAGTAACAGTGCATAAGAATTCTAAGGGAAAATGAAGTAATAGCGCTGGCGGGCGATGAGACGCGGTGGGCCAACCGTGTGTACAGCTATAAATATATCGAAGAAAAAATGAACTGATCGTGAAGGAATGTCGGTGCGATGCGCCCGCGTCAGGCGTCCGTACGAATCTATGAGTACTCACGGGTGTGGTGTATTCGAGCAGCTCCGTGGCGGCGGCCAGCTTGTCGTCGTAGGCGGCGAGGTGCAGCGGCGTGCGCTGGTGCGAGTCGCGCACGCGCAGCGACGCGCCCGCGGCCAGCAGCGCGCGCGTGCTGCTCGCGCAGTCGTGCACGCTCGCCAAGTGCAGCGGGGACTGCTTCTCTGTAACACGAACAGACGTACAGTGTCAATTTAACACTAATCAATTTTGTATTTCCTTTCGTCGCAATCGCAATATTTCACGACAACACACCAAGGGGGGGCCCCCCACTAAAATGACCTCACGTAATTACTGGATCAGAAAAAAGTTGATATTAAATGTCTCTCTCTTCTTGACGTAGACACAAGAATTACTGTCACTACGAACCAGATTAAAGCTTAAAGTAGGTTTAAGTTTATGCTTAGTTAGTCCCGACTAAAAGCAGTTACTGTTTTATTAGCTCGAGCTAAGCTCCGCTCAGGATAAGATAATCTTGAATAAGGAATGTCCCGGACTTCCAGGATATGTATTATTATCACATTATAAATAAGCAGAAAATGTACCAAAATATTTATTACTCTCGTTGCCCGTTAATTCCACTTGCCCACTTTCCCGCTGGCTTTTTTCAATAGGCTCATCATCTTTTTTGTGCCCAATGGCAGAGAAGTGATGTGGCCGGCTGCGTAACCTTTTATTTGAGCCCAGGTTGGCAATGATAGGGAGGCATTCTAAGATGGCGATGACCGTATTCCAGAGCCAATTTATCTATTTCATAACGCATAAATAGACAATAGCCAAAACTTAAACCATATTTTTCAAATAAGTATAAAAATAAATAAATAAATATCCTGGGACATTCTTTCTTTTACACACGGCCATCTGGTCCCAAACTAAGCAGAGCTTGTACTATGGAAACCAGACAACTGATATACTACATATATTACTTTTTTTTTCTAAACACATACTTATATTGTTTATGCGTTTTATACATTTGTTTTAAAAATTTTGAAAATTTGGCCAACAATGTTTTTTTTTAAATCTTAAATTCAACGCCACTTCAAAGTTATGTCGTCCGTTCGCGCACGACCTGTCAGGATCGCATTCTTTCGTTAGTAAGGATCCCTAATTTCTTTGAATATATATATGTCACCCGGGGATAGTGTACCTTCACAACGCTGAAAGATTTTTTTTAAATCGGTCCAGTAGTTTTTAAGTTTATTCGTTACATACAAAAATACAAATCTTTCCTCTTTATAATATTAGTGTAGATGTAGATTGAGGCAAACTAAGTGATGATATAAAATAAACACTGTTTGCACCATTTTTTGAATACTTGTATGATATTATATCTAATAGATTAAAAGATTTTAGGTTACAAAACTTACCATTATTGTGTGCATCGAGATGGCAAGGGATGCCGTACTGCTTGACGTCTTTCAGGAGAGTCTCCAGGGAAGACTGGTACCTCACCGTGTAATGTACCGCATTGTTGTCATTGTGGTCTTTCACCATTGGATTACAACCTGTTAAGAATAAACAACGTTTAGACTATTATACAAGCTAAGATGAATATGTCATTAGAATCAAGTTGCGGTTGTTTTATCTATTTATTTTGTTGTTATCTTACTAGCTGACCCGACAGACGTTGTCCTGTCTTAACTATGAATATTGCATTCGAACTGGTATGATTAATAAACAAAAATCTACAAACATAGTATTTATTAATGTAATGCTTTAAGATACACAATAATTGAACTCTTTTGCTCTGAACTAACACACAATTTTCATAAATATTCCGATTGAATCGACTGTGAAATGTGCACTAAGTCATTTTATATCAATTATTTTATTAATATAATTCCGACCCATGCCTCTGTTTTAACTTTTTAATGAACCTTTATTGTCAAACGACTGACATTTATGTCAAACACCATAAAGTTACATTAAAAGAGTTAATATTATCAAAAGCGGTAAGGTTACATTAGAAAAGTTGATATGATCATTACGTTTTCTACAAATATTCCCGTATTGTAACAACATATAAAAATAAGGTAAATAAAATAAATAATCATAAAGCCCTTGAGAGATAATCAAGTAGACATTTAAAATGATTCCAACCGTAAAATTATAAATTATTAATTATTGTTACAATGTTATTAACGTACCTCTAGTTAGAAGCAGATGAACAATATGAGGCAGATCATTCATGATGGCGATGTGAAGAACGGTTTGCTGATTGTCATTTGTCAAATCGAGCAGGTGAGACATTTTGACATTATGTATGATTTTGACGATGTAGTCGAAGCTAGGTTGTTTGCTGCAGAGTGTCATGTGGAGGAATCTGGAAATAAGACCACCAGTTAAACAGAATTCTGAACAAAAATGTCAAATTTAAAGTGTATTTATTTCTATTTTATATCAATAATTACTTAAATGTAAATAAAGGTACCTTCAAAACAAACTAAAAAGTATACGAGTAGAATAATTCTATACCATTATAAATTTTACAGAATACAGCATAAATGAATATAAATATGAAATGTGAAAACTCACCTATCACCGTTACAAAGTCTAATATCGAACAGTTTTTCCAATTTGCTTCGCAGTTCATGCTTCTTGTATCCCCTCTTGTTCTTCATTATTTCACATAGGTCTTTGACCAACTATAAATCAAAAAGTTTATATTACTTTATTTTTTGCTGAGATGTGTTGCGAGTATATATAGTTTTTTGGATCGACATACTGATCATTTTTAACCACAAAACCAGCAGCGCGATTACGTTATACTCTCAGAAGCAGTTATGTAAATACATTAACGTCGCTTTGTCTACTATCTCGCTGTGCGAGCACGTGCGTAAAAGATATAACATTCACCCAACCATCTAGTCACAAATCAAATTTAAAGATTCCATAAGTATTATTAATTATTACTATCGCCTAGGGGAATGTATGCAACTTGTATACTGCATTTCACGGAATGGAAAAATAACTTGTAAAATGTTTGTTACCTGCTTAACTTCGAGACCGTCTTCGACTTTATAAACGGCGAGATATTCTTTCTCCTCTTGTTTTACCTCAATCATAGGTGGCAAGGCGACGTGACCAGAAGTAGATGGGGAATCAGCCTTCAACGTTGAACCCTGGAAGTGAAATTGTATAACAATAAGGCATAATAATAAATAAATGAAATCATTATGTCCCAGGATATTTATTTATATTTAAATGAAATCATTCAATTAACTTATAACAGGGTGAGAAGATTCTACACACCTGAGAAGAAAATGAAATAACATTTCTTTGAAAAAACATTAATATTACCTTGCCCGGACCAGAAATCAAACCCAGGGCGGCTGAATCTCGACCAACGAAGCGATTAAAATAAAAAATGGAATTCATATTTTCCGCGATGAGAATTTTCAAGAGAATAACACATATCCCTGATATGCTCGCTAATTAAATGTGACAGTATGTTTGTCTTAATTGTTAAAATTGTCTTACCTTTGCACGAGCGGAATCGGGAACTAATGTAGACCGAATGAAGTCCATGTTGTTCGTCTAAAATCATACAATAGACAAATAAGTATTTTTCAATAAGAATTCAGCTCGTTCAAGCTATGAAATATATATCAGAGTTTATTACCTCATCTGGAAGGCTGTCCCCGTAAGATTTGAGATATTCTGCAAATTAGACACAAATGTTTAAAATAATTGATGATATTCTATTAATAATAGAAAAATCGAGAAAATTGAAAGTGCTACTTTCTATAGGATTTTGGTAGTATTCATTTCAAGATTATTTTTAGAATGATATATTAAATTTGTAGACTGTAATTCGGCAATCCGGGAACAGCTAGTCGTTAAAACAAAACTGCCAAAATCATACCTAAAAACCAATCAGCTTCAGAGAGCATCCTCCTCTCTTCTGGTGGCATATCGGTATCCAGTTTCAATACTTTCTCAAACTCAGATGAGTTCATTTTCAAATTAGGGAATTGTGACGTCATAGGGACTGGCACCACGCTAGGTTGGCCCCACATTGGGCTCGCTAAAGGCGGTTGCTCAATTGGCTGCATGCCTGGCGCTAGGCCAAGCGCATTAGCCAAATCACATTGGCCGGGAGAAGCTGTTTCTTGTGGAACTACTGGTAACTGAAGACAACAATGAAAGAAAATATTATTTAAATGGGTGTAAACATCTTTAAAAGTATGTATTTAGAAAATAACAAAAATAATTGTATATGAATATGTATCAGTTATCTGTATTTCATAGTACAAGCTTTGTTTACTATGGGGCCGTGTGTAAAGAATGTCTCAGGATATTTATTATCATTAATTTAAAAAAAGCATTAAAATATTGTATAGTTACAAAATGTGTAGGAATGAGAAATAAATAAAATAACTCTTTAAAACACTTTAAAAAAAGTTATATTTTCTATTATTGAGTTAAGCGCCTTTGTTGAATTTCCCTCGAATATTTTTACACTTCAATTAATATTGACATGAACAATTAATCTAAGAAAAAAGTATTAAAATAAAAATGATGGATACTGACCTGTTGAATGGTGAATGCGGGTACTTCTATCTTCTCAGTGTCTTGCTGCTACAAAAAATAAAACAAATAAGTAAAACTACTCACAAGGCAATGTGAAGTCTGCATAGTGACACATTTTGCACCTATTTATGTAGACATGCAATTATCACCCAGTTATTTTTGTTTGAATTTATTGATTAATTCTTTTAATTATTGGGTCCAGGATCAGTCAAAATGTCTAATGAGTCAAATAGTTCAATATTATATCACGGACGCTAGGTTTTAGAGAGATATCGAATCGAATATTATATAAATATCTACGGTACACCCAACCCATAACACACTTATATGCCAATAAAACTTACATTCATAAATGCCACCATAGTAGGGATTTCGCTCAAACTCTTGATTGATCCACCTGTAACATAATTTATGTATCTTTAATAAGAGAAAACAATCAAGAAAACAGTGCTGTTAGTAGATATGGTCAGTATAACATAATTTATATACCATTAAATATATAGCACGTAACAATGTATTTAACATATACAATAATAATATATTGTAGAATGGATCTTGTGTGTAAAGTTTTAATTCATTTAAATTTAAATACTTGACTAGCCAAGAATCTTTGCATCATCGACATTAGAATCACATTTTACATACGCAAAAACCGCAATGTTTTTCCGCGAAAGATGAATCATGAGATTATGGTCCTTGCTGAAATATACCACATATACAAAACAATAATTCACCTGAAGAACTTTCCAGTGAAGAGTAAGATGACGTCATTTTACGTTTCTTGATCTGTTTGTATACTTGCTCCGCTTTGTATATGAACTCTTTAGGCTCGCTCGTGCGACCGTCAGATGGTCGAACCAGTTCTACGTATACCTTCACATCGCTGCCGATTTGCGGGTCTTTGTATGGTGGTGTCCTGTAAAAAAAGAACTCTACTTAGAAAAACTTACGAGAAGACATATCGAAGGAGTTTATTGATATTTTGTATTAAAGAAACATAATATCATTATTTATATAAATAGTTATTGGTATTTTTCGTATTCGTCTCCATAGGCAAAACAATTTTTTAAAATCTAATATGGCGATGTGCTTCCCATTTGTCTATTTCAATTAAAGGATAAATGTTGTTCTAATATAAGCTTAATTTACGTATTTAAACCCGTTCAATCGTCTTGTAATATCATCTTATTATATTCTGTTATCCTCCCTTATCCCATACTATAGATTATTTCTTATACGTAAATAAATAAGTTTACTGATCCTATGAACTTCTATCACATTTTATTCACTATGTGGATTTTATACGAGAATTTAGACTGCCTTGTTTTACGTAAGGGCTGTAAGTCACTTTCTTTTACTTTGTGAAAAAAAAGTACAATAATTTGGTAAGGTACCTGAATACAATGGCGTACTGATGATGCACATCGCTGTGAAGAAAGTTTCCTGTAGCAGACCAAGTCACTTCACCGTTTGGAGACAGCTCATAGAATCGGATCATTATATTCTCTGGAACAATTAAAAAAGTTATTAACTCCATTGGATGAAGACCATTGACTGTTTTACTACAAAATCTCATTATACTTTAACCAAGTATCATAAAGTAGAGCTTTAAGTGCAGAGTTCGCTCGGGGAAGTCCAACCACCATAGCCATTTCCGCCGTGAATCAGTTCACTTGGATTACTGAGTTTCGGTTAGAAAGGTGAAATTATAGGGACATACGATAATAACTTCAAGTCTCAGGGTCGACAACGCATTAGCGATGCCCCTGGTGTTGCAAATATTTATCGGCGGTGGAGACTGTTATAAAATAGGAACAATTTTCTGTAACCTCTATCATCGAGAATTGTTCCCTGGTAACTGTTTGTTGATTAGTTACTGTTCTTTGAGTTGTCAACGTAGAAAATACGTATTTTGTGTTCTAAATATATAATGTATATATTTTACTTTCAATACAACCACTGCAAGTTACACGAGTATTATTATTCAGAGTAACCTAACTCTAACAGGTTATGGGCCCAGGTATACATTCTGGTTGCGGTTTCCGGTGTACTTAGTACATAGGTAACGGACGTACCTACCTATTAAACTCTAATATAATTATCTGATCTCGAATTGTGAAAAATGCAAGCTGTTCCTTATATGAAAAGCTTTGAGAAACTCTCTGGCCCGGCCAACTATGGCACATGGGCCTTTGCCATGGAAATGTTTCTGACAGACGAGGACTTATGGGAGTGCATTAATGCCGATTTTAAGCTAGATTCAGTGGAGGCAAAAAGGAGAGATGCTAGGAGCAAAATTTGTCTTATGTGCACGGAGAAGATATATCCCATGATAATGCATGTCAATACAGCGAGAGATACTTGGTTAGTACTAAAACGAGCGTATGCTGACGGTGGACTACTGCGGCGGCTATATCTGTTGCGGAAGCTGTTCAACGTCAAACTATCAATGTTCAGCACAATGGAGGAGTACTTGAATGACATTCAGACTACGAATCAGGCATTAATATGCATAAAAGCTGGTCTTGATGACGAGTTTGTCGGGATTATAATGACATTAGAGCATTCGAACATACAGATTTCGACAGAAACTGTGATGGCAGCGTTACTAAAAGAAAGTATGAGAAAGAGCACAACCGAAGACGACTCGGCACTTATGTCAAAGAGTGACAAAACCAAGAAGGTGGTTATATGTCATCTGTGTAAGAAGAAAGGTCATTAATGGCAGTGCAAAGACAGGAAATCTAATGACAACAAGGGTAATGGACCACACGATAAGAAGAATAGTAAAGAGACAGTAATTACTGCTTTGTCAGCGACGGTCAGCAAAAGCGAATGGGTCATAGATTCTGGTGTCACAGCACATATGACGTCAGACAAACACATTTTGGAGAACAAGGAAAACGTTAGTTCAAAGGTGGTAACAACTGCCAACAATGATAAAATTGTATCCAATGTAAAGGGGGATGTGTTTGCCATGGGTCGTTCTATCAGGTTTGAAGATATTTTAAATGTACCAGGTTTGATGACTAATTTACTATCAGTACGTAAGATGTGTAGTAAAGATTGTGTTGTTGTTTTTGATAAAACTTGTTGTAAGGTTTTTAAGTTTTTAGTTTGTTAGTAGTAGTTATTTTTAGTTGAAAATCAAACGGGCAAAAGAATAAAAAAGTTACGTACTGACAACGGGACGCAGTACGTAAATCATGAATTTGGTGATTTTCTCAAAAAGCATGGTACCCAGCATCAGACGTCTGTACCGTATACACCTCAGCAAAATGGAGTGGCAGAGCGGACTATACGGACTTTAACTGAAAAAGCGAGATGCATGATACACGATGCTGGTCTAAGCAAGATGTTATGGGGTGAGGCTGTTGGATATGCTGTGTATCTAAAAAATAGATCTCCAACAATCGCCCTGTCGGATAAGATTCCAGAAGAGGGCTTTACGAATGAACGAGTTGACTTGTCGAATCTTAAAGTTTTTGGATCCAAGGCTCAAGTTCTTATTAAAGACCCTAGCAGAAAGAAATTTGATCTGAAAACGGTTTCAATGATAATGACGGGGTATTCCAATAACCAGAAGGCGCACCGATTTATCGATGTATATAATAACCCAACTAAAATAACTATTGCTCGAGACGCAACATTCATCGAGAATGTGCCCATATTAAAATAGAAACGAGATACAGTTTCAAAGAAAAAAATTGGGGACATATATGTACATGATGACATTCCTGGGACTAGTCGTCCTACCACTGCACCAGAGGTACCGAGGTTAACTGGACCTATTGCAGTGGTTGTACCGGTGTCTAGCCCGAATGTCTTGATCGAAACAAATGAAGATTTCAGACCACGGAGTCCGGTTGTTCACGTAGATGTTCAAGGAAATACATCTAGTTCAACACACGAATCAGATTCGAGAGAGAACTTCTTCGACTCTGTCGATTCAGAGAGCCCTGTATCAGAAAATTTGCGATTTGCTGATCCTGCAAATTATGTGGTTGGTCCTACTTAACGACGTTACCCAATTCGAAATAGACGTCCCAAGAGAGATGAGGACATGGTCTATAATTTTCATGGAGCTGATATTCCTGATCCTGTATCGGTTCAAGATGCCATGGAGCGCTCTGACAAAAGGTTGTGGTTAGAAGCGATGAAAGACGAAATGAATTCCCTGAAAGTAAACAACACATGGGAGCTTGTTGATCGACCGATGGACGTAAACGTCATAAAATCTAAATGGGTTTTTAAACTGAAGGTTGGGGCGGATGGTAGCGTGCAACGCCATAAGGCCAGGCTGGTCGCTAAGGGCTATTCGCAGAAACCAGGAGTTGACTATTTTGAAACGTTTGCACCAGTTGTAAAAAATTCGTCAATTCGTCTTCTACTTGCGCTGGCAGCTGAAAAGGATTTAAGCATTCATCACATGGATGTGACAACCGCTTTTCTAAATGAAGGTCAAAGCATATAAATATAAGGTATCATTTTGTTCGAGATTTGGCAGAGCAAGGGGTGATTTGTATTGAATATTGTCAAACAACCCTTATATGCCTGCAGATATGTTAACAAAGGGAGTTGCCAGACAGAAACACCAGTTTTGCGTTAAACATTGTGGATTAAGTGGGGGTGTTATAAAATAGGAACTATTTTCTGTAACCTCTATCATCGACAATTGTTCCCTGGTAACTGTTTGTTGATTAGTTACTGTTCTTTGAGTTATAAACGTAGAAAATACGTATTTTACTTTCAATACAACCACTGCAAGTTACACGAGTATTATTATTGAGAGTAACCTAACTCTAACATAGACCACTTACCATCAGGTAGATTCTGTGCTGCTTTGCAGTCCATGTGGTATTTAAAAAACAAGAAAAGATTACCCTTTTTACAAAGCAATAAAAACAAAGCATGATTTGAGTGAGTGTTAACAAACATATCTAAAGTACTCTTGACATACTTAAGAACTATATTCAACTGAATATAGCCTTGATCCACGAATGAATAAAATGTTTTTCAACACACTTGCTGATAAAATGGCTTTAATTTCACCGTTATTAGGCACATAATGACACCTGTAATCAAACTGTGACTTTTTCATTGCTAGTATTCACAAGTGAGTTATAGGGTTTTTTTATTTTATTTGTTGAGTTGCTTTGTTCTTAAAAAAGTTTCGATACAAAGAAACAAAAAAGATCGTGTTCAATAGTATGAATAAATTAAATTATAATTTAAATAGATAATTTCAACTTGTACGTTTTTAATAAATAAAACTTTCACTCAAATATAACTTTGTTTTCGCTGTAATAAAGAAAACTTTGAATTCCCCATTTTGTACGTGGCTAAAATGCTATCCGCGAAAGGCCAAAACAAGAAAACTCATTATTTTAGTCTATGGTCGATTACCATTGTTAGATGCGCGCACATAGGAAAACTGATAATTTTTTCCCGCCTTTGCGAAAAAATTTTCAAAACTCGTTTTCACTGTTGAAATTATGACTAATAAAATGATTTTTTTATAATATTTTCTTCACAAGTGTGTTGAAAAACGTCGTATGATGCACGTGTGTATTGATGATAACCGTCCTCGGGTCTCAACGGTGCCTCAGCGGTAATCACCAACATTACACACTTGTACCATAATGTACTATTATACATACTCTTGTTTACTTTCTCTACCAATACGAATACATCATCGCCTCCTCTGGGTCGGCCGTTACATCGGCTAATGCGGCAAATCTTCAAATCATTCGTCGCTGCACTTTCTACACAAGAATAAAATTATGTAACATAAGTAAGTACATACATACAATTTGTATAAATACATAGATCAGATATATCTTGATAGTTACAACAAAATATTTTTTTAAGTTAATAATTCTTGTAAGACCAAGACCAATTTCAAAGTAACAACAATTAACAAAGTAACGATAAAAATATTAATACATTTTATTTACAATACGTATCGCTTGATAACAGGAAACTTTAAATGTTTACAATTAATTTAAACAAGAAAGGTTGCAGTTTATACTACCAATGAATTCATAAAAATGTGCGTCACGATATTTTCCTAATTATTTATGAATTTATCGCTTTGCGGTTATAATACGTCATTTATCTGAAATTATTCCGATCCGCAATATGAATCGTACGTAATACCTAATAATAATGATGATTTAGTTATATTATTTAGATAGCGCGTGCATTTACCATGCTCATTGATACACTATTTACAAATGATGGTGATGAAAATCAATATTATTACCCTATTCTTGTATATATATAAAATAATAATAATTGATTAATGAAGTTTCAAGATTAATATTTAGTCCCTATGTAACACGAATTGTTTTCTTCTGGTACTAATATTTAAAAGGTTAATTTGTATTTTGTTTGTATTTAATCAAAAACAACAGGACCGATTTTCATAATTCTATCGCATTTAGTAAGCAACTTTAACATAGGCTATGTCTTAATCTTCGGGAACACGTGTGAAACCGCGATACAAAAGTTAGTGTGAAATAATATAAAATACAACTTACTCATATTATGGATAGGTTCAGAGAACACCGGATTACAAATCTCTTTGCCGGTATCGATGTCATGAGCGCTGAATCTCAACCGAACTATGTTGAGATTTATATTTTTGGCAATATTTTCACACTGCGTTTTGAGCTGGAAATTAAATAAACTATAATAATGAGACAATACGTACCACAGTTGCAGTAGAACATAGCTAAAGCACTTTGCTTCTCGCTTCGTTCGTTGTTTTGAACTAACTATTACTATTAGGCAAGCGTTGAGTTTAGATTACGGTAAGGGCGCGGTGGTAGTTACGAGCGAAGCGTATTTATCATAGGACGAAAACAAAGGTTGTGACAAACAAACGACAACCTTATATCTAGTCGACAAGTTTCATATTTATTTGATGGGCCGGTTGCCGCGGTGGGTGGATATACTGACTGCGAAAACACTGTTTGTGGGTTGATTTCCCACAAAGGATTTTTATTTATGTTTATGGTTTACTTATCTGGTTACTACAGAACAACCGGCTGGTTACACTGAGCAACTGAGCATAGTTTAAACAAGTTAGTTGGATAACCGTGTAAATGAAATATTCCAGAATATTTATATATATCATCCAATCGGAAGACGGTTCGCGGCTTGCACAACTTAAGTAGCAATATTTCAAACAATCCTAATTTAATCCCATTGCAAATCGTATCCTTGAACAAAAATACGATGTATTAAGTACTGAATAAGATTTAATTTTAATTGTACCGTGACCTTGTTCACAGCCTTAAGCAATCTGGAATAATACACATTTTAGCTTATCGTATATACAGTTCTCTGCAAGCCAAATTGTAGAGAACGCATAAACATTTGTAAAGTTCTAGTTTCATTATAAAGCACCATTGTAAAGGACTGAAGTATATGTGCCAGAACATAAAAGCTTTAGGAAGGAATTAGTTGGGAACAATGGCTTATTATTTTTTATGAAACACAAACATTAGTCCGAGGTCTGTTTGTATCAATATACGGGGTGATTCATCAAGATCGGTCAGAGAACTATGTTCTCTGGAATTAGGACCTTTGGCAAAAATTATAGTATGTAGGGGAACCCTGTATTGTTATATGCTGCATTTAACAGATTATTTATATTCTATATGATTGCTATTTTCTTAAATACAACAAATTACTGATTTAGTTGAAAACACCGAGTTCTATCAAACAGCATATTTGATAAGAAGATGATTTTCTCATAAAATCGACGGTTTTAATTTTTCTATCACTTGTGAGAATAACAAAGCCCACTAAAGGCTTGTCCTCGGTAAAATACTGTAAAACTGAGTAAATATGTAACCAGTTTTTACTGCCACCTGTAGCATTACTTAGTCAGAAAAGAATACACAGTATTCTACAATATATAAGACGTGATGTTAGTCTTGGGCGAATCGTCCAATTGTATTATCGTTTCTCTTATGCTATCTCTTATACTTTCAAAGTATCGCATATTTAACAGTTTTGATGAATCGACCTGTATATAAGCTCAGTTACTAGCCATTTGACACGTCTAGACGAGGAATGTGAAGGCTACAAGTAGCACCTTTAATTGCTTTGTTAAGAAAAACATTGATGACATAACACTGCAACATCATTCCATTTCAGCATGGACAAGCACTGTGCTTTGGATTTGCGCTATTTGTAAAACAATAACAATAAAGCGTTATTCAAAATAAGGTATTTAATTTAATTAAAAAGATACACCTGTGGAACTATCTCAGACGGTGGCTCGAAAGGCTGTAAAAGCAAGAAATATTATTTTTATTGACTATGTACCTCTTTCATGTTAATGGAATTCTTAAATTTCTCCGACATCTTCTTGAACAGCAATCCTGGAACATCTTTCTTGGCCGTGTGAATAATGCCCATACCAGCAAACCTGATAAAATATTTATTTTCCATTACGTACTTACACAAAAACTAGCACCATCTTATTAAAAGTGCTGTTAAAAATTTGTATGTCTTTTCTTTTGAGATATCATAATAAATATATAAAGTCCAATAGCTATTGTACTATATATTGACTGGCCAGTTGGCTAGATAGTTCGCGACACTGCCTGCCACGCCTAGGTACACACATAGATACTTACACCCAGATACAGAACGTATCTGGGTGTAAGTATCTATATAAATATGTATTTAGAAAAAATAAGTAGTAAATTATAGTATATCAGTCATCTGGTTTCTATAGTACAAGCTCTGCTCAGTTTAGGATCACATTGCCGTGTGTAAAGAATGTCCCAGGATACTTATTTATTATTTATGGCTAGGTTTTCGACTTTATTGCATAGGTTAGCCAATTAAAAATATATGAAAAATTCTTACCCAACTTTGTAGCTACGTTGTTCTGGGACCATATAGCTGACATCCCGGTCTTGTTCATCTTCGAGGAGTTTATGGGGATGTTCGTCCGGGTTATTGTGTTGGGCCAGACGACACCTTATCAGAGCCTGCCCCGCATAATTCACCAGCTATTGTGAAAAATTATGAATGTTAAATTGACGATAAATAGTTATTTCAGTGGCCATCTAGACTAACATTCTAATATACCGTCGGGTTGATGGAGCTGGTGCCTATATACAATAACTGCCACATTGCTGAGGTCATGGGTTTGATTCTCACACAGGACAAAATTTCGTGTAGACATGTCTGTTTGTTTTGACTTGGTTGTCAGTATCTATATAAATATTGCATAGTTTGAAAGTATATCAGTTATCTGGTTTCTATAAAACACTTAGTGTTTATCAAAAACAATTGTAGAAATTGCAGTTTCATGCATTGTTATTGCTTTTGTAGGCTAATAAGAATTATGGAAAGCTAACCTCAACAGTGGGATGTGTTTTGGTTTTATTTGTAGCATAAGACTTTCCAAGCAGGCATCCATGTGTGCCGACCATCTCGCTGACATATCGGAACCTGAAGTGATTCTGTGGTTGCTCCACAATACGTAGTATTGGGCCATTGCCTGTATAAGAAAACATTATATTATTGTATTTTCATCCCAACTAAATAATACTGAATTTATAATGTTTTTGTTCATATGTTTTACACTTGTTTTTATTTTTGCAAATAATGAGGACTTCTTTATTCTTAAGATACTCAACCGAGTAATCAACAACATATTGAGAAAAACATCTATAGAGACAAGTGTAAAACTTAGTAGGGGTGTGTGAATCCACATTTGTTTGAGTAGTGATTATAATTGTCATTTTCAGTTATAAATGGGCCAATAATTTATAATAAGAGAAAGGATAAGAATATTCTATTTTGTTTTTATATAAACCTTCCTCAGTTTAATATGTAGGTATATAATGTCAAATGTTTTTAAATATTATATGATAAGATTATTCATAACACTCACATTAAAATTTGCAAATTACATATATCGATGGGTAAAAGAAGACTTGACTCAGCTACCATTTTTGACGAAAGTAAATTTTTTCACAATAAAATATACTACTCTGGTGATGGCCCATCCACACAAATTCGTTGAAGCTTGCATTTAGTTTTAATAATCAACAGCTTAAATTTGAAATGTTAAGAACTTTAGATGCAGTATCTGTTTTTGTGTTTTAAAATTTTCCAATAGCTCTCCTGTAAAGGTTTCAAGATGGCGCTTGAATCAAGTCACCTTTAACCGTCTATATATATAATAATAGATTTTGCAGGTTTTATATTATTTCTATTGTCTTGGAGTCTCCGCACAACACTGGAACATGATAACTATCATTGCGTTTGAATGCTCATTTTCTTACAGAGCACTAAGTGTGTACTTAGTGTTATTTTCATGTGCTTTACCACCATTGACCACATTTACCTACCACAATGACATAAGGTCAAAATAAGTCCTCGGAAGAAACCTAGAGCTTCAAAAATATATACCTAACCATCAAAAATAAATTGATTTTGAAAAATTCACATTACTACATTCATTTGACAGCTGCTATGTACATGTATGTAGGTATTAAGTATTAGTAGGCTGATTTCTGAACCTGTGGTGGCTTCAGTAACTTTAAATTTGACCTGCATAAGTGCCATCATTTTTTTTAGCAGTATACTTTTCTGTCCAGTTTTTATCTAATTCATAAAGGACAACAAAGAGATATTCTTTAACTCTCTTGCTAAAATGCAGAGGTATTTGGAACCTTGTAGTAGCTCCATAAGTGGACATGGTGTCACAGCGCGGACAAAATTACTAGTTCTACCAGAGTTCTTGGTTTTAACCATGCATATTCAGGCACCAGGGTGACATTTCTGTGTATGCAGTACAATCAAGATGAGTGCAATCAACATGTTCTATTTCTAGTTAGTGATAATAATTTTAACATGAACAGTAGTCATGAAGTTTTCAAGTAAGTATTTATAAAAGCAATAAATAGTGGTGATGATATAAGTAAAAAAATCTATACTAACATGCTGAACCTTAATAGTATTGTTTTTACCAGTGCCAATATTTGTTATGTACTTTTAGTATTTAACAGAAATTCTTTTTGTAAATTGATTTTATATGTCATGAAATTGGATCTATAATAATAGCTATATTTTATTACACTAATGATTTTAATATAAGTTAGTCTCATGTTCCCTCGACATTTAACTCGTTGGCGAATTTGGTAGTGCATGTAAGTAATCTCTCTATACCATGTGCCTACTAAATCAACATGCAAAATGTAGATTATTTGCAATGGACGCACAAATTGCATGCTTTTCGCTTCTAACCATTATTGTTGAAGCGACGCTGATTCTTATCAGCGCACGAGAGTTCCGTTAGGATGGTCGCCAGCTGGGGCACCTGTTGCGAAGGTGAACTGTACGGAGACTCCGTAAGGTACGACTGCGGAGACCCCAAGTAAGACGACTCACTCATATCATGGTCACTTGTGGTAGACATGTTTCACTTTACACTTTATGGATTGCAACACTTATCACATTTTCTTTTATATTCAATTATTTATTTATTGCAGCACAACTAGTTTTATATTATTCAACGTTCAAGAAATAATACACACACAACAATACGATGGAAAATGTAAAGTTAATGTTTGATTAGGTCTCGTCCTTCCATTGCTCGGGTCGACTTATTGACGTAAGGCTTTAGTGTTGCACTAATGGCATTAATTTATTCCCAACAATAGGGTATTTGACAGCCTGTAAAATATAGGATCTATTGAAGATGCCTTCATCATGCATGAACATGTCTGTTTGTTCTGTGTCTGGGTGTAAATATCTATATAAGTATGTATTTAGAAAAAAAAAAAAGTATATGTAGTATATCAGCTATCTGGTTTCCATAGTACAAGCTCTACTTAGTTTGGGACCAGATGGCCGTGTGTAAAAAATGTCCCAGGATATTTATTATTATTTTTATTTATTGTATTTCAAAAACAATCCTGATTTCTATGGTGCTGAGCTTCGAAATGTTAAAACAGTAATGTAAGTAGTTACCTACCTCATTATATCTTATCATATCTATTTCTCTTTATATCTATTCACTCTCCAGCTTTTGAGAGTTAGCAGTACCATTCGCAATTTTTAGAGGTTATGTTTTGGTTGTTTAAACAGAGTTTATTCTGTGCTTTTATATACAATCGAATGACCATCTCAATAGACAAAATTAATAACCTGCAGAATACCCTTCTCGTCACGAGATGATATTTATTTCATAGAGGATTTGGAAGGTTCTTTGAACTAAAATCTTAACCTAACCTTGAACGAACTGGTAACTGAGACCAAGATGCTTTATGTATCTACTAACATTGAAGTAATCTTCACACCACGAAATTTAGCTGATTGTTTTCCCGCGGCTGAACAACTTGCCATAGGGAGTACTATCGAAGCATAAAGTAAATTTTAAAAAATAAAGCTGTTGTATTAAAATATATAAAAAAATATTCATCAACTCGAAAACGAGAGAATCAATAGTACCAGACGTAACTTGTAGTTTTTACTCTTATCACACGCGCCGCTGCCAAAGTGAACAGCGATACAGCATACATTTTCAAAGTAAAATAAGCTTTCGTATGTGGTTGATACGGCATAAATTACATTGTACGCAACAATACAAAGCACAGCCGCGAAGCCGACAAAGGAAAGATCAATTAAAAAATGTTCAAAGCAAAATAAGCTCTCGCGTGTAGAGATAAGACATAAACTAGCCTGCGCGCAACAATTACATACGATGCCGCGCGCCGCCCACTTGCTATTGTATCAATGCGGTGGAGGCCCCGCCGGGATACGCTGCCCTGTCACGGCGTGCTTAGTTTTCCCGCGAAAAGCGTACGCGCAACACGTGTTCCTTATCAGTGCAATGGATCGTCATTGCAATTTGGAGTACGTTGCTATGGTGCAGCTGTGTGCTTGGCTAGGGCTGAATATGACTCCCATGCTGCCCGACAACTTTATGCCGAGCCGCAACACTTTGAGTCGCGACAGTCTTCGCGGGATTCTGAACCCCCAAATTCCATCGGCCCGGTTGATCGTAGCGGCTACTCGATCATGGGCGGTTCCAGACACCAGCACATGCACAGGGCAAGTCCATCAGCCGTTATTTCGCTAAAGCTCGACGACGAGATTATCGAGTACACATGTTATCCGCGAGTGTGCGCATTAAGTGTTAATTAAAGTGTTTTAATGTGTTGGCCGTCTCATTATCACCGCGCCGTGCGAGAGTACCAGCATTCAGTGTTTCCCTAGATCGGATGCAGTGGGCCAGTGCCTTGGCCACCAAAAAGTCCAGACCTAACTCTTTCCTTGTGGTCTGAGCTCAAGCACCTGGTGTATTGTCAGGAACACGAAACTCGCAATGCATTAATGACTGGGATAGTGGAAGCTTTCAATATCGTTAGGAGTGACAGAGACACATAATTAAAATTGAAAGACAATAATTTAAAACGTGTTTTGACTGTTCAACACAGTGCCTTGTACCTCGAACAATTACTCAATGACTGCAAAGTGCGAGTACGTACCTAACGTACTCGCATTTTTGTAAATAGTGAACATTTTATTAAAATTAATGTAAATAAGTTGATAAAAATGTTTGAAATACGCCTTAAATACTTTGTTAAGTATGCGTGTCAAAGGCCGCGCGTCGGTCGGCACCCGGCTTGCTCTGAGCGTAGGTCGGGGCAAGGTCGTCGAGAGATATCAGTACGATTGTTTCGTGATCGTTTTCGATTTTTGTTTCTCACAATGCTCAATCTGCCATTTTTGGTTTCTAATGTTTTATTTGTATATAAAACGATTGTATAACAAAGACAAAACCATTTCGCTGCGGGAAAACTACCAGCTAAATCTCACGGTGTATATTCTATTATCAAATACTATTTCGTAGCCTCAACAGTAGTCAACAACCGATGTTTACAAGCAGGTGACGTCACGATGACATATGAGGCGCCATATTGTTAGGAAAAGCTTTTCGCCGGATATTTAAATTATAATTTTTATTTTCGATTTTTCTTACACTATATGTAGAAGGAACGTAAAATATAGATAGATATGGAGTCCTTAGACATCAGTGATCAATGGTATTCATAATAATCTATTTTAAAAACAATGGCAAAATGATAATTTAAAGTTATGTAATGATTTTGAATCTATCGAATTCATTATAAGGTTACCAATAACACACCCCAATATATGTTAACTATACAACGTTGATAAAAGCGAAAGGCATTAAATGGAACCACATTATACTATACGCGCTTATGATTAATTTGAAACTAATAAAAAAAAGTTTACGACAAAAATACGAAAATCTTTTTTCAATGAAATTAAATAGCTGAATAGTCAAAGCAAAACTTCAACATCCTTTGCAGAAATGTCCTCTGACCTGCGTATCGGAATGGCAACATCGCATAGCGTAGCGCGTGAGTCGATGCGGGACGGCGGCGCGGGTCGTCTCGGTGCCGCTCGCAACAAAGCGGGGCGGTGCGTTTGATGTAAATAGGTACTTCTGTAGATAGTATACGTAACGTTGGAAGTTATGATCATAATAAGCAATAATTATTATTTGTTAGTATGTACTGCACACAATCATACACAGCACAACACATTAAATCTTTAAATGTTCGAGATGTCCACCGTTAGCATTAAATGTGTCCTGACACAAAACTAATAACTACACCACTAAATAACTTCCGTGTCCTGTCACAACAGAATATAAGCACTAATTATCACTAAGTTTGGTGTCCAGGTATGAGAATAACAATTAATAACTTAACAATTATAGCGCGAAAAGTTACAATATCCTGTGACGAGTTGCATAGCGTGCACTCCGGACAGATATCGTTTTTGCACTAAAAAAGAGAAATTATGACCGCGGCCTACTTAGTAGAGCCGCAGGCGCAATAGCAGCACACTAACATGTTTCTTTTTCTGTTACGCTTATTAAATTAGAGCGAGACATTAACCATTATCTGTACTGTCTTTTAATATTGCTTCCTTGTTTGTATTGGGAACTTATGATGAAGAACGGCATCGTCGCGTGAATTATGTCATTTTAAGGTACTAGGACTCTAGGTAGCTATGCTTATGTACTTGATCAGTTGCTAGGAAAGATACATCGTGTTTTATCTAAAAAACTTGCTTCTATTGCTCTGATTTTTGGTGTGTGGCCTGAAAACGATACAAAGTATATGAGGTTTCATTAAATGCCTCTCGCTTTTATCAACGTTGTATATGAACTTGAAATAAATTAATGTCTTAATGCCACGTTTTCCTCGCGATGTTCGAGGTAATTAGTAATGAGTATTTGGAATTTGTATATCTTACTAATTATGTTCTAAAACTTTATTTTTACCTATTCAATCAATTCTATTGTGAATTAATAATGGTAGTAATAACACAATGTTAAAATCTCACGAAAAGAAAAATATTAAAATGAACACTTATATATGGTCTCAGACAACTGAATTATTTATTTAATTATTATCAGTTCTCAACATTAGCAATGACATGTGTTTAATAATTTAATTATAATTCGTGGCTATGTAAATGAATATTTTCCCTATTCTATGGTAAAAATATCGATATGGTATACAATTTTGTTTTACATGCGGAAAAGCGATGACGTAACACTCGGGGGAAGAACCAAGTACAATGACTCACGAAAGTCCCCGATGATATTTGGGCTATGTGTGTAATGTGTGTTTACCCAGTATGTTTGTTAGATTTTCGAGAGATGGCGTTAAGCCGAATCCTAACATTGAAGTCACAATTTTCTTCATCAACTCTAATATTATTAACTAACTTACGCCTCACAGTTTCACCCGCGTTAAGTATAAGAATATTTTATTTTAATACAAAATGTAGCATTTCGTAATATACAATCTATCTCCTGTCAAAATTTCATCGGTATAATCGAGGTTTCGCGATAATTTCATTTAGAACTGAAACATTTTCGAATTGATGGTACCTAGTAACGTCCCTGTTACGCAGGAACAACGGGCGGGACGTATGAAAGCTAGAACTAGCGTTCATCCCGCTGCTTCATTCCCGTCAACAAGATGAAAAGTACTCCATGTTCTTATAATATATAACTTATATAGGTATCATGATGATATTTATTTTATTTTATTTATTTATTTATCCTCACTTACAACTACTTTTACAGGATACTTACCTAATATAGTAGTGTCGACAACTTATTTTCTATATTTTCAATATATTATATATTTCTGTAGCATAATATTTTGGTACCTATCTTTGTGAATTCACTCAGAGTACAGTGGAATATGTCAATCTCAGTAGCAATTAGATTGAGAGTGAGAAGTGCGCGAGTCAGCGGCGCCTCTTTAAGTAAGTTAGTACGCGCACGCGGCACTGCCAGGAGCTCTGGCTGCCGGCGTCGCCACACGTACTTGTCCGGGACACATAGTTAGTAGCTTTTTACCCGAGGAAACTAAACATTCACAACATTGACGGCCTGATTAATTTATGTATAACATTTTCAAGTTACAGCTTTATAGTACCTATCAAGAGTCTTAACTACAAACAGGCGGACATGGAGATAATATGAGGGTTCTTGTTGACTACGGAACCCAAAAAAAGAGCTAACTGCTTACAAAAATATCTTTCTCACAGTACTATTGCACGACATCCTTTCCAAGCGCAGGTAAAACGCATAAACCCGTTCTTCCGAAGTTTCCTATTTGTTCTAGTCAATATAAGTGGTCCACAAGCACCTACTTACTTTAGTATGGGTCAAGTATTTTTGTAGCTTTACATAAAATGAGAAATGTTGGTTATTAAGTTTCTAAAATTAAAAGTTACATTGGTATTTGGAATTCCGCTAGAACCCCGAGCTCTTGTTCAATTATTCCAAGTTAATTACATTTTTATCTGTTTTGAAGAGGAATGTAGAACGGTCCAAAATTCAATGCCTTAACGGTGGTAACTATATCTATAGATACTTATTATTAGCGGTCATCTACGTCATAAAAGAACTTTAGTGCATAATTCCAAGTTTGTAGCCCCAGCGGTTTAGGCTCTGCGTCGATGAATCAGTCAGTCAGTCAGGACCAATAATTATTTATGTATAGATATTAGGCCAATAACCTATATATAAAAAAATGAATTAACCTTAGCCGTATTAAAAGTTTAATTAGTATAATATTGATAAAGTATACTGCTGTGTGGTTATTGATTAAAATATAAATTTGAGTCTATACGAGAGGGAGAAAATGCCGATTCTCGGTGTTTCAATATTTATATTTTCATACACTTTCACATTTATTGGATACTAGTTATCCCCTGCGGTTTCACCCACCTTCCCGAGGGATGCTTCATTTTCCCAGGCTAAAAAGTAGCCTATATGTTATTTCAGGATATGTTCTATCCATGTGCCAAGTTTCTGTCCAATCCAAATCCGTCCGGTAGTTTTCGTGAAAGAGTAACAAACATTCATACAAACAAACATTAGCATTAATAACATTAGTAGGATAATATCAGGTTATATTGCACCGATCCTATAGATTCCTAAGACATATTTTTCACGCAATAGTAAATATTCGGAAAATAAATAACACATTTTAATATAAGGTTATTTTATTGTATATTGCTTAAAGTAAATATAATATGATCTTTGTAGGTATTCTAGTTTCTGAACAGACGAATTAATATAAGTATCGGTATATTAATTAAAATTACAGTTACGTTAATCAATTAATCATAATAATGAAATCCCATTAGAAGATAAGGATTACGTGATGCTAGCCACGAGTTAGAGTTACATGAGTCAGAAATCATTCAATTAAACATGTTTATTATAATAACGAGAGTATACTATTACAGAGTATAAAATAATGAGAGAAAAAACATTGTACTTTTTTTACCCACTAAAAAAAGTTTAAAATACAAGTTTGATATATCATATGATTTTTTGCGTCTTCTAATCGTAAGCCTTCTTTTAATCGTTTTTAGAAAAAGGTTCGAAATTTATACATAGAATCTATACTTACAACTAGTAAAACTTTAAAAACAAACAAAAAAATTTTTTTTTCATTTATCTGTAAGTAAAACCAGTATCATACTCGTATATTTTGATAGCTAATATAAAACCTAAAAGAAAAGTCTATCTCGCATACTTCACTAATAATTCCTAATTCTTAGGATAAAAAAACCACTCTGTTGTTACTTGGTTTTTGTTGGAGCACAAAGAACAAGTAAGTGCGAGCTCCTCCTTTGAGAACTGATGTAGGGACAAATAGTCGAACAAATTATGTCGATAGGGAGAATCTGTCATATCAGTAGGAATAAACAATATAAATTAATTACTGAAATAGGAACATGCATAGATTACTGGGATTTAATATCTCGAGACAGGTTTCCTTAATTGTAATTAAATAAAATTATAGGAATGAGATGGAATAATATTGTTTGATACAATTTAATGGTGGAATAGCCTCAAGTTAGTGTGAGCGAGTGTGATGTTATGTTCATTGCAGGCTTCTATCACTTCTTGATCATTGTTTGAGCCTGACGGACTGCCGATGTATGCTACACCACTCTGTCAATAGAAAAAGTAAAATAAATACAACAATCATGTAAACATGTACAGTATCTATCTGTTCAAACAGTCAGGTATCGGATTACTTGAGGTTAGTGAGGTGGTCACTAGACAATAAACATATACCATTAGAAATCATCAGGGTCTTAGTGTATTTAGAAATTCTCTTCAATCAGTCAAGAACATTCTATTGCACTGGTACTTGGACGGCAATGTGCCATTAATTATGATTTCTGTATACTTATGATTAATATCTGATAAGATTATTTTCACAATACATGTCATAATGTTCTCCCTGAGTTCCCTGACTGAGTTTTGAAATTATCTTGTACATAAATACAATATACGCATAATCATATAATGCCTTACAGTGCAATTCCACACTATGTTTTGGGTTTTGCAATGTTCTTTTTTACTACATGAATATATTACTTATACTATATTACTTAGTTTACTTTCATTTACATTAATTTTAGATTGATTATGTTTTAATAAGAAAGGGCACTGGCTTCTGTAACACAGGTATGTATGCCTAGCGCAGAAGTCAGAGACTGAATTTAAATTGTGTAAGAAAATAAATAATTATGTGAATAAATTTATTATTATGCAATTGGAAAAACATTATAACATTATATTCATATTTTAAATAAAATTTTCACCTTAAATCTTTGGATGTAGTAGATTCTTGGTAAGTATAGTATTTTGGAATATAAACAAAGGTTGTCTATCATGGGTTTATACACAAAAATTCCCATAGTGGAAATAAACTCATTAAATTGCGTTTATCTGTCACAAATAACAAGTATTAAATATATGACTGTTATGATGTAAACAAGTAAACCCCATTTTCCTTGATAAACTACTCATTCATGGTAAGGGACAGGATCATATCTATAATGGTGATTCTGTTGTTATTGCCATTAAAATGATATCATTTTAGCCATATTTATTAAGGCTTGACCTATTTAAACCAAAAATACCACAATCAACAGACTAACTACAAAATAATATCAAGTTATTAGCTGATAACCGAATTTCAATCAAATAAGTATTATGTAAATTACATATTTTTTCATATATTTAATTTGGTTTTTGCACATTTTTTTTGCCTGACGACTATCTTGTGGCACGGACGCGGCCACCCAAACGCTTAATTTGCGTTACCATACCATGACTTGTGCTGGCCACTAGCCTCCGCCATCGGTGACCGCGCATTCACTTGGCTAACTACGAAGTGACAAGATCTCAGCAGACTAGCGGTATTTTTTCATAAAAGTTTTTTCTGAGGTGAGAGATATATGCAATAAAGTTGTTTAAAGTATACAAACCTGTACAGCCCTGTCGATATTATCTCTGAAGGGAAAGAAAGCGTCCGATGCGAGGGCCACCTTGTCCATCTTACGGATCCATTCGTCACGTTCTTTCTCAGTGAGGAGTTTAGGCGCTGCGCCTTCGAATAACGTGTTCCATTGGTCTAGTGGTAGGTCTGACCCTGTGAAATTATTAACATAAATAAATATCCTGGGACATTCTTTACACACGGCCATCTGGTCTCAAACTAAGCAGAGCTTGTTCTATGGAAATCAGATAACTGATAAACTGCATTTTTCTGTTTCCTAAATACATTAGATATTTACACCCAGATACAGAACAAACAGACATGTTCATGCACACAAATGTTTGCCTGCGTGGGAATCGAAATCGCGACCTTCGTCGTTTTCGTTATTGAGTAGGTAAATTTCACTTTCATAGGTAATATTCATAGGATAGATCGGTCTACATGACGGTCAGGAAGCAGTCATATGGAACAAGCCGCATGCCATCTGTTTATAGTTCTCACGACTTATCACAAGATTTTGTATATAAAAAAGAAGAAACATTTATTAGCCAACTGTTCCTTCTCATATCTATTTAGTAAGTCAATTAAAAGACTTTTAATGTAAAAATAATATAGCTTATCTTAAAAACAATTGTAGTTACTAAATAGTTGAAGTAAGCTTACTTAAGTACGTTACTAAAGTGTAGTGTATGCAAAGTTTACACTCTTTAATTTGGTTTTTAAACAATTTTAATAATTCTTAATCGTGCTACAGAAATTTAAGGCGAAAGTGAGCTCACCGACAGTGCCATTGACATAGTTATCAATAGCGTTAGACTGCACCGCCCTGGTGACCCCCTGGCGGAAGGTCATGGCGAGCACGGCGGGGTGCCTGCGCAGCCACCACAGCGCCGCCTTGCCGCCCGCCAGCCGCGTGCAGTGGATGCGAGACTGCTGGCCCGCGCCGATGCCTATTACCTGCATAAAAAGCCATGTTTAAAGACCTTCACTCGACCATTACTACTACTTTGATACGAGCTTGCTGTGGCACTGTCACATTGGATATTTATGTAGTAATTAGGAACTATTACCGCTTTGTAGGACCTTATCACACTGGCGATTTGCGAGCGAGTTTAAAGCGAGTTCATTACACCATAAAAATACCATTAATTAAACAAATCATACCTGGCCATCCCTGGCATAGCACACAGAGTTGCTCTGCGTGTACTTGAGTGCAATAGTGGCAACAATGAGGTCCCTCACTGCATTTTCTGGGAGTTTCTTGCTCTTTGTCACAATATTTTTGAACAGATCTTTTGAGATATTAGCGTCGTTCCTCCTTTGCTCGAGAGTGAGACCGAAGATAGTTTTCTGTTCAATGAGGTCGGGTACGTAGTTGGGGTCCATCTATAACAGTTTTACTTTCATTAGAAACAAGGCTTATAATTTTTACGAAAAATGTTCTTTATATTGTAGTTCTTAGAACTAGGAATCGAGACTATTCAGGTTAGACGAAAATGTATAGAATAAAATGACTTGTTAACAATTTTGCAACATTACTAAATCAGTATTACAGCAATTCACCTGCAAAACACAGTAGTTCCCTCCTTTTTTCTTCTTCAAGGTTTCCAAAGCCTCTGGAGTGTAGCCTGGTGCAATGATTCCATCGGAGACCTCCCTGGATATGATGCGGGCTGTGATGTGGTCGCACGTGTCGGACAGAGCCACGAAGTCCCCGAAGGAACTCATTCGGTCGGCGCCGCGGGCTCGAGCGTATGCACACGCTAGCGGTGTTAGAGATGACGCTAAGTCTGATACCATGCATACTGACGCCTAAGGACCAAACAAATATTATATTAGTTATCCACATACTAGATTCATACCTAAGAGCTATTTATCGATTATTATACTATATTTTACAATACGAACCTCCTCTGCACTCAAAGGTAGTCCAATAGCTGCCCCAGCAGGAGAAACATGCTTGAAACTTGCGGCTGCTGGAACACCTAAGGCTTCCTTCAGCTCCTTGACTAGCTGCCAAGCATTGAGAGCATCACATAAGTTGATGTAGCCCGGTGAACCATTTACTGTGGTTAACGGCAAGCGGTCACGGGTGGTGAATACTTGAGCTGGTTTCTGGTGTGGGTTCATACCTGGTAGAGAAAAATAAGTTCCAGTATAAAAAAAAATTGTTCATATTATGATTTTCTTTTTAAAAATCAGACAAAGTAACTGGGAATGGAGACAATGAAATCAAGATAGGTACTACAGTGAACTAAATGGCTACCTTAATCAATATTTAGTGTGATTTTAGCATGATTAAAAAAGTTATGATATATAGATATTACTAGCTGTTCCACGCGGTTTTACCCGCGTTCCCGAGTGATGTCACATGTATTATACATATAAACCTTCCTCTTTAATCGTTCTGTCTATTGAGGATACCGCATCAAAATGTGTTGCGTAGTTTAAAAGACCCAAACGCACAGACGGCGGGAAGCGACTTTGTTTTATACTATGTAGAGTTATAACCCACTAGAAATTCTTTACCTTGACCTAAAAAGTTAATGATAAATCATGATAAATTCTGCCGATAATGATAAACGAGGTGGCAATTACAGGTAACTTACCGTATCTCAAGGTTAACTGTGACTGTCCGCCGGAATACTGTTTGCGGAAATAGTCTGATATTGCGAGGTCATACTCCGATGTGTGTGTAAAGGCTTTTAGTGCCAGACGTTGCCTAAAATAAAATCAGCGTTACAATTTATGACCAAAAGGACTGTGTTACGTCATATTATTATGTACTAACTCCTAGCAAAACTGAAATATTTGATTTAAAAATTATTACCATCCTATTTCAATGATCAGACCTGTTGGAAACAATGAATGAAAATTTACAGAATTCAATAATAATGGCAGTGGAAGACTCAAAAGCCGTACGATTAAATATCAATCTTACCTCGTCTCCAAAGAGGTCTGATGATCTTTACTCGACTTGAGCTCACTGATAACCGTATCGTAATCACTAGGGTCGCAAATGACCGTCACTCTATCGTGGTTCTTAGCCGCAGCGCGTAGTAACGTCACTCCTCCAATGTCGACGTTTTCGACCGCATCAGCGATGGTCACGTCTGGCTTGGAAACAGTTTCCACGAACGGGTAGAGGTTGCACACAACCACGCTTATCATGTCGAACTTCTGGCGTTGCATGTCCGACTGATCGGCATCTGTAAGCCTGATAAAAAAATGAATAAAAGAAAGTGTGTTGGCTTTATATCTAGCAGTTGTTATGCACACCACTCTTATCAGGTTAATGTAGGATACAGGAGGGGGTGGCCAGGGTATTTCATTGCCTCTATCTACAATTATACCAGTCCACTGATATTAAAGTCAGACTATTCATTAGTATTAAATGCATTACTTGTAAAGGCTATTTGAATAAAAAAAGTAATTTCATTTGGCTTTATAAATATAGATAACATTTTACAAAGATGGGTAGGTATATTAAATAGGTTTTTTATACTAATTAAATAGAACATAGATGTCAAACTATTTCAGTTTTTTTATATATAAATAGGTACCTGGACAATATCCCAGCATGCACAGCAGGGTGCAATGACTTAACCCTTCCCCCAAGCATCTCCGGGGCTCCGGTAACTTCTGACACATCCCGGACAGTGAGACCAGCATTGCGTAAAGTGGTTGCTGTACCGCCACTTCCGACCAGTCCCAGACCAATATCTGATAGGCACTTAGCTAGAGGTAAGAGCCCGTTCTTGTCTGATACGCTGAGAAGGGCTGAGAAGATACAAAACATTTGGTAATTAATAATTTTGCAAGGATATAAGCAGATATATATAATAGAATAGTAATTTCATGCTACATTGGGCAACTAGCGAACTTTCAAACATTTGATATTCACTTCATTTGTGCTCACACACCAACTAGATTCATAATAATTATAAACCTAGTTTTATTGTAGGGAAACTTCAGAGCAAAGCTAAATTATCTTCACGAATTAAAATAAAATTATGGAATAATTTATATAAATTAAAGTACCATTTATAAATAGGATTCAATAATTTTGAAGTTGTCAAGATCTAATTGACCTATTTTTAACGGACTTCAAAAAAGGAGGAGGTACTCAATTAGTCTGTATTTTTTTTATGTTTGTTATTATAGTATAGTAATATAGAAAAAATTACCATTGAATCAATAGATGAATCTTTTATAAAAAAAAATTAACTAAACTATTCCATTCTGAGCTATCAAAATGTGTATTCATATCTTTTAGACCTCAAAATCTTAAATGTATGACAAACTATCTAAAAGATTTTTTTATTACATACCTAATTTTCCATTTGTCGCCATGTCTGTATCTTTTAAATTGCTTTATTGAACTAACGCTTTGAACCAATTGTCCACTAAGTCAGCACAACAATATTATTCTTGACCTCCTGCAGGGGTTCCTGATAACAACACACAACTTGTTTACTGTATATCTAGGGTTAACACAACAGAAATAATTAACTTACACAAGCCTATTGATAGAGAAAAAGAAGTACATTTTGAATAAGAATAATAACAGCAGTGTACATTGGCAAGTTACATGATGCTTTGATGTAATTTGTTATAAGTTATTTGGAGTACAGAGATGACTGACACAAGCTTGACTAGCATTGGATACTACCTACCTGTGTGTATATGTGATTAACTACAATATAGACACCATAAAAAATATAAAGGTTGTGTCAACCCTGACTCAAATGGTTACGTCAATGTTGTGATGTAAATAATATAAATATTACAAAGATGGTGGCAAACAACTTCTACAAATAAATAACTGATAAGGTAGAAGTTATTATTGCTAACATAATAATAGTAAGACAACTGAACTGTATTCTTTTGATAAAAACTTCTCTTTAAATAAATATAAAGAGATATTATAGTCAAGCAAGTTTTTAATATGTGATTGGATAGGCTTACATTTGAAAGAATTAAAACGTTCACTTTACTGATAAATAAATACTTACCTCCAGTAAGTAAAGGAATCATTAAAGTATAAATAATTCTAATGAGAGAAGGCATCTAACTATTGTATTGCAAACAATGAGTAATTAATAATTCATTAGTTCCAATTCCATTCATGCATCTACTGTGCATCATTGGGACAAAACGCAAAAATATGCATTAACCCCATAACTAGAGAGTATGTGCATTGTGCAAAATCTGATGTCTAGTTATAAGGTTCTTTTTACCAGCTTTTTGCAAGATATTAGTAAATATTTTTGCTTCATACTCATAAATTTATACATAGATAACTTTTTGTCTGAAATCTGAGTTTTACCAACCATTTAATGCTTTTTAGAATTAAAATAATACATCCTTTTCCATGCTATATACATGCGAAATTTCACCATGATTGATTTGTGCTATTAAGGCACCAAACTAATATGAAATTTATGTAGAGAAATAATGTTGTATAATATAATATTGGCTATCACAAAAACAGAGATCCTAATGCATTTATATGTATGTTAAGTGCGTGGGAATCATAGTTGACGGGCCGGTTGGTGTGGTGGGTTGATTAGATATCCGGTATATCATGTCACATGTTGTGGGTTTGATTCCCACCCAAGATAAACATTTGTATGCATGAACAAGTTTCTTTGATCTGTCTGGATGTACATATTATTTTTCTGATTGCCATAGTACACGCAGTGCAAACTCAGACCAACAGGATAAAATAACAGTGTGTCAAGAGTACATATCCTAGGACATATTTTATTTATAACACAACTGTGTGATGTGGTTATGAGGACCTCTAACCCGGAGATACATTTCCTCATTAGTATATATAGGTTAGTTAAATAAGAATTATGGTAAAAAAACAATATCACTATCGGTAAGTGTTGCAGTCAATTTATTGGACTTAGAACTATATTATGGCGGACCATTTAGCATTTAAGTAACCTTGCCCATCCGTGTGATGAACTGAAAACGCGTTGACCTTAAGCCATGAGTTCCCTGGCCTAAAAAGACATGTGGTTCATGTACTCAATCCAAAAGTACTTACAAAGTATAAATATAATGATATAAGATTATTACCCGTCGTTCAATGTCTTTCCTGAAACGAAGATCGAAATGCCGTGTTTTATTCTTAGATTCCACTGTCACAATAGGTATGAAATAAACCATAAATCCACCATGAATGTCCTCTTCGTCCTACATAACCTGCAAAATCAATTTGAATTCAAAATAAAAACAAAACTATTAGTAAGTGTCGCCAGCACTGAATCAATTCCTGTGAATTAACGACATTAAGCAAAGTCATAAAATATAACAATTGCAAATTAATGTTTAAGTTAATATGAAATTTAGAATTTGATAACTTATATAAGTTGTATTGCTACATAAAAGGTTATAATATATAATTAAAACCTAATCAAATCTGAAATGTTTTTGGTATTACCAGTAAGAGAAATAGTTCTTCAGATTTTTTTTTAAATATTTTTTTTTTACCATTATAATGATTTGTGCTCTTAAAAGTGGCATGGTTCTGTTGATCTTGTGATATTTAATTTCAGCTTATTTGTATTTTATTGTTATTATGTCGCAACCTACAGCTTCCAAACCTGTTGGCAAAAGTTGGCGAGAAATAAATCAAGAACGGAAATCTTTGAAACGACAGCGCAATGAAGAGAAAATCGTCAAACGTGAGAAGAAAATAGCTCTTGAAAAAGAAACTGAAGATAAGGTTAAAGACGAAGTTGAAAAGGAGAAAAAGTACTCTGAAATATCCACTATTAGTATTGCTGTACCTGGCTCAATATTGGAGAATGCACAGTCAGCGGAGCTACGGACCTATTTAGCAGGTCAGATAGCAAGGGCTGCTTGCGTTTTCTGTGTTGATGAAGTGATTGTTTATGACGACGTAGGAGATAAAGTAGACACGAAGAAGTCTAAACTGGAAGTTATAGACGGCGTCAAAGTTGCTCGTAAAAGCTGTGTGCAGCTAGCTCGAATTTTGCAGTACCTTGAATGCCCTCAGTACTTGAGAAAACATTTCTTTCCAATCCACAAAGATTTGGAATTCGCTGGACTTTTGAACCCGTTGGATGCACCACATCACCTGAGACAGTCAAATGATTTCAAATTTAGGTTAGTATTAATAAAACTAATCAGAAGTAATAATATAAATTCTCTACAAATATCAATAATGTGTATTAGTTCTAATATCAAGTAGTCTCTAACTTTTTCTCATGGATTATTATGTTTAAATTATATTAATTTCAGAGAAGGCATTACTATGAACAAGAAAGTGAAGCCAGGCAGAGGTTCCCAAGTTAATGTTGGCTTACTCCAAGATGTGTCAACAGACAAGTTACTGAACCCTGGTATCAGAGTAACTGTTAGAATGTTACCTGCAATTGAAGGGGGTAAGAAGTTAAAAGGCAAAATAGTCAGTCTGACAACACCAAGAGCTGAGACAGGAGTGTATTGGGGTTACACTGTCAGAATTGCTAATAACCTGAGTCAAGTTTTTACACAGAGTCCCTATAAGGATGGGTAAGTAAGCTTAAAAAATAAGTTATTTACAGTCTAAGATTTCAAAAGTATAAAATAAAATGCTTGAATGATTGTGATAAGATTTTTAAACAAATGTTCTATTTTTTTAAAGATATGATTTGACAATTGGCACATCAGACCGAGGAACACCAATTGATGACTTAACTGAAAAAGAGCTCAAATACAATCATGCTCTTATAGTATTTGGAGGTCTACATGGTATTGAAGCAGCTCTTGAAAGTGATGAACAATTGAATGTTGAGGAAGCTAGTTTACTTTTCAATAATTACATCAATGTCTTGCCACATCAAGGCTCTCGGACAATCAGGACTGAAGAAGCTATACTTGTTACTCTCACTGGGCTCAGATCAAAACTAAAAGCAAATAATGAGCCAATGGTTTTTAAAGAGACTGGCATGATTGCAAGCAGCTCCATATTTCCAGTTTCTAAAGTATCATCAGATCATTCGGCTATTGACAATAAGATAGATTTAAGCAGATTTGATTAAAACATTAAAAACATCAACCTTTTTATTTCATTAAACCATTATAAAAATATACTTTGGAAGACTTATGCCACACTAGGAATGTCTCTTTACCTATCTACAAAGAACTTAATTAATTTATTGTTTGTCAATAACTTGCTGGACTGTGTCACGAAGCAGTCTTATGGTAGCTGCCTGATCTTGAGCTCCAATAACTCCTGTTCCTGAGACAATCATGTTTGCTCCAGCCTGTAAAAGCCACAATAAGAAAATACTTTAAAAATTTCAGTTTGAGCTATGTAGCATGAATTCTCAATCTTCATCATCAATATGAGAAAACTTATTGATAATATCTGCTGATTTGTAAATTGCACAGAAGCTTTTGTAGTTACCTATGAAATTAACTAACTAATTAAGATGAAAGTTATTATTTCAATATGTATGACACTAAATTATACTTACATTAGCACAACAGCTTATGGTGGCAGGGCCAACTCCACCATCCACTTCTATGTTTAAAAGTGGGTAATGTTCCCTCAAATATTGGACTTTTACCATCTGATCCTCCATAAACTTCTGTCCTCCAAAACCTGGCTCTACAGTCATTATAAGTACCATGTCCGACATGGATATATACTTTTCTACATCTGATACTGGAGTCCCTGGTTTGATTGCCACTCCTACCTGAATAGTGTTATTTATTAATGATAAGACTTACATTTAGAAATAAATGAAGGCA
The DNA here is from genome assembly GCA_907165245.1 of Habrosyne pyritoides. Classification (NCBI taxonomy): domain Eukaryota; kingdom Metazoa; phylum Arthropoda; class Insecta; order Lepidoptera; family Drepanidae; genus Habrosyne; species Habrosyne pyritoides. The sequence goes on along the minus strand of OU015593.1, from coordinate 9,427,218 downwards.
TAGTGGACAGTACATATGTCAACATAGTTGTAATAGAAAGCAATAATCTTACCTACATATGAAAAAAGCATAAAATGTATTTCTTTAATCCTTTTGATAATTGCAGCTCTCAAGTGAGGACTCAAGTATATATACTTTGCTACGAATTGTATATTTACCTTCATTCCATTTTCTTTTATTTTTCTACAAACATTTTCAACATTTTTCACAGGTTCAATATGGAATGTATATTGATTAACACCAGCATCAGCCATTGGTACTATCCACTGTAATAAATAAATATTTTTTTGTTATAAATTGAAAATTGTGGAAAATTCATAACCATGTATTCAGTTTAAGCCCTCGGAAGGCACTTTTAAAGGTCAAATTTAAAGTTACTGAAGCTACTACCAGTTCGGAAGTCAGGAAGCTAATAACATCACCAAAGTTTTTATTTCGAGCCAGTTCAAATTTAAATAAACTAAACAAAATTAACCTGTTCAGGGTTTGAAACCATCATATGGGTTTCAAAAAATGCATCTTTGATCCTCGATCGAAGGCACTTCACTATAGGATGACCAAAGGTTAAATTAGGGACGAAGTGGCCATCCATTACGTCCAGATGTAAATAGTCCGCTCCATTATCAAGTAATTTCTGAGATTCATCAAATAATTTAGATAAATCCGAATTGAGGATGGACGGACCTATGAGTGCTTTTAAGTTACGGCTCATTTTTTATTTTTATTAAACTGGAGCGTTAACACAGGCAGGCACGTTGGCTAGAAAAAAAACAAAAGTTTAGACATAAAAATGTGGATGCTAAACTATTGTAACATACTTTTGCAAACTTAAAAAAAATTGCTACCTACTTAAAACTATTTCTTATCAAATTTAAAAGCATGCAAGTTTAGGAAGAAATATCTAGATCGAACTTTGTGGCATTTCCGTCTGGGTAAAAAATACTCAAGTGTCACAGAATCCATGTCTTTGATTGTGATTTGACTTACTAATGATGTGAGTGAACATAATTTGTAAGTAGTGGAGGTTTTCTTCGTAAGTTCGGTAAGTAAGGTGCGTATTTGCAATTTTGAGGAATTACCACACGCAAGTTTTTTTGGTATTTATTTATTTACTTTATTAGATAGAACTTACCGTATTATTAAAACACAAATTTCTAGGTTACCGTACTTTTTTTTGGCGCAATTTATGACGTTCCATTTTATGTAGTTTTAATGTGTGTTACGGCTAATTATTTTTAAAGTAACAGCAGGTCACTTACCAACATCTCTTTCTGTGGGCAAATTCAAGCTGAAGGAATTGTTTTTGTAACATAAGATTGACAGGGAAGCAGATTTGCTTCCCTGTATAGGGTCCCAAAAATATATTGGTGGTTTTTCTATGGAATTAACGTTTCGATGAGCAGATTCCGTATCGCGAACGAAAAATATTTAGATTCATGTGTTCGCTTAGTGAGTAATGATTTTTTAACCAATATCATAGCTGTCGAAAGAAAAAAAACGTAATCTCGTTTTTGAAAGCAGTTAAGCCAAAACATAAACTTTCAAAGTGACAATTAGTGGAACTGGGCCGCAAGTTTCGGTGTATTTTTGTTCTCAATTAAATTGACAACATTTACTTTATAATTTAAATGTTACCTATGTATGGTAAACGACATGAATCTGATCGGTTATTTTTTGTGTAAATCGGAACGTGTCAAGTTCAATCAAGGGCAATGTTTTGAGCACAGGTTTCGGTATAAAGCAAGTACCAAACTTCCAGCGCGAAATAAAATAAATAGATTTATTTTAGAGATATGGTAGGCAAATATATCTCTTACAGTGCAACAATAATTTCCCAAATCATATTCTACCGTTCATCAGGCTTCCAGTCTACTTCTGTATTTGTTTTATGTCGGCAAATTCTCGGTACCCCTGCTTGTGACCCTTCAACGGCACTCCAGGGTTTCGCGAAACACCTAGTAGGAACCGCTACTCTAGTATGTACCTAATAGTAGGTATCTGTCTGTGGTACAGGAACATTCATTTGTATATGCTTCGGTTTTTCCCTCAGATTGAAAAATACTTTGTGCTTTGGCCCTTCAAGCCTGGTATCAAATAGGTGAGAAAAGGGGTAATATTCAATAAACTTGTTAGACACATACAGTATATACAGCATTGATTTTTGTATGTTTTGCTTTTACCTAATGTACAGTATAAAGCAAAGTCGCTTCCAAAGTACGCTTCGATCTTTTAGACTACGCAACGGATTTTGACGCGGTTTTCATCAATAGACAGAATGATTCAAGAGGAAGGTTTACGTATATACTTATATCACTCGGGAACACGGGTAAAACTGGACAGCTAGTCAATAATAATTCACATACTTATAGAGTCATGAGTACCTACATAGATACAGTATTTACCTACTTACCTATATTGTGTCATCTTATTTACAGCCATCTCGATTTCATACTACTACATTAACCTTAAGACAATTTTTATTATCATGTTTATTTTGAAAAATGTGTTGTTTATTTTATGTTTATTATACAGTGCACTACTAAGCAATTGTACAGATTATTGCAGTTCGGAGTATTGCAACAATAGCAAACAACATACATTATGTAAATTTCAGGTACGTTTATGGGTATCCAAATGCAAATAACGTTTTGTTCCGTATCAAATTATATCATAAAGGTATGAAGATTTAAATTGCCGGTGATTATTATTAACAAGGCATGCAATGCGTAGGTACTTATAATGACTTAGAATTATATGAAAGAAATTGGAAATGTAATATTTACGGTCAATTTATGTACTATACGTAGCTATAACAAGTTCACGCATTTCATTGATCAATAGGAAGCTGACGATAGTCTGGGTCGCATTCCAAAAATAATGTTATTTCCATTCGACGTTACGTAGGTACTATTTTACTCTTTGTGACCTTTTCCAGGTAAAAGTTAGGTATTATTTTTACCCTTTTCATTATTGATATTTTGAAGTTAAATAGAAATTGCGCCATAACGTAAGATATTAGTAAATATTATTAGAATATGTATATATTATGTTTCAAACCGCACGTGGCATCAGTCTCATGCACTGAATGAATAGGTACATTTTAGGTATATGTCTCACCGGAAATGTGTCAGCCTGTGCTGTCAGCGATATGACTGATGTATGCGCATCTTCAGTTTATTTATTTCATTTATTTCAGTCAAATGGCCCTGCACGTCATTGCATTGAGTTCGAAAAAACGATAACGAATGAGACTGTCAAGAAATCGGTTTTGGACAAAATAAATAGTCGAAGAAATAAGGTTGCTTCTGGCGAAGTCCGGTCTTTTCCACCTGCAGCAAATATGATGAAAATGGTTCTTTTACTTCTGATATATACTTAATTTTGTACTAGGTACCTGTCCACCGCGGTATTATCTGCGTTGTCAGACTAAAAGGTATTCCGTGTAAAGCCGATCCCCAGCTAATATTCTCCCTTTTTGCCATTTCCGTTCTGTAGTTTCGAAGATTATCTTGTTCAAATTAATAGGCAGACATTAAAAAAACATCTACCTATCATTTATTCATTTAAATATAAACACATTTGCTCTACAGTTTCATTATATATGTAGGCATAGTACCTACTACTTACATAAAATAATCTACGGCAAAGTTGGTTCAGACTGTAAAGTGGACTACTTATACGGTAGGTATGTTAACTTTTGACCTTTTCCAACAGGAATGGGATAATGAACTGGAAATTTCGGCACAACGTTGGGCAAATCAATGTGTTCACCATAGCGTACCCGATGTAACAGACGCATGTCGTGATTTAGGTTAGCATTGAATCTACACTTATTATAAATACTTATGTAACAATTTTTATCTGTGGCTTTTTTAATCTGTCCAATATAAGAAGTTCCCCTTTGACGTATATGAATGTTATAGATAAATGAACCCTCTTTCTTTGAGATAAGGTTCATTTAGATCATCATACATTTAGCCGTGGGGTCAATAGATGAACCTTATTTCTAAACTAATGAAGTTGATTTTTCAATGCCGTTCTTAAACGTCAAAAGGGAATTCTTATAGTAGACAGACTATAGTGATGTTTTATATAACATTATTTCACTGTTTCCAAGTATTATAGGCTATGCTTATTATATTCATAAACGCGTGTAAAACTGCGAGACAAAAGCTAGGTTTTTTTTAGCTTTATTTTAAGCGAAGCTGTTTGTAACATATTCGATTACAGCACTCATTTCACGCATGAATTTATTATTGATGTTAAATTAATGCTTCACGTAGGAAAGTTTGTTACAAATAATCGACCGTCTAATCTGAACTATGATATGACAGTAACCTATCAATTTACTGATGAATATTATTAATTTATTTTAATATCATTAATAATGCTTGAATAAACCGTGTCTAAACCATTTTACATCATTTACCACTTTTTGAAAGATAAAAGAGTATCTAATCACTACGTTTTACGTATTAGAATAGTTATTGAAACTCGGAGTCAATCTCATAGTAGTTGACGAATGAGTTTGTTCGATTACTGCAAGAAAGTAGCTGTGTGCATGTCTCCACTAGCCTGTTTTGTTTTGGTCAATAAGGTTCAATATATAAGCTTCTATTTATTTATAGCTAATACTAGCTGACCCCGTGGTTTCACCCGCGTTCCTAAGGGATGTTACATATGCTCGGGTAATAGTTTATGTGAATTCAGACTATAATCTATGTGCCAAATTTCATCCAGATCCGATCTGCCGTTCTGGCGTGAACGAGTAAGAAACATCCATGAAACATTCGCATAATAATAATAATAGTAGGAAGTTTCAAAGCATTGAAGTGTATTCAGCCTCAAATAAATTTTCGGCGTGATGTTTCTGTCACTGTTTGGAATATTTACTTATTTTGACAATCTATTACTTAAATTATGAGGTAACGGACATGCAATCGATTATTAAAAATGTATTAAAGCGTAGGTATGCTAAATATTAGTATTTTTCTATTCTAATTAAAACATATTATTTATTCGACGCTTGTTTGTCTCGCTTTTGCATTTTTAATTAATACAATTCAACTATCAATTTCTGTATGATATTGAAACCCTTGAACGTACAACGTATACGTATTTTTTCCAGCATACGCTTTTAAAGTAATGATTTATTTTTGTATTTATGCAGAAATCATTGCGATTTTGTGAATTGTTTTCACAAAATTTGACATGGAGATAGCGGATTTTAAGTTGTTTGTTTAATTAATAGTCAATCTAATTTACTAATGGAAATATGACAGTCAACGGCAGTTATGTTATATTAGTTTAACCACGTTTTTGTAGGAAAAGTATTCGTTGGTCAAAATATAGCAACGATTTTCGGAGAATCACCAGGATTGAGTCCAGCCATTTTAGTGGACGTGTGGTTCATGGAACTATTAAATACAAACGCAACCGTTTTATTTAATTACCAACCGTAAGTTGAGCAACATTACATTTAGTAGACTTAGAATTTACTTAATGCATACGATTATAAGAATATTGTATTGCGACCCTATTTCTGAGATTACACCGACCGGTGGTGTATGGATTTGTTTCATTGAAGCATAAAAAGTAGTTGATATAACTACAAAAAATAATAATGATGTAATAAAATGAATATTTTGTGTATGTTTTGTATCTTCCTATGAGTAACAAAATTTCAAAGATTTATAAAAAATTAACAATTGTATTTAAAGTGCCAGCCATTACAACAAAGTAACCTTAGTACGAGTAGGTATGTTTCAGAACTTAGGGTCATATTAATACAAGAGCATGTAAACAGTTCCTCTACATGCAGTCCATCTGTCATGTATTGATGAGCCTGAGAGCTCTTGTAACTGTTGATAGCAGGGTCGTATTTAAATTGGAGGCCCTGGGCATTAGCATAATGGGGCCCCTAGACTATGCTATGAGAGTTAAGATCGCGACACACCGATCCGTTTGACGACATGATCTGACGCATGCGTTCTCTGTAACCCCTGGCCGTCCAACGGCTTCCATTCCTTCCGAACTAGGAGGCCCCATGGATCGCGGGGCCCTGGGCACATGCCCAAAGTGCCCAATGGGTATGAAAGCCCTGGATGGCAGCAGGGCGCGTTTGTTTTGGACGTTGGCAATGCCAACAACTTGTGCCTTTTGGTTGGGGTATAGTTGTTCTTAAGTGGTTATGAATAATGAGTTCGTCACGATTGCGACTTCTCTCCATAATTGTATACCTAATATCCCATTATTTCAGAGATAGTGGGGTAGGTACATTAGAGAATAAACTACGAAAAGTTTTCAAGTTGAAAACTGAAACGATATAAGCCCCGCGTAATAGTTGTATCATGAACCCTCCATCCGTGAATCCAACTTGTGCTTGCCTAGTCTTTACTATATACCTATGATTTCTATGAATTAGAATTCATGAAAACTACGATTTTCCTTTCTATATAAATATTATTTGAAACATTTCAGGTCAGTTAGCGTTGGCGCTTCTCACTATCATTATTTTTCACAACTTATATGGGCTGCATCTAATAAAGTCGGGTGCGGCGGTACCAAGTTTAAAGTAAATAGTTTATGTAAAACAATATGTTTCTACTATATTCTTTATGTTGTTTTGATCTTATGAATAATATATTGTTTCTGCAGGAGCGTCTAAAAGACGATGGAGAGAGGAATAGAACTATTTACAGACTAGTCTGTAATTTTGCCCCAGGTGGTAATCTTTATAATGAATCAGTCTACGTAAAAGGTTTGCCATGTTCCCAATGCCCTCTTGGTAGTATTTGTGACACTGGTTACCGATCGCTATGCAGTAAGCACATAGACATAAAACAGTCTGAAGTTAAAATTGTATTGGATGAAAATAATTACAACAATAGTGCTACTATGCTAGATGCAACAGAACAAATGAGCGATCATGTCACAAAAAATTATCAAACCATACCTGGAATACATTTACTTAATGATAGTTTCAATGAATCTCAAGAAAGAACACAAGTATCATCACCAGGAATTATAACAGAAGATGAAAATTATATACCATTTGACTATTTCTCACATTCACATGAATATTCAAGACATACAATCGCTACGACCACAATTAAAGCTGATACTTGCAAAGATATGGTAGCAGTTGATAAAATTATAGAATTATTGAAGAAAAAGTTGAGTAACGATCCAGTTCTGAAAGAATTACTGTTTTCTAATTCATCGGGGGAAAATGTTAATTTAGATAGTAGTTATACCGACTCTAGTGTAGCGGCATTTGTCAACAGAATTTATAGTAAGAAAATACCTTCCACTACAACGAAACTACCTGAACGTGACTATCTAAATTCTACGCTCCTCGTTGATTTAGTTGAAGCTGTAATATTTAGAAGTGGTGGTATGTATTCTAACCTTAATCCTAACCTACATCTACTTTAGACCTGTGTTCATAAACGAGGTTTAGCCATAGCAGTGGTTTATGGACACACGCTTTTTTTATACACACAGAATGTGAATGATGATGTTTGACACTATGATAACACTATTAACGATATAGTTCTGTTTTTTAGATAAAATTCCGGATTCGGATGCAATTGAACAAACAACACATTCTATAGGAGTTAATCCAATAAAGATTCAAGCTGAACTTGCAGAAATAAAGCCAAATCAGGATTTCACAGGACATTATTTCTTCCCTGAAGACGATATTGAGGAGACCAGTGTTGAAACGACAGACTCATATTACGATAATACTAACTTGCCCGTGTCTGACATGGTATTAGAAATAGAGGATTTAAGAAAAAAATCGGAGACGAAAGATTTTTTGTATGAAATTCTCGAATCAGATTCTGTTACTGAAAGTACAACTACAATGCATTTATTATCACCTGATGATATGAAAATGTACAAAGTAGGGTATAAAGTAATGAAAAAGTTTTTGAAAGGTATTGAAAACAGTGTTCATGATAAAATTGTTAAAGGATGAATGTAACAAGCACTCGCATGTAACTATTTTCTAAATTACAATTAATAAGTGGAAAACAATTATTCGGTTACAGGGGTAGATAACAACATGAGTGAATCAGAATATCATTCAATTAAAAAACGAAATTATCAAGAGCACCCATTGGACATGAATCATCGTCGTTACACAAAAACCAGTAGCAATAAATATTTCAACGAAAGAAATTACAAAAATAATGCGAGACCGAAACAATCAAAGGAGAGATTTGTGACCCTTTATAAATCTGGCGAGGAAAATTTTGTCATTAAATACAAGTTTTTGTTACGGAGAATAGCGACAGATTTAAAAGAATTGAAACTTAACCAAAAGTTTGATTGTGCTCGTAATTGCTCAGTCAAGTGTTTATATACATTCTTGGTATTATTTTTAGTATTTTTTCTTTAAAATGTATAAACACTTAAATAAATCAGTTTTTCTCAGAGGTTATGTGTTTTATTTGATTAAAATGTAATAATTGTTTTGGTTGGTTTTGACTTAATTTAGTAGAACAATACAAAATATCAAAAATAACTTAAAAACAGTACAATTTTGTTTTTCCGGTGTACCATTACATAAACACTTTCCTGATTTGTATGAATATATGTTGCTTTCCCATGTTTTCATTATATTACGTAAGACTAAGTTGTAAAGTTCAACGTAAGACACATGGTTATTAACTTTTCGATTGTTACTTTTATCCCTTTTTGTTCTTGTATTTTTATTGTAACAGACGCAGCCACTTTCTTTATCATACGATTTAGTAACAGTTTTATAAATTACATCAGACGTGGATGGTGGAGTATTAACGTAAGCTTCTTGATAACCAATATTCGCCTCAGTTGCTTCTCGTTCGTCAGAATTTCGTCTGTGGACATTGAGAGAGCGACGTTCACAATAATCCTCATCAGCAATAGTTGTTAATCTAGTTTTTGCGGTGCTCTCTCTCTCGGTAGTTTGTTTATTTCTATTCATAAACTCACGAGTACAAGTTGAAGTGCGTGTACAACCATCAACATAACCCCATGGGGTGCGTGACCCTATGCCCCCAAGTCCAACTCCACCCCCACCCCCACCTCCACCTCCGCCACCGCCTCCGCCTCCACCTCCACCAATAACTTCTCCATTTTGGTTGGTCTGGGTATATCCTGTCCAAGTACATGTTTGTTTACGAGTACAGTGCTTCTGTCGTACATATGGAGTATTCATAATTACTTCACCTGTAGTTACTTCACTTGTAGTTGCTTTTGCAGTAGTTGTTATTATAGGAGTTGTATTTTTAGTTCCATTTGTCATGGCGTTTGCATTGGCTTGACGCCTAGCATCATAATCTAATTCCTTGAAAGTAGTTAATTTTCTTAAATGCATCAATTCTTCAAATGATAAATACTTTTCTGTGACATGATCTCTTTGATTATTATTTAACGAAAGTATTTCTTTGGATGTGATTGTTATCGGTTCCATATTTATTGACGCTTTTGTAAAAGCCACAGTTGTCCACTTAGATTTTTTATTTCTTTTGTTATTTAGTATTGTATATCGAATAGCTTTTAGCTGCATGGGATCTATGTGACTGAATCCATCCATTTGCCAAAATGGCTTGATTGTATGGATTTGGTCTTCGGGTTCTCGTTTTTTCCTCTCACTGGAAGCAAATGAATCATATAAATAGTCACGATCTCGATCATTAGACTTTGGATAGTCGATTATATCTGTTACCTGTTTCAGATTCTGGTTTGATATGATATGTCCATTATTATTTATTTTTTCAAATGAATTATCAGTTTTAGTATCATCTGAAAGTAGTGTGTAATCGTGAAGTACTTTCTTATCACCACTACGCATTCCCATATTAGGAAATAAGTCATAGTAGTGTAATTCAGTGGGTTTTATGGTTTTATCCTTCAATACATCGTCTTGTTTTCTCATCGCTTTACGACAGTTCATTAGAGAGCAGCTGGTGCTCACATGGTCACATTTGATATTATGATTACACGGTAGTGGCGTTGAACATGGAGTCGTTGGGCTATTACATGGGCAAATTAAATGAGGACATATATGACGCGAAGTTGGAATTGGACATGGTACTGGTGTTAGTGGAATTGGGGGGTTGCATTTGACTGTTTGTTGACAGCATTCTTTATTGTGTCCTCTTGTACATTGGTCATCTTTACATCCACTCGGTGAACAAAAAGTTCTCCCCGGAACTTGTACTTTTCGAGTACATTGGTCACTTGGGTATTTTTTTCTCAAATCTTGATTGGAATAGGAACTCAGTGATTCGGTTGTATAATCGTACCTTCTATAATTTTGATCAGTTTTATCATTTTTGGTTCCTGCAAAATCATTCCTTTGACTGTCGAAGCCGTGATATACTCTTGAATGTCCTCTTTCAAGTTCAAATTGATGGGATCCGTATTTTTTTGAATGATTTGATGGATTATCCCAGTCATTGGGAGCTTGTGTTGGCGGTACACGTTTCAAAGCACCTGCAATGTAGATAGACAGATACAGAATAATAATTCATTTACATGAAGGTGAATAAATAGTTACTGGTAATCGTATTTAGATCATACTCACCGTGAGCATTATTTAAAAAGACATGTCTCGTTTTCTGATACCTTTGATCGCTGGATATATTACTGTTTAAATTTATTTGTTTCAAGTTATTGCGAATAGGATCTATTTCGTGCTTCAATGAGTTGTTTGATAAATTAAGGATCCTAAGTAAACTGTTCACTGAGGGACGTTGCGATGTAAATTTTCTCACTGTAAGCAAACGATATGATTAATTATCTGCATAATGAAAACCTGTTGACAAATTAGATACAAATTTCAAATTACCATTTTCGTTACTTTCATAATTACATAGTCCTGAGAATATCTCGTCTGATATCATGCTTTGGGGACACTGAGTGCCTGGTAATCCTATCAAATAAACTGGTTTGCCATGAATGTTTCCTTTCGAAGCGAAGTTACAAACAAGTCTTTCGACCATTTGATTTTTGGAAACTATCTGAAATTAACCGATGAATTTATTGAATTAGTTGGTCTAAATACCACTACATAGTATAAAATAAAGTCGCTTTCTCTGTCCCTATATCCCTATGTACGCTTATATCTATAAAACTACGCAACGGATTTGATGCGGTTTTAGATAGAGTGATTGAAGAGGAAGGTTTTTATGTATAATACTTGTGACATCCCACGGGAACGCGGGTAAAACCGCGGGGGACAGCTAGTATATAGAGTCATAGAGTAGTAGAGCTCTTAGTGCAGAGTTCGTCCGGGGAAGTACTACCACCTTACCCATTTCCGCCGTGAAGCAGTAGTGCAATTGTATTACTGCTGTGTTTCGGTTAGAAAGGTAAGGGGGCCGGTGAAATTACAGGCACATGAGACTTAACAACTTCACGTCTCAGGGTCGACAACGCATTGGCGATGCTCCTAGTGTTGCAAATGTCCATAGGCGGCGGTGACCACTTACCATCAGGTGGACCGTCTGCTTGTTTGTCGGCCCAAGTGGCATAAAAAAAAAAAGTATACTTATATAATGGCAATTTTATTATATTTAAGATGTTTACATAGAATTTTGCTTTGCCACATCCAACGAGTTCCGTATCTGCCCAAATAAGTTGAGTAAAATGATTTGTTTTGTAGTCTCGGGATCTGAAATTAGAAGTTTATCAACATCACGCGCATCTATGCTTTTCTTACAAATATCTATACTAATATTAAAAAGAGGAATGATTTGACTGTTTTTTTATTTGTTTGTTTTCATTGCTTAGGCTCTGAAACTACTGGACCGATTTGAAAAATTGTTTCACCATTCGGAAGCTACACTATCCCCGGGTGACATAGGTTATATTATTATATTATTTATTATTATTTTATTTCATATATTAATTTTGTGTAGGTATATATTTTGTTGTATGTATTATTAGTATATTAATATTTATTAGTTTATTAAAATATTTTACTATATGTATTAGGATTATCAAAATATTCAAGAACTCTATGTAAGTATTTAGTAAGCAACACCACCCATATTATTATTTGTTTCCTATTACCCTAGGTTGCCTGGAAGAAATTGCTTCAGCAATAAGGCCGCCTAAATTGTTTGCACTTATAATATTTGTAAAACACTTTTTATTTAATTTTCTCTGTATGTGGTGTGAACAATAAAGCATATTTGTATTGTATTGTATTGTATTGTTATATTATATTTTCAAAGAAATTAGAGATCCTTACTGAAACTCCGATAATATATCCCAAGGTGTATAGAAATTACCTAACAAATCCTTAGGTCGCGTGCGCTGCGAAAATTATTTGGAAATGAAATGAAATGAGATAGAAAGAACAAAATAATGTAACATGCGTCGGGAACGCGGGTGAAACCGCGTAGGACAGCTAGGTAAAAATATACTTACATGTTATAGTAAGAGATACTTCCGGTGTATTCCAGTGTCTGCATAAACCATATTTCTACAAAACTCTTTACGGTAAGTCCCGGGGTAAGTCCGGAAATGGTAGCTACACTTTGACCGACACTCATTTCGGCTATAATTATATTAAAAGAATCATTAAATATTTTTTGTTAATAAAAATTTATCTGCTAAATAAAAAATAAAAAAATGACACGAGCAGCCGTATAAGGACTTTCCGCTCAATATCAACATTTAAGCGCACAAATGTTTATGTTACAATCAAGGACCAAATTTTAAATAAAATAAAAAAATATTTTTTCTTTTTTGGTTGTATTATGTTTTGTGTATATGAATAAATAAATAAATTTATTCCATGAAGCTAATTTAACTTTATGGTCTCAGAATATGGTCTTGCCTAAGTCTCTGCATTGGTCCTCTTTATCCGGTCGCAAAGATTCGTCACATTGGTCGACCCACCGCTGGGCGAAGGTGGCCAGTTCTGCGGACCATCTCTGAAAAATAAATAAACATATGGTCATATAAGTAAAGAGTAGGAGAGGTAAAGTAAATGGTGGTCACTTGACCTTATAACTTTTAGAATTTATAAATACATATATATAAATAATTTATTTTTCACGAAAATTAAAAAAAGTAAGACCAAAAACAATCAAATGAATTTAATACGACTTGAAAACTTCTGTAACTTGAGCATTGTTTTAAAAATTTCTATAGACCCTTACAATTTTTCTCATGTTGGCTGCTTGTGGAAGTGTCTTAGAGCCGCCTACTGCTATGAAATTTCTTCTCTCGTTGATTCTACTGACGATATCAATAATATCATCGTTTGTTAGTAGCGCTGAGTTATCATAAGCTTTACAGAGATGAGATGGGCCTTGAGTCTGAAATTTATGGTAAAATAAAAAAGTTGCATTAGAATTATCCAAATAAAACAGACAAATCGTCAAAGGCAGGGCGATTGTGTAATGCTATCGGAATCGTCGTTGCAGACAATTTCGTAGTACAATGACAATGTTACGATTTCTAATTATTATAGACTACGGGTCTAAATCCTGTAACTGACAGGGGTCGCCTCAAGGGAAACCAGTCGTCGTCAAGCTGGTCTAACTTGACGATCATTCAGATGGTTCATACAATTAGGCAACATATAAAGCTATAATAATTCGTCTATAATAACTAGAATGAATTCGAGTCGTGAAACCTTAAAAACATTAGTTACGATTTTTGTCCAACACGCGCCCCGAATCATCAATCTATTATGAAATCGGCTTCATCATCGAATCCAAGAGAGTTACCCAATCCAGGCCGTCTGATTGTTCCATAAAATAGTTTAATCAGATACTGAACTGAACGAACTATTGCAATACACCTATAATAAAAACTGGAGATTTGAAGAATATTTCAGCACTGAGTTTCAATAATAATAAGCAATTAAAATAATTCACATAGCTAATTAGTAGTTAATTGCTTACTGTGTATTTACAAAGTGTGTGGTTAGGACATATTCCACAGTATTTCTCAGGGCAGGCAGAGAAGACGTTAACGCAAACGAATAATACAATTAATTTTACAATTATCATAATAAATTAATATCAAAATATAGAACTACAATCAAATGACATTAAACAATAATCATACATAGCCCAGTGGAATATCTTGATGGCTCAGACTGTCAATTACAATGAAGTATTTCGTATTACTTGGTTATGTTTTTTGTGTTTCACATTTTAGTCATTATTATTTACTTAACAGACGTAAATAGCGTTTCTGCGGGAGAAAAAAACACGAGGGATAGATATAGGGTAAAAAGTAGCTATCAAGGTAACTTTGATGGAAATATTCCTGAATAGACCCAGTTACCAACATGAGATGCGGCTTTGTATCCGTACTCAATCACACTGTCATGATTGATGATTTCACTAATGGCACCTTATTTCTACTTACAGATGCTGCTAAAAATATTTCATCAAATTTTTCAACACACAAAACAATGTTTGATATTATAAAAAATCTTACCAAGTCAAACAGTCAAAATTTGAAAGTGAACGTTTTTGATAAAATGCTCTCCGAAGAAATGTTTTCAATTCGGCAATATTTTCATGAGAAAGATATGACTTATACGACACCTAGTCAAGCTTCTATTAAAACAAAGGTGCTTACTCCGACCCTTGTATTGAAACAGAAATGGCCGAAAATGGAATTTCTAGCAAAATCAAATGAAATTGATTGCAGACTGAATCACAAAATTGGAGTAGGCGACAAAATTTCTGCGGGTAAAGAAATTGATAGTAAGCGTGATGTTCCATTATCTCGAGAAAGTACAACAATACCACACGCTTATGTAAAGGATAAAGTTGTTGGTCTCCGAAGTCTACCTGAAAATTATTTACGTCATGATATTAATCACCTGAACTCTGAGCCAAAATTATGTTCTTGTTTGAGGACCAATCCTACTTCATGTACCCACAGATGTACTGGAGGTGCTCATATTTGTACTCACTCGAAGTGTACCAGCAATGTACATAAGTGCACTCGAACGACATTGCCATATTCGATATATCCTGCTATGTACCTACCATATCAGTCTTATATTTGGTCCTCGCCAGAACCATATTATTATTCTGATGACTTAGAAAAAGCAAAGAAACTAAAGCATCGTAAAACGACGAAAGCTCGTGATTATAAAGAATTGTATTATGAAAGTAATGAAAACGACTATTACGATCACAACAAAGATTACCGAAAACCGCATAAAGACGATGAGCCTAAAGAAATTTTAATTAATGTAGATTATGATGAGAAAACTGACGACAACAAACCTAATAAGCAAGTCTTGCCATTGGAATCCGAAATATTAGACATTAATCAAGATAAACTTGTAAAAGATATAGTAAATGATTTGAATACTCTTTACAGAGATACTGTTATAAAAAAATGTTATTGCTCGTCATCGTCACGAACATATTTTATCAATCGAGTAGTCTGCTTTCTTTGGCTACATTATGTAATAAAATATTAACTGAATAAATTAATACCTAATATTCTATTAAGATATCAAATTTATACCTTTTATTCACAACGAGTAACAACGGTCAATTATGGAACAATTATGTCAGATTTAATGCCTGCGGGCCGCTGCCAAGATTCTTTGTATTGGAATTTATATAAGTACAGGTAAAGTGGAATTTAGATGTTTGTTAAATACAAAAAAGGCAAAATACAGTGTAGGTTCCCTGAATAATAAAACAGTTTCATTAAAGTCATTTCAGTCAGCGTGGAAAGGTATTGGAAGCCAATAAAATGAAATTCAAACGTGAGACGTCATTTGTCACTCACGATTTTTCGTAAGAAGGTGTTGAAAGGTTATCCAGATTGGATATTACGACTAAGAAAGTAAAAGGTTGCGTTCAGTTCGTAAACTTACTCACCTACATTAACATATACTTGGTAACAAGATTTCCACCCTTTTTACATTCTCCCTTGCTCTGTTGCTATTTAATAAATGTAAACAACCATTGATTTAGGAAAATAATACTCTGGCGTGGTACTTTGTTGGAAGTATTATACATTACAAAAAATGCGGTTTTTCTATTGTATTCATTATTTTAGTCGAACGTAATTTTATTATTATAAAAACAGGTAAAAGTTACAAAGATTCCTTTAATGATGTACGCCATTCGAGATATAAAGTGAACCAATTCTAATCCATTTAGTTAAGTTACCAATAACTGTGAAGGGCAAGATGGCTCGGTGGCTGGATACCCTGACTGCCATGCCAAAGATCGTGGATTCGGTTCCCTCACAAAACAAACGTGTATCTGCATGAAGATGTTTGTTAGTCTGTGTCTAGGTGACAATATCAATATGTATTTTGAAAAAAACAAGTATATCTAGTATAACAGTTATCTGGTTTCCATAGTACAAGCTCTGCTTAGTTTGCGATAAAATGCCGTGTGTAAAGAATGTCCCAGGATATTTACTTATTAACTTTTAGTTAAAAAAAAACGGGTGTGTGTACTTATGTACGCACGTAAGAAGTTATACCCGAAATTATAGGTGAGAAAAACAGCACTAAAACCATTTTTTACCATCGTCGTGAAATTGTAGTGTCCAAACTCCTTGCACCTGTCTGTAGCAACGAATAACAATTTTTGACGTTGTTAGGTTATTATTGACAATAACATCATTACTCACTCATTGACACTGACAGTTGCGATTTGTGCGATGTTCCGGAGATACAGTAATTAGCCAACTTCATCCGTGAGAATTTTGTGTTATACTGATGCGAGCGCATCTTAAAATTACACTCTCATAATTTTTTCATAACGCGCCTAAAGAAGTATAACTTCAATTATTTCAGTGATATAATGACATCACGCTTTCGTGACAGTTCGTGCAATTCCAAAAATCTTCGGCTTCGAAAGGTCAAGAAAATAACTTTTCAAGAAGCGATTCGGTTGATTTTCCTATGACATTCTTGTTCATCTTCATTCTTCATCTTTTTTGATTACATTTTACATTCAATCAATTATTGACAATATAGAAATGCGTTCTTTATAATTTGAAATCTCAACTCAAAAAACACACAAAAATCAACCTCCTTGACAACACGGTTCACATGTATCATCATATAATAATCGAATTGATATGACATTCCTTTAAATCTCTGTATATGATTCTAAATTCAAATCTAACATTGAGTTAAATAATTCAAATAATATCAATCAAAACTGAACCTTACTCCTACACAATATGGTTTAGAAGTACAAACTAGAATATGCAACTTGAACATAGTTATCGATTTTCATGCCACCTAGAACTAACTTTACGATGTAGAATTCAGGTGTCGGTGTGCGCGCGCATCGTAAAAATTCACTCTCATCATTTTTCTCCATCGCGCCAAAAGAAGTATAACTTCAAAAACAACTCTTTTTAACATGAGTAACTTAGAAAGGTCTTTTTAAGTATACATTTGAATGGTACCTATACCTATGTTATCAGATCATGTGATCTATAAAATGTATTGGTCGACGTTTTTTTAGAATATATGGCTAAGTCTATAACTAATAGATATACGAGTAGGAATATGTTCTGCGAATTCGTATAATAAGTAAAACTGCATTTATAGAGTTTCAGAAAAGCTCCACGCGTCTTTCAAATCGATCCCTAATACAAATAAAACTGAATACGTCCAACGCAGTGAAAAGTAATGCGTTGCAAACGTTGCTATTTTTGAAGCAAAGAGACTAATTTAATTAATATAATTAATTTAATGTAACACGGAAACGGAAATGAAAACACTTACATGATGAGTTGGTTCCGTCATTTTCTCATTACTCCAACTGTTTATTCATTCAAGATATAATCTATATTTAACCGAAGGCTAATAAAGTCTTTCTACGTATAAAGTGCAATTAAAAACTGGAAGCAAATTTCAAAGTTTGATGAGTATTTTGAGAGTACTTCAGAGTGTTTTATGCAAAGTTTTAATTAAATACTTTTTTAAAATATAGCAGCTTTCCCGCTCACTATAATTAACAGAGATTTAGACAGAATTATGAGAACTAGTGATCGCCTAGTAATCGAAATTCGGCAGTAATTCTTTATTTTTTATCTTTGAGAAAATTAATGAATTTTTTTTTCAGAGTATAACCTCTATAATCATTGTCTTCAACTTTTTTTTAATTTTGTTGTCGATGGCTAGATAATATTCATAGATTCAGTAATGCCTGCATACATATCAAGTGATGTAAATCTATTCGTATTATAAAATTATTGAATAATCTTCATGAACTCAGTAAATACGTCATTATGTGTTATGAAATTA
This sequence comes from Habrosyne pyritoides, assembly GCA_907165245.1. Lineage (NCBI taxonomy): Eukaryota > Metazoa > Arthropoda > Insecta > Lepidoptera > Drepanidae > Habrosyne > Habrosyne pyritoides. The sequence continues at coordinate 9,408,947 of OU015593.1, read as the reverse complement.
ACAGTATAAACGTAATATAGTTATGTGTGTCCTAAACGAAAGTAGTGTGTGTTAAGTTTTTTTTGATGTGAAACATCTATAGCCGCACGTAAAACCGGCGCGTAAAATTTCTGGCGTGGCGACGCATGCCGTTGTTCATCATGTTCATAGATGTCACCACAGTTCCTATCGTAATCTGTTATTTTATATAAATTAAACAATTGACGAATGTTGAGACAGCTAAATTAGTTTATTTTGCATATTTTCATAGCCTCTTGTCCTATGGTATTTTATTTTGGGGAGCAGCAGCGGATATAGAATCAATATTTATTATACAAAAAAGAGCAATTCGTGCAATTTATAGTATGGGTCCCCGTGAATCATTAAGAGATTTATTTAGGGAAATAAATATAATGACATTGCCTTCATTATATATTTATGAAAATATAATGTTTATATTTAAGTGCCTTCTGAGGGCCTAAACTGAATAAATGGTTTTGAATTGAATTGAATATACATATTACTTGTACAAATAATTTCGATGTTTCATTTTAATTATTTTAATGTCTTCATTATGCATTTTTATATAATAATATTATATATCCCGGGACATTCTTGACACACGGCCATCCAAACTAAGCAGAGCTTATACTATGGGAACCAGATAACTGATATACTACATATCTACGTTTTTTTTTCTAAATACATACTTATATATATATTTACACCCAGACACAGAACAAACAGACATGTTCATGCACACAAATGTTTGTCCTGGGTGGGAATCGAACCCGCGACCTTCGGTTTGGCAGTCAGAGCGTTAACCACCAAGCCAATTGGCCTGTCTATCTTAATATATATATTTCTTGTGTGCGTGTGTATGTGACTGAACTCCTCCTAAACGACTGGACCGATTTTGATGAAATTTTTTGTGTGTGTTCGTGGAGATTCGAGAATGGTTTAGATTTACAATTGGACCCGGTAGGGGGCGCTGCGATCGAAACCCTGAATTTTTGTATGGACTTATTTTGGCAGGACAACGTCTGTCCGGACAGCTAGTAATATATAATATTAGCTTTCAACACTTCTTCTTGAAATAATCTTTTAATGTACCATATTTGATACTCCTCCGTACCGTGTAATTTCCGTAAAAAGGGTTACAAAGCTTTTGCTTCACGTATGAATACGTATATGATGATTATACGGAATGTATTTTAAAAACTGTTTAATATACATACATGCCAATATTATAAAACATATTATATCTAGGTACACAAAGATTTGGGGATTGTTAAATGTATACTATGCCTATAATCCCGTTACCACGGAGATGGGAATAAAATAAGATTACAAAAGAAAACGGAACAAAATAAGTTTAAAATTATACTTTTGGCACCTTCATATTCGTCATTAGTCAAGAGTCAGATGGGATGTCATTAGTATTCTAAGTTTTAAAGCAGAAAGTAGGTATGACATTACATAATCTTTATCGATATTACTAGCTGTATCCCACGGTTTTACCCGCAGTCGCGGGAAAAGAAAACTTCCTGAAATTTGGGATACAGGTTATGGTATGAAAAGGGACATATGCTCATCGGTTCAGTCTATTAGCCATGAAAGCGTAACAAACATTTGTATTTATAATATTAAGATAGGATATCCTAAATTATGAGATTAAAGTCACGACACGGTTTAATATCTTTTTCTAACCAAACATAACCTACATGCTATTATACCCTCATGCCGTTTCTTATTTCTTATACCAAAGCAGTAGGTAAATAAATAATTTGAGACTCGTCTAGGTATTTGGGTTGAATATAGATTTATTCCTATTGTTTTAATGATCATCTTTCTCCGCCATCCATAAGAGCCGTATCCAAGTAACTAATGTTTTCTCTTGTAATTGAATCGGAGATTGTTGCTTTTATAGATATTAATTTCTCTCCATTTGATTGTTTTCATTGGTATAAGGAAAAGCTTTGTTTCATTTGGAAACTTACTGATTTTTCTCCGAAATAGAAGCAATAGATAAAAAAAGTTATTTGTTTGATAGCTTTGTATTTTCCCTGATATCCTTTTAATTGCTTAAACAAAGGCAGGCTTTGGAGAGGATGAGGACGCGTCAGGAGTTTTATTTGAGTTTATGGGCCGCAGGGAAACCAGGCAGAAAGGTCAATAATGATACCTATATTTTTTTACGATAGACGTTTTGATTATCGGAAGTTGCGTATAAGGCAGATCATTTCTAATACAGTGAAGCGTCTATAATTTCTTAAATGTTTTTAATGTAAAATCCTATATTTTGTCACAATATTTACTACAAATCGACAAGTAGTTATGTTATGACAAAGGAATTTAGTTTTGATTACCGCAAAAAAATAGATGGTTGTGTAGTATGGAAGCTACGGCTTTATATATAGTTTTGGAAAACAGGTAAGTACATTTTCAATATTCATTTATACCCCTATAAAACGTTAATATTTATAACTATAAAGTTCAAGATTTATGCTGGCTAATGTAAATGGTATAAGATTTTATTTATTTTATTTTATTTATAAGGATTTGGAAAGCCTAAGGAGTTCTGGTACCGGAAGAATTGAAATCCGCTTCTTATTCCATGATTCTAATAACGACCTCTGTAACCCCGATATCTTAATAAATGTATTGACCAAAGAAATATCTACATCTTCTAAATACTATATATATATACTGGTGACTGGTGAGATACCTTCGATACTTATGGAGAGTACTCGGTACTCGATTCTCGTTAAAATTATGTAATAAAATTAGGTGCTTAATTTTTGACCAAAATTTCTCAAAAAATAAGTGAAATGTAGATATTATACTCTCTAAACACGCCGCGGTGTTTGTTGTTTAAGTTGATCTAGTCACGTGCGGCACGCGCTAGTCCCCCCCACCTCACCCCCGCCCCACTATCTGTTGCATCACCGCATCGACTCTTTAGTGTAAGCGCAAACGCCGACAGGTTCAACGAGCATGTTATTCCGGAACCGGTTGCCCTTGACGGGGTTCCTCTCGAAGTTGTTCACGAATACGTCTACCTTGGGCAAATCTTGCAATTGGGTAGACACAACTTCGAGAAGGAAGCTCGCAGAAGAGTACAGCTAGGGTGGGCAGCATTTGGAAAACTTTGTCGAGTCTTTTCATCGCCCATACCCCAATGTCTAAAGACGAAAGTCTTTAACGAGTGCGTTCTACCTGTTATGACTTACGGAGCCGAGACGTGGACACTGACGGTGCGACTGGTTCACCAACTCAAAGTCGCTCAGCGAGCTATGGAGAGGGCTATGCTTGGAGTCTCTCTGAAGGATCGAATTCGAAATGAAGTCATCCGTCAGAGAACCAAAGTTATCGACATAGCTCAAAGGATTAGCAAGCTGAAGTGGCAGTGGGCTGGTCACATCTGTCGCAGAACCGATAACCGTTGGGGTAGACGTGTTCTAGAGTGGAGACCACGGCTCGGTAAACGTAGTGTAGGGCGCCCTCCAGCTAGATGGAGCGATGATATACGCAAGCTGGCTGGCAGCGGTTGGAAACAAAGAGCTGAAGATCGAGCTCAGTGGCGTGCCATAGGTGAGGCCTATGTCCAGCAGTGGACGGAGATAGGCTGATGATGATGGGGAGAGGTCTTGATGTGGGTAGGCAACAGCTGTACAGTGTACGTACCTATGTATTCTGTGTTGATAGCGCGCTGCGCGTATCCAAGAATTGCGCAGGTAAATACGGGACACTCGGTGTACTGTTTACTAAGTTTACTAAGAAGTAATTTAATATTTATTTTTAATATTATTTTTTTTTCATCATATATGATCGCCAACTTTCACATGCTCAAATATCGAAGGTATCTCACCAGTCATCCTGAATATGTATACTAGCTGTCCGGACAGTTGTCCTGTCAAAATAAGTCCAAACTAAAATTCAGAGATTCGATCGTAGCGCCACCTACCGGGTGTGATTGTGAATCTAAACCATCCTCGAATCCAATTGAACACACACAAAAAAATCATTCAAATCGGTCCAGCCGTTTAGGAGGAGTTTACTGTCAACACACGTACAGAAGACCTATATAGGTATATAAAGACTAGCTGTCCCCCGCGGTTTCAACCGCGTTCCCGAGGGATATCACATTTTCCCGGGATAAAAATATTATACATGGTATGTCTTATATTTTATTCCAGGATAAGCTATCCTGTATATCTATGTGTATCCGTTTAGTTGTTTTTGCGTGAAGAGTAACAAACATACTTACATACAAATCTTTCCTCTTTATAATATTAGTATAGATAGGATACTTTTTATCCCGGGAAAATGTACATACCACGGGAATGCGGGTGAAGCCGCAGTAGTGAATGCAATGAGACCGCTCAATTGGATCAATGCCCCAAACACCTTTGCATTCATTATGCTAGACTAGCTGTCCCCCGCGGTTTTACCCGCGTTCCCGTGGGATGTCACATGTATTATACATAAAAACTTCCCCCTTCAATCACTATCTATTAAAAAAAGCAAGTTATATTATATTTGCATAAAAAAATTTACCATATGATCTTTTAAATCATTAAACGATTATGTGTATTGCCTACAATATCGAGATATGTGTACCTATCATAATATTAAAAACTAGCTGGCATGGTACAAAATCCATCAATGTATCTGAAGCCATTTGATTCAGACTCATAAACATGTCGTTATGTTAGCTCGTAAGTCAATCTGACGGCGCTAGCACGTGCTGAGAGACGTGAAGGTGTTTACAGCATCTTTATTTATGCCTCTATAAAACCCGAACGTTGCATATGTTCAAACATCACATTTTGGTACAAATGCGATACGGCCCTGATACCTACTAGATTTTGAGTATGACTGTTGCAATAATAAGTGTTTGTTTAGTATATCTGACATAGGATTTTACCCGCGTTTCTGTGTATGGACATTTATATCCATTTCCGGATACATCAGTGTCAAAACACTTTTCAATTTGAAGACCACATTCACACCAAACCAGAAGCTTACTTAGCAATAATAATTATAAATTTTTTTCATCATAAAAATTGTGATAAGAACACGATACAAATATTTATTTAGATTTTAGTAATTTAGAAAAATAGGGTTTATTGAAAACAGTGGTATCTAAGGTAACATTTCTTGTGTTATGGATACCAATATTCTCTCTACACAGGTTTGATCACAGTTTACAAGTAAGTTAAAATTAAAGCTAAAGCTAAAAACAGCTTAACCTATTTTAAGAAATTTGAAGGAGGCTCTCAGTTTCAATAAAATTTGAAGTAAGAAGCCAGTTTCTTACTTTATTTTTGCATTAAAATTTATTTAGGGAGTATATTGAACAAATCTTAGTAATTTTGTTGTACAAATAACTACTAAGTACACTGTAATGTCATTTAGCAAGACTACTTTACGCTTAAAAGATGGTATCCCTTTCACTTTACTATTCAGTATTCCCTCACATTATGACTCTAACACGCAACATGACATCACGGTTCATTAGGTACGCTATATCAATCACCTAATTCACCTAGGTCTTCATTTCCTACTACAAATTTAGAGCTGCAGTACGTATTTGATATGCTTTGTTCGAAAGCAATGATAATAGTTTCGAAATATGCATTATTTGTGAAAATAGTTATTTGGATGGTATAAAAATAAATTATTATAAACAAAACTTCCGGGTAATTTCGGATACGTCACTCTACTTGAATAATATATCATTTCGATCAAAAATATAACATGCATCATGCTAACCACTATCAGAATGTAAAGCGTAGGTAGTGATTGATAAATCTATGAAGTGAGAGATGGGTATGATTTTTTGAAAACAATAGGGTGAAGAATTTTTTTCGTAACGCGGTTATTACTTTTCATCACACCTTTAAGGCTCCTCCTCCGTAAAATACTGTAAAACTGAGTATCTATGTAACCAGTTTTTACCATTACCTGTAGCACTATTTTAATCAGAAAAAATACACAGTATTCTACAATATATGAGACGTGATGTGTTGTTTCTAGAAATATGTTTTAATTTATAGAACTGTAGATAAAAAAACCTGAATTCACCCCTATTTTTTCTGGTTGTATCCGTATTACAGCTGCAATTTTTATCGAAACTGTATGAAAATTTATTTACTTTTTTAGAAAACAATATCGAATGATTTGTGGTTCTTACTTTTTGAAAATTCATTATATCTTGTTTATAATAAATATAAAAAAGCAATTTATCTGGTAAAATTTTCTGCCGTACCCCGCCGTCGTCCAAATAGTCAGTGGGAGGCGGGTCGCGTTGCTAGATGGACGTGTGCTTCTTTGCGGAAGAATTTTACTTAGGCAAATTTCTAAATAATTTGCAAGTCAAAGTGTAAGTAAAAATAGATGAGTCACTCTTTGCCAAAGTACCTTCTTACGAGGCGTAAATCATATAGAAATATTATCTGAATGAAAAAATTACAGGCCAGTTGGCGTGGTTAGTTAGATACATCCTTTTCACGCCACAGGTCGTGGGTTCGATGCCCATCCAGGGCATAAACATGACGTCATAAGTTTCCTGTCATTATCTATGTAGGTACCTAAGTATGTAGTATGGTAGAATCAGTTTGTGAAGTTTATTTACTTTATTTATTTTATTTTTAATATTTATTTTACTTATTTTATTATTTTTATTTATTTTAATTATTTTTTTTATTTATTATATTTAAAAAATTATCAATTTTTCCGTCATGGGTATGGTGATTTTCGATGGTGTTGAAGAGTATAGTGCTGTCAAAACGAAATTCAAGGTGGCGACTGCAATCAATTATCAAATTTTTCGTCATGGGTATCGTGGTTTCATGGTTTTCGAGTGTTGAAGGTTTGAAATTTTTCGTTATTGCTTTAAAAAAAACACATAAACTGCAAAGTATCCGAATTCATTTACATAGAATTCGACAAAATCACTTTCATAGTACCCTGTCCTTGTTTCCCAATAGTTTTTTTAAAAAAGCTGTTCATAAGAATGAGATTTTTTTACACCATTAAACTTAATAATAAAGAATTCTACGTACGTGTCGTAGCAGACGAAAGTATTTTTTTAATACGCTTTTATTAGCTTCAGGCGTATGTTAGTATGTAACGGAATCTTTGAACATGATTTTGACCCCCTTCAAGACGTCGGATTAACTCGAAATTTGGCATACTTATTAAGGACCAATGACAATTCAATATTTTAAATAGTTTAACCCGCTATCCTTACTAGGATGATCAGGTACCTATAGCGGTTTAACTAAAAAAATAAAAATAAACAATAGCTTAAAAAAACTAAAAAACACGCTTTTATAGAAATCCAACAAAAAAATAGAAAATAAATTTGAATTAAGAATAGTGTAAAGAAGAAAAAAAAAATATTTTATTGTAAAAAAAGCGTGGGGTGCTTTTTATTTCAGTTAATAATTTGTAACCGCTCTTTTATGTTATTATGTTAAATTCCATTTTGTAATTTATCAAGAATAAAGGTATTTTTTATAATGTTTTTTTAATTACTAGGCAAATCCATTTTAGGTTGTTTGCTGATGATACATCATTAATTTTTAAAGTTAATAGAAAAGACAAATATCTAACTAAAGTTAATCATACTATGTCAATTGTCTGTGGGTGGTTTGCTACAAATAATCTATTACTAAATTCAAAGAAAACTAAATGCTTAAGAGCGTTATCAAATCTAGGCGCCGCGCAAATTTAGGTATTATTGAGTGAATGTCGAGTTACGCGACATCTTCTCACTCGCTCGCAGAAGCAGGTTGCAAGTGTGGGGACTAAACGATTTTGATCCACCGTAATATAAGTTCTTCTACGATCTTTAGAATGTTAAACTAGAATTATATTATATCAACCCAACAGAACATAATAAAAATAGTAATGAACGTAAAAAGCCCAGAACAATTGAAAAAAAAACTATGAAAAAATAGCCACAAATCAAACAAAAAAATATAAAAAACGATAAAAAGAAAAAAAAATACCTTGCAATTATAAACGTAGGAAATTTTTTGATTAAATGTTTTCGCGTCGCGGGACCGCTCTGTACCAATAAAAACACTTACTGAAATAAAATGATATTAAAATTACAACGATTATGTTAAATTAAGTATTAAGAACTACAAGTAAACCTACTTAGAAACTGAATTCATAACTAAACTATCCAGATAAATTGAAGCGACAACCCTTGCATGATAAATTTACTCAAAAAATTAATTTCTCAGTTTCTCAAACTGATTTAAAAAAAACGTTAGGCTAATAATAAGAGCGGTCACCCGACGCTCGATATTGATAACGGAAACAGGTAGACGCTTGAAATATTCACAGAATATTTTGTTAAAAATTAATAATAAAATTAAAATAAAACAAATATTTAAGGGGAGCTCCCATACGTGTTTTTTTTGCCGTTATTATTGATAATGGTACGGAAATCTTCTTGCGCGAGCCCGACTCGCACTTGGCCGGTCTTTTTCTTTTTATAGAGTCTCACGTTTATACCTTTTTTGTTCGATTTGTGGCTATTTTTTCAGAGTTTTTTTTATATGTTGTTTTAGGCTTTTTACGTTAATTACAATTTTTATATTCAAGAATGTTAGTGGTGATAATGTAATAGTAGGTTTGTAAAATATTTAAATAAACGAAACGCACTAAATAATTTTTTTTTTTATTTCACTCAAAGGCATTGATCGACTTTTTCTTGGTTTAATGATTTCGGGAAGTACGCACTCGTAGTAAAATTTTGTCAAACGAGTCTGGCAGTCCGTCATTCCGTCAGTCCATCAGTACGCCAGTCAGTCAGTCCGTCAGTCCGCCAGTCAATCAGTCAGTCAGTCCGTCAGTCCATCAGTCCGCCAGTCGGTCAGTCCGTCAGACCGTTAATTTGTAAAAAGAAACTTATAGAAAATAGTGTGAAGTGTTATAGTTAGTATAAGTCTTGGCAATAATAAATAGCAAAAAGTGTCGTTACAACTTTTGGTCTTAATTTTTTCCGTCTAGCCCCGTTGCGCAACGCGCGAACTTCGTTCCAAAAAAACATTGTGATATTACACGGTATCAATGAAAGCAAATCTAAATTTGAGTGTCCTGCAGTTTCTCAAATATTTTCTTTTTCCTCGTTCTTATACCACCACTGTCACCATAATACAATTTACTTTTTCGGCCCATCACCTAAAAGTTTTCAATTAAAATTATACCCAAAAAACCATAGAAAACGAAATTTTTGATGTCCATTTACCATATCGTGCACTTAGTTAACACCACATTATTATGTTAATGAATCGAAATAATATAATTGAACAAAATACAATGGAATAAAATTCGTACGGATCAAAATGAGCTAGACGCAGTATAAATTGGTGCGCAAGCACATATCGCACCTTTAGAATTGAAGTGGCTTAATCCAAAATTCTTGTTTTTTGGTAAACACCAAAAATGTAATAGAAGAATTAGCCGTTTTGTAGATTTTCAATTTTATTGCTCTAGGTTAAGCGTTTATTTTTAATTTTTTTGTTATTAACCGTAGGGTAGGAATTGTTTTAATGATTGGACACTAAACCTTTACGTATAACTAATTAGAACATTTTATAATTAGTCATTAAAAAAAAAATGGCACTTATTTTCCGAAATCAATTTAATATTATTGGCATATTTGACTTTGAGTCAATTTTTTACTTAACGATACATAAACAAATTGTGCCTATTTAAAAAAGAGGCGATTAATTTCTAATGTTTTATTTGAACATGGTGACAGATTTTACAATATGCTAGTTTAATTATTGTAGACTAATTAAATTAAAGGAAAGTGATAAACAGACTTTGGTTTCAAAATCGTGTATTTTGAAATTTTCCCTCACTAATCATCATTAAACACTAATCTACTGGTACTGCTACCAACATAACATTACCACCTGGTATTCAATTAAAGTAAGTTTATAAAAATCAATGGTTTGAAATAATCTCCAAATACTATGTAAACCTTTGATAAAATAATATAAAACAATGAAATACTTCTTATCAATGGAGTAGAAAAATAAGAAAGTAAAAGTCATTTTGTTATATTTGAATAACTGGCCAAAATATATTTATAAAAATGTCTAAGAAAGAATTTACGAAATAAAAAAACTTTTATCAAACTCAACTAATTAACATAATCAACCATTCACTTTTTTTAAATAAACAGCAAAAATAACATATCTTGATTCAACACTAAAATGAGATCAAAATAGATCATTAAGTTAATTTATTAAAAATAATTACTTAAAAATAAACGCGAGTCATAGAACCAGGCGTAGATACTAGGGATTGCTTTAGTTCTTATAAGATAATTCAGATCTTTTTTTTTATTTTCTGCAAGCACCATTTTGGACTATAAGCATTCGTTATTGTAATTTCACACGCTTTTTTCATTTTATTTCTTAAAGTCTTTTTCAGCATATGTATTTTTATAGTAAAATAAAAATAGCTCGTCTTTAACTAATTTTAACACTTTTATCTCGCTATCTAAGTCCCTCAAACCCACTGCATTTTTATCAACATTCGTTCTGCAACACATTTAAGTCTATAAAAAATTGTAACCTTAACTCTTTAACTCTAATTGGGGTGCCAGTTTTTCTAGCACCTCTTAGTAAAGGCATATATTGTTGCGGTTTGTCAATAGGACCAGATCTTAGGTTTCTCTTTATTTCTTTTCAATTAAACTATGTGCATTGTCTCCCTCTTTCTGTGTATGTCCCTTAATTCGATATTTATGCGTTATTGATTGAATGTTGTCAAAATGGGCCACTGTCTTATGCAGTGGCCTAAACTGCTATAAACTGGCAATATATTTATATTATATTTTGTTTTGACCAATACAATTTCTGAATAAAATATTAGATTTAAAGTTTTGTCTGCATTATTTTCACTGATGGGACTTTAAGTAATCAAAAACGCAGAAACCTATTTCAATAGCCCCTTTATTACCATGTCTTCTTTTCCAAAAGTAGCAATATACTTTTTCATATGCACCTAGTTCACTATCGTTTTTCTTTTTATTATTATGTTTTGATTTAGAAGCTAGTTCAACTATTGTAAAATTATAACAATTAAGTCTTGACCTATAATAAAAAGATGAAACATCGCCTTTACGACAGGTCATTGCAGCTTCGAGATCATAAACAGCACATTTAGTTTCGTTAATAATACATATTCATATATTTATATCTTGTACATTAGTCTCATAAATATTTTTTGGCCTTAAAAAAAGCTTATATTAATTTCAGTTGTAAATATTAAGTAAAAAACCCAGTACGGGCGTGAGACTTGTTTTGATTATTATTAAAGTCCCTACATATCTCTTTTATACTCTTGCTGCCATCCATATAATCTCTTGAAGTAGAAGATCTTAGTTAATGTGATTCTATGCGCGGTAGACTATTAATATGGTCCTTAATATCTTGTACAAGACTTGGGTTAATCGGGGCTCGGCTTCTAGAACGCCCTCTAAGATCTTCCACAAGGCCATTAGTTTTCAGTTTCACAGTTCTTATCTGTCTCTCTGTAATACGAGTATCTAGTGTATTGATAAAAAAAGGTTTTACAAACGCGAATTCTTTGGCAATCAGCTGTAAAATAAATGGCTTTGTTTGGTTTACGAGGATGGGCAGCATTTTTGTACTGATATTTTGGTTTCACCTCCATCGTGCATGCCTTGATAAATGATCGCTTCAAGTCAAAATTACTTAGCTGCCAATAATAGTCGTATATTTCGCTCAGGGGTTATGTTATCGGAACAACGAAGTCTACAAACACAATTACTTTGTTAGATTTAGAAAGTGATTGGTAGGCTTTTCCGGTATTTCGAAGAGATTTAACAATATTTTGTTTCCATTGAGACGGATTGCGCAGGCGCTTCCTAGATTTTTTATTCTGAGGAAACAATTGCATCGTCACCATCATGTGCCCCATCCCTGTCAGACGTGTTGGTTGATGAACTGAAAGAGCGTCGTAGCGATGAATCGTTGTAAGTCGGATCAGCGTCACTCAGATCGACTTCTGATTGCAAAGAATGCACAGGTGATTGACGGTAGTTTATGTCTTTATCTAACCGTATTTTGCTATTTGAGGGCTCGGCACAAATTATATTCGTGTAATCGATTTGAGTACCTGACATGATAGAAGGTGAGCTATTTATTTTCATTTCGTCTCAGCTTTGCTTCGGTTATGTAAAAGATTTTGATGACGACGACGTTGTGCTGGAACTTGAAGATTATGACATAGAAGAAATGAAATGAAAATATTTTTATTCAAATAGGCCTTTCCAAGCACTTATGAATAGTCTGATTCTAATACCGGTTCGGAAGGTTGTTTTTTACTGAGAAGAGCCGACAATAAACTCAGCAATAACTCTTTTTTTTTTAAAACCAACTTAGCTTTATTACATAAAATCTATTTAGTCTCACTAATAATACCTGTGTGCTATCGCAAAAGTGAAGAATTATTGAACAATAATATAATATTATGAATAACTAATAAAAAAAATAATAATAATAATAATACAAACAAACAACAGAACTGGATGATGATGAACTACTGGATCGATCTCTCATGTTTTGTGATGTTTGTTCTTTGATAATTGGATTAACGCTATTCTCACTGCTGATTATGGACGTATTGTTAATCTCCTTTAGAATCCGTTGTTCAGTTTCCACTTGCAGTAAAATTTCAATTCAATCTAGGACTTCCATCCGTCGCCTTATCCAAGGGTATTTTCTAATAGTTTTCCTTATCACGCTCTTTGGATCCATTTTAAGCACTAGTATAACCTTCTGCACTTGCTGTTCTCATCTCTTCACCCTGTTCATGCATAATATTTCATTCCAGTTTAATAGATGCAAAATAAGATCTGCACTTCTTTTCATTATTGATCTCAAACTTTAACTGAAATAAAAATAAAAAGACTCAACTCAAAATAAAGCTCACTAAGTCTCATATCATTCAGTAAAGAATAAACATATTTACCTATACGTCTCCGTAGTCACAAAATTGGTAGTAAAGTAAAGCAATAATATAAAATAAGGCTCGATCATTTAAGCAATATTTGGTAATAAAATGACGGCAGTACTAATACGACACCACAATATTATAATCATTTAGTATTGAAACGCCCAAAACCAAAATGAGTCATTACAAAAATATGTATCAAAGAAATAACTTACCTTGCGTTTAGTATTAAAACTGCAGATTACAGTTTCCGCCCTTTACGGAGCAACCGCACTACGTCCAGCGTTTAGCACTGTTGACGCAACTTTGAATGAGATCCTTCAATACAGAGGGATGCGCGGTAACCGCGTGATTTTAAAGAGACGGAAATAGCACGTTTGTCCTTTTCTGGACTAAAATAATCTATTTATTTATAATAAACTGATAGAATACATGTTTATAAGTAATTTCATGTACAAAAGTCATTTTCTTAAAATTTTGAGTTATGCCACTTCAATTCTAAAGGTGCGATATCTGAATAGTTAGACGGCGGTAGTGCGAGCGACACAGGTCCTACTTCTAACAGCGCCATCGCGCAACTGGCCGTCGCCGAACGGCGCTGTGTAATTTATAGCTAATTTAAAAAAATATTTTTGACGACATATATTATTTTTTATCATTTTTCTTTTACTGTTTTTTGTAAGCCTGAACTCGTCTTCCAAACAGTGTGTCTTTTTTTAGGTTTCCCAGCTTCAGTATCATGTAAAAATGATGTTTAATTTCGTCAAATTTAGGTTATAGAAATTTTTTTTTTGAGGCGTTCAGGGAATTAAATTTGCTTTTATATTCTATACAAAAACAATAACAGTATTTTTCCTGTTTAATGTATTTTTTTCAGATTTCCACGATCAATTTTTAATTCATAAATTTCATGTCAAAAATCAGTCTTCCCGTGAAATCTCAAAAACATGTGTTCAAAATAAGTTTATCGTTTAATGAATAATAACATTTTTTTATTTATATTCTATACAAATACAATATAAAGATATACGTAATCTGGTATTAAAATTTGTTTCTTAAAAATTATTTTCATTTACGAGTAATTTCATCTCAAAATACCTAGATATTTCGTTTTTTATCGATAACACTCTTAAGGTTTTCTTTACCAAATGTAGCACAAGTAGATAGCCAAATAATAATAGATGGGAGCCATATTGATCTTGTAAATAAAACGGTATTTTTGGGTCTTACATTAGACAATAAATTGCAATGGGGACCTCAGGTTGATACTCTAGCTGCTAAATTAAGTTCGGCTGCTTTTGCTGTTAGGAAAATTAAACAATTGACGAATGTTGAGACGGCCAAATTAGTTTATTTTGCATATTTTCATAGCCTCTTGTCCTATGGTATTTTGTTTTGGGGAGCAGCAGCGGATATAGAATCAATATTTATTATACAAAAAAGAGCAATTCGTGCAATTTACAGTATGGGTCCCCGTGAATCATTAAGAGATTTATTTAGGGAAATAAATATAATGACATTACCTTCACTATATATTTATGAAAATATAATGTTTATACGTAGAAACATAGGAATGTTTGAGTCAAAATTAGATATTCATAGTATAAATACAAGACAAAGGGAGAAGTTAGTTGTTCCATACTTTAGACTAACTAAAGTTAACAAGTCATTTCTTGGTAATTGTGTTCGATTTTATAATAAGATACCGCTTTCAATAACCAAAATGTCTGATCATAAATTTAAAAATTATATTAGGAAAGTTTTGAAAGAAAAAGCGTATTACAAGGTAGTTCATTATATTGAAGATAAAAATGTATGGAAATAGCTGCTCTCTGCACAGTGCACCTCTAAATCTCTTGTTTAAGTTGTAAGTACCTAATTATTGTTATTTTCTATTTTGTAGTCTTGTCATATTTTTTTTTTTGTTTTGTTTTTATTAATGTTACCTATAATAAGTATTGTGTAATTGTTAAATATAAAATTATGTAAAATTGAAATTATAAAATAGCCAAAAAGTCAGAATAGATAAAAATTTATATAACAAATAAAAAAGAATGTAACCTTGCTGAGTTTCTTGCCGGTTCTTCTCAGTTGAAGGCTGACTTCCGAACCGGTTGTAGCTTCAGTAACTTTAAATTTGACCTTCATAAGTGCCCTCCGAAGGCCTAAACTGAATAAATGGTTTTGAATTTTGAATTTTTTGAAAGGTTGAAATGCGGTACAAATCAATGCGTGCCAAACAGCCGAAAACAGCTGCTCATGCATGAGCCCTGCCCGCGAGCCACCTGTGCACCCTCCCGCGCGCAAGCTCCGAAGAGCACACGAAACGTTCTCGTCTAACCGCGGCTCACGTATGCTTCCACCAAAACTTGTAAAAGGTTACGCCGCGTGCTGTAATGACAAGATAAAGACCTACAAAACAAAAACAAAGGTCTACAAGTTGTTATGTGTCAATATTAAACTGTGTATCGTATTTTGCTGAGATTAACCGATGCTCTGTGATTACCTATTTAAATTTTATTTGTAAACTTGTTATTTCAATACGATTGAATGATCACTACAAAACTCTTTTTTTTTTTTTCATAAAAAGTCAATCTAAAAAAGGTTAAAAGTGAGAACCCTATAGCTTCAATTGAGCGTAGGTAATTATTTTTACAAATAGGCGAGTTTCCATACTGTGTCCAAACTATTCCTTATATTACATTGTTTTTCCCTACGATCGAATACAACTAATTTAGGTACTACAGAGCAGTGTTGGCAGACGAGTTGAAAGTCATTATTGTACCAGTGCCTTAAAATTGTTGTACTTTCAATAACTTTCATTAAACACTATTGTACATTTAAATTATATAGAAAATTGCTATCGATCAAAATTATTGTTCTTTTGACAAGATTATACGCTTAGGATCGACGATTGAAAAATTCATGTGATTATGATACATGTACAATAATTATTGTACGTCTGCTGACACTTCTGCAGAGGTAATAAGCAGCCTTTGTGAGTTCCGAACCGGTGTTAGAGTCTGACCATTGATATGTGCCTGTGATTATTGTAGTTGCTATTTAATAAATATTTTATTTCATTTTATTATTAACAAATGACATAATGCTACTTATAACATAGTATTTTTTTATCAGTACCGTGTTTTTCAGCACAAAAAGATATTAAAATACAATATTACTACTTCTTCTGCCATAAAGGGTTCTAAGCATTGGTGACCTCTCTGTAACTTTTCTACTCTTCATAGCGGTGTCGTTACCGTACCTAAGAACGCACACAACTGCATCGAGTATGCTCGTGCGATGTTTAGGAGAGTGTAGCGCGGGGAGCGGTAATTAGCCCCGCCCAAACAATCAAGGTCGTTGGCGCGGGTACGAGCCTTAAGGAAAAACACTGTCTTCTAATAAAATCGTAAATAAGAAGGCTTATTATTAACATTGAAATGATCTCGCTGTCTTTTTCAAAATAAGCTGATAATTTCAATTTTATTTCAGAACTAGCAGGAACCCCGCGGTTTCACCCGCGTTCCGGAGGGATGTAACATTTTCCCGGCACAAAAAGTATGCTATGTTACTACAACATAAAGTTTCATGACGATCGGTTAAGTAATTTTCGCTTGAAAACGTTAAAAACAGACCTACATTTAAATTTATAATATTAAGTACGGATTAAAATAGTATAGATAATGTATACAATAGTTCTAAAAAAATAGGTTTCATACTATAAGACTTTTCATTCTGTGCAATAAGCATCCGTTGCTAGGCAACACAAGTATAAAATGTTTATTGCACGACTTGAGCTAGACTTCTCTACCTATCAATGCTAGCATCGTGTGCAGTGTTCGTGTAATGAAAGAGTCGTTTCTTGAAGCGAATCCCCCAGCAAATTACTTCATTGCACTCATAATATTTCAGACCCATTAGGAAACAGATTCAATAGGTAACAGAAGTTACTTACGGATAAAATGTATATGGCATCCCGATTTAAATCTAAATCGCCTCGAGTGGTATAAACTTCGGCTATCCGGAGGTTCTGGGTTCGATTCTTTATTTAGATTATTCGTAGCCTGGAATTGGTAACATATTCCATTGGGGCTCAAAGTATCTTACGTGTCATGTGGGTCTCATTACTGATCTCTATCTGCCTCTTCGTGGATAAAGGGCGTGAATCTACACGGTATGTTATTCTTTACACAAACAAACTGGTTAAGTAAATAGGAATCGAACAACAATGTTCTATGTAATAAATATAAAAAATAAACCTTGATAGGATCCAATGCAATATAAAGGGAAAACGAGTATTCCCAACATAATGGAGCACAGCGTAAAGTGATATTGGCTTGTCGATGTAGAAAATTGATACACCCTCGGCTGCACAGCAAATGACTGCATTGAGTAATTGGACTAAACGCAAGATGCTTCTAAAATACAATATAAATTTGATAAAAGAACAATGATTCATGAGGTTGGTAGCAAAGTTATATCAATGGACACAATATTGTTTTTATGGAAAGTTTTTAAGCGTTGAAAACAATTGTCTTTTCAAGTGAAACTTCTTCTGAGGGCTTTTAAATTCTGATCTGTAACCTTTTTTGTTAAAAAGTCAATGAAGGATAAACATATACTATTCAAAAGTGATTGATGAAGAATTTAAATGTTTCCATGTCTTTGCGGTACATCCTTTAGAGCGCTTACATATGAGTTCGCTTGTCACATGATCTGTCATTTTATATAAATTAAAGACAGGCTTACAGGCAAATTTTTCTAGTTACTGACCATCTTGACGGACCAGCCCCCTTATTCAGCTAATACAAACTACGTCGGCCAGCCGCTTCACGGAGGCCTCGGAAAGCTTACCTCTCACATACTCTCTTACTCTACTGTATTAACGTAGTAAGCGACAGACAAAGAACATAGAGGCCGTGACGAAACATCCTCGAGTTAGTCCAGACGTCCAACTGAATTACCTTGATATTTAAATTTATTTACATTTCCAGAGAAGACGTCTCTTTAAGACAAGGCTTATTAGAACTGATAATTCCAAATTCGACTTAGGTTTATAAGCCTGACGAAATGTCAAAAAGAATGGAAGAATACATTATATAGAACTAGTTGTCCCCCGCGGTTTCACCCGCGTTCCCGAGGGATGTAACATTTTCCCAGAACAAGTAACATTATGTGTTAATTCAGGGTATAAATTATCTATGTGCCAAGTTTCATCTAAATCCGATAAGTCGTTTTTGCGTGAAAGAGAAGGTAACAACCATCCATACTCACAAACTTTCGCATTTATAGCACTAGCTGTCTCCCGCGGTTTTACCCGCGTTCCTGTGGGATGTCACATGTATTATACATAACGGGTTGACAGGTAGGGTTAAGCGAAGCGGTCTTGGAAATTGTCCTCCATCGTGGGCGTGTTGTACCAGGAACGTTGAAATAATACCACGTATGCAGTTAATAGCAATCACTTATTTTATTCCAATACACTTATACACAAAATAGAACGTAAAACACAGGATGCAAATGGATTATGAGCCAATAGGTTAGCACGCGTGCACCTCTTGCGCTGTCTGTCTAATCATCGACCGACGTCACCGCGTAGGCGCAGACTTGCTACCCTATTCGGGGTTACCCGCTCATATTTAAATATTCGACGGATTCAAACATTAAACCGATTTACTTTTATAATTTTAAATCCAACAACAACAAATCTACTGAATTATAATCAGTTTTACTTTAGTTATTAACGAAACTCAAAGATTAGATTATCTTTCTGAGGTGTCGCGCCGTCATACATAAAAACCTTACTCTTCAATAACTCTATCTATAAAAAAAACCGCATCAAATCCGTTGCGTAGTTTTAAAGATTTAAGCATACATAGGGATATAGGGACGAGAAAGCGACTTTGTTTTATACTATGTAGTGATAGTGATTAGAATTTAACTGAGTTACATTATACTTCGTTTACTATGACAAGTCCTTTATGACGTTTAAGAGCGTCATTGAAAAATCAACTTCATTTATATAGAAATAAGGTTCATCTATGGAACCCATGGTTAAATGTATGATGATCTAAATGAGCATAATCTTAAAGCAAGAAGATACATTTCTCTATAACATTCATAAACGTCAGATGGGACTTAAAAGAAGTCCCTTCTGACATTGGACATATTATAGTTAGCGATATTTTGGAGTTAGTCATGCGGTCAGCTGGGCTTACCCGCATTTCGTAGCATCAGATAATTAATTGTAGCCTGAGCCTGTTTCTCCAGACTTTTAGGTCGAGATAAATGTTACTAAGCCCGCGGTTTGGCTAAGCGTTATTCCTATCACTGTCCTGAATTTGTAAATTTACAGGCCCATATACATAGGTACATAGGTACATATACAGTAACACTGACAGCCTATGCGTGTGTTTACACGTTCATGTTAACTTTGTTTAGGTATTTGCGAACCTTATGGAGTAACGTTGACAAGACTAAAATAACTTAGTTCTAGAGTTAGTAGTAGCTTCAGTAACTTTAAATTTGACCTTCATAGGTGCCTTCCGAAGGCCTAAACTGAACAAACAGACATGTTCGTTCATGCACACAAATGTTTGTCCTGGTGGGAATCGAACCCGCAACCAGTGACTTGGCAGTCAAGGTCGCTAACCACCAAGCCAACTGGCCTGTCAAATATATAAATACCAATAAATTCCACTAACCAGTGGCTTTTCGACATCAAACGTCAGATACATACTCGATTTGCGTCTTTGATTTTTCTCACGCAACGATTACAAAGCGTATGTAAATGGGACTTAAGTAAGACCGAGACTTCATACTTTGAAGTTTGTAGTATAAAGCTTATTAGTACTGTATAAATCGTAATAAATATAATAATGTAGATATATGTAGTATTGTAATCTATATAGTATATACGTATATTATATGGAAAATAGGGTTCCTTTGACCCACCATCACCTCAAAACTACTGAACACATCGGGATGGGACTACTACCATCCGGAGCGGAATTTTTCGTAGGCTAGACATGGATAAATGTGGGTGAAACCGCGGGGCACAGTTCTGTATAAATCCTAATATATAATAAAGTAAGCAGATATAGCGTTCTGATAATACTCACCCGTTTCTATCATTTGATCGCTAAAGAATGTAAATTGCAGCAAACCAGCAAATTGTTTACAGTCACCAGAACATTAGGCTGAATATTCTGGTCATTTCCGTGTCCATTTATCCAAGAGGTCCAGTAGATTTGTCGATTAGAACCATCTTGGATAAACTCAAAGAACGTGTTTATCCAAAGGTACGTTTAAATCTGTAACTAACAATAAATACCATTTTTAGATTTATTCGTCTGGAATTAACGAAGAAAAATTAAAAATTAACTTTGTTGTTGGAATTAGTTTCCACGGGGTGGCGAGGGGCTGGATGGCGCGGTGTCTCATAACGAGAGACCGTCCTCGTCCACTTAATTGACATTAACTTGTTTAAACTGCTCTCCTTTACCGACTCCCGCTGTCTTCGCTACATTTCAGCAATATTTTTATTCAGACGCTTGTCGAGATAATTAAAACGGGAAAGATACGATAAATATTTACAGTTCAACTCGAGTAAGTACCTATATTGTTCATAATTTGTTTTAACTTACAACGTCAGCGAACTTAAGAGGATTACTTCCAAGTTTATTCACTTTATTATTTTTAGTACCTAGACATTTATGAAATGAAACATAATTATTCAAATAGGCCTTCACAGACACTTATGGATGGTCAGACTCTAACGCCGGTTCGGAAGGTTGCTTTTACGTAGAAGAGCCGGCAATAAACTCAGTAATTACTCTTTTCAACAATAGATATTGTACATAAATATGTGTTCTGGAGCGAGCGCTACATCCAAGCACTTTCGTCATAAAATAATCGTTTATGTTGTAGAAAGCCTTCTGTACTAAAACACCGTCTTAATTCTTTCCTTATTTTTTTGGTGATGGCAAGTTTGAAATTGCAGTAGGCATTTTATTATAGAAGTGAAGAAACATATACTTTTTGAAGTCCATAAACAGAAGTAACGAGTTTATGTTTAGGTATTTCTAGTATTAATGTAAAATTACTATGTTTACATAAATATACTGTTATACAACTTTGAACTTCGAGGCGATAATGAGTTGAGAGTGGGGCAATTTGGGTATGGGCAACGGAACCCCAGGGAACAGAGTCTGGCAGAATTTCTGGAGAAGGAGGACCTCTTTATGATGAACTCCTTCTTTCAGAAGCCGCCTCACAGGAAGTGGACCTGGATGAGTCCCGATGGTTCCACGAGAAATGAGATAGACTTCATCATGACCACAAAGCAAAGAATATTCAACGATGTCTCCGTGATCAACAGGGTTAAAACCGGCAGTGATCACAAAATGGTTAGAGGCACATTGAATATCAACGTCAAGCTGGAAAGGTCCCGTTTGATGAAGTCTACGCTCCGACCCTCAAATGCCCATATCTGCTGCCCCGAGAGCTTTCAGATCGAGTTGTCAAATCGCTTTGAATGCCTGGAGAACTGCGAGCCAGTGGACGAGATTAACAACAGGTTTGTAGAAACTGTCCGAGCGGTCGGGTCGAAATTTTTGAGACCCCGTCGTACAGACAGGCCGCAAAAGCTTACCGATCAAACTCTCAACCTCATGGCAGAACGACGTTCAATGGCACTGCAGACCTCCGTTGACGCTAAGGCATATCGGCAGCTCAATAGACGGATATGGAAGTCCTTGCGACATGACATTCGCAACTTTAATACGAACTGTATTAAAGAGGCGATAGAGCGGAACCAAGGCTCCAAAGTGTTTGCAAGAGACATACACACAGTATACAGAAGACCGAGGAGTATAACTTGCCAATATGCTTGGCGGTCGAGGACTATGAGAAGGCCTTTGATTCGATCGTGACCTGGGCAGTGCTACAGTCTCTCCAGCGATGCCATATTGACTATTGGTACATCGAGGCGCTGAAGTGTTTGTACAAAAACGTCACTATGTCGGTCCGAATACAAGAGCAGAGCACGAGAGCGATTCCTCTGCAGCGAGGCGTAAGACAGGGAGACGTTATTTCTCCGAAACTGTTCACCGGTGCATTGGAAGACGCTTTCAAGCTCCTGGAATGGTAAGGATTCGGCATCAACATTAACGGCGAGTACATCACTCACCTTCGATTTGCCGACGATATTGTGGTCATGGCAGAATCGCTGGAACACCTCGGCACAATCCTCGAAGGCCTCAATAGAGTCTCCCAACAAGTAGGGCTCCAAATGAACATGGACAAAACGAAAGTCATCTCCAACGTCCATGCTACGCCCTACTTAATATCAGTTGGGTGCTCTACTCTCGAAACTGTTGGCAATTATGTCTACCTGGGACAAGTGATCCAGTTGGGTAGGTCCAGTTTCGAGATGCAGGTCAATCGTCGAATCCGACTCGGCTGGGCAGCTTTCGGGAAACTACACAACATCTTCTCGTCCAACATACCTCAATGCCTAAATACGAAAGTCTACAACCAGTGTGTGTTACCAGTGATAACATACGGATCCGAAACGTGGCCTCTCACCATGGGCCTCATAAGAAAGCTCAAAAACACTCAGCGTGCTATGGAAAGGGCTATGCTCGGTGTTTCTTTGCGAGATCGAATCAGAAATGAGGAGATCCGCAAACAAACTCAAGTCGCTGACATAGCCCAACGGATTAGCAAGCTGAAGTGGCAGTGGGCGGGGCACATAGCGCGGAGAACTGACGGCCGATGGGGCAGAAAGGTTCTCGAATGGAGGCCACGTACCGGCAAGCGCAGCGTGGGACGTCCACCCACAAGGTGGACAGACGACCTTATAAAGGTCGCAGGAAGCCGCTGGATGCAGGTCGCTTCCAACCGGCCAATCTGGAAGTCATTGGGGGAGGCCTATGTTCAGCAGTGGACGTCCTACGGCTGAAATGATGATGACAACTTTGAAAACTTTTGTCTGAGGGAAACTCGAGAATTCAAATTGTACATAGCTGGCATAGTCATGTGTCATATAAAAAATCATATAAAAAAATGTTTCTATGTCAGCAGCTTAGCCCCAAAGCAAAATGCCAAAAAGCACATATATATCTCCATATTTACTAAAACTATTATGTATAAAAGTATGTAAGTTTGGATGTAGGAGGTAATATCCGAACAACCAAAATCCGCAACCTTTATTACATATGTATTTTTAAAGGCAACGCGAGTGAAGCCGCGACAAACCACTATTTCACATTTAAGTAATAATATATTTACATTCGACAATTTTTTTATAAAATATTAGATAAGTTACCGACATGAGGATCATTTGAATATAGAAACACGAATACCTACCTACTATGAAATTGAATACTTTAGAAGTACCTATATACTCGTACATAAAAGTTGATATAAATATTATAATCAAGAAACCATTTTAATGAAGCAATCAATGTCTAAAATGCCCAGATTAAGTTTATTAGGTGCTGGAATGCTAAGATAAAACAATCGGACAGAAGATAAAAGCCTTTCTCTTCTATTGTTGTGTAGTGATACAATAGAAGCATTAATTGGAAACAGATAAACAGATTCGAGTCTTTTCCATTTACTTTATCACAATTAAACGGTTGTTGAAGAGATTGCCTAACAATAAAGAAATAAATAAAATGATAACCATCCAGGTGCGAGTTTGGACTTGCAAACGGTGGGTTACTTATAATAGCGCTAACAATTTCATTTTTTAATCTAGCATATAGTTCCAAGACGTTTCTGGTGTGGAGGAATTGGATTTGAACTTATTGATTTTTTTAGTCGATTAAAGAGGGTTACAAAACTTTTGGTTCGACTAAATAAAAGGATTAAAGATTATGGCATTCCCGAGCAATTGCAATAAAATGTTATGGAGGAGTTATAAGGAATATATAAATTAGGTATAAAGCGTTGAGCAATCGTAAAAAAAATTATTGAATATAAACCCACGACATATTGTTCTGTGGCAAAACGCTCTGACACAGAAATCGCAGAATAAATGCAATAATTTATTTATTATGACATGCATGCTTTTGAAAGGTTCTTTGTACAGGCAAGTAAGCAATCCAGAAATAAGTCTTATGTAGTTTCGAATTTTATTTTTCATTTACTTCCAAGAAAAAAGTGTTATCTAAGACAAGATGCGACAAAATTTATGAGTGTGGATGGATGGCTTTTTGTATGAGAAATTACATTAACTAAGGTTCCCTTCAGTTCCCCTCTAAGCTTTGTGTGCTCACCACTTTTGGCCACATAATTACTTACCATGGTCATATTGTGGTCAAACGCAAGCCAAAATTAATTTAAATACTCAAATAAACTATTATCATTTCCCTTACAAAAAGACACTAACGACAGAAATAGCTTGAAGAGGTTAAACCGTCCATGTCTTGAGTTTAATTCAAACCCATTCAACCATTAAGTTGATTGGACCAAGCAACCAGACAAAAACATATACGTATGTGTAGGGTAGGATTTCAGGTATCTTGAGTTTGATGCATACTTTACATCTATATCGTAATATTTGTAAGAACTGACGCTATTATTATCAGTTGATTGATGTCCGTTCGTGTGTGAAAAATTTATTCCGGTCTTCGATGTGCATGGAGCGTGTTCCAATTTCTCTTCAATAACCGCCTTTAATACTCTGGTAACAATACATGAAAGTTTAGTTCCAGGAACTCTTAGGGACCGCACACATAATCATAGTAACATTTAGAGAAAATCACAATGACTAAAGAATGTGAAAAGTTTTCAAAGGACCCTGAAAGCGCTAGTTCATTTCTGGAAAATTACACTAACTCGAGGATGTTTCGTCGCGGCCTCCGTGTTCTGTCTCTTTCGCTAACTACGCTTATACTACTCGTACTAATCAGGTGAGAGATAAGCTCTTCGAGGCCTCCGTGAAGCGGCACGCCGACGAAGTTTGTATTAGCTGAATAAGGGGGCAGTTTGTTGATAAATAGCCTGGAAATTTTTCTTTTATCGATTAACTCTTTGATAATGGGAGTTGAAGAGAAAATAAGCGCCACTACAGAAAAATCACCCATGGAGCCGGTAATGCTAAAACCGACACTAAGTATCTGCTCTATGAAAATATATTTCTCTTCCTAAATAATGTACTTACCTCAAGATAATTTAGTACAATTAAGATTGGGAACCTTGTTTCGGCGTGGAAATAGGAATGCTGATGGAATCAAATTGTATAGGTATTTAATTGCAAACTTTCAAAATATACTTCTGAGTTAACAAGTTCTCGTTAGATAGTAGACCAACATTCTTATTTTCCCTACCTTGACCTATTTGTAGGTAAACTTAGGAAGTCATTATAACCAGTTTGATCTAGGCTATACTAGTTAATCCTATCGCGTATAGGAAGAACTAGTTTGGCCTAGGCAAAACTAGTTTGTCCTGGAATCGGGTTTGGCCGGTAACATATACATTAATTTTAAGGCCTATTTATTATTTAGGGCAGACAAAAAAAAGGAAAATACAGAAGCTTAAAGGTGCGATGAAAGCTGACGTTCATAGGCTTCATTACATTGATATTCTTCTCTCTATCTCTATTCATATAGAAACTGCACTTAACATGCACATTTCTGTTATGAATGTACTGAATAAAGAAATTTTTATATTTTTTAAATATTAGTATTTGATTATATTCTATGCCTGTGTAATCTCGTCACATTATCAAAAGCTTTGAGCAAATACATATATGTGAATATGTGAGTTGTAAACATCAAAATCTAAACATTCTTCACCTTCAGCTTAAGTAATTAAACTTTCAGTGAAGTTATGACCATAGTATGTTGGCCATGCTTACCGTATCATGTCTACAAAGCAGAATACATATTTGCGTCACCGCTGCAAATTGAATTTCAGGAACTCTCGACCTTTACTTAGCTTGTGTTACCTACCACTATCCATCATTTTACTTTATTCTTGGATTGAAGTTTCGAATTTCGCTACCTCTGAAATATAATTATTGAAAACATTACGTTTTTCTAACACAAACCATTAGTTACTGATCAATTTATATGTAACGAGCTGTCCCCCGCGGTTTTACCCGCGTTCCCGAGGGATATCACATTTTCCCGGGATAAAAAGTAGCCTATGTGTTATTCCAGGATATGCTCTATCTATGTGCCAAGTTTCATTCATATCCGTTTAGTAGTTTTTGCGTGAAAGAGTAACAAACAAGTATTTCCTCTTTATAATATTAGTATAGAATAGTATAGACTAGTAGGGTAAAAAATGGAACCTTTTTTTGTGGAAAAATTGTAAAAACTCTTGTTTTATAATAGAAATTTCTTTTCCTTCTTAATGGCCGTACGCTCCATTTTACGGGAGATAGAGATATCCTATTGCTTTTATGAACAAGGCCAGAAAACTTTTTTAATAATTGACGGTGACAGGCCGTATAAAAATAAGCTTAGGCACAGATCACAAGACCATTCAACCGCTATCTCGGTGAGGTTATTTTTAAATTTTAGATATTAAGTAGGTTTCTTTTATTCTTGAGGCTGATAAATCTGAAATATTGTCAAAAAAGTATAACTATGCAAAAATACCCGTATTTAAAATGTGTTTAATTCTTCAGGCGCCTAATAGATTTCACAAAACAGGTGAAGGTTGGATATTAAAGTCGAGTTGACATACAGGACGTTTTGTAGTCTCAGACTGGACTGACAAGGGTGCGGCAGACAAACAGCGATGTGGCCAACACATTAGCGCGTGCTGTCCTTCACGTGCCCCTACAGTTACATTAGGAGATTTCCATATAACGGTTCAAGCAATAGCCTTTTGCAGTACAGAAATTCAGCTATTGTGAATACAATACGAGGGTTTCAGGTTTTATCTTACTACTGTTATAAATGCAAAAGTTTGGATAGCAGAACTATTAAACGAATCTGGATTGTAGCACAGAGATATATTATTATTTATAATATATACTACTTTTTGTCCCGAGAATAATCTTTCAGGAACGCGTGTGATACCACGGGGAACTGCTAGATATTTCATATAATTTGTATCCATATTACTTCTTATAAATGTAGGTCGAATATCAATGCCTGTATGCCAATATATGGTGGAGGATTTATTCATTTTCCACTTTCATTTTATTTTTAATACGCTTATGTGGAACATATATATTATAACAAGGCTTTTGTTTATTTTTATAAAGTGGTGGATGATATACAATTTTATATTTGCTGGCTGGCAACCCTATCGATTAGACGTCTAAATTTGAATCGTATTTTGAATTAATTAAAAATTTATATTAAACACAATATTTAATCGAAATTCAAAGCCAAAATCATTGTAAACCTAAATAAATTCATGTTAAAGTGTTGGTGACAAATTATCAATCCAATCATCGGAAAAATTCAACCAAACAACGGCTCGAAACGGACAAAATTTGAACGGAACGACTTAAAACCTGGGGAGTATTGTATTTATTTATGTTCATTTTTACACACAACATAGTATACATTAACCCTACTCACGGCTCAGATCTCTGAGCGACGTCCATTACTCAGTTTGGCACCTTAAAATCTCACCTTGTTTGACAAATTTGTGGAAGCAAAGTTGATGATAGAATAACTTGCCTCAGACAATTTAATACATAGTTTAACACTGTACTAAACAATATACATATAATATTTGTATTTAAGTAGTAATAGCCCCTAGTTTAGTTTAATATCCCCTTTTATCATACCTACCTACCTACAAATAAAAGATAAAACAAACATTGAACCTGCTTCATTAATAGATAGCATATAGAATTTTAAATTGTTCACTTTCTCAGCTTTCTGTCCTTGCACTTCAGGGTCTGTGGATTCATGTCTGTTAACATGATGACTCGCAAGGCCTGTGCCCGTGATGTCGAGATCAAGCTCAGAAAGGCTTTAGAAGACCTTAAGGCCTCCCAACTTCTCTGTGACCGGCTAATTCAGGAACGTGAAGAAGGCGAGGAGGAAGTTAGAAATGTGAACAACAGAAATAGTCAGCTGAAGAAGGACCTGGCTGAGCTTCACAACAACTACATGGAAGTCACTGATCAGCGCGACCACTTAGAGAAGGTGGTGGCTACATTCAATGAGTGTAGTACCACTTATGAGAAAACACTGACTCGGTTATCTGGTCTGGAGAGCAGCTTGGGTCAGGCGAAGGACAAAATTAACCGCCTGGAAACCGAAGCAAGTTGTCACCAAACCAACAATACATTGAGCCTCTATGATGAGCTGATTGGGAGTGATTTGTGTACTCAGCCGGCAAATTCTGAAGCAAATAGTGCAAAAGTTGAATTAAGAAGTCACAATAAAATTTTACACAAGAAATATTTAAAATTAAATAAATTTATTAGAAAAGTAAACTCAGTAGTTAAAAAACAAAAATGTTTTTATAAAAATGTTGAATTGAGGAAAGAAAGGATTCAAATAATTAGAAATTTAAAAGATTGCAATAATAAATTAAATAATTGTCAAAAATTGTATGATACTGACACTCAGCGCTTGCTCTCAGACCTTGAGCACAAGGAGATCTGTCTTAGGGACTTAGTTTCTAGGTATGAAATTGCTCAAAAACAAATAAATGAGCATATATTGGCGGCAACACACCTGGTTGACTTATGTAAGTACAATGAGGACACATTAAGATCTCTGTCCCATAATCATATATGTGATTGTGACCCTTCACCAGCTGGGCCAGGTGAGTCGCTTCCAATATCACAAATGAATCAGACTGATGTTCGGGTCATGCAATTAGATTCCAATCCTTGTCCTACAATCACAAAGACAATAGTTTTTTCGGATAAAATAGGATCTGACTTTGGCTCAATAATAAGTAACCAAATAACTGATTCAGTAATAAATTATTGTATGCCAGGAGCATCATACAAACAAATAATAGATAAGATTTTGCATACAAAGTTTGATGAAAATACCATAATAATAATTTTAATTGGCAATGTTATAAATATAAGTAAAAAAGACTTGATAAATAGTCTCAATTCTTTATCAAAATTAGAGGTAATGAAAATAATGTTATGTGCTTTCCCATACTCTTCCAACTATTCAGATATGGAGAATAATTATATTTGGCATTTAAATAACCATATGCATAATGTTACATGTCATAGTGCTAATTTTATTTATTTTGATACTAACAAGTTTGTTAGTAATTTGAAATTGAAACAGGATACCCTGTTTATTCCAAAAAAACTTAAGAAATTGATTGCATCACTTGTAGCATATAATATTAATAGGATAAGGGATAACACAGTAAGAACAAGTCATTTTAACATTAAATCTCAGAATAGTTCTTTAAACAAAAACTTTTGACAACAGAGAAGCTAAACAGTTCGACTTTTTTATTACATCAGAATATTAATCGCTTCTTTGGCAAAATTCTTGATATTCATTTATTATTAGATAAAATAAATATAGATATATTATGTTTTACAGAGACATGGTTGAAACCGGGCACTATGCTTTTTAATATTAAAAACTTTACAGTTGCCAGTATATTCAATAGATTATCTGCAGAAGGTGGCGGCACAATAATTCTTATAAATAATAATATTAAATTCAAGGATCGTAAAGATATTTGTAGCCTCTCTGTTGAGCGTGTTTGTGAGGTGTCTTGTGCAGAGTTGCAGAACTATATTATTGTTTGTGTTTATAGGCCACCGGCATCAAATTTTTTATTGTTTACGTCTATAATGGAAGAGATTCTTCGTAAGTTATTTAATAATTCTAACAAGTCAATAGTTGTATGTGGCGACTTTAATGTAGATACTCTTAGTAATTCATCTGAAAGTCGGAATTTTGTTGCCTTATTCAAATCGTTCAACTTAGATTTATTGTTTAGTGAGTCAACAAGATCTACAGCCACTTCGGCTACTTGTATTGATAATATATTAACTAATAGTAGTATACTAGGGAAATCGATTATTAGTGGTGTTCGCTCGGATCATAAGGCTCAATTAATAGAATTGCCATTTAAAAGACAAGTATTTAAAGTAACGAAAGTAATTAGACCTACTACTAAGGCAAGATTAGACACCTTTAAGAATAATTTAGAGCTGAAACTCTGTAATACAATATATCATAGTGATGAGCCCAATGTCTTGTATAAAGGTTTATTGTCTGGGATTTGCGATAATTTTAATAGAGCCTGTCCTACTAAAATAGTGAAGGTAAATAGTAAAATGGGATTTAGTGACTGGGCTACAAAAGGTATTCGTAAGAGCAGGGATAGGTTGTATGAACTTTATCATTTAAAATCTCTAACTCAGAACGAAGAATTTCATAAATATGTTAGAAAATTTTCAAAGACTTTCAAGTTAGTGTGTAATCAAGCTAAATCTTACTTTATATGTAATAAAATAGGTAATGCTAATAACAAAATAAAGACAGTCTGGAATGTTATTAATACGGAAACTGGTAAAATTAGAAATAATAATGAACAGGTAACTCTTAAAATTAATGAAAAAATTCTAACAAATAATTTAGATGTAGCCTGTGCTTTTGAAAACTTCTTCACGAGTATACCTGGTAAAGCTACTAAAAGCCTTAAATCATGTCCTATAGCAGCGGAATCTTTACTCAAGCAGCATATTCATAATACATTTCCAAGTTTTAAATTTGACCATATTAATGCTAGCGATATCATAATAACTTTTAATTCTCTCAATATGAAAAGTACTGAAGATTTATGGGGCTTATCAGTAACAATCGTAAAATCAATAATAACAGTGATTGCACCTGTTTTGTCAAATATTTTTAATGAATGCATTGATCAGGGTTGTTTTCCTGATTTAATGAAATATAGTAAAATAGTACCTATTTTCAAGTCCGGTTGTAGGGAGAATCCATCTGATTACAGACCAGTTTCCGTTCTGCCAGCACTTAGTAAAATCTTTGAAAAATTGCTGCTTAATCAAATGTCAAGTCACTTTACTAAGCATAAGGTATTGCATGGTCATCAGTTCGGTTTCACGAAGGGAAGATCTACATCCGATGCGGCAGCAACATTGCTGAGGCACATTTATGGCGCATGGGAGGATTCACAGGATGCGATTGGCATTTTTTGTGATCTGTCCAAGGCATTCGATTGCGTTGACCACCGTACGCTACTACTAAAACTTGACTTCTACGGAATTCGTGGAACTGCTCATGATCTTGTTTTATCTTATTTATCAAATCGCCAGCAAAAGGTAGGGATTACCGGCACAACATCCAAGGGCTCTTTATCGAAATGGGGGTACCCCAGGGTTCAATTTTAGGTCCATTTATGTTTTTAGTATATATAAATGATTTGCCATATGTTGTAAATGGCCTCACAGATATTGTCTTGTTTGCTGATGATACATCATTAATTTTTAAAGTTAATAGAAAAGACAAAGATCTAACTAAAGTTAATCATACTATGTCAATTGTCTGTGGGTTGTTTGCTACAAATAATCTATTACTAAATTCAAAGAAAACTAAATGCTTAAGGTTTTCTTTACCAAATGTAGCACAAGTAGATAGCCAAATAATAATAGATGGGAGCCATATTGATCTTGTAAATAAAACGGTATTTTTGGGTCTTACATTAGACAATAAATTGCAATGGGGACCTCAGGTTGATACTCTAGCTGCTAAATTAAGTTCGGCTGCTTTTGCTGTTAGGAAAATTAAACAATTGACGAATGTTGAGACGGCCAAATTAGTTTATTTTGCATATTTTCATAGCCTCTTGTCCTATGGTATTTTGTTTTGGGGAGCAGCAGCGGATATAGAATCAATATTTATTATACAAAAAAGAGCAATTCGTGCAATTTACAGTATGAATCATTAAGAGATTTATTTAGGGAAATAAATATAATGACATTACCTTCACTATATATTTATGAAAATATAATGTTTATACGTAGAAACATAGGAACGTTTGAGTCAAAATTAGATATTCATAGTATAAATACAAGACAAAGGGAGAAGTTAGTTGTTCCATACTTTAGACTAACTAAAGTTAACAAGTCATTTCTTGGTAATTGTGTTCGATTTTATAATAAGATACCGCTTTCAATAACCAAAATGTCTGATCATAAATTTAAAAATTATATTAGGAAAGTTTTGAAAGAAAAAGCGTATTACAAGGTAGTTCATTATATTGAAGATAAAAATGTATGGAAATAGCTGCTCTCTGCACAGTGCACCTCTAAATCTCTTGTTTAAGTTGTAAGTACCTAATTATTGTTATTTTCTATTTTGCAGTCTTGTCATATTTTTATTTGTTTTGTTTTTTTTTTTTTTCATGTTACCTATTATAAGTATTTTGTAATTGCTAAATATAAAATTATGTAAAATTGAAATTATAAAATAGCCAAAAAGTCAGAATAGATAAAAATTTATATAACAAATAAAAAAGAATGTAACCTTGCTGAGTTTCTTGCCGGTTCTTCTCAGTTGAAGGCTGACTTCCGAACCGGTTGTAGCTTCAGTAACTTTAAATTTGACCTTCATAAGTGCCCTCCGAAGGCCTAAACTGAATAAATGGTTTTGAATTTTGAATTTTTTGAATTCTCGAGGGCAAGGAAGTCAAAGAAATATTTTTATGAGGAAAAAAAAATGTATAAAGAATATCACGAAAATTATAAAGGTTTATCCAAATATTGATAACACAGGAAAACAAAATCGTACTTTTTTTTTGTTGCATGAAGTTTCTCTACTGTTGTTTACTAATTTGGGTGTGCTGATTTCGAATCTACCCTCAGATTTTTTGTAGCAGCTCTAGTTAGTGAGATACAGGTACCGTCTTAAATTTACATAAGTAGTCGATAATTTCTATCAATAGCGGTGTAATTAAAATTTTGTACTGAAGTTTCTCATTATGTCTACCTCAAGAAGGAAGTGCTTAAACAGCCCTGATTGTTTTTGTGTAATATGTGGAGAGTATATGTTCAAAAAATTCCGTTTGAATGTGTCGGATTTCGTTAAAAAAGCATACTTAGACTACTTTGGGTTTCCATTGCCGACAAACACTAAGCCCTGGATACCTAGTTTGGTATGTAAAAATTGTGTTGAGTCTTTGCGATTATGGGCAAACAAAAAAAGACCCACTTCTAAGTACAAAACTCCTATGATTTGGCGTGAACCCTCCAATCATCATGATGACTGTTATTTCTGTGTTACAAAAATCATTGGAATAAACAATAAAAATTGCTCAAAGTGGATATATCCCGAATTTAAATCTGCAATTAGACCAGTCTTGAATACTAGTGACACACTAGCACCACAGCAGCCTGGTACGTCTTCAGAAAATTCAGCAGAGTGCAGCCAACAAACCAATAACGACGAAGATTGTGGCGACAGTGATTTTGTTTGTTCCGGTTATAATCCCCGACCACTGAATCAAGATGATTTAAATGACTTGATCAGGGACCTTGGACTGTCTAAAACTGCTTCAGAAATTCTAGCTTCCCGATTAAAAGAGAGAGATCTGTTAACAAAGGAAACGAAGATTTCGTACTACCGCAACAGAGAAAAGGATTTACTCCCATTCTTTACTGAAAAAGATAATTTCGTATTTTGTTCAGATATTCCAGGCCTAATGATTGCAATGGGATTGAAAAAGTATAATCCAAATGAATGGCGTTTGTTCATTGATTCGTCAAAACGAAGTCTGAAATGTGTCCTTCTGCATAATGGCAACAAGCTAGGGTCTTTACCTATAGCTCATTCTACAAAAGAGGAAGAGGAAAACAAGGAAGAATATCCTGTAATATCTTTAGTTCTGGACAAAATCAAGTACAAGGAACATAACTGGGTTTTATGTGTCGATTTAAAAATGGTCAATTTTCTTCTGGGCCAACAAAGTGGCTACACAAAGTATCCATGTTTTTTATGTTTATGGGACAGTCGAGCTAAAGCTGAGCACTGGAAAAAAAGAGACTGGTCATCTAGGGAGACTTTGGTTCCAGGAAAGCAGAATGTGATTAATGCTCCACTAGTATCCAGAGACCGAATTATATTGCCTCCTTTACATATAAAACTGGGATTAATCAAACAATATGTAAAAGCTCTTAACAAAGACGGCCGATGCTTTAAATATATTGTAAACGTGTTTCCAAAATTGAGTAATGAAAAAATCAAAGCTGGTATTTTCGATGGCCCTCAAATCAGGAAGTTAATAGATGATAAAAAGTTTATCAGTCATATGACAGCTATCGAGAAACGTGCATGGGAAGAATTTGTTTGGGTAGTGAGAATTTTTTTGGGAAATAGAAAGTGTGATGGCTACATTCAGCACGTTGAACAGTTGCTAAAACACTACCAGCGGCTTGGATGCAACATGAGTATCAAGCTTCACTACCTCCACAGCCATCTAGACCGTTTCCCTGAAAATCTAGGTGACCTGAGCGAAGAACAAGGGGAGCGCTTCCACCAGGATATTCGCACCATGGAGGAGAGATATCAAGGATACTGGAACGTAAATATGATGGCTGATTATTGTTGGAGCATCCTAAATAGTACTCCTAAGACACCTCACGCAAGGAAATCATATAAAAGAAAATTTTACGCAGAATAAATTTACTTAATAAATTTTTATTTCTTAAACTATGTGTATTTTTTGTGAAAATCTTGTCATTCCATAGCTGAAAAACTAGAGCTGCTACATAAAAACGACAATTATTTTCGAAATTAGCGTAAAATAACTATTCAGATTCATGTAAAAATAATCATACAAAAAACATGTTGTTGTCCAGTGTAATATGGGACAGGATATTATTCTCAAAGGTTTTTAATTATTGTCATTTCACCAAGAGAGCATTACGCTCCTAAGCCCTTAGGCATATCGTACCGTGGTGGATTCTATCCTAAAGAAAAGAGCGGTGGATTGATGATGTTTATGGGGTTATATACCTATTGTAGGTTTGTATCAAGCTCAGGACGACGTGGAAATCCAACGGAGAGGATGATGATGAAGTATAAACAGAAGAATTTATTAATTACGAGCTATTCTATTTTTTTTCATACACCAAGAGTAAGCATTAAATTATCAAATAGATACATAGTCAGCAGATTTTTTTTTATTTTGTTTACCTACCAATGGTTACCAGAACTCATAGTAAAATTCAAAATTGTTAAATGATTTTGATAGATTCTATTTTAATAGTACCTAGTTATTTTATTTAGGTACCTATAAAACAGGATAAAAATATATAGTAGTATTTTGCCATTATTTATATAAATTTTTCAATATAACTTATGAATTTGGAATTACGTATACATTTTTTTTATATGTATTATTTTTTAATTAACTTTATATACGATTTTCCATCCTCCATTACCTATTATTAGGAATGGGAGGCGGTACCGGGGTTTATCGTTATCTTAAAGAGTCTTTGAGGCAAGAATAACGAAAGGGATGACCATGTCTGCTTAGGTATGATAAAGCCTGCTAGGATTTGGCTAACACATAAAAGTGCCTTATAACCTCTAAAATTACTATTTCACTCATCTTTTCGTTAGACATTTTACTCTATATAATTTTTAAAGCAAACTTGGATAATATTCGTCGAAATATAAAGTAAATATTAAATTGAAAAACGAGGAAAATTCAAAATTAATTTGATGTCTAATGTCCACAAAACCTTCGCTCTTTTGGACTATTGCGAGTTCCTCTTTCTGATGAAACCAATTAGTCATTTGTTTATTCCAAATGACACTTCATTCACGAGGAAAAGTAAGAATAATCTTACTTTTAATACAAATTAGAAAGATTGGAGGTGCTGTTGAACAGGTCTGATTTTGAGGGATGAAATTTGGCACAGAGATAGATTATAGTCTGGAAAAGTACATAGGCACTTTCACCCCGAACAACCCTTGGGAAAGCGGCTGAAACCGCCGACAGTTAGTATGAAATATGAGGAACCGGTTTCTTTTTTAAGAAATACTGTATTGAGCTCTTGTAAGCCTTATTGATCCATAGACATACAGAGTGTTACAAAACCACCCGTAAAGCCGCGAGGAGGTTAAATGGGGCTTTATAACGAGGCCATTCACAATATTTAGGAACCGTAGTAACGCTGTATAACATAACATACCCCAAAAAAAATAAAAATCTGATTTTTATGAATGAAAATAGAAAAACTATTAAAGTACACAATTATTCGGTAAAATAGATACGTAGGCCTTTCTGTTAAATAATCTGGTTCCCTGACATGACAGCTTACTGGGGTGGTTAGCTTTGATAATTAATTATATTTTTACGGGGTATTTTGTAGTACGTTGTATAATTACTTGTCCTGACTGATTGACTGACCGATTCATCAACCCAGAACCTAAATCATTGGGGCCACAAACTTTAAATTTTACACACAGAGAGACATTCCTCAAATGACGTAAGCACTAATAGGTAAGCTTTGTCAGTTTTGAAGGAAGTAGCATGACATTCAATATTAAAACTTCTCATATAAACCTTCAAGGTTTTCTTTGCCCGAACAGCTGAGTGGGTGGAAAGGGACACGCAGAAACTTTTGTCCAGGGAACGCGAGTGAATCCGCGTGTTTCGCTTGTGAATGATCGTATTCTATAACGATTCTTTCACGAAAGGATTTCCATTAATTTTAGTTATATCAAAATCTTTGTTACATAATTCAATAAAACAATAAACAGGTATAATAGTTTTACCCAGGTGATTAATATTGTTCATATTTCGTTAAGTACTGAAATGTTTAAAGATTACCTTGTTTTACGTTGTAGGTATCGAGTATCGGTCCCGGGCTGAGCCCACAGGGGCCAGATGTTATCCCAAATGGGTTTTAGGAAAATTTCATTTCTATATTCAGATCCGGTTAGCCTAAAACCTGAAATTGAAATGCTCAGGGCATTACGTGAGCTATAATTTGCTAAAGTCTTAGTATGAAATACGGATTGTTTTTCAAAAACGTTCAATACAATAAATGATTTTTTTTTATACCACAAGGGCCGACAAACAAGCGTACTCCCTGGCCTTCTGTAATTCTGCTTTGAAAGCTCTACTACTCAGATCATGATCGTATATATGCAAGCAATCATGCATTGCTACATCACACGAAAACTTTGTCGTAGCTAGATCGTAGCTTTGCTACATCGTAGGGTATGCTACGCTACATCGTGCATACATGCCCACATCACATGACTAGAAGCATGCTTTAACAATATGTCAAAATTACAACTATTTTAAAATGTCAGAACGATAGTTTGTTTGATATTGCATAGCATAAATACAGCATGTTGAAAATTATGATGAATTTTTTCCAATTACCTTACTAATTACGCTCCTAAGCCCTTAAGCATAATATAAATATTGCAATAAAAAATTACCGTTATAATTAAAAAAAAGAATCTGAGAAAGGTTTATAGGAACTTAAATATTGGAAAAGTTTCTAGGAAAATTTAAAAAAATTGTGAAAAAATTTCAGTGTACATTTGGACAGGACAACGTTGGTCGGGTTGGCGAAATAATAAAAAATCTATATTATTACTTAGCATTTTATTGAAAAAATTATATCTACTAGCAGTCCACCGCGGTTGAACCCGCGTTCTCTAGGGATATAAAACTTTTCCGACATAAAAGTATTCTTTATGATAAACCAGGGCATGCTCTAACTATGTGCCAAGATTAATATAAATCCGGTTGGTCGTTTTTGCGTGAAAGAGAGAAACATCTATCCATCCTCAAA
This sequence comes from Habrosyne pyritoides, assembly GCA_907165245.1. Taxonomy (NCBI): domain Eukaryota; kingdom Metazoa; phylum Arthropoda; class Insecta; order Lepidoptera; family Drepanidae; genus Habrosyne; species Habrosyne pyritoides. The sequence continues at coordinate 9,371,188 of OU015593.1, read as the reverse complement.
AACTATAAAGGAAAGGATACGATGTTAAACGCCTAAAACAAATTACGATCAACAAGAACAGTCTAGTAAACGATCATGAAGTGTACCAAATATCGAACGTTGAATAAACACTTACCGTTCGGCGCGTATAACTAGATTAGAAGGTAAATTGGGTCTACATTTCTATTGACTTCCGACTTCGAAACCCTACTGCATGGTTCTAGACAACACGGCGTTGTTTTATCTCATTTTGGCAGCCCTGGCATGTAGGGAAATTGGTTATAATTTGTATTTATGTTTCTGACTCGGTTAATTAGGTATATGGCTCATTAGCGTCTGATTATAGGGATATCACCAAGATATATATATAAATATATCGTCTGTGTTCCCAAAAACTTACAACTTGGGGTTCTTTAAGAAAAGAGTGAATAGGCTTCTAACGGGAAAGCGAGCTCCATCTTCGGCCTCATCTTCACTTACCATCAGGTGTGATTGAGGTCAATCGCAATCAAGGCCGAAGAAAAAAAAGATAATATTTTTATAGCATTCAAATGTTAACCATAATCTGAGGCCTGAGCAGGAACACCTATCGCAAGCTAAGCGTCATCGTATCGGGTGTTTCGTCGCAGTGAGTGTGTGAAAATTGAATAGGTATCGCGCATACCGTGTATATATACGATGTTCAATTTCCCATTGCACTGGTTTTTGGCGCATTCGATACGATGACGATACGCTTACGATAGATGTTCTTCCTCAGGCAACTTATATATCTAAACCCGATGAGCCATTACGGTATGATTTGGTATTAAAAATCAAACCAAACAAACATACCGACATAAACTTTTGCATATACAAAATTTAGAATACTAATAAAATATAGGTAAGTGTATAAGTTGACTAAGTGTATTTTTGGTGAAATGTTGGTTACGATACTAACCTTTGCTTACCTCATCGTCGTTAAAAGTCGTGAAGATTGTACTGTTTTATAAAACTATCCGCCGTTCAATGAAAAGGATCATATTGATCTCCAGTAACTTACTAAAATAAAGTAAAGAATCGGTTATACTACAGTAAAAAAACAACGAATGACTTAGGAAAAAACACGAGGCGTCGCTTCACTAATGCTAGTTCACAGATTATAGACAGCACACAGCTCCATAATAAAAAAAAAAAAACATTGCCAATTATTTCAACGAACCAGTGAATATTAATATCTCGTTATTCTAGAACCTTTTAAGGAACTTTTCGATAAGGCTTTTAAGTTCAAGACGTCTTTGTGTAATAGAAAGATTTTTGTGGATGTAGGTAATTCAGTTTACCTGCTATTTTATCCACAGGCTAAACGTAAAATTCTATTAGGCTCATTCGATTTTTACTTTTAAGGGATACCTGAAAAATAATAAATTCACGCTCATTTCCCTCGAAGAGGTTGGTAGAAGTTTCGCAACCTTATTTATTGAACTCGTGCTATGAAGTGAGCTTGTCGCTGTTTCTAGGTCACACTACTCTTGATCTGCAGGTAAGAGTTTTAGTAAAGAAACGATAGTTGACGAAAGTTGTAGTTGGGACCGTTTGCTCCTTTGTTTTTTTTTTCTATACGACTTGGGCCGACAAACCAGCATACGGTCCTTTTGATGGGAAATGCGTTGTCGACCCTGAGATGTGAAGTTGTTAAGTCTCATGTGCCTGTTATTTCACTGGCCCCCTTACCTTTCTAATCGAAACACACTACTGCTTCACGGCGGAAATTGATAAGGTGGTGGTAATTCCCCGGACGAACTTTTTTTTTTTTTATACCACAAGGGCCGAGAAACAAGCAGACGGTCCACCTGATGGCTAGTGGTCAGCGCCACCAATGGACATTTGCAACACTGGGGGCATCGCCAATGCGTTGCCGACCCTGAGACGTGAAGTTGTCAAGTCTCATGTGCCTGTAATTTCACCGGCTCCCTTACCTTTTTAGCCGAAACACAGTAATACAAATGCACTACTGCTTCACGGCGAAAAGGTGGTAGTGCTTCTCCGGGCGAACTCTGTACTGCTCTTCAAAATTCTACCTTGAGAAGTTACCCACGAAGAAGGGACGGTACGATGGTTGTCCTAGATCGACCTGGATATCTAAACCAAGAGCATCAATCTCTAACCAAGCTGAAAATTGCGAAACGGGCAAATTATTTTCTTTTTACCTTTAAAGGAAGCCTATATCGTGCTAGAAAAATCTATACCTGAGTTGAAAACCACACATCGTTAGTTATACGTCTTCCTTTAAAACGAAAACCCTTCGTTACTAACTGGAAATAAATTCGTGCTTCTAGAAATTTTAAATTGTTAAAATTAAATAAAAATGTAGGAAGACATAAATCATAGGTAAAATATTACAGTGATAGTGATAATTATATTAATTGGTACATTTTAGTACCTGCCAGTATCGCTACAACACTCGATTTGACAACCTATCTCTTAATTATGCCAAAAAGCGGAATGTACGGGTAAAAATTGTTTCGGTGACATGCTATTACTATTAAATCTGAGCCATATATTTTACTAGCAACCGTTCTGGCTCCGCCTGAGTGGTATAATATAAATTAATAATACAAATAAACAGACCGAAAAAAAAACATCTGAATTATGATTACATCTAAATCTATTGTGTAGTTTAAAATGTATTATAAATATCCCGGGACATTCTTTACACACGGCCATCTGGTCCCAAACTAAGCAGAGCTTGTACTATGGAAACCAGACAACTGATACTGACTTACTTATATGGATATTTACACCCAGACACAGAACAAACAGATATGTTCATGCACTCAAATGTTTGTCTTGGGTGGGTATCGAACCCGCGACCTTCGGCTTGGCAGTCAGAGTCGCTAACCACTGAGCCAACTGGCCTGTTAATAAGCGCATAAACAGACATACAGAACACACAAAATCATATTTTTATGTTATCAGTCACACAGCAAACAATAAATCCTACAGAGAACCGACAGGCGAGCATTTGTCAATGGTCAAGCCACTTGAGAAGCAATACTTAATGAAAATGAGAAATTGTCGAGTAGGGATCTAAATAATTGTATTTCTTTTTCTACCTAATCCTAATTGAGAATGTGACATTACAGACTGTAGTAAAACATTGCTCATTCAGTAGCCCAATTCCCCAGTGACACAATTGGGTATTGAAGTAAGGTTAGTTACGGATAAATTAATTGAAATGCCTAATGATCATGACTTAGTTAATCTGCTTTTTTTGTAAGAGCGTTTTCACATTGAAAGATTAGACTGTAGATTAGCGCGCTGTGCCTGTGGTGTAAAAACGGACAAAGCATCAGACGCTTTTACGGCATATCATATCATTTTGTAGCTTGAGGTTTTCATTTTGTTAACTATTTCACGAATAATTCCAGTTGCCAGCTAAACGTGAATTTATAAGAAATAAAAAACTTTTCACTTCAAAGGATTCCCAAAATAACTTTTTAGAATTCCGATTCCAGTATCACAGGCTGTGAATGTTGGGGCAATATAAAGCATAAAAAAAAAGGTTCTCCAGATATGGATGCCAAAAACTTCATCAGTATGTACCATTAGTATTACTTAAAGTACAGATAATAAATAAAATAAAAATATAACCTGATTTAAATCGAACACGTACTTATAAAAATGTACTTCTTCATTAGTTATAACCTGAATGTTAACACGATGTTGTAAAAGCTTCTTGTGTAGAACTCTTAGTAATGGCTGGTGGTTTTTATTGTTATGTAAATGCGTTATGGTATAACAGTAGTGCTCGTGCCGGAAATTCTTATCGTGTGAATTATCTCAAAAGGGTTAGGAATGACGTCACATTTTTTGCTGGCGTAGGTTGCTTCTTGTTTCTACTTATATTTAATTATTTTGATGAATGAATGAATTAATTTTTTTTTATTCAAATAGGCCTTTACAAGCACTTATGAATAGTCTGACTTTAATACCGTAATAAATGTAAAGTTTATCTGTAGGTTTATTAAAAGAATATTAATTGAAATATTATTAGATTATAATTTATTATATATATATATTATTATATATAATATATAATAAATTTATATATTAATAATTAATTATATTAATTGAGATATTATTAATAATATTAATAGAATTTCATTATGACGATATCTCTCGGGAATAAACCACGAGACGGTAGCTAGTGAGATATAATATTTTGAGTAGTAGAGCTTTTAGTGTAGAATTCGACTGGGGAAGTACCTTACCCAATTCCGCCGTGAAGCAGTGGTGCACTTGTATTACTGCGTTTCGGTTAGAAAGTTAAGGGCCATGAGACTTAACAACTTCACGTCTCAGGGTCGATAACACATTGGCTGTGCCCCTAGTATCGCATATAGCAAATGTCCATAGGTAGCGGTGACCACTTACCGTCAGGTAGACCATCTCCTGGTTTGTCGAGGAATGTGGTATAAAAAAAAATATGCCAAACTCTTCCTTGATTTATTATTTATTATCTTTAGTAGTTGAAATATAACATAAATATGTTTCACATAGTTCGTATTAAATAAATTGACCATCCATTTTTGTACTGTAGAAAAATCCAGTTTCCTCCGACCGGAATTTAAAGGTCACTACGCTTGATTGTAATGGAATTCCTACGTTGGATTTATATTCTGAAACATTGTACGTAGAAATATCTGGAAAAGATATTTAACTTTTTATTCATGGTTTCATAACATCGAGCATTACGTTATTAAATAACTAGTCCACCGCGGTTTCACCCGCGTTCCCGAGGGATGTAACATTTTCCCGGCACATTAATCCTATGTTACTTCTAATACCTCTAAGAATATGTGTACAAAGTTTCATGATGATCGGTTAAGTAGTTTTCGCGTGAAAGCGTAACAAACAAACTTACATTCACATTTATAATATAATATAAGTAGGGATGTACCTACTAACACTTGGTGCTTACATACATTTATATCCCATCTGGTGTCATGTAGCACCTCATGAGTTATGACACATAAGATATATGCGAGCGGAAAAAGTTATTTTCTTTGTGTTTTTTTCTGGAATCTGATCTGTGAAACGTGAAAGGGTGGGAAGGTGGTTAAGATCGCTACATGGAGGTGGGTATAGTAAAGAGATTTATGTAAGAGATGGTCATACGACTCACTTATAACGGAACAAGCTTTTATTGGAGTAAAATTTGCATTTCCGTATAAATAAAGGAATACGGCGACAAGACAAGCTATTTGATAATATTTTTTAAGCCAGTTTAATTAGCTCAGTGAGAATGAACACACCCAATTGAATAAGATGTCACAATTTTTGCATTTATAATTAATAGAAATTGTGAGGAAAAGTCTTTGAGTAGTAGAGCTCTTAGTGCAGAGTTCGTCCGGGGAAGTACTGCCACCTTACCCATTTCTGCCGTGATGCAGTAGTGCACTAGTATTACTGTGTTTCGGTTAGAATGGTAAGGGGGCCGGTGAAATTACAAGCACATGAGACTTAACAACTTCACGTCTCAGGGTCGACAACGCATTGGCGATGCCCCTAGTGTTGCAAATGTCCATAGGCGGCGGTGACCACTTACCAACAGGTGGATCGTCTGCTTGTTTGTCAGCCGAAGTGGTATAAAAAAAAAGTCGCTGTATCCTATTATTTAGTTACACCATTCGTACTATTGTGTTGTTTATATTGGGATTCATACCACTGAAACTTGCTTACATTAATATTTGATGCCTCTCACATCAAACGTTCGTAATACCTTTCGGTACATTAAATTTGGTCTCATGTTTGACCAAAATGTTACAAGAAATTAGTATTCACGAGTAAAATTAAATTAAATTAAAATCATTTTATTCAGACAACAAAGGATCCATTTCTTAAAACTACCAAGACAAGTAAGAGTTATAAAATAAATAAATTCAACACATACACAAAATTATCAATATATATAAAAAAGCAAAGAAAGAGCGAGTTTTTTTTGTATCTATTTGAAAAATTCTTTCACTATTTGAAATGTACATTATTCCAGATAATTACATACATTATTCCGGACATAAGCTATTTTAAATCCCTTGAGAACGCTGATGAAACCGCGGGACGTAACTTGTTTGTTTTAGAAATAGTAGGTATACCAACACCAGGTGTAGCAATATATATGAGTTTGAGAATGCTTTGTAATGAACAATTTTTAATAAAATATAGGAAAGAAATTATGTACCATAATTCTGCGGAATAATTTTCCAAGAAAACTGTAATCTTCTAGGAAAATTCGAGATTCATTGTAGTTTACGTGCGTGAATCATTGCAATAAGGTGTTTGTTTATTTTTGGAATACCTATTACGTATATAATCTCTTTAAAATACGATTAAAATAAATTTATCATAACAGCGTAATGCGTACAATCGTATGTTTGTTTATGTTTATTTCAGTCGTTTCTCACGCCTCGACTATTGAATCGATTTTCTTGGAAATAAACTAACATGTATTTTTTTACAAACAGCTACACCTGAGGGGCAATTCACCACACAGTTTTGTAGTATATGAACGTTCCTAAAGGTGTCGCACTGGGAATCGATATTCGTATAATATGATATAACGGATCTTCGAGCCCATTCTTCCCGATGAGGCAGGCAGAGTAAGCAGGTAATAAGACCTATATTCCACCTAAGATATATATTTTCTTTAAATACCAATCTCGAGCCGCAGGTCGCCATTCCAAACTAAGAAATGGTTTTTTTTGCCAGAGAATCGAACCCAAGACCTCCGGGGCTCTAGCCGAGCTATGTACCATTCGACTTCATTCGATTATTGTATAATATAACTGTCATAGATATAATATTTATTTTCACATACTACATAACAAATATCTTTTACAACTGACTTGTGGATGACTTGTTAAGAGGAAATGCAAGATCTTGAGATTTATTTTTTGTATAACAATATAATGTGACATAATAGTAATAATGTTGAAGTTAATGATGTTCATAAGAATACCCATAGCCCTATAGTACGACTGTATGAAGCAAACGGCTGTGATCGGCACTTTAACGTGATTTGAATGCTGAATTTGTCAATATAAATAATTAATTTATCCGCCCACTCGCTTCTGTTCCGGCTTAAACCAATTTCAATTATGCCAAGAGTCTTGTGCCAATTATGGTAATATAATTTTAAATGAATATTGATGATAAAATTAAAATAAAATTAATTTTTATACCATTACCTACTGATGTATTCATTTACATTGAAACCTACAGTATCGAGTCTCCAAAGCTTTTAGCATTTTCTTTTTTCTGAAAATAAAATTTGATATTTAGTTAAGTATTATATAAGCTCTTCTTTTTAATTTAGCATCTACTAGTTGTTATTAAAAATATAAATGTTTGATTATACATCATGAGTAACTCCTACTAATATTATAAATGTAAATCTGAATGTGAGTTTGTTTGTTATTTGTTACGCTTTGACGAGAAAAGTACTTAACCGATCATCATGAAACTTCGTACACATATTCTTGAAGGTATTAGAAGTAACATAGGATACTCTTTGTGCCAGTAAAATGTTAGATACCTCGGGAACGCGGGGGGGGTAGCTACTTAGAATGTGAATAGGCACAGACCAAATAATTAAGTAAAAGTTTATTCTTCTGTTTGTCTTTTGTAATAGCTATTAGTAAAAAAGAATTTAAAATTGTTTGTTTTTCAACATAACATTCATATATGTTTTCCTCAAATTTTTAATAAATATTATGGCCTTAAATGGACAAACACAAGTCGAAATAAAAACCCGAAAAGTCAACCTCACAGACCCCAAATCAATTGGAAGTGTCATACAATGGGCGACCTTAAATCACTACTAGCCATCTCTACAGGCAATCTTTACATCCAAAGTTATGATATTGTTTTATTCCAACGAAAAAAGAACAAAGAAAAAACATTTATTTATGGCAATTTACAAAATATCACAATATACAATAACAAAAAAAAAAAAACACAACGATTGCCATAAAACGTTCGAAAAAAGAAGTTCAATTCCATGAAATAGGGAATACTTAAACAAAAATAGGAACGACAAATTGAGACCCACCTTTTTTAGTGTCAGTATAGATATATAATAGTTAGTTTCTTTCACAGATCTTCTAAAAAAACAACCGACGAGCAGACTTAATGTTAGCAAATAGTATAAAAATAATAAAGTGATGATATTAACAGTCATAAAACATGTTAATGGTCGCCAATTCCCTTTTGAATAGAATTTATAGATGAATGAATATGTAACGGGCATGTAATTTATCTAATCGTGTCCAGACAGGGGATATTTTTGGATACAAATATTCACGTCAATAAAATGTAAGGTACGGAAATAATCTGGGTTGACGTGTGCTGTTTGTACACCAAACTGATAATTCTGCCTGATACTGTAGATAATTATTTTTCCCTATTAGGTATGTTATAATTTTGTGTGAAGATCAACGAAGGGAAAGAGAGTCAGCCATTTTGACAGTTTAAATAGAACGGGGCGGAAATGGTAATAGGGCAGCCAACTTACTTAGTTCTTTGTTCGATCGCTGTATTCAGCAATACGACCTTCTTATCTATTACTAAATTAGCTATATATAAAATAGAACCCTATTTTAAAATAGGGTTTTGCCGCACCATCACCTCAGAACTACTGAACACATTGGGATGGGACTGCTACCATTCGACGCGGAATTTTTCGTAGATGGTTATAGGTTATATATGATATCGATAGATGCGGGTGATACCGCGGGGGACAGCTAGTATCTATAAAATAGTATAGTATAGAAGTTTTAATATCGTTTATTGTACATACTACGCTATATAATAAACTTAATATCTACAATCGAGATGCCTGGCTGATACAAATAACCATTTTTTGTGATATAATTAATACATTCAGATATTGGACAGATATCTGTTTATTGATTTTGAGGTTAATGAAACGAAAAATGCCTGAATTCTTGAATACAGGGTTACTAACCTCCAATACCTATTTAGTAGAAATATTAATATCAGTGTAAGTTGCGGACAAAAGTAAGGTATGAAGAAGATACCTTATATATTTGATTTATTCTTTGTTCAAAAGATGTTATCAAATGGTCGTTGAAAATTTATGAGAATTATAGTGATTCATGTAATAGATATCCATTATTAGCCTAATTCTCATTCACTTTCCGTTTAGAAAATTTTCGAGTTATAACTTTCATAATTAAATTAAATATTTTTATTCAAGAATCTTGTGAATAGTCAGACTCTAAAGCCAGTTTGTTAATTTCCCATTAAACTCAGTAATTACTGATACTAATGATGATAAAAACAAATATATTTTTATTACATCAAGTGTGCACTACATCCAAGCAGAGTCGTTAAACATTTAGTAAGACTTCTGTACTTAAACGGTACTTAATGCGATCTTAAAATTGTTGTGAATGCAAATTTGTTATTACTTAAGGAACTTTATTATATAAGCGTGTACACAGTTTTAGAATAACTAATTGACTGACGTGGCCTTGCGGAAATCCATTCTAAAATAATACAAAAACAAATACAGTGTAAACTCTTTATAACGAAACTCAAGGGACTGAGCATTTTTTGTCGTTATAGAGAGTTATCGTTATATGGAGTGAACAAAAAAAAACAAAACAAAGTGAACAAACCAACCAACTTGGGCTCACTTCAACGTTATAGGGAGTTTATCGTTATAAAGGATAACGTTATAAAGAGTTTACACTGTATCTAGTAACTAATTCCGCTGGGTCTCCTTCTCTGTCAATTCCCGAATAAGGAAACTCAAGAGGACTTCTAAGTTTCCTTGATCATTTCTAGAAATAAATGTCTGAGTCTAAGATGTCTTAAATATATTTTATTTTCTAATATCTTCATTTAATATCTTTCACTTTTCAAATCTCTATAATCAATATTTCGGTGTAGACACAATCAATATTGATATAAATACTGCGGTAAGGACGGCTTTCGATTTGGCTAAGAGAATCATTCAAATTGTTTAAAATGATAACGAGAGAAAGGCGATCGAAAATGAACTTAAACATAATCTTATATAAATATAAATGGAGCCGTTAATTTCTCTACAAGGCAAGTAAAGGTGTCGAAAGCACACAGCGTAGGGCTTCAGTCGTGTTGAGGCTAAGGAACTAATAATGTAGACTTTGATTTGATTTCCAAGACATTTATTGAGAAAATATAAGGAACCCGGGTTCGATATAGAAAATTACACCAAACGATAACTTTATCAAATGTATTTTCAAGGACCGTACTATTTGTTCACTTGAGAGCGTGAAGCCCATAAAATAAACTGTTCACAATATTAGATTATAATAATAAAACATAGATGTTTCTGTGACGTGTCTTCCAATGTAATGACAATAACTAAGGGCGAGATGTATTTAAAAAAATAGGGTGTGTCGTAAAGACCAGATAAAAGTGAATCCTTTGTATTACAGAGAAACATTTTAATTATTCATCAATCACTTTTGAACAGCATAGATTGTGTTTATCATTCATTTATTTTTCGTCACACAAAAAGGTTGCGACAGAATGTCGAAGTTTCGGCAAAAAATTAAATAAAGAAGGTTTAGAGATATATTACACAGGAAAACAACATGTTTTTTGTATGATTTTTTTTACATGAATGTGAATAGTTTTTTTACGCCAATTTCAAAAATAATTGTCGTTTTTATGTAGCAGCTCTAGTTTTTCAGCTATGGAATGACCGGATTTTTCCAAAAAATACACATAGTTTAGGGAATAAAAAATTATTAAATATATTTATTCAGAGTTAAATTATCTTTTACATGATTTTCTTGCGTGAGGTGTGTTAGGAGTACTATTTAAGATGCTCCAACATTAATCAGCCATCATATATACGTTCCAGTACCCTTGATATATCTCCTCCATGGTGCGAATATCCCGGTGGAAGCGCTCCCCTTGTTCTTCGGTCAGGTCACCGAGATTTTCAGGTAAACGGTCTAGATGCCTGTGGCGGTAGTGAAGCTTGATATTCATGTTGCATCCAAGCCGATGGTAGTGTTTTAGCAACCGTTCAATGTGCTGAATGTAGCCATCACACTTTCTATTTCCGAAAAAAAATCTCACTACCCAAACAAACTCTTCCCATGTACGTTTCTTGATAGCTGTCATATGACTGATAAAATTTCTATCATTTATTAACTCCCTGATTTAAGGGCCATCGAAAATACCAGCTTTGATATTTTCATACTCAATTTTGGAAACACTTACAATATATTTAAAGCATCGGCCACAATCTTCGTCATTATTGGTTTGTTGGCTGCACTCTGCTGGATTTTCTCAAGACGTACAAGGCTGCTGTGGTGCTAGTGTATCACTAGTATTCAAGACTGGTCTTATTGCAGATTTCAATTCGGGATGTATCCATATTTGAGCAATTTTTATTGTTTATTCCTATGATTTTTGTAACACAGAAATAACAGTCATCATGATGATTGGAGGGTTCACGTCAAATCATAGGAGCTTTGTACTTAAAAGTGGGTCTTTTTTTGTTTGCCCATAATCGCAAACACTCAACACAATTTTTACATACCAAACAAGGTATCCAGGGCTTGGTGTTTGTCGACAATGGAAACCCAAAGGAGTCTAAGTATGCTTTTTTCACGAAATCAGATACATTCAAAAGGAATGTTTTGCACAAATACTCTCCACATATTACACAAAAACAATCAGAGCTGTTTAAACACTTCCTTCTTGAGGTAGACATAATGAGAAACTTCAGTACAAAATTTTAATTACACCGCTATTGATAGAAATTATCGACTACTTATATAAATTTAAGACGGTACCTATATCTCACTAACTAGAGCTGCTACAAAAAAACTGAGGGTAGAATCGAAATCAGCACACTGAAATTAGTAAACAACAGTAGAGAAACTTCATGCAACAAAAAAAAAGTCCGATTTTGTTTTCCTGTGTTATCTTCGACCAGGAACGGTAGAGGTAAGGAGTAACGATACAAGGAGGGCCACATAGTTACAAGCTTAATTATAACCAGAACAATGAAAATTACTGTAGGTATTTAGCTAGTTTAACCTGCCAACGTACTTAAATTATTATATTACCGCTAGCGTAGACGTGAAATTGGTCTTACTAGCCGGTACTAATGTACCTCAGGTTCACTTTATGTACTTAGTTTTGTAATAATAACGGGTACACAAAATATTGTGTATTACATTATTATGTATTATAATGAGACGTAGTTGGTCAGAGTTTTTTATGTAGCTAATAAAAAAATATTGTTACTTTTAGCTCTCTTACACTGCATACCGGGTTGACTATCCTGCACCCTTGTTCAGCTAATACAAGCTTCGTCGGCTAGCCGCTTCACGGAGGCCTCGGAGCGCCTCTCACGTGATTAGTAGTATTAGCGTAGTAAGCGACAGAGCATAGAGGCCGCGACGAAACGTTCTAGAGTTAGTATCATTTTCCTTACTGAATTAAGCCCCAGGCCTCGGAGAGCTTTCCTCTCGTGTGATTGCGTAGGAAACGAAAGAGACAGAGAGATGCCGCGACGAATTCTCGAACTTGTATCATTACCGTACAGAATCGTCATTTACATGGCCCCTGGATCATAATGCTTATTTCTTAAAACGTAAAGGTGTACGTAAAATCTAGGGTCATAGGTTATGATATGAGTAACTGTAACTAAAGTCTGTGGTATTTTGACTGAGATACATTATACTTTTATTGAGTCAACATTTTTATAACCTTTGAGGCTTGAAATATAAAAAGGCCCGAAGTTGGGCTTCTAACGGTATGATAAAATTTGGTAGAATGTTGAGGGTTGACCCGAAATAAGGATAATACGTAATACGTAAATTGATGGATTTATGTACTTAGAATATGGTCTTATACTTATGGACGTTAGTTCCTTGTTTATTTGTACGGAACGTATTTTATTACATCCATGAATTTTGATAAAAATATTTACACGCAATATTTTTAACTGCAACACCAGGTTTCGCTTTGCTTTTTAATCAATTTTTGTTTTTTACTATCATTAAACTAAACTCAAACCAAAGCTTTATTTAAGAAGTCACTTTAAAAAATAAAAACGCTCGATACTCCTTGCTTGAAATACTTATAACAATTTAATTATAAGATTTCACAGAATTTTGATACTATTACTTCGTATATTTAAAAAACATCCATTAAGTCATTACGACTTCCATAACTTATTATAAATATCTGTTAGCCATAACGTTTATTTTAATGAACTCACTTTTTCACCGACTGAGTTATTATTGTGAATTTGTGATACAATATTCTTAGGCAAATGAGATATCATATATCAAGGATGGGTAAAAAACAATGATGGAGATGTATTATTTTTAAGGGAACTGTAGATACAAATTACAATAATGATCTATGTGATTTGTTTTAGCTCGTCGATGAACTTCCTTCGGTATATTAAGGTATGGCATACCTATATGTACTTATCTAAGATTTAATACTAGTTCCACATGAACATGGTGACAGGTGGTCGGTGTTGGTAAAATACGAAATTACCAAATTATTTTCCAAAAAAAGGCATGGCGTAAATCTATACATTACTATGTAATAAGAAAAATAGTATTATATCTATATCTATACTAATATTATAAAAAGGAAAGATTTGTATGAAAGTATGTTTGTTACTCTTTCACGCAAACACTACTAAACGGATATGGATGAAACTTGGCACATAGATAGAGCATATCCTGGAAAATAGGAAAATCCAACTTTTTATCTCGGAAAAATGTGATTTCCCTCGGGAACGTGGGTAAAACCGCGGGGGACAGCTAGTGTAGTATATTAGTTATCTGGTTTCCATAGTACAAGCTCTGCTTAGTTTGGAATCAGATGACCGTGTGTAAAAAATGTCCCAGATTATTAAAATGGGTTCTTAGAATTTTTTGGGCTTTTTTCATACCTTCATAGTTATATAAAACGCGCTGACTTTAAAAAGTATACTTCATTTTAAAATGTGAATTTGTATCGTTATAGAAGTTCCTAGTAACCTCAAGAGTAAATTGTTTTTTCAATTTCAATTTCTCGAAATCACTGTCAAAAGGCATAATTGCAAAAATCCAATAACTCCAAGTTCCTCTCACATTCGACGTTCTACCAGGTCGATTTGTAGTACCTCATTGAAAAGCAGAACACGTTTCAAGCTGTTTTGATACAGATTTTAATAAAGCAGCAAAAACCAGTAAGTAACGACTCTATTTATTTTTTTCCTTGCCATTTTCCGTTCCTTTTATGATCAGTAAACACATAATATGTACATAAAAACACAAAACAACACATAACATTAAACCGACTTCAAAATGTTCATGCACTTATATAAAATAATGTTGGTACATTTAGTATTTAAGTCTGTTGTCCAATATATATGTAAAATAATTATATTTCCAATTCAATTTACAGCAAATATTTTTGTTGACTTAATAAATAAATAAAAGTACTTTTAATTCTTACTTTTCAACGTTTTAAAACGTACTTGTTCTTAAGGTTTTGAATTGTTGACGATTTGCTCCCATTACGCTTACATTACTTTACTTACAATTACATTTTCCTTTCTTTCATTTTTCACCTATCTGCCAGTGAAAGTCCCGTCGAAATCGGTCCAGCCGATTCGGAGATTAGCCGGAACAACCAGAGAGATTTTTTTTTTAATGAAGTTTTTTGTTACCTGTAGGTACTGTATTTTTACACTCACTTCATTTATTTTATAAATTTAGGAACTTTATTTTTGTTATTTAGATATTGCAAACAAACATTTAAATTTTATTATTTGTGTATCTACAATCTAAAATTTAAATTAATTTTATATATTTATATAGTTATTTTATATCTGACTAGCTGACCCGACAGACGTTGTCCTGTCGTCAATCGCGCCAACTGTCAAACGGCTGTCAATAATGTCAAACACGTTACATTAAAAAAGTTTATATGTATTGTCAAAAGCGTTAGTAAAGTGGCTAAGTTTTCTTAAATTTTCTAATTTTGCGCGCAATTTTCTTATTTTTTTCTTACATAAGAATCTTCTCCTGACAATAACAAATACAACAAAAAAAGAATTAGCGAAATCGGTCCAACCGTCCATGCGTGATGCCGTGACCAAGGGAAATAGGGATTCATTTTTATATACGAGTATATATAGATGACCATAAAATACGACTATACGACCATTTCAACATAGCTACATTGTATCTAAAAGTAAAAGCGTTATTGTTCTTAAAACTAACAAAATGTGAGACAAACAAATATAGGTACATAAAGCTTTGTGAAGCAGTAACACAACAGCTAGTTCAATATTTAGATTCCACAAATATGAGCTATTTCAAATTTACGCCTGATATTAAACACTGACGTGCACGACGCTAGTGATGTAACTGAAGCTAATTAAGCTCGTAAAAAATACATATTACACAAAAGTCTGCATATGTGTTATATATTGATGACGTGAGTTTATCCGGGTATGTGGTTGCCAAATAATCCTACTAATATATATTATAAATGCGAATGTTTTTGAGGATGGAAGCATGGATGTTTGTTACGGTGCCTATATGTTTGTTGTGATATCGGATTTGGATGAAACTATGCACATAGATAGTTTATAAGTTGGTTTAACACACAACATATTTTTGAAGTGAAAACTTCTTTAGCGGCATTGATCACTTTTCTTGGAATGGGTAGAAAATGTTAAACTCGCGTCAGGACACACCGTAAGACGGTAAAAATGCACAGCGTTAATGTTCAAATTATTTTATCCTGGGAATATATTGTATATGTGTTAGAGTCTGACCATTCATAAGTGCACGTGAAGGCCTATTTGAATAAATATTTCATTTCATTTCATTTCATTATAACTTTCCTTGGTAAAAGGTGAAACCGCGTAGGACAGTTAGTTTTTTAATAAAATACTATGTGGATACCAAAAGTCAAACTGCACATTATCTCATAATTTTAATGTATAGCAAACATGTTCAAATTTTCGTTGGAATAAAGCTACTCACGCAAGTTCCTTAACCTTTTGACAACTCCACATCGCTTTTAATTTCAAACTCTCTCGTGTCTTCCAGAAGTCTCTAAGTTTTGATCACGTCGCAATTTTAAGCATTTTCCACTCGAGAGTTTGTTAGTGAAGAAAGTGAAGTGATTCAATTATTTTATTAATTTACAGAATGGTTGTGTTCGTGTATGTTCGTCAACAATTATAAATATAATATAACGTTTTATTTTAATTACTTAATTAATTACTATCAATCAATCGTCATAGATAGTACTCGTTCTGATTTATCAGGTGAGCTTTCGATTCCTATAATACGCAATCAACTGATAAAATATCTGGAGATAAAAGGTAAGTACGTTAAGGTTACACGTTTTTACATCTATTACTTTTACCGTAAGATATAACAAAAACAAGTTCATCATTATTATAGATACAACATTAATACAGAAATCATATAAAGTATTGCCATGAGAATAAATGCTTCATTTCATGTTGTTCATATTTGAATATAAAAACATATGTTAATCTAACGAGGATAATGTGAGACATACAACAATAATTGCGTGGCTTTGCGTATAATTGCCTTGTGACCGCTAGACACTTACAGTTTAACAACAAGTGGAAATTACATGCATGAGTAATAATTAATAAGGATAAAATCTGATGGGCGACAACCTTCGCTAAATGATTCAAAAGGTAATTTCCTCGGTGAATAGTGCGGTGTGAAAGCGCCCGCCCGCCTTCGCCAGTTTTTCGTACCTTGGACAGTGTAACGCAGACTAAAATCCACCGCGTGCCGACCGCTCGTCTCTACACGCCAATTTTCCCGGAATTTGACGTAACGAGCATCTTTCTCCCTTTAAAATTATTTACAGTGATTTTGAAACTTTGTGATTTTAAGTAACATATGTGGAAAGTTTAGTGTTCGTGATTGTTGTTAAATTTCTTCTAGCCAAGGTTTAAAAAAGGCGTTTAAAGGATTAATTTATATCGGTAAGTTAATAAAATATGAGCTATAATAAAGGGGTGTAAAACATGTATGATACAGAAACTAATTCTAAGTAAATAGCAGTGATATAAGGTTACAGTTTCAATCTCAACCGACCTAATTAATGGATCATGAGCGCTTTAGTGATAATTCCTTGTAAATTACAATGTTAACAGAATATTTGTAATTAATACTTTGAATTTGTGATCTGAGGTATCATTAGTGATATATAACTATGAATAATGCCTAATTAGGTTTTTAATATTATTTAAAAATATGGTATCATATTGTTGGTAAAGCCGTGCCATAATATAAATAAATTTCGGCGATAAAGGAGATTTTTTTCAATATCATTAAGAAAGAATAAATCAAAAGTGGATCGGAATTAAATGGATTTAATTGTAATAAAAAACAACAGCAAGCAACAAAGAACCTTAAAAAATAGGTTAACATATTTAATTTGGTGGGTTATGAAAAATGATACATGTAAGTTGACAATATTAAGCCTTTTTTTTACATTTATTATTACATAGGTATTGAATTTTGAAACTCGGCTATAATACTAATTTACCGTTTACAATCACTATTATTGTATGTTATTGAAATTTGTATGCCAAATATGGCCTTACGTGTGATATCTGACCTATTATTCATTGATTTCATCGTTGTATGTACCACAAGAAAATTAATTACTTTTGAAGTGACTTTGACTAGTTAGTGTTTATCCCGCGGTTTTATCTGCTTTCAAAAGTATCCTATGTGTTTATACAAAAAATATTGTATTATGTGCCAAAAAGTTAAATGCGTTCAGCTGGCGTGATGGTTTTCAAAAATACAAACATCGAAACTTTTGCATCTTAATATTAGTGGATAGTCCACCCTGTAATAAAATGAGTTGCTGCAAATAAACAATATGTTATATATTAATTGATTTAAAATGTTATGAATTTTAATATAATTTTTATTTATTCTACGGTAGCGAGTAATTTTATATTGAAGCACAAAAAGTATTGTGTTAGATATAATTATGAAAACAAGTTTAGGTACATAGTATACGTTTTAATACAACCAATAAGTGTATGTTAAGAACGTTAAAGGAAATAATGATTTATTTAAAGTTATATTTTGTCTGAAGTAAGATTTTTAACCTTACCTATTTCCACCATGAAGCAGTATTGCACTTGCATTAGGTACTGTGTTTAGGTTAGAAAGGTAAGGGGCTTGTGAAATTATAGCTACATGAGGCTTAATAACTTCACGTCTCAGGGTCGACAACGCATTGGCAATGCCCCTAGTGTTGCAAAACGGCGGTGATCACTTACCATCAGATGGACCGTCTGCTTTTTTGTCGGCCCATGTGGTATAAAACATACATTTTTAGAATTTTAGGAGTATTATAGGAAAATGTACTGTGTTGCTTTGTAATAAGATTCATTTAAATCATCATACAATAGACCATTATATCAATAGATCCTTTTATTATAAGAAAAATATTTTTTTTACATAAATGTCTAAAAGTTTGGACAGTCTTTAAGTATCTAAGGGAAATTGTATTTCGGTTAGAAAGGCAAGGGGGCCGGTAAAATTGCAGGCACATGAGACTCAACAACTTCACGTTGTCCTCACAATGCCTCAGGGTCGACAACGCATTGGTGAACGCTAGTGTTGCAAATGTCCATAGGCGGCGGTGACCACAGAACCATCAAGTGGACCGTCCGTCTGTTTGTCGGCCCATGTGGTATAAATAAAAAATAGTGTTTTTAGGGTTCAGGCGTCAAACAATTAGGTACCCTATTTTTACTATGTTTTAAAACCAGTCTTGATATTTGTATTACTATCAAGAAAAAATCATTTTTCGACTTGTGTTTGGTTTCTAAAAGATTTGGATGATAATGCAATCCAACGGCTATGCCTATATATAGACACATATATATTGTACTATAACACTCAGTATTTATTTGCTCACTATTATAAATGTGAATATTTGATGATAATAGTTTTATGACTCGGTCATGCGTAAACAGCTGAACAGATTTCAATAAAATTTGGCACACATATGTAATACCTTTTCAAACGATTTATTGGATAATGTTTATTTGTCATGCGATAGCTGACAGAATGGACAAGGCTAGTTGTAATAGGAGAACGTGGGGAAAAACTGTTTAAAACATTTTTTTTCATTAGAGTTATGTCTTTTCTGTCATTGTGCGCGTATTGATGTAATGAGAACCGATAATATTATAAATGCGAATGTTTGTTACTCTTTCACGCACAAACTACCGGACAGATTTGGATGAAAGATCATAGAATATCCTGGAATAACATATAGGGTACTTTTATCCCGGAAAAATGTTACGTCCATCGGGAACGCGGGTGGACAGCTAGTATTATATAATGATGTCAGACTTGTGCTCAAATTTTACATTAATATTTAATAATGATCAGGTTATAAAGGCTGTCAGTTTGAATTCATTCAAGTCCAGAATATGACAGAATGAATAATTGTAGATATAGAAAGTTTTGATAGTTGATGACGTTTCGATTAAGTTCGCCTTTGCTGAAATGGAAGTCCGTTTCAGGGGCTCGATTCTGTAAGGAAAATAACTAACTTAAGGATGTTTCGTCGCGGCCTCCGTGCTCTGTCTCTTTCGCTAACTACGCTAATACTACTAATCACGTGAGAGGCAAGCTCTCCGAGGCCTCCGTGAAGCGGCTCGCCGACTAAGTTTGTATTAGCTGAATAAGGGGGCAGTTTGCTCCTTTGAAAGGCTTAGATGAAAAAGATGTACATACAAACTCTTTTAATATTTATTTGTCGCCCTTTTAAAAAGTAAGTGCACTTCGAGTTTAAGATTAGTTTGTCTTTATGTTAAGGGGGTTGCATTAAAAATTCAATCTTAAAAGAACGCGCTCTTGCTTACATAAAAAATACCTAAATGTGTCTTTAAGATATTCGAACTCATGCACTTCAAACGAGCGTAAGGAAAATAAACATATAACATAGGCTAAGTGATATTGATGAAGAATCTTGAATAACTGGAAACTCAAAATGATACATGTTTCCTACTCTGACTTTACGAAAAACGCAGGGAAAAAAAAAAAAAAAAAATTGTTTGTGATGTTCCGTTAAGGAGTTCTCTCGCCGGGATCTGACCCTGGGTCAAGTAATAGTACAATTTAAAAGGGATAATCAAAATTAAATGTGTACATATTTAATTTTGATGTACATATGCGTCTATGCTGTTGAAGATCGAGGAGTTACTTCGTCTAAAGCTAATCTTGGTTTTAGAATACTTACCAAAAAAATACTGTCTCATTGGAACTCAAATAACTTGTTAAATACATATAACTCAGTAAGATAACAGGAAGTGTTTCTAATTGATACTAGACCTAAATAAACTATAAATTGCAAGTTAAATAAAAGCTTGAAAAACAAACATTTCTGCGAGGAGGACGAAATCATGTGGGTCGTAGGACTTTTTGAAACGAAAGTTCAACCTTTTTTACTTGGAGCTTGACTGAGTTTCTGTACTCATTTTAGTTTTCCTGGTACATTTACTAAATAGAGGTTTTTTTTATAGTGCCTAAGAAACAACTTATACAGTATTTGATACGTTTAATAACATTTTCTGGCGCTACTACCAAAGCTATAACAAATGTAGCACAAAGATGTTGCCGGTAAAAGTATATCGGTTGTACACCGAACATTAGAAAGCATATACACAACAAAAAAATGTTTGCGTTTACTTGGGAAAAAGATTTGAATTTAATTTTTCCGGCATATATTATTGTTTTGAAAATGCAATATTTTTTGTATAGTGAACTTAATATTTATAACACATTTCACTACATCCTAGGTTGTTATAATTACTAGCCTAATTCATACTGAAAATGACATAAATATAAATACAATGAAAATAGAAAGGTAAAAATAGTTACATCAGCTTGTTATTATTGGGCTATTAATTATAACAATATACCTAAGTACATCTTAGGTAAAATGTTAAATACACATGAAGTTTTTAAAATACAAAATAATAGGTATATAATTTATTTTGTAGCACTAATGTTACGTATTTAACAGAATATTTAACAGATTTTTTTTTAATTCAACGCAAACGGTTTTGTTGTGTCCCACATTCATTATCATTTCTTAAAGCATTATTATGTTCAATTTCAAAATGGAGATTCGAACTCACTACTAGAATCAACATCTATAATTAAGCATGGATATTCGAAGTGTTAATATGGGGTAAGCTTAATATTTGAGCACCCATACTACTTAAAATGCCGAAGGTATCTTACGCATCCCAACCAACTACTTCGTAACTGTTTCGTAAAGCGAGGCATGTGGGAAGAACGACCGGTCGTTTACTAGATTTCTACGAACGTTTGGCAGAATAGAATTTCTGTAAACCCCTATCTAAATCCGAATAAAATGTTTTGTGAGTACCTATTAGTGTGTAATAATAATAATAATAAATATACTTTATTGTACACTGAAAGAAGTATGATACAGAAGTTGATTCTTAAGTATTGACGGTCTTATCGCTAAAAGCAATTTCTTCCAGACAACCATTGTAATTAGTATTAATGATAAAAATATGAACAATTGATTAACTTCTATAAGTATGTATTAAATAAAGTAGTATATGTAGCATATCAGTAATCTGGATTCCCATGAAGGTGATCGCGGGTTCGATTCCCATCCAAGACAAACATTTGTGTGCATGAACATATCTGTTTGTTTTATGTCTGGGTGTGAATATCTATATAAGTAAGTATTTAGTAAAAACAAGTAGTATATCAGTTGTTTGGTTTCCATAGTACAAGCTCTGCTTCGTTTGGGATCAGATGGCCGTGTGTAAAGAAGGTCCCAGGATTTTTTTTAATATACTATACATTAAACAAATAAATAAATATCCTGGAACATTCTTTACACACGGCCATCTGATCCCAAACTAAGCGCTTGCTATATGGAAAGCAGGCAACTGATATACTACAAATAATTTTAAATACATACACATATAGATATTTATATCCAGACACAGGACAAACAGCGTACATAGCACACAAATGTTTTGTTCTGGGTGGGAATCGAACCCACGACCAGTGGCGTGGCAGTCAGGGTCTCTCATTCACATACAGATTAAATAAATCTTGAAAAGTACTTGAAGCTAAAATTTGGCAACATGTATAATTAAAAGTAAAAAAAAGTATTTTTGTTTGTATTCCGATGGTTTATTTTAATTTTGCGCAATCGCTGGGAAAGTCAAGTTCGCAACCACAACCAGCTTTAATCTTTTACATAGGGGATGTTGTAAGTATCAGCTTACTTTGTTAACTTACTTACAAGTGCTAATGTCTCAAACATTTACTATAGATTGCTAAATCGAATCGAATTGGTGTTTGCGAAACAAAGTAACTGTTGGTTCCAATGAATTTCGAACAACAAAGTCCGTTGGTTTTCTACAATATAATCAGGTTTTATTTGTTCCGTCGCCGAGCAATGGTTGGTTAAAATTAAAACTGGGATTTAAAAAAATACTAGGTATAGTGGCTACAGAAAAATGTACTGTATTGTTTTCGAATTAAGGATCATTTAATCATCAAAATTTTAATTGTATAGTGATGTAAATGAACCATATTATTTAGCAACTAGCTATCCCCCGCGGTTTCACCAGCGTTCCTGAGGGAGGTTACATTATTTTGTTCTTTCTCCCATCAATAGTTTTTGCAGTGCACGCGATCTAAGGAATTATTAAGGCAAATTTTTTAACACCTTGATAATGTAATTATTGGAGTTTTAGTAAGGATCTCTAATTTAAAAAGATATATATAATATAGCCTATGTCACCCCGGGATAACGTAGCTTCCCAACGGTGAAATATACTTTCAAATCAGTCCAGTAGTTTTGGAGCCAATTCAATACAAACAAACAATCAAATCATTCCTCTTTATACATAAAAAAAAAATTGATATAACTAAGGCTGATTCGTCAAAAGGTGTTTTGTATAATGGACAATCTACAATAATAGTTTTCCTAACATTTAAACGTAGCGGATACGACCTTTGCTACGAAGCTACGACGTAGACAACACGCAGGCCTACGATAACATAATATAAGAGAATCCCGCGTATCAAAACTCCAAAGACGACTTGGCGGAAATTAAAACACAATATAGTGTATGACGCGTCATAACGTGATTCCCACCGGCGAGGTTGAAATGGCGGATGATTTATTTTTCCTTTTTATTTATGGTTATTGCCAAGAAGTCAAGGATAATATATCAAACAATACTGCCCTTGTTCAGCTAATACAAACTTCGTCGGCGAGACGCTTCACGGAGGCGTCGGAGAGCTTACCTCTCACGTGATTAGTAGTATTAGCGTAGTAAGCGACAGAGATAGAGCATGGAGGCCGCGACGAAACATCCTCGAGTTATTGTAATTTTCCTTACTGAATCGAGCCCCTGGTAACACATACTAATTGTATATCAAATACGCAAACAACTTTTTAAGCTGCGGTGTGGAATTCTTGACGCAACAGACGGGCATTAAATAATTACCGATGCGACATCGTATTTTGTGCTGCGATACGTAAAAAATTAATATTTGCCAGCCGTATATAAGTGGTATTATATAGAGAGAGTAAAAAAGTGTACATCGCTCGCAAAATGGATCAAACGCAAAAGGAATAATTTGTCTATCGATGCAATACCTTGCGATATTCTCTATAGACTGTAGTGAATTCAATCATATGAAATAAATAATAATAATAAATAAATATCCCAAGACATTCTTCACACATGGTTACCGGATCCCAAGTTAAGCAGAGTGCACTGCTTGCAGTATGGCTACCAGGTAACTGATATACTACATATACTACTTTTTTAAATACATACTTATATAGATATTTACACCCAGACATAGAGCAAACAGACATGTTCATGCACACAAATGTTTGTCCTGGGTGGGAATCGAACCCGCGACCTTCGTCTTGGCAGTCAGGGTCTCGAACCACCAAGCCAACTGGCCCGTCAGAAATGTGAGATAATTTCCACAGAAATAGATGCGGTTGGATATTAATAACAACTGATTTTGTGATAATTTCAGTAATGCGTCCCTTGTTTTGTCACGAGGCTTTGTAATAATAATCTATCATGCATCATCAAATGAATCGCAAATTTATCCATAGCAGTATTAAAGGGTATCCTTTTATACGTATCATATTCTGATCACTTGATTGGTAACCTTAAAATTGCTTCTATTTTCAAGTTTAAAAAAATAAGTATTAGTATTCGAGGCTTTTTGATATTCAATTAAAATTCAAATATTTTTTATTAAAATAGGCCTTTACAAGCACTTATGAATAGTCTGACTCTAATACCGATTCGGAAGGTTGTTTTTTACTGAGAAGAGCCGGCAATAAACTCAGCAATTACTCTTTTTAAAAACGATCTAAGATTTATTACAAAATATTTATTTAGTCTCACTGACAAAACCTTTGTGCTATCGCAGAAGTGAAGAATTATTAAACAATAATAATATGAATATCTAAAAATCAAAAAAATACAAACAAAGCTGACCAGCCCCCACAAGCAGCACCTGTTCACAAGCATAACGCATGTGGCAGCCTCGCCATACTCTAGGAAAGTGAGCGACCCGCCACACAGCGCCGCCAACAATGCAAATCTATGTACGAATATATTAAAATGAATGTACCATATGCCTATTTAAACTTTTTTCCGATAGCGACGAAACTTTTCTGAGTTGTTTTACATCTGCGAAGGTTCCTGATACAAAAATATAGTCGAATAGCAACGGATGCCGGCGACAGCCAGCAAAAATGCATAGATTTTTTTTTCACGGGTTAGTTGGCTTCATGCTTAGAGAATCCAACTGCCGCGCCACAGGTCATGGATTGATTCCTACCCTGGACAACCATTTATTTGCATGAACATGTCTGTTTGTTCTGTGTCTGGGTGTAGGTAAATATCTATACGAGCAGGTGCATATAAAAACTAGTTTAAGTTAATAGTACAAGTTCTGCTTGTTTCGGATCAAATGGCAGTGTGTAAAGAAAGTTCTAGGATATTTATTTATTTATTTATGGATCTCCAACAAAAGATACACTACGCTAACATTACATTATTATAATACATAGTCAATAAGAGGTGGCGTGATCACAGCATCCAAAAATTTTAATAGACGAAAAGTTACAAAATTAAAAAAAAAATTAAATCACAAACAAAATCAATAACACAAAACAAAATTAGTAAAAGTAGAGAATGAGCGCATATGTACATGTTGGAATTTCTATATCACTACATAGTATAAAACAAATTCGCTTTCTCTGTCCCTATATCCCTATGTATGCTTAATTATCTATATAATCACTTGCTATCACATAAAAGGTTAGGCACAAAAAATATTTATTATTATTTAAATTGGTAACAAACGTACTTTAGCAGAAAATACATCTAGTATCATTAACCTTAGAGAATCGTAACCAGGTAACTCGCAGCAGGTTCAGCTAGCAGATGTTTCGTCGCGGCCTCTATGCTAATGCTCTGTCTTTTTCGCTGGCTACGCAATAGCTTGAAAGGTCCGCTCTCAGAGGATTCGTTGCGGCTCGCTGTCAAAGTTTGTATTAGCTGAATAAGGAAGCCTTTTGAATTTTTATAGGCTGCGGTCAAAGATCTATTAAGAAACTTTTTCAATTTCATCCGCATGTATTGGGACTTGATTGATTGATTCGATTTAGAAATTGGAATACAGTTGACGTTTCCTAAGAATTTCATCTTACATTTCAATCCGTAACAGATTAAGAAGACCTACTATTTTAGTAATAATTTTTTTAAACGTTTTGATAGCTGTTTAGGTATTCAGTATGGATGGGCTTTATCTAACCCAAATTTTATCGTCATAGGTACAAAGTCTAGAAAATAACCGTACACCAATTGGTACACCGTGTTGTGGTCACAATAAATAATTGTAAGTATTTATGTACTTCGTATTTATGTAACTTCGTACGCTTACGTAAAGTATTTTTCCCTGACCCGATTTTAATGAAAGAATGTATATACATATGTTGCTCCAAAGTACGGTCCCGTTTCTCATTGAAATACGTCTGGTAATTTCGGCGATAAGCGTGTTTAATCCGACAAACAGACAGATGAAGTTTTTGAAAAATGGTCTTAATCGTATTCTGTTGCGGTCCATACATCAACCGCAATCTGTTTTTGGATAATATGTTACGTCTTTGCAATTCTATTATAGTATAGAAAAAGAAGATAGAATATAGAAAGAAGATGGAAAAACTATTTAGTTTTACAAAATGTTTAGCTGTTATGATGAGATGGTTAGCTTTAATGTCATTAAAATAAAGGATTGCTCATTAATATCTTAACCACATACAAAATATTAGATTACGAAAATTTCACAGAAACAATTTAAACTGCCATGTTCAATGCTCTTTGATTTATAGTTCTAGACATGAACTAATAAACAACAAGTAAGTTTATGGTCGCAGTGGTCGGTACTTTTAATTAATTAAACTTAGGATGGCTGAGATCGGGTTCCTATACAGAGAGCTTAGTTCGAACACACATAACACTGAAGAAAAACTATAGAAGGAAATAAATAATATCGAGGAACGATGCAGACATGAAATGAAAGTCTTGGGAATGTATGTTTGCGTTCAATTCAGCCCGTAAGTTTGTAGCTACAAAAATAAAATAAAGAATTAATATGGCTTCGATGCTAGGAGGCTACATATAAGTTGATTATTTAGATATCAAAACACATCTGGCGTAAAATGGTAGTCAAACTGAAAACAGATGCCAAAATTTACACGAAGAGATAAGTGCCCGGCTAGCTCAGTCGGTAGAGCATGAGACTCTTAATCTCAGGGTCGTGGGTTCGAGCCCCACGTTGGGCGATATTTTTTTATCAATATTTTTTTCATTAATTCTCGCGTGAATTATTTTTGTAAAAAGAACAAAATCAAAGCACATTCCAACACGTTTAGGTAGAATAAATAAACGACGTTTCATGTAAGACGCAAGACTTTTGTTGATGGTGTCCGTGTTTTGAAGTGCGAAACACGGCTTTAGTCAGTACATACGAGTAAGTGCGAAGGTAGAACTACAAAATTAATTAATTAATTTTACACTCTGTGCTGATACAATACTTATCAGTTAGCCTCTAATTGGCACAAACAAATAAAATTTGCAGATAACTTTTACCATCCAACTAATCCTACAAATTTATGGCCTGGTGATCTGTACTACAGGTTTACACCTATCATAGACACCAGCCTGCACATACACTAGACTAAACATTTTGAAACCAATATAGTTTTTTTCATTTTTGTACCTACCTATAGGTAAGGAGAAATAAACAAATTATTATTATTTTATAATAATGTTTGTGATGATGGATGTATGGATCTTGATACCCTTTCACGCAAAAACTACCGAACAAATTTGAATGAAACTTGGCAGGTAGATAGTTTATAATCGCAAAAGTTGACGTCATCAACGGACGTCATACCTTTCCCAGTATGTTGAGCGACCGGCAGACTTGTGTCAACTGTCCCAGCGCGCTCTTGTGTTGAATAGTTTATAATTATCTAGCTGTCCCTTGCGGTTCCACCAGCCCTGCCAAGGGGTATGAATGCGACAGTGTTTTGTTAATTTTTAATTATCTCAATAACTATGCATCCAAATTGTATGATGTAAGCGGTAAATATTAGGTTGGGGAAAAAGTCTTTTCGCATTATAGTATGTATGAACTTGTAATAAAATCTCTTTGGCTATACTATTTATATCTGGCTGGTTTTGGTATCATTGAAAGTTTAAATTTTAAAGAACATAATTCCAAATTCAAATTAGGAAAATGTGTGATTTGCATTTGTTTTTCGTACCGCCAAGATGAGTGAATTTAATGACGAAATTCGATTCCTTTTAAAATTTTACTACAAAAAAGGTAAAAATGCAACACAAACCGCGAAAAAATGCGATGCTTATGGACCTAGTGCAGTGTCTGTGAGAGTAGCACAAATTTGGTTTAAGCGTTTTCAATCCGGAAATTTTGATGTCAAAAATGCACGTCGCTCTGGTCGCCCCATTACGGATAAAATGGATGCCATTTTTGAAAAAGTGGAGCAAGATCGGCATATCAGTAGTTACAACGTAGCTGAAGAACTGGGAATTAACCACAAAACAGTTTTGGCGCATTTGAAAAAGCTGGGTACACAAAAAAGCTAGATATTTGAGTATCTCACAAGCTCACTGAAAGAAATCTAATGAACCGTGTACTCATTTGTGATTCTTTATTACGACGTCATGAAACCGAACCATTTTTGAAGAAGCTGATAACTGGTGATGAAAAGTGGATCACGTACGACAAGAACGTGCGAAAAAGGTCGTGGTCAAAGGCCGGTCAGGCTTCACAGACTGTGGCGAAACCCGGGTTAACTCGCAACAAGGTGATGCTGTGTGTGTGGTGGGATTGGAAGAGCATTATTCATTATGAGCTGTTACCACCAGGCAGGACCATCGATTCTGAACTCTACTGCGAACAACTGATGAGATTAAAGCAAGAACTTGAGAGAAAGCGGCCGGAATTAAGCAACAGAAGGGGTGTGGTTTTTCATCATGATAACGCTAGACCTCACACATCTTTAGCCACTCAGCAAAAATTAAGAGAGTTTGGCTGGGAGGTATTAATGCATCCGCCGTATAGTCCTGACCTTGCACCTTCAGATTTCCACCTGTTTCGGTCTCTTCAGAACTCTTTAGGCAGTGTCAGGGTAACATCACGAGAGGACTGTCAAAACCACTTGTCGCAGTATTTTGATCAGAAGTCCCAAAATTTCTATAGCAATGGGATCATGTCCCTACCTACAAGATGGCAAAAAGTTATCGAACAAAATGGTACCTACATACTTTAGTTAAATGTAAATAAACTATATTAAAAATGTTTTGAATTTTTTTTAAAAATGCGAAGGAACTTTTTCCCCAACCTATTATTATCTACATACATTTTTACCTTATACTACCGGCACGCTATGATGGCCGTTTTGACGTTTCAGATTGTCATAGGAAAAGTAACTGTATTGCTTTGGAATAAGGTTGATTTCCATCATCATACAATTAGCTGTGGCATCAATGGATGCACCTTATACGTGAAGGAATAAAGGTTATTTTTCTTTGTCATTGTTAAACGTCTGAACGGCCATAGGCACTTTGGCCGTTTTAAGTTTAGTGATTGTGTAATTTATTTTTGTTAGGGCCCATAGACTGTATAATGTACATAAAGAGTAGGTCTATAATATATCTCATAGTTTTAAACCCTTTACAGGATCTTTAAGGGATGATTTAGCAAAAATGTTGAAACACGTATTTCCTTCTTACCAAAAGCCTAAACATAAATTTTCAGGTCAAAATTAACCTAAACATTTAAGGTATTATGGATTGCCCATTAAAATTTTCGACCCCTATTTCATCCCTACCAAGATTATTTTTGAGACAAAAGATATTCATTACGATTCGATCAGCCGTTGAGTCATGAAAAGGTATCAAATAAACAGTTACCTTCGCATTGATAATATTAGTATGGATTTTTTAATAAACCCTGAGTTCAATTTATGATCATTGCCTTAATTACACCACTCCTTCCTCGCCATAGGAACACACACCACTGTACGGTTTGATAATTATAATTAACAAAAACTATACTTTTAATTCCGGGAAATGGTTATATTTCTCGAGAAACGCGGGTAAAATTGCAGGGGACAGCTAGTTTAATTAAAGTTTGTAAGAACTATGTTATTAGAAGCTACCTAAAATTCACTTGAAATGAAATAATCGGTACATTTTTTATACACGGCCATGATCCCGAACTAACTAGAGCCTATTTTACTACATATACTTTTGAATACATATTTATATTGACAAAAATTCAGACACCGAACGAACATGTACACAATTGTGTGTCCCGGCTGGGAATCGAACCCACGACCTGTGGCGTGGCGGTCTCTAACTACCAAGCCAACTGGCCCGTCAATGTATATATTATATTTTTACAGAAATAACTAAATGTAGGTTAGTATATAGGTATGTAGGTATACATTATAAGCTAAGGGGCGGGGTCACCTACGGCTATAATAGGGACAAGTTGTAACGCGCGTATGGTGAACCGTGGGTAAATGTTATGTTTTGTTGCAGAGAGTGCCTTCCTACCATACATTTTATCTCCAAACGTGTCCCGAGCGACCCCCGACCCCAGAACGCTTGTTTAACAAGTCCTGACGTAACTCTTTCTCAACTCACATAGTGGTAATACACTCCATTTGCAGTGGACCTCACCCACTTTTACAAGTATTTTATATCTGTAATTTGGCTACATGGAAGTGACAGAAAGCTCTTTAAAACTTTTACGCTTGTATTTTTAAGAGACATAAGATACAGAACTACTAAATCATTATGGAAGCAATATATTATCTTAATAAAACAAAGTCACTATTTTCTTCGGTCTGTTAGTTGTTTTTTTTCTTCTAAAACTACGTAATAGCTTTTAATGTGGTTTTCAACATTATTTATAAAATTTCTTACACAAGTTTGCATCCCGATGCAACGCGATATCAAACTTATTCTTGCAATCTAAGCATGTATAAAAGCATCTAGCCTGGCGGATGATCTTCCCTTTTAAATGGAGGAGTCTCACACCTCGCTCCTCAACATTTAAATTATCCCACACGGGCAAAGCCGGTGTCGGTTGCTAGTGCCTATAAAATATTCCTTGATATAGCAGCAACCGTACACTGAACGACACTCTAGAGAATTCGGAGTTTTAACTATTCTGAACGCCAGTAATATATTTCCACTTATATTTTCTAACACAGCTATAAAATACGTACATCGTTGAGTGACATATAAAACATAATAGAAATATAATATATAACCACAATAATATTTACTAGGTTGTTAAGAGATGAACCACCATGGGAACCGATGACGCACAGCAACACATACCGAGAAGCCGCCTCTGCGCTGTTTCGCAAGACATACCGACCATCGGAAGCTACCACTAAATACGTAATTATCGTACCGTGGGGACAGTGATTGTGCGACTCATCATATTCCATTGAACAATTGTGCATTCATGTATTGTTAACATTAAAGATCATTCCTTTGGTAAAATCACTTTTCGTTCTTACATCGAACAATGGTCACGCTAATTTAGTTGTAGTAATTAATTAATGTAATACATTAATATTGTAGTATTAAATTTATAATTAAATAATTATAAAGTTGACTTCAGTTTTTTTTGCGTCCTCAACGGCAGCCGAACGGAATTAGGTTAAGTAAGTAAATATTTACCTTTGGACCCCAAACTTGCCTTATTTGGTAGGAACGGTAGCATGTACCTACAGGCAAAATCTCGGGAATTCTAGGTTGAACTATATTAACTTTACCATTACTGATAATGGATTATGAGAACCAAATAGGTGAGCTGGATGTAGGTAGGCTGCTCTCCCCAAATTGGGTATAGTTTATGTTTTCATTGCGGAAAGTTTGTTTTGATAAACGTTTAATTAACAGTAACTTCATTACCTATAAAGAAAAGAGTGATTAGGCTTCTAACGGGAAAGCGAGCTCCATCTTCGGCCTCATCTTCACTTACCATCAGGTGTGATTGAGGTCAATCGCAATCTCGTCCGAAAAAGTTGTAAAATATATTAAACGATTGTTTTAAACTCCAATATATTACTATTTAAATTTAGCTCCAATCACGAAAATTTCATTATAAACGTTAATTGAAAGGACTTTCCGGTAAATTTATTTAGAAATAAATCTTAGAAATCTTAGAAGATTTCCAAACGACTATTGGTATTTTCATCAGGCTACGATTTACCTTCTAAGAATGAATAACACAATAGATACCTTCACGATGAACGTGTTTTTTTAATAGAATAGGAAATTATCAGGACAATTTCTTACAAAAGTACATCAAGATGCACACAAATTCTTAACGACAGAAGTTTACAAACCATGCCTCTGTTAATTACATCAAACAGAATGTGGAATGCTGGTTGAGTTACCAAAGCCAGCAGTACCCACTTGAAGTTTGGCGAAGTTTGCAAATAAATGTAACGATGGTACATTACCTACACATATACACGAATGCTGCTGGTATTTGATCCTGCAAAACTATACCCAAAGGGTATGAGAAAAGAATTATTTTTATTTCAACAAAAACATTATTTATGACCTATTTGTCATTAGTCTGTAATTTGCACATTACTTTTTTAATTCAAAAAAATTCAAAATTCAAAACCATTTATTCAGTTTAGGCCTTCGGAGGGCACTTATGAAGGTCAAATTTAAAGTTACTGAAGCTACAACCGGTTCGGAAGTCAGCCTTCAACTGAGAAGAACCGGCAAGAAACTCAGCAAGGTTACATTTTTTTTTATTTGTTATATAAATTTTTATCTATTCTGACTTTTTGGCTATTTTATAATTTCAATTTTACATAATTTTATATTTAACAATTACAAGATACTTATTATAGGTAACATTAATAAAAACAAAACAAAAAAAATATGACAAGACTACAAAATAGAAAATAACAATAATTAGGTACTTACAACTTAAACAAGAGATTTAGAGGTGCACTGTGCAGAGAGCAGCTATTTCCATACATTTTTATCTTCAATATAATGAACTACCTTGTAATACGCTTTTTCTTTCAAAACTTTCCTAATATAATTTTTAAATTTATGATCAGACATTTTGGTTATTGAAAGCGGTATCTTATTATAAAATCGAACACAATTACCAAGAAATGACTTGTTAACTTTAGTTAGTCTAAAGTATGGAACAACTAACTTCTCCCTTTGTCTTGTATTTATACTATGAATATCTAATTTTGCCTCAAACATTCCTATGTTTCTACGTATAAACATTATATTTTCATAAATATATAGTGAAGGTAATGTCATTATATTTATTTCCCTAAATAAATCTCTTAATGATTCACGGGGACCCATACTGTAAATTGCACGAATTGCTCTTTTTTGTATAATAAATATTGATTCTATATCCGCTGCTGCTCCCCAAAACAAAATACCATAGGACAAGAGGCTATGAAAATATGCAAAATAAACTAATTTGGCCGTCTCAACATTCGTCAATTGTTTAATTTTCCTAACAGCAAAAGCAGCCGAACTTAATTTAGCAGCTAGAGTATCAACCTGAGGTCCCCATTGCAATTTATTGTCTAATGTAAGACCCAAAAATACCGTTTTATTTACAAGATCAATATGGCTCCCATCTATTATTATTTGGCTATCTACTTGTGCTACATTTGGTAAAGAAAACCTTAAGCATTTAGTTTTCTTTGAATTTAGTAATAGATTATTTGTAGCAAACCACCCACAGACAATTGACATAGTATGATTAACTTTAGTTAGATCTTTGTCTTTTCTATTAACTTTAAAAATTAATGATGTATCATCAGCAAACAAGACAATATCTGTGAGGTCATTTACAACATATGGCAAATCATTTATATATACTAAAAACAAAAATGGACCTAAAATTGAACCCTGGGGTAC
The DNA here is from genome assembly GCA_907165245.1 of Habrosyne pyritoides. Lineage (NCBI taxonomy): Eukaryota > Metazoa > Arthropoda > Insecta > Lepidoptera > Drepanidae > Habrosyne > Habrosyne pyritoides. The sequence continues at coordinate 9,337,524 of OU015593.1, read as the reverse complement.
CCCCATTTCGACTAAAGAGCCCTTGGATGTTGTGCCGGTAATCCCTACCTTTTGCTGGCGATTTGATAAATAAGATAAAACAAGATCATGAGCAGTTCCACGAATTCCGTAGAAGTCAAGTTTTAGTAGTAGCGTACGGTGGTCAACGCAATCGAATGCCTTGGACAGATCACAAAAAATGCCAATCGCATCCTGTGAATCCTCCCATGCGCCATAAATGTGCCTCAGCAATGTTGCTGCCGCATCGGATGTAGATCTTCCCTTCGTGAAACCGAACTGATGACCATGCAATACCTTATGCTTAGTAAAGTGACTTGACATTTGATTAAGCAGCAATTTTTCAAAGATTTTACTAAGTGCTGGCAGAACGGAAACTGGTCTGTAATCAGATGAATTCTCCCTACAACCGGACTTGAAAATAGGTACTATTTTACTATATTTCATTAAATCAGGAAAACAACCCTGATCAATGCATTCATTAAAAATATTTGACAAAACAGGTGCAATTACTGTTATTATTGATTTTACGATTGTTACTGATAAGCCCCATAAATCTTCAGTACTTTTCATATTGAGAGAATTAAAAGTTATTATGATATCGCTAGCAATAATATGGTCAAATTTAAAACTTGGAAATGTATTATGAATATGCTGCTTGAGTAAAGATTCCGCTGCTATAGGACATGATTTAAGGCTTTTAGTAGTTTTACCAGGTATACTCGTGAAGAAGTTTTCAAAAGCACAGGCTACATCTAAATTATTTGTTAGAATTTTTTCATTAATTTTAAGAGTTACCTGTTCATTATTATTTCTAATTTTACCAGTTTCCGTATTAATAACATTCCAGACTGTCTTTATTTTGTTATTAGCATTACCTATTTTATTACATATAAAGTAAGATTTAGCTTGATTACACACTAACTTGAAAGTCTTTGAAAATTTTCTAACATATTTATGAAATTCTTCGTTCTGAGTTAATATATCAAAAATGACACTGGTTGGCTACAGCTACTGTAGTATTTCTGATTTTTACATTTACAAGCTCCCACGCTTTATTCTCAGTCAAGTTCACGTCTCTTCAACATGCAACAGTGAACAATCTGAATAATTCTAAAAATAAGATTTGCTGAAAGCCTCGTTTATCTTATCTTATTAAAGATGAAAGCATATTTTGCGTAAAGTATTACTGAAGAGACAATAAAACATTCATTTCAATAGTTAACTTATTTTTGACTACCTATTTGTACTGCAATGCAATCCCACTAATATGATATGGTTTTTTTTATACCACATGGGCCGATATGCACAGAGACGGTCCACCTGATGGTAAGTGGTCACCATCTTCATTAGACATTTGCAACACTAGGGGTATCGCCAATGCGCTGTCGTCCCTGAGGCGTGAAGTTATTTAGTCTCATGTGCCTGTAATTTCACCGGCCGCCTTAACTTACTAACCGAAACAGTAATGCACTTGTAGTGCACTACTGCTTCACGGCTGAAATGGGTCAGGTAATAGAACTTCCCCGGACGAACTCTGCACGAAGAGCTCTATAACTTTAAAAAGGAAGTTTTTTTACTAAGGTTAAAGGTTACTTTGGAATAATATTCTTATCACGGCTATGAAAGAACATTTATAACATAAATTTGTCACTGAATTTGTAAAACAAACCTTTACTTAACAAAATAGGGCAAATCAAGCTCTATTTGAAATTACAATTAAAAGACATAATAAACTAACGAGGGATCTTCAAAAGAGCAATTGAACGTGGAGACTTATTCGAACCGTTCATGAGCTTGTTAGCTACGGACCACTTGAATAAAAAAAATAAAAGGTCTCGTACCAACATAGTCACACGAATTACATTCGTTCGTGGATGATTTTTAATGTACACTGGATGAAACGTGGATTATTTTCAACCTCCTTCAGTTTTGTTATGAAATAAATCAAAATAGAATTGACAGTTAACTCTAATACATTACGTAGACGGATGGACCTTGATGGTATGTTGTTTGAGTTATTTGCTGTTTTATGGTTCTACATTATTTTTAACCGCAATGTATTTCTTTATTTAAAGATGTTTATACTCCTGTGTTGCATAACTCGAAGTAATAAAAGTAACATTGGTACACGGTAACGTAAGATGATTGCTATATTTTGTATTGATAGGTATTTTAATGCCTACATCTTATTTTACGGGCCGACAAACAAGCAGACGGTCCATCTGATGATAAGTGGTCACCGCAGCCTATTAACATTTCCAAGGGGCATCGCCAATGCGTTGTCGACCCAGAGACGTGAAGTTGGTAAGTCTCATGTGCCTGTAATTTCACCGGCCCACTTACCTTTCTAACCGAAACAAGTGCACTACCGCTTCACGGCGGAAATGGGTAAGGTTGCTTTGCACTAAGAGCTCTTCTACTCAGACATTTCCAAACCTCTCCAAACCTATACGAATATAATAAAGATGGAATGCAAAATTTGTGAATTTGCATATAATTTGTATGTTTGTATGGAGGGTCATCTCCGTAACCACGGCAACTAATTGAGAAATCTAACCATTCAGATTCATTACATTATTCTTACATATTATGCTATGTTATGCAGGGATACATAAAATCCAAACCTGATCAAACCGTGGGACTGAGGCTAGTATAATATATTTTACACAAATCGCGAGAAACGCTGAAAATGAATATAAAAATGATGGGTTTTTGCGGCACTAAATCCATCTAAATATGATGCCTCAAAGAGTAATTAGGATTAAATTAATTAATTTAACGGTTGAGGAGGTATTTTGGGTCGAGTGTCAAAGCGAAATATCTAAATTATACCAATTCAAATTAATCTAAGCTAGTTTGAATTTTGGTACTTGCTAATACTAGTTATACTCAGACCGATCCCAACGGGATCCCATCCAAACTTAACTTTTTTAACATAATAACACAAGTATTGAGCTGTCCTTCAGCTAATACAAACATCGTACATCGTCGGCGATCCGGCGCAAAGAGGCCATGTGAGCAGACGTTTCACGTGATTGAGTAGTGAACGAAAGAGACCGACGAAAAAAGTCGGATATATAATGATTGGACATCGAAATATGTATGTAAGCGTCAATCAGTCTTTTGGTTAATCTCTTCTTCGTTCTTTCATTCAATTCCGCATTTTCGGTTGTACAGTTTTCGGAGTAAGTACCTTATTTCGTTTCTTAGCTTGTATAGGCTATACCTAGATCCAATTTTATTTAATACCTAACTGAATGAGAGCGTTAAAATTTTAAATGTAGAATTGCGGTGAGATGACATTGATGTAATTATTTTGAGTAAGATATATCCTTGAATAATCGCTAGTCCATAATATAGCACTTTATAAATATTCAGAAGCTTTAGTCAGAAGCTGTTTTAAGCATCCCCCTACATCCTTGAATTTTAAACCGGTAGACTTGGTAATATAATTTTATCAGCAAGCACGTTTTTTTCTTTTATATCGAACGCGTTAAAAACGTGGACAGCATTACTTGTCAATTGTTATGTTACGTAACTTAGGGGGAATAAATGTACGTCAGTTAAAAAGCTTAAAGTTAATCCTGGTATGACGCGGTTATAAACGCGGGTGATATCTCGAAATTATAAATGTTATAGGACATTCTTTATAGGCCATCTGATGCCAAATTAAGCAGAGCATTACTGTTTGTGCTATGGAACCAGATAACTGATATATTTTTTCACATACTTATATTATATTATAGATATATTCATGGATACAGACAGGCCACTTGGCTTGGTGGTTAACGCTCTGACTGCCAAACCGAAGGTCGCGGGTTCGATTCCCACCCAGGACATGCATTTGTGTGCATGAACATGTCTGTTTGTTCTGTGTCTGGGTGTAAATATCTATATAAGTATGTATTTAGAAAAAAAAAAAAAAAGTAGTATATGTAGTATATCAGTTATCTGGTTTCCATAGTACAAGCTCTGTTTAGTTTGGGATCAGATGGCCGTGTGTAAAGAATGTACCGGGATATGTATTTATTTTTATTTTTATACACCCGTTATGTGGCTTTGCCGTCAGAGTCTCTAAGGTTTTTATTTAGTTTTATGAAAAATTTCACACGCGTTCCCGAGGGAATCTACATTAGTTTGTTCATTCTCTCATCAATAGTTTTCGCAGCGCACGCGATGTAAGAAAGTTTTTTGGTAATTTTTTCACACCTTGGGTTACATTATTGGAGTTTTAGTATGGATCCCTAACTTTAAAAAAATATTAAAATAGCCTATGTTACTCAGTGATAATGTAGCTTTCTAATGAAAAAAGAATTATTAAAATCGGTCCAGTACTTTTTGAGTTTATTCGTTACATAAAAAAATACAAATCTTTCCTCTTTATAATATTAGTGTAGATAGTGTTTGCGGCATTCTCTTACATCAAATAATCACCTAATTAATGAACTACAAAAAAGGTCTATGAAAGACATAGAACATTTATACTCTCGGGTGAAATACCTACAGAAATGTCAGTAGGGATAACCGAAACGAACCATTTTTGTCTTTAAATTTTAATCTTCATAATTTTGGGTTAGTTAAGATATTTTGTTCGATATTTTTATTAATATTTATCCAGATCAACATTTAAGTTCAATCTGAAATAAAAAAAGATCTTACAGTCAATCAATATGACTGGAATATATGCAGCTTCGTAATGTTCAAGTCTTGTTAGCCGCTTATGTTAGCGTTACATGATAGAATAGCTTTAGTGATGGCCCGTAAGTTAATTGTTAGTAAACCGTCGTGTTGGGAAAGCTATTTTGTGCGCTACAGATTATGACGTACATTTAATAATGTTCTGGATGTCTATTTGAACACAATATAACTAGCTGTACTGAATTGCATTCGAATGCCTGTATAAGCTTTTGTATTATTAATTAATTTTGAAAATATAAAGCTGTGGCCCGTGGATTCACGCGCGTTCCCCAGGGATGTTACATTTTCCCGGGATAAAAACCTATGTGGTAGTTCAGACTACAATTTATATCTGTGCAAAATTTTACCCAGATCCATTCAGACGTTTTGATTGAGTAACAAACATCAATTCATCCAAACTTTCACATTTGTAATATTAGTATGATTAATTATTATTTATTCTTTGAAATCATTGTCGAATCCTAAGTTAAGAGCAATACTCGTCTAATCTGATATACCCTATTAAATATCTGCTCTGTGTAGACATTGTAAATTGTATAATCATCATCATATCAGTCCAGGGATGTCCACTGCTGAACAAGGTCTCCACCTTGGATTTCCACCTCGAACGGTCTTGAGCCGCCTGCATCCAGCAGCTTCCAGCGACACTAACCAGGTCTTCGGTCCACCTTTCCACATTCGGTGGGAGGTCGTCCCACTCGGCGTTTTCCTGTACGTGGTCTCCACGGTGAGAACCTTTCTTCTGGGAATGAAATAATTGTATAATAATAATAAAATTCATTTATTTAGGTAATTTGCACCCATTAATTACAAATATAATCTCACACATCAATGCACAAATATATAAAATACAATAATTAAAATAAAAGAACAATAAAACCTATCAAACATTAAATAATCATAATAAAAATAAAATATAGAATCAAACATAAATACAGATAAAATTATAATTCTAAACCAAATTAATATTATATAAGGTATAAACTTTACAGTCTTCTCTTTGGCACTGGTACAGCGACATGTCTGCTGGAACAATGCCCAATAAAAGGGCAGTCCAACCTTTCGCCAATCTACGCCAACACAGTGTTGAAGCTGGCCCGCACTCTATGCGCAAGGACGCTGCACGCTTACACATTGTCGTGTTAAAGCAGTCTGTGCGTGCTTCTGCGAACATACCTGAGGCACTGCAGTATCGGGGCAGCCCCATCACCACCCTGAACGTATTATTAAACTGGACGCGGATGGCGCTGTAACTTCTATTAGTGTAGTGCGCCCACAGGCTGCACGAATATAGCGATGTACAGTACACTCTAAAGAGGGTAACCCTTACGTCTAGCACCGCGCATAATAACTTAATGTTTTTTTTTTATTTTAAAATAAAATAGATTAAAAAAAAATTGTTTGTGTAGTAATGAATTTTCAATATTTTTTTTTAAATAAATCCTTTTATTTACCTTATTCTCAGAAATATTTCAACCACATCACATTTCATATACCTTTACACACAACAAGAAAAGTTTGCGTTCACTTGGAAAACTTATTTTATGGTTATGATAATAAATATATAAAAAGTGTTTTTTATATGCTATCTTGTATAAAACCGAACCATTGGAGCTTCAAAATGAATAAACGTTAGTTTGTACTATTATTAAACAAAGCGTAAATGCTTAAAAACATTTTTTCCATGAGTATTTTCAAGTGAACGTTAACTCTTTTATTGCGTACCTATATGTATATAAGTATCTAATCTAGCGGAAAAATAAACCAGCCTGTTACTTCTACTTATGAAACTAATATTTGATGCCAGTTCAAAACTATGGCATCGAATTTATTATCTATTCGTCTTAGTTTATTTTTTATCATCTATGGCCAAAATCACACAATAGGGATGTGTCCTGACATGTCAAATCAGCAATTCTTTATGAAATGTCAAAACGATCGAAGGTATGGAGTTTTGTGTGAAATAGCAAGTTGTGACGTCATAATTGTACAGCATCAAATAACATACTCTTTATGATTAGATCGGTACTGAAAAATCACATTAATGATTTAATTTTGATCATATTTAATGTTTTCGTATATTTTTGGATGTTCAATACACTGGTTAGTGTTTGATCATTTATCTTTAATACAGGACACATCCCAATTACGCGCGTAAGATTATATGCATGGCCATGTTCTAATTGAAGTGAAACTTCTTATCGGAGGGCTTTGAAAGTCTGATCCGCAACCTTTTCGTGTGACGAATAAACTTGAGATAAACACAATCTATGCTATTCAAAAGTGATTGATGGATAATACAAAAGTTTCACTTCTATCGTCTTTACGACACATCCTGTTATTTTTAACCCTTAAATAATTAAAAAATGATAAAAAAAAATTTTATTATAAATACCATGAAAATTATACCTTTTGTTTTCTGAGATTTCCTCGAGACAAAACCAAGCTACGAGTAGATACGGGGTCCTATTGATTTAAATTCTGGTACATTGAACTGTAGGAATTTCATTAAAATGTTAAAAGGTTTCCTTAGATCTGAAACTGCCGTTAAAATAGTACAACGGAGCGAAACATAATATTTAACATATTTTTTTTATTATTTACTTAAAAATCATGTATAATACAATATAACAGCGAGGTAGACTAGAAAGCTCTCTATGGCTTCAGTACCATACCAAATATATTTTGAGCTCTAATTATTCGGAGTTATTTGGAGGTTTCTGGAATCGATTTTTGATTGGATATGATTTTTAGGCCAACTTAATTGTTTAATTCGTAGTTATGATTAAATTTATTTAATCTTATGATAAAAAGACAGACGGACGTCACGACAGTACTTTCCCGTCGTCACTCTTTAAAAAGACTCAATATTGTTTATCCTACTAATATTATAAATGCGAATGTTTGTTTGTATGGATGTTTAATACTCTTTCACGCCAAAACTACCGAACGGAATTAGATGCAACTTGGCACATAGATAGAATATATCCTCGAATAACATATAGGCTACTTTTGATCCCAGGAAAATGTGACGTCCCACGGGAACGCGGGTATAACCGCGGGGGATAGCAAGTAGTTTCATATATCACAAAAAACAGGGTGTGTCTTAAGACGTGAATTTTTTGTATGACAGGGAAACATTTTAATTTATTCATCAATCATTTTCGAGTAGCATAGACTATCATTTTTTTCGTGACTTTTGGGCTGCGGTTGCGTATCAGAATTTCTGTATAAATGTCACAGCTATTAATGACTACTTGGTCAAAGGAATATAATTATGTAGATACCTAATAATACATACCATCTGCAATAAAAAAAAAAAAAAACTCAAAACCATTTATTCAGTTTAGACCCTCGGAAGGCATTTATGAAGGTCAAACAAGAAAATTAGAGGTGCACTGTGCAGAGAGTATTTCCGTACCTTACAAGGTAGTTCATTATATTACAATACGCAACATAGAACAACGAAACCTTTCATTAAATTAAGTGTAACTAAATGCATATAAACTACATGTAATCCAAATAAATGGGACGTAAACGTTCTAAAAAAGATTCATGACACTTCCGGGTACCGCATTTCTCACAATTAGGTGACAGAGACAATATAAGTACTGAGATGTAGGAGCCTTCAAGAAATAGTAGGCAGAAAAGCTCTTTCTTTTTAAATATTCTACGGAGCATTAGTCCGTACTCTTAAAATAATTTATGATTAATTATTGTAAGATCATCATTTTTTGCATAGATTTTACCGATTGCTTTTTAATCAATTAACATCTTTTTGTGCTTGCTTAACTCGATGTCTTAAGCTGAGGGTGGTAATGGTTTCCCGAATATAAATTACTAGCTGTCCCCCGCGGTTTTACCCGCGTTCCCGAGGGATATCACATTTTCCCAGGATAAAAAGCCTATATGTTATTCCAGGATATGCTCTATGTATGTGCCAAGTTTCATCCATATCCGTTAAGTAGTTCTTGCGTGAAAGAGTAACAAACATACTTACATACAAATCTTTCCTCTTTATGATATCAAGTATAGATAGTATAACATATTGTGTAACTATATTATCTTGCCACGCTTGCTTAGCTCGATGTTTTGAGCTGAGGGTTGTGAGGGTTTCCTTAATAGGTAAATAGTATTACATTAAATTTGCGTAAATTTAAAGATAAATTAATTAAATATATTGCTACAATTTATAATCATTGTATGTTGTCGTAATAACTTATCACAATTTAACATTTACTGTATTAACCATTTCGGCCTCGGATGATTATTCTTCCAAAAGACTCTCCATCACAACTGTATCTCGATGTTCGATGGCCATTTTCGGGTTGTATTAAAAAATGGTTCTTGTCGACACAGGTGACAGAAAAGCTCTTGGTATGCTTACAAGTATTCACCCGCGTTAATCGATATTATATAGAACTAGCTGACCCGACAGACGTTGTCCTGTCTTCAATGAATAAGTCTTTAATTAGAATTGGTATCATTAATAAAAATAAAACACCAAGACCATAGTGTTATATTTCTTGACAATTAAACTATTAATATTAGTCGTGATGGCGCTCTGAACTAACTGTGATGAACAAACTCTTCTTAAAAATATCATTACACAAATATACAATTCATTTTTCCGATTTAATTGAGTGTGAAATGTGCACATGACAAATGTATTCTTTTATCAATATAATTCCGACTCATTCCGATAAAAGATATTTGCAGCGTGCATTCAGTCAATCTTGCAACTGTCAAATGACTGACATTTATGTCAAACACCAGAAGGTTACACTACAAGAGTTTATATTGTCAAAAGAGGTAAGGTTACATTAGTAAAGTTAATGGTCGTTATGTTTTCTTAAATTTTCTAATTTTCCACCCAATTTTCTTATTTTTTTCTTTCATAAGAACCTTCTCCTGGCAATAAAAAACACAACAAAAAAAGAATTAGCGAAATCGGTCCAGTTTTTATATACGAGTATGAAGATATAACCCTCGAATAATATCGTGTCGTATAACAATCCCATCTCGATATGTTCAGAAGTTTTGAGGTGATGGTGCGTCAAAGGGCATATGTATTTATATATATGTATATAGATAGATAGAAGATTAAAATTGATTTGTGAAAATACTCCTTGGACTTTCATTGCAAATTATACAAAGCGTAACACTTACCCTAAGGTGGTCAGGATGCCCCTGAATCCTTATTTGAAAACTTTGGAAACGCGAATTAAACCGCGTGACAGAATATTTGTTCATGATAAAATTTACTAACACCTATATGTTACAAGACTCATTTCCATACTTTCGTAATGATATGCAATTATGTAATCATTCAAGTGAGCTCATGAATAAAATAACCATCTTCTACAAGTAATGAAGTACGCATATTTAGCTTATATCCTAGAAGTTTGATGTGAACAAAATACAGAATAGAAACTTTGTTCTTACTCTAAGTAATGGTATAACTTTCCTGCTCATGTCATGGCAGCTATTCTATTTTTCCAACATTCCGAGTTTATCTCATTTGCGGGAGGGAGCTTAATTTTAATAAAGTTTTTTATTATATAGTGTTTCAAAGATGGATGTACCTAACCTACATTAAACAATTACGCGAACGTTCAAATGAATTCTCAAGATGAAAAGTTTTAAGGGTTTGCTAATAAACAACTTTGTTAGCGTAATATTATATTTTCCGACTCTTCTTATTAAAACTTTATTGAACATCTCATTTGTCCACTGAGTAAACTTGGATAAATTTGAAAGGGATTAATACTAATTTTTGATCTCTAGTTTCTTGATGATTCTTATATAAATAATATATATTTTTTTAAATTCATTCAAAATATTTTATTCAATGATTAATGGTGGAAGGCAGGCTGCTAACCGTTAAAAATCTGCTCTTTATAAGTTATACACCGAATGGGAACTATGTCGTCGACAGAAGATGATAAAAAAAGTATATATATCCTGAAACATTCTTTACACGCGGCCATCTAATTGAAAACTAAGCAGAGCTTATACTATGAAAACCAGATAACTGGTATACTACATATATTACTTTTTTTCTAAATGCATACTTTTATAGATATTTACCAGACATGTTCATGCACACAAAATGTTTGTCCTGGGTGGGAATCAAACTCGCGACCTTCGGCTAGGCAGTCAGAGTCGCTAACCACCAAGCCAACTAGCCTGTCAAAATGATGATATTTAATAATCCATTGTGTATTGAGTTAAAATATTTCCTGAAAATTTTTATTGGTCTTATCAGTTAAATTGCCTTGAGTTCTTTTGGTAGCCTGCTAAGCAACAGTTGTAACTTGTTACTAGCTCTAAATTATAGCGATGATTTAATGTTCAAATGATTAAAGTCTTTTCTTTACTGTTGCTAAGAAGCAAACAATTTTAACACCTGTTGTACCGACATCAAATGCTTCATTTTGGCACAATTGTCTAGAAGGCGTAAAGTAGTAATTTATTTAAAGTGCACTTAAATCATGAATTATTATAGAACATGAATTATTGTTGGGCTGCGCTCAGATTCTCTTCTTATTTCGATCTATGTACTGCCGTAAAAGTTTTTATTAAAATTTTGATTTCATAACAAAAATTGGTCTTTTCATTTGTGAGAAATAATACGACTGCATGTTTATAATCAATTTTCGTGTAGAAACAATAATAGTTACACATTATTAAAAGTAACAATTTGGAAATGTAAATTAAATCTAACCATGCTTAATCTAAAAAAGTTATAAAATCACTATCAGTGGGCAGAGCCTTAAATATACTGGCTGCATTGCCACGTTGGATCGCGAATTATTATTTTCATTTATATTTAAATGGGTAAAAGCAAACATTTACTAGGGAATATACTAAATTTCTGGTCATTAGATACTTTGGCAAAGCATTATGAAAGTTCTTTATATTCATGGTAGGCTCTGGCCCTACAAACCAAAAATGTTAACCCCGAACGGCTCGAAATTGTGTATCCTGTACCAATGCTCCTATATTTACGCAGTTAGAGAGCTTTATCCAAAACTACAAACAATTCTTCTACCTACTGTTGATTTAAGATACTCGTGTGTGTTATCTGTATATACGTAGTGTACATACAGTAATGCTCGTAAAAAATGTAAATTACGCGAGCAAAAGGCCTCCGGCTCACATTGTTTACAAGAAAGCTTATTGCATCATTGCAAACAAAAAGTCATTGATTATGTGAATAAGGGCTAAGTGAATATGACTTAATAAATAAAATAAAATAATGTAAAGAAACCCTCAACATTTTACAGATATGAACTCTATTTACAGTAAACTATTTATAGTTTCTAGGTAAAATAAAGTTGATCTTACAAATGTTTTAATTTCATTTAAAATCTTGATTCTTACTTCTCTGATGTGACTTGCTTTTGATTTGTACAGAAAATAATCACATATTTTGTTTTGTTTCAGTCGGAGGTATCGTCAATTGATTTAAGTGTTAATTCGTTTTGAGAATGTGAGTAATAAAAGCGGAAGCCCATGATGTTAGATTTGGCTGAACATGAATCGGTGAACTATGAAACTTCTACCTTATATGATTCGCTCGTAACAGACGCTGTTACTATTGATGATGAATATGCAAATACAACATTTATAGCCAACACAACTTGGCCGGACTACGAGGCAGTATGCAAACCGGGAGCCTCCTCGGATGACTTTCTAACATCTGCATTATTCCAAAGCTGTGTGTATTTTATGTACTGCACGGTGTTTGTTGTAGCGCTACTGGGAAATGGACTCGTCTGTTTTGTTGTGCAAACATCACCGCGTATGAAGACTGTTACGAACTATTTTATAGTGAACTTAGCCGTAGGTGATATTCTGATGACGTTGTTCTGCGTGCCGTTCTCGTTCGTGTCGATGCTGGTGCTGAGGTACTGGCCCTTCGGCGCGGTGATGTGCAAGGTGGTGAACTACTCGCAAGCGGTGTCGGTGCTCGTTAGCGCGTACACGCTGCTCGCTATATCTATTGACCGATATATGGCCATTATGCGACCGTTGAAGCCCAGACTGGGTAAGGCAGCCGCTAAGATGGTGGTGGCCGCAGTATGGGGTGGAGCACTAGCAACGGCAACTCCTATCTCCGTGGTATCACAGTTGCAGCGTCCAACAGATTGGCATCACTTTTGTAAAGCGTGAGTATATTCCTAGTTATTCAACAGTTCCATTAGCGTAATAAAGTCATGATCGCTTTCGTTGTGTTCAGGTTTATATTATATTATTCAATTACAACTGGAATAACATACACTACATTAGTACACTATTCCCATTGCATACCCGCAGGAAAAGATGTGTATTTTTATATCAATAAGTATTCAAATAAATTAAGGTAAATCCTAGTCCAGATAGTAGCGAGTACGTTTACATTTTTAATAACTAAATATTTTGTATCCTGGTAATTATGGGTCATGGGTAAAATATAATAAAAAAGAAAAAGATATAGCTTTTGAACGATTTATCCACGTCAGTCGATTTGTTAAACAGTTAATACATTAAATAATCAAACATTCTGCATGTGCAGCGGTAACTTTCTATTTAATTAGACCAACAGTAAACTACAGTCCACATCAAACTAAACACAAATATTCAGTTTCGTTTGACTAACCACCAACAATACTAACACATAAACAAAACAAAATGTTCACAGAGATATTTGCCTCGAACAGTGGGATCGCGCGGAGGCGAGTGAGCAGTACACGTGCGCGCTGCTAGTGCTTCAGTTTGCTCTCCCGCTGAGCGCGCTTGTATGCACGTACGCGCGTATAGCACACGTCGTGTGGGGCGGCCGTCCGCCCGGCGAGGCTCAGAGTGCACGAGACACGCGCATGCATCGCTCAAAGAGAAAGGTAACATCATGCACGATCAACAGTGAAATTACAGGCACATGAGACTAAACAACTTCACATCTCAGGGACGACAACGCATTTGCGATTCCTTATCTACCACTTACCATCAGGTGGACCGTATGTTTGTTGACGGTCCAAGTTGTATAAAAAAATCGAGGAAACAGTACCATTATAGTGAATAATAACTACTCTATTATCACTATTATTTCAGATAGATCAATTCATTTGTGATATCGGATAAATATAAATGCGTAGTTTGTGGTTAAATAACCGCGAAATGCTAAGTGATCGCCACCAAGGCGAGTCAAAAAGCAGGGGTTCGACTTGACCTAAATCAGAATATTTTTTTCTATTTTATGTCTATTGTTACTTAGTACCAAAAATTTACATATGCTTTAACATAAAAGTTAAAAATAAAATAAAATGTATTTACCTTTGTGCAATGATATCACTAACCTCTGTAGTTCGTAAAATCTGTGATTGTGTTTAACAGAAGAGTACAAATACAAAAAAAAATAACCTCTTTTGAGAGATTAAAGTATGGGTATTAGGTACAGCTTAATATAAACCAAAAAAGGCCAAATGTCAAGGTCTCTAGAAATTAGAACTTTACTGTATGAATTTAATAAATATGGTTCTTAATCTCTTTAATAAATATCTGAACTAATTTGCTGGTGCGGGTTTCAGTTATAAAGTAGAATATTTTCATTAAGGAACTATTAGTTTGCTCATCCAAGTTTCAAAACTATATATATGTATATAATACCTATGTATACTTCTTTTTTATGTTATTTCACACTTAGCATTCCATAATTCCGTACCGTACCCACTATAGGTTTTTAATTTCCTTTGACATAAAAGTTAATATTTTTTTCTTATATTATTGCGTGGTCTCAGAACTAAATAAAGACCAAAAAATAAAATGGCTTAAACTGACATAATATACCTGGATTGTATGATCAAAGAATCACAATCAATACTGATGACCTAACTGGAATAGCCAATGAGTTGAATATTAAAATTTAATATCACTTTTTTTTCTGTTTATTATTGAACAAACATAAATACATGGAAAATAAAACTTTAAATCATTCACAAAAAACCACAGAGGTTTATAAGAGGAATGACTTATTCGACATTCAATCCTTAAATTACTAAATTTCCTACAAATTTCTTTGAGGAAACTTATTAAACCTGTCTGTCAGGTTATTACTTTCTTAGTATTAAATTAAATGGTTGGTCGACTTACATACAATACTTAATCCGGCCGCTAGCTTTCCTACTATATTAGATTGGAAAGACGATGATCTTTGAATAGTAATATCCAGTGACGTTCGAAGATTTAGGTGACATCGAAAACTAATTTTGCCTTACTCGTATTTAATTTTCCTTATTGTACTTATTTATAAAGTCAATTTGAGTATCTAAAATCAGAATAATTTAAAATAGCTTTGAAGTCGAAGCAAAATGTTTGAAATATTTGGGGCTTCCTTTCTTTGGAGGCCTTAACCATGTCGACGCTTAATTTTCAGGTATTATTTAAAAGCCAGGTCTAGTTTATAACAGATAAAGGGACTTCAACAGAGAAATGTTGACTGTTAAGAGAGGATTTATTACGATTATGATTATATTTCTTAGCTAATGATTTCGTTGCAGATGATCAAAATGATGGTGACCGTTGTTGCTGTTTTCACCGTATGCTGGCTGCCACTCAACGTTTTTATTGCAAGTACTCACTTAATACTCATTACCAAAAATATCTGTAAGGTACTAGCCATTTACATATAGGTACTCATAATTACAAAAAAAAACCTTCTCATCCTTCCTTAATTTTTTTTATTCTGGCAATACTATACCAATAATATTTGAGAGCTTAAAATTTTAGCAAACTGTAATTTGAGATCTTCTGCAAATAACACCTTCCAGAATTAATTCCCAGTCACCAGTTCACAAATTTATTCTGCTCGTTAAACTTTCTTGTTAACAATAAAGTTTATCGTATTGCATTGTTTACTCAATCTTGTCTGACATGATTGATTACCTTCAGTTTGTATTCTCAAGCAAGATTTATATCTTAACGTACGTATGTAAATTACACTAGAAGTACTACATCGCGTGCAGAATCATGAACATGGAAATATGGAAATTCTATAGTGTAAGCAAAACAAAAATGTTAGGGAAAATTATGTAACTGCAATGACCTAAATTATCTAAACTAAAATATAAAGCTAAAGAGTTCGTTTGTTTGGTTGAACGCGTTAATCTCAGGGACTTTGGTCCAATTTGAAAAATATTTGTACTGTTAGATAGCCTATTTATTGACGAAGGCTATAGGCTTACATACTTTTTATCCCACTGATGGGCAAGATTTAAATAAATAAATATCCCAAGACATTCTTCACACATGGTTACCTGATCCCAAGCTAAGCAGAGTGTACTGCGTGTAGTATGGCTACCAGGTAACTGATATACTATGTAGTATACTACTTTTTAAATACATACTTATATAGACATTTACACCCAGACACAGAACAAACAGACATGTTCATGCACACAAATGTTTGTCCTGGGTGGGAATCGAACCCGCGACCTTCGGGTTGGCAGTTAGGGTCTCTAACCACCAAGCCAACTGGCCCGTCAAAGATTTGTAATGTAGTTCACGCGGACGGAAAGCTAGTTTAATATATTAACATTTTAGGTAATACTGTCCTCACTGGGTTAGCCGACTGGTAGAAACAGTTTCGGCAAAATACCAGTGTCTGCTATTACACACAGTAAAGTACAGGCGAGACCGTTTTGCTGCTCTAGCACACGTCAAACATTTTAATTAATAGTTTATTTAAATAATTGTTATTATTTATTTTAAATTATTTGCAATTTTTCTTATTTAATATTCAATTTGTAATTTAGATTATTTGTAATGTATTGTGTGTCTATATGTGGCAAATAAATAAATGTCTAATAAACATTGACTAGATTGTCAAAGTATCTAAAATGACTACACTACATAGGTATCTATATCTAGGTAGGTGTAAGTTTTCAGTAAGGTAGATTTATTCGATTTTGTAAATTAAAGCCAAAGCTGCTGCATGTATGCCGATGGGCTTTGGATGTACCAAAGCACCGTTGCAAAAAATATTCAAAGAGAACGGACTTAAGTGCTCTCGTGTCCTATTTCAAAGTATGCGTTCCATTCATATCCAAATATATCGTAGTAAAGTAAGTAAGGAAGTACGTAGGTACTCAAGAAACTAATTTAAATATAGGGATTCAATATATTTTTTAAATATGCACTATTACATTATGTTTTTATATTATAATAATAATAAATAATAATAAAATTTGTTTATTTTTCTCCCACACATAAAAAAGACAACATTTTTTGTCATAAACAGGTAGGTACATTTAGTTGTGGGAGACAGGAGCCCAAACTAGGTTACCCTGTGCTATGAGCTTCCTGGCTCCCCCTCTTGGTAAGAAGAAGTGACAATATATTCCTATTCACGTGAAAACAGAGAACATTAAAAATTAAAAAAAAAGAAGAAACCGACTAAAAGACATTATTGTCATGATTCAATTTTACCGTTATTTAAAGAAATACAGTCGGTTAACAAAAGGAATATAAAAATAAGTATATGTCAGTGGTTTGTTGAGGTGAATTGAAATTCATTGATACATTCAATGATTTACAGAATTGAAAAACTATTCTATCTCTTTTGTTCAATCTTTTGTTTAATAAGTAGTAAGGAGGGTAGTGGTTTGTTTGGTTTTACACACATGAAAATCTTCTTATTCTTATATACATATATATATATATACTACTTTTATTATTTCATTATTCTTTATTTATTTTACCTATTGTATAATAGGGATATGTCCTGACATGTCAAATCAGCAATTCTTTATAAAATGTCAAAACGATCGAATGTACGGAGTTTTGTATGAAATAGCAAGGTGTGACGTCATAACTGTACAGCATCAAATAACATACTCTTTATGATTAGATCGGTACTGAAAAATCACATTAATGATTTAATTTTGATCATATTTAATGTTTTCGTATATTTTTGGATGTTCAATACACTGGTTAGTGTTTCACTTATCTTTAATACAGGACACATCCCAATTAGTAGTAAGAAGGTCTTTCGTAAAATAAGTTTAGTTTTTTTTTATATGCAGGTGTTATGGACGGTACACGAACATGATGAGAGTTGGGGTACATGGCCAGGTATGCCGTATGTGTGGTTCGCGAGCCACTGGCTGGCGATGTCACACTCCTGCTACAACCCTATTATATACTGCTACATGAACACTAGGTACCGCAGGGGTTTCAAGCAGGTAATCATGTTATTAGATTACCTAATTCACGCTCTATGACCATCTTGGTTCAATCACGCTTACAGTAACTTTGTTGCGAGCATGATGCATTGGATTAAGGAGGCGTCCATTAATTACGGGAGGCATTTAGGGAGGGGATAAATCCGATCCTCACCCAATCTCACATGAAGGTGTTGGGGGTCTTCGCAAACATGACGTTATAATTTTTAATTCAAAAGAAACATAATATGTGAGAAAACGGTAAAATTAAGAAAAATCTATCTCTACTAAAGTATGGCAAAATCATTCGGTTTTGCAAGCGCCACAAAGTAGCAGGACGAGCAAAATCTCACGACATCTCACCAAGGGAGGAGGGGTGGAATAATCGCCGAAATCACCTAACGTAATTAATGGATGTCCCCTTATACATACGAACTTGTAGGTACGTCATGACTTATAGTGGAACTATCAAGATGAAATCCGTTATCTTGCTTGTATCTATTGATTACCTATCTCATGCAGTAGTTTGAAAGAGAAACATAATCTTTTTTATTTTTAGGCGCTAGGCTGTATGCTGCGATTACGGTTGGACACACCGTCACGGTCTTGCCAGCGATCTAGCGTATGTGAAGGAGTACCATTGTCAGGTAAGTGAAGATGTCAGGCATTATTATAATTCTTTTTAATTTTTTATATACCACCTTGGACATTTGCAACACCAGAGGTATTGCTAGTGCATTGTCGACCCTGAGACGTGAAGTTGTTAAGTCTCATGTGCCTGTTATTTTACCGGCCCTTTACACACACACAGTAATACAAGTGTATCTCTACATCACGTGCTACTGCTACTACTGATTCACGGCGGAAATGGATAAAGTTACCACTTTTACTAGACGAACTTTACGCTAAGAGCTCTACTACTCAAATTTAAAAAGTGTTTTCTTTTTACTTTCTTTGTAAAATCTCGTTGGAAACATAACAAAACTTAGCGAGCAGATACTTAAAGTCTAACATAATTCTTCTCCTTAATGTGATATGTAAAAACTGCGGTACAAATATAAATATTTTTTCTTATAGACGAGAAAGAAATTATTTTCCCGTCTTTGCGGTTTTTGTACGAATATTGTACACGTCTAGCATTCATGAATACGCAAAATTCCGCTGTCTCCGTGAAAAGGGGACAATAAAGCGACATTCACAGATAAAAGTTTTACTATTTCAGTTCTTTGCGAACAATGGATGGCATCACATCAATACATTTACAGTTTCAATAAGGTTAAATTATTCTAGTTTTATTTGATGTTTTAAATAATCTCCAATCAGGGCATACTTCTACGAGTATATGTTGTCTTAAATGCGGTCTTGCCCTGTGTCCCTTCTAAAGAAGACATTTACACAGAATATTATAAATATAGAAGAAAAATTGCATTGATGTAATTGCAATAAAATGGTAAAAGTATATTTATTTTTTTAACAATAAGTGTTATATTCGATCGTCTACGTTCTGTTTATTCCTCAAACATATTCAAAATTAGATTACGGTGGAACCTTCGATCCATATGACGGTCGAGTTGAGGAGTTAACAATGTTAACCCTATTCCTTTATACTACATACAACGTGTTTGATGTTGATAAGTACCCCCAACCTAATCACATCATATGTTATTCCATATTTAAACTGTTTACTCATTATTTTAATGTTGGTACAAGATCCTCTGCAAATTCTTAAGTTGGTATCAAAAGAGCTTTTTGAATAATGCTTCCTCATAAACTTAGAGCTATTTAGACTCTTACAAATAGAATAAGGTAATTGCTTTTTTATGTGGTTGGGTTATATATTAGGTATATTAGGTCCTACGCTTGTAGGATTGGTCTGACCTAGTCTCAACTGTAATAAATGCTGTAATCCGAATCTCTAAGAACTTAAGATTATACAAAAACAAATATCTAGTAACTTATTCCGCTGGATCTCCTCCTCTGTCAAGTCCCAAACAAAGAAACTCAACAGGAAATCGACACGTGTTTCGCTTCTACACGAAGCATCTTCAGGACGTATTAGACCCGCTGTCACTGAGTCGACGCACTAGCACCATAGGCGTGTTACCTCAGCGACTGCTGGACAGAAATAATTATCTTAAATAATAAATAAGTTTAATTAGTTATCTTTAAGAACTTATTTTTTAAGAAGAACACCGCCTCTGTACCACGCAGATGCTTGCTCTTTTCAGAATATCGAGAAACCTACATCGTCCAGTTTTTAATTGTGTCGATATATACGTTTATTTATGAAATGTATAGCCCCAGGTTAACTGTGTAAATGCGAACGACAGGAGAATTAAACCTCTAAAACAAAATGCGACGCTTTATATAAATCCATAAGTATGATTCTGCTTCGAAACTCGGGTATTAAAATAATTTTAAAGGGTAATGAAGTCGTATAATCAATAGGTACCTTAATGATGTACTCATTTAATTAACCGTTCCATTTCGCCTAATTACAACGCAATTAACAAATCATTTTCAGGGCTTAATCATGCTTACAAAGGCTTTCATTGCTAAGTCTGGTATGCCAGGTCGATAATGATTTTGGCTTATTACTTTGTCTGGATTTGGTTGAAGGTGAAGTTAATATTAGGAGTATGTACTTATTGATATTTATAGCTCATTCATTACATTATTATTCACCCTAATTCTAAATTGTTTTCTGTAAAATCATACGAGTCAATAATAAGAAAATAATTAATGTTACTATTATTAAAAATTCGAAAATTTGGATGTATTCATTATGTAAATACAATATCTACCTGATTTTTATACTATGGCAAAATTATAGCGAGAAATAATATTTGTAATGAGAAATTAAAAAAGTAATGAGGTTCCACTAACAGTGCACTTCATCCAATATCGAGTGAGAAAGCTATTTGAAAACACTGCTATTAAAATTGACAGCTTCCACTCATTGGTAAAACATACCTTCATTCTACTATATAAATTAAATGTTGTTCGTTTGTAAATGCAGATGTTATTTCGTTTAAAATTCACGATATAGTCCAAATAAGGTTTTAAGAGAAACCAAAATTTTAAAACTTCTCGAAAGTGAAAAAAGGGAATTTTTGACAGGGAATTTTATCATTATACATAACACGTTAGCTTTTAATATCTAAACTATTATAATGAGGAAAGACATAATTTTATGTGTGTTTGTTACGACTTAACTCAGAAACTACTCGACCGATTTAAAAAATTCTTTCAACGTTAGAAAGCTACATCTTTAACGAGAAACGTAGGCTATATTTTCCCCGCATTTTCATGGGAGCGGGAACTACGCGGGTGAAACCGCGGGGCGTTGCTAGCCCTATATACATTTGCCGTACAATATTAAATATATATAATTTTAAATAGATTTATAGTACATGATGGCTTCAAACTCACTGCTAAGAAGGCTTTACTAGTTCACGAGCTGTAGTCGACGAACTTACCACTAACAAACTTCGCTCCTCATGCAAAAGGGATCCGACCGCTATCAGATGTAACTACAATGCAGTACCTTTGTCGTGTAAAATTGGGTACATAATAATGTCTTAAGAACTCTACAATATCAAAGTCTGATATACCCACCCATGCCATTATTTTTATATGTTTATGAAATCTTATTAATTTTCTAAAAAAACTATTTAGTTGTTTTTACGTATTGTGCTTTATACCATCTTTATACAAAGTCGTGTTAGTTACATCATTTATAACTCAAGTGATCTTTGATTTTTTTGATTTATCTCCGTCCCGAATAGAAGAATAAGTAATTAAAAAAGAATTATAATAATACAAAAAATATAATGAAATACGAAGAACGCGGATGAAACTGCGAGGCACAGCTAGTTTGTAATAAAAAGAGGTACCCATACACAAAGAAAATATTACAAATTACACCCCGAATTGTATTTTGTGTTTTATACAAAAAATATTGAATTAGCTTTCGCCTTGCCATTATATCCGCGTCCCCGAGGGATCTCGTATTTCCTCGGCACAAAAAATTATCCATTGCGTTGATGTAGAACGTACTCTGAGCAAATCTGCATAGCCTTTAAAAAATCAAATAAATTATATCATGTTGTTTATAAATAATATAATAAACTAGCGGTTTGGGCTACTGCGCTAAAAAAAGAAATACATTTTGTTAATTTGTTGGTAAAAAAGGAAATTTTGTTTATTTAGTCAATTTTTTATCTTAAAATCTTATTGTGGATAAACAATATTTACATTTTTTTCAGTAGGTATGTAAACATGAAAGATTTTTCGGCATTTCAGGCGATGCTGGCACCTAGTGCAATTTTATAGCATCTAATTTCAGACAGTTTCAAGAGCAAGATTTTTTTTAACCTTAATGGTTTCAAAGTCTATAGCGGCCATAGGAATAAACTATTTTTGAGTTTTATATTTTAATAAAGATAATGAAAGGTATTAATTACAGTTCCTTTACGCAGAGATGATGGGGGTGAACGGGGGTGTGGTGCGGCGGGGTACGACGAGCAGTTGCGTGAGCCGACTGCACCGTGTGCCAACATGCTCGTCTTGCGCATCATCACGGCGTGGAGCCGCCGCCACCGGCGTGACATCAGCAGCCAAAGCGTGCACGCCCGTACCGCCAGTGCGTGCGATGTCCGTACGCACGCATTATAATTAAGCTAGAATCTGTATGTCATATAAAAATGTACTTTAAAAGCTTTGAAATAAGGTTCATTGTATAATGACGTCAATAAAGCAAAATAAAATTCTTAGACGTCAAAAGTGTTTTCTTATACCGAAAAAGCTATAAGTAAGCGATGACATATTCTGCGTTAACCAAGTGATGCAACGATTTAAGTATCTACAGAAACCATCTTAGAGTGACAATACCAGCCACGCCACGCGTGCTTTTCGTATTCAAACGAATTAATGCGATCATATGCGAAGACTGTAATCATTATTTGTTCAAATAAATTTCCGTAACCGAAGAAATTTATGTGTTAAGGAATGAATAATTTGGAATATATACAGCCCATATAATCCATTTGAAATGACATGAAATGTTCTGTATAATTTATAAATAAATCATAAAATGATATTGTTACTGGGATGCGAAAACGTAATTACATTAAATCGAGTATGTCTAATCAAATTGTCAAGCTTGAATAATAAATTGACCATGACTCTATGAATGACATGTCTAGAAGATTAACAGTTGTACTACGTGTTCAGTACATCTTTATTACCTTAAAACGATTTATAATGTCATTACTATTTCCATTCCCGAAAATAACATGACATCACTTACATATTTATATTATTTTAAATAGTCATAAAAAGGTTTTATTGTATTCTCGTACTTCATTCATCAAAAAGTCACCTAGCCGGGAAAGTTTAATTAAAATTTAAGGGCCACAAACTAAGATCCTTTGTTCAAACAAGTCTTCGACGTAAATAGATTGACATGCGTCCATGATCTGTTGATAATATCCCAAACCCGACTCAATTAATAGATTTGAGTTAATATCCTCTCATCAAACGTGCTAGTTCAAAAACATTACGTGTAAGGGATAAAGCCTTCATTCTCCATTGTAATAAAATATCAGATTACAGGAATCTATAATAATAAAGTAAGAATGGAACCTTCTCAAAATATTCCTTCCTCCAATATTGAATTATGAAATTCGTTATTTTTTTGGGATCAGACAACCTTTTTATTTTGTTCTTGTAAGCAGTTTGTGTGCGGCGGACAAATATAACATAAAAAATTACCCTAAGACTTATGTCAATGTAACATGACATAAACAGAATGTGTAAAAAGTATTTTATCTGCAACAATTGTAAAATGTTTTATGTAAATATTTGATGAATTCGGTTAATGCTAAAACTATGCATTATTTGTCAATAGCTTAATGATATTTTTTTCCCACCAATTAAATCATCAGTATTGAAAGTTGTATGTTTAATTTTAATAATAATAATGATACCTTTAGTATAAGCCATAACACTTCGGATTTTTTTATTTCCCACAAACGGTTCACATTTAAGTGACTAAGTTCCTGCTATTTACAAAATCTTTTCACGTTTTTATAGGTCGACAAATATCATCGTCATATTTTAACACATTCAAATAATCCAAACTTTTATATTATTCACATAGTACAACTTACTATATAAATAAGTAAATCTTAGGTCATTTTTTACACAAGGCCATCTGGTTCCAAACTAAGCAGAGCTAGTACTATGGAATCCAGATAACTGATTTACTACATATACTACTTTTTTTTCTAAATACGTACTTATGTAGATATTTACACCCAGTCTCGGAACAAACAGACATGTTCATGCACACAAATGTTTGTCCTGGGTGGGAATCGAACCCACGACATTCGGCTTGGCTGTCAGTCGCTAACCACCAAGCCAACGGGCCTGTATAAAAGGTATACTATTATAAATATGAAAGTTTGGA
Source organism: Habrosyne pyritoides (assembly GCA_907165245.1). Taxonomy (NCBI): domain Eukaryota; kingdom Metazoa; phylum Arthropoda; class Insecta; order Lepidoptera; family Drepanidae; genus Habrosyne; species Habrosyne pyritoides. The sequence goes on along the minus strand of OU015593.1, from coordinate 9,313,152 downwards.
TGGACGGATGTTTGTTAATCTATCACGCCAGAACGGGTCAGGATCTGGATGAAATTTGGCACAGATATAGATTATAGTCTGGAATAGCATATACTCATACATAGGCTCGCCCAACTGCTGCCTGCTGATGAGAACGGCGTACTTACGTACTCAGTGTGCACGGAGTTTCGCCGCGAAGATAGGCTGCATAAGCCATCTTCGGGTGCACCAGCTGCATCACTCAGACTAGGGGTCGCCATGGCCGAAATCGGTCGGAACAATCATCATCATCATAGGCTATTTCGATCTCGGGAATATGTAACATCGGAAACTCGGGTGAAACCGCGGGGGATACCTAGTTGAAATATAAAAGTGTGTTGCCATATTGCGGAATGTTCACCCGACCGTTTTGCAAAATCTAATCACGGTCGGCGAGATCAGCATGTTGTCACACGTGCGTTTCAGCATTTGTAGATTTTCGCTACGAATACGTGCGTGTCATAAAATGATTTTTGTTCACCTTCCGTCATACATGTCCATTGTATTGTTAATAAAGGTACAAAGAAAATCTGATAATCATATTATGAGATCAGGGGCTTGATTTTGTAAGAAAAATGACACTAACTCGAGAATGTTTCGTGGTCCCCGTGCTCTGTCTCTTTCGCTAACTACGCTAATACTACTAATCACGTGAAAGATAAGCTTTCCGAAGCCTCCGTGAAGCGGCTCGCCGACGAAGTTTGTATTAGCTGAATAAGGGGGCTGGTCATACATAATAGGCGTTCACTTGGTAAACTGTTGATACACGTAGATAAAAAAATAATACTGTCAAGTAATGGTTTTATCGTAAAAACCGATTATTTATGAACATTATTCAGAAACCATAAAAAAAATAAAAAACAGAACCAGAATATTAGAAAAAAATGTCCAAGAAGAGGAAGACATCTTGATCTACCGACCCTGTTTACGCAGGATAAAGGGTTAATTTTTAATTCCGGAAATACTCCCTCTGATACGCAAGTAAAACCACGGAACGGAAGTGAGTATAATAGAATACTATTTTGGTCGGTGCCCCGCTGGAAAGTATTTATATAGGGCCTTCAGACAACATACAATTTTATCAAGTTTCTACAAATGGATTTGTGTAATCAGTAAATTTATTTTTAAATATGCTAGGACTTTAAAATCCTGAATGAACGCTTGTTTCCTACTTCTAGGGAGATTTGTCTAAGTTTAATTGAAGAAAGCTGCTATTTAGTAAATTTACAATCTATACAAATATGAAGAGCCGGATTATCCATTATTGGCAGTGTAGGCAACTGCGTAGAGGCCACGCAGAGAAAAAAAAACAATTATCATATGTTTTTATTAATAAACTCACATAATATACCGTTTTATGGAGAGAGATCAAAGACTAGTTTTTATCCGCATGAAAACGCGGGGACAGCTAGTTGTGAATATAGTTGCATTTTTGTATTTAAAACATATATTTTCGGAAGTAAATGGTCCCCGTGACATGTATTGCCTAGGAGCCCCGACATGTTTAATTCGGCCTTTCAAATATGCATTTTTTTAAATTAACGATGTTTCTTCACAGGTTCTGTCTCTTTCGTTAACTAGGCAATCACGTGAGAGGCCTGCTTTACTAGGCTGCGTTGTGCCAGCGATGAAGTAGTTATTGCAAGAGCAGGAGACACAGGAGCAGAAAAACTATATTAAATTACAAACAATCAGCATTAATACCTGTCAAGCTATGTATAAATTAGTTGACAGCTATAACTTAAGCGAGAAACATCTTGCTCAATGTTTGACCCTTGCGATCTCATTAAATGTGCTCCTAAACAAATATTTTCGTGCTTTCCTTTACCTAAATATAATATGTGTGCAAATCCAATTTGCGGCCAGAGGTTACATACTTTGAGAAATACGTTATACTATGTATGTGTATCACAGTAATTTATTGAATAAAATGTCGGTATATGTGCCTAAAAGGTATCGACAAATCACTATTTTTGTCTCTGTTTATGCGCTTAGTTCGTCTAAACTACGCTATAAGATTTGTATTTAAGTATGTTTGTTACTCTTTCACGCAAAAACTACTAAACGGATATAGATAAAACTTGGCACATAGATAGAGCATATCCTGGAATAACATATATGCTACTTTTTATCCCGGGAAAATGTGATATCCCTCGGGAACGCGGGTAAAACCGCGGGGACTGCTAGTAACTTGAATAATTTCTTACTGACGGTCTGTGTATACATATGTACATAATATATGAATATTATGCCTCTCAGGCCAAGCCTTCGCTAGTAAGGTATGTATAATGGTTGGTTAAAAAAGGACAAAGCACATACATTCAAAATTCAATTCAACATTCAAAACCATTTATTCCGTTTAGGAAGGCACTTATGAAGGTCAAAGTAACTAAAGCTGCTACCGGTTCGGAAGTCAGCCTTCAACTGAGAAGAACCGGCATTAAACTCAGCAAGGTTACATTGGTTGGTATTAATTAAATAAACCAGCCTGGTTGACCGGGTAGGACTTTAAAGTTTTAATTATCACAGTGCCGGAATTAATGTATATCAGAGTCTAGAAGGTAGGTTACAGTTAATGTAAACGATTTGTGTGAACGAAATTGCGCAAATTTCTCAAAAGATTTCTGCCATATGCTACTTCTAAATTCCACAGCCTTATCAAGTTATAAAGAAAGTGTCTGAAATTATAAAAGTTATTACATTTATAATCCATAAAATTTGATGATTTTTATGCAGAATGTAACTAAAATGAAAACACATACGCAATGAAACTACACGTATATGTAATTACTTATTCTTAGAGTAGTAGAGCTCTTAGTGCAGAGTTCGTCCGGGGAAGTACTACCACCTTACCCATTTCCGCCGTGAAGCAGTAGTGCAATTGTATTACTGTGTTTCGGTTAGAAAGGTAAGGGGGCCGGTGAAATTACAGGCACATGAGACTTAACAACTTCACGTCTCCTAAAAAATACTGGTCCTGACTGATTCATCAACGCACAACCTAAAAAAAATTGCATACAGTTCCATAAATAACATATGTAAGCACTAAGGTATTTTTAGAAATTTCACCCCTAAGGGGACTAAATAATGAACGTTTGTATGAAAGACCGTCATTTTCATAGTAAGAAGCATGAAATTTCATATCTATACTTAAGAAGAGCTTATACAGTTTTTAAAATTGTCTGTCTGTATGTATGTTTCGGTTAATCTTTAAAATGGCTGGACCAGCTTTGACAGGACTTCACTGGCAGATGGCTGATGTTATGAAAGGCTTAGGGCTTGTTATCTTGGGAAAATGTGACACCCCTCGCGGGCGCAGGTGAAACCGCGGGGAATGGCTAGTATATGAGAGCGATGTATATTATTATATCTAGTATCATCATCATCATCACACTTAATTAAAGGATACTAGTCGCTCCTATAAATTGAACAGCTTTCAATTGGTACAACCGAGAAAATGTTTCATTTGATTTAAAACTAGCAGCTCGATATAAACTAAGCAGTAACTTTTAATTTGTTGACATCTGCATTTAGGGTTAATATATAGCGGAGTTTGTTTATAGACTGCTGAGTGAGCCAAATAATAGTTTTTTATTTTATTTTAGATGGCGTTCTGTTTTTACCACAGTCTTAACAAGGTGAATGTTGATGATGTCTGCAAATGAAGAGCACAAAAGAGCGAAAGTAGAATGAAACCACGAGTGGATTAAGGAGTTTGTTGCTAGATATGAAACAGGAGAGCTGTAGAATACCAGACAGAAATTTCAAAAAAGGAGGACGTTCTCAATTCGTCTGTATTTTTTTTTTATGTTTGTTACCTCATTTTCACTACGTTTTCCGTAACCGAAAACCTTAATCGTTTGTAAGCTTCCTATAATATAAAATAAACACAATGTGGAATCAGAAGAAATCTTACCTACATTGACGATTATATTAGATTCTAAAACATTGGTATATTGAAACTGACATTTTTTATTTTTTTATTTATTTCTTTTTACATTTTCTACGGACTCTTAGTCCGTACTCTTTGAAGATTCTACGATAAATTATTTTAAGATCAATTGTATTGTGTTTCTAAAAATTAACATCTTTCCGCGCGTGCTCAGCTCGTTGTTTTGAACTGAGGCTTGTGGTTCCTTAATAATAGTGTTATATTGAATTTTTCTATTGCCGATACATGGATTATAAATAAATAACTTAGCATTTACTTAAATTTAGTTACACTTATTCATCAAAATTTATAATTCTAAATATTAAAGTTTAAGCTATTTCGGCCTCGGTTGGTTTCGCTCCCAAAAGACTTTCCATGACAACTGCATCTCGATGTTTTATGGCCATTTTTAAGTTGTATTCGAAAATGGCTCTTGTCGACGCGGCCGTCGCCCGCTGGATAAACCTGCCGATTGCGTCATCACCGTCGTCTGCATAATAGGTGCAGCCAACGGTGTGTCTCGATATCGCCACTACCGCGTGCGGCACGCTGTCGTGTAGTTGGAGTTTTTTGGCCTTTGTTTTAAAGATGAGAACCGACTCCTACGTGGCTCCTTGCGCTTCGTGGATGGTAAGGACGCGTAACCCTGTGCCCTCTCCATATCCCTTGCTGGTCAGGAATGCCTTTTCTTCCTGGGTCCATACCAGGAATAGGGTGTTAGGGAGTGTTTTGGGTACTTGCGCATCCGTATATCTCATTAGCTTCATGGAGTTTATTAGAAGTTTGGGCGAGTATATACCATTGTATACCTCGTTTAGGGCGTATGCCACGTCCATCGGGTTACGATGTGTGCACGACAACTCCTGGCTGATGGAAGTTACCAGGTTTGGGTGTTGGTATTTTAGAGGGAAAAGATTTTCCCTGTCAATGCAGGGTAACTGGTTTATATCTCCGATAAAGATTACTTCGCGGGCACCAGACAACCGAGCTGCCATTACGACGGATCCAAAGTGGTTCATAAGGGCTTCGTCGACCATTAGACGGTCGCAATTTTTGGGCCCCTTAAACCCGTTCGCAAGAATGGATGCCATCGTGCGCACTTTGGTTTTGGCTGTAGCTCCAATACTTGGAGCCAGCTTTTCGCGCAGGTCTTTGGCTGCCTCGGTTGTGGTGGTGACTACGACGTCGCTCTCCGCATCGAAGTTTTTGGTTACCCAAGTTGTTTTGCCACATCCGGGAACCCCATTTACCCAGTTGAATTTGGGTATGGCCCAGTTTTGCCACGCTGCTCCTGGACCAAGGTCTCCTGAAATGGTTTTGGCCATTCCTAGGATCCTGTCGTCCAGCATGATATTTGTGCACCGGGCTGTGATGACTATGGGGTCCTCCGATGGAGTGTTAAATTTAGGTGGGTCTGCTCGCTCGCCTTCTTCCTCCACAAAGGCACCAGTTGTGGTATACGCAGCCATATAACTCCCTGTCATTTTCCCTTTAGGGACTTTGGAGGTCTCGTTGTTATATATGGCTGCCTCCGCCTCCTCGAGTAATGTGTTTAATAGACTTTCATTTTCCTGTTGAAAGGTTTGCATGATCTTGCTGCACGTCATGAGATTGACCTCTTTGGTCGCCCTTATGGTGCCTAGAAACTCGAGGAAGGCGTTTACTGCGTGTTCTGATGGTGTTGATGCCGGGATTTGAGTAGGCGAGCTGACCTGCCCCATGTCGGCTCTCGTCCATGCAACTGGTGTTAGCCAAGGTCCCACCTTGGGGGGTTGTTTTTAGAAAATCCCCCATTGCGGCTGCCTGTCTTTCCGTGGCTTTAGATATACTTGATTGAACCCCCGCTATGGCAGTTTTTATGGTTTTCATGATTTTTTTAAACCGGACTCCTGGTTTGGTCCTCTCTTCTGGACTGCCGCTTCGGTCTACTGCGGCTTTGATGGCGGCTGCCTTTTGTTGTATGCGTTCAGAACCACTTTGAGTGATCGGGCATGAGCCTGGGTTGGTGTTACTTGCTCTTGGTGCTGAGACGCGTCGTGGAACTTTGAGGAAGCTCAGGTCCTCTGTTTTCGTACACGGCCACTTATATGACTGATATTAAATTAAGGATGGTTTTATTAAGTGTACTGTTATGTACGAGCTTTGAAGTCAAAAACTGAAAGTGCAAAGTTTCCTACAACACAGACAGACGGTCACAAATCTAATGGTCGCATATCTAGTCGGGACTCGTAAAAGATCTCCAACAATTCTGAGCTTAGGCACTTATATAAAACCCTTAATCTAAGTAGGCACCCTTCTATTAGGTAGCTTATAATAAAATAAATCTAAAAGGTAGTTTGACATAAAAACAAGAATGTTTAACAATATACAGAAAGAACCTATTTCTAAGAATCTATTGAGTAGTAGAGCTCTTAGTGCAGACTTCGTCCGGGGAAGTACTACCACCCTACCCATTTCCGCCTTGAAACAGTAGTGCACATGTATTGTTTCGGTTAGAAAGGTAAGGGACCCGGTGAAATTACAGGCACATGAGACTTAAAAACTTCATGTCTCAGGGTCGATAACGCATTGGCGATGCCTCTAGTGTGGCAAATGTCCATAGGCGGCGGTGACCACTTATCATCAGGTGGACCGTGTACTTGTCTGTCGGCTCATGTGGTATAAACAAAAAAAACCTATGAAAAAAATATAAACACAACTGAACTGTTTATAGTAATTACATACAACTTGTTAAGACTACAAGAAACAAAACAGAACTAGTGTTGATGGACGCGAGGCTAATTGACATTTGATTCCTGTTTATTCGGAGGGAGTGAGTAGTGATTAATGCCAGATACGGCGTCACGACCCCACAAACACGAGTGACCTAGGATAGAGTGATACAGGCTGGAATTCCTGTTGACTGAGTAGTTACCTATTGGCCTATCCATAGTTAATCGATACACGTGTCGGGGATGAATAGGCTATTATGTTGCACAACAATGATGCTTCATGACTTTATCGATATGTCTTTTAAGCAATAAGGTATACCTAAGCACTGAAACTCATTACAATCAGTTACATACAAAAAAAATTAATATTTTACTTTATTTCAGTGCAGGGAATGGCAGCCCCCAGCGGACTTTCTTCGGTTACTTACCTTCTTATAGTGGTATATTTATAAAATGAGAGTATAAAATTTTATTTAATCCTATTTCTATTACAACGTTTTACATCAGTCGTAGGTTTTTCAAAAATATGATTGTAGTTATACTTCTTCAGAAAGTCGCAACTGAATCGGTCGGATCATTTCGAGATAAATGTCAACATTCATTTCTGTTCTTATTTGCCAACAACAGCGTGTCACTATTGTAACATTTATCTTAAAACCATCTCCAAATGAATTACAAACTATTTACAGAAAACCGCATTGAAATCAGTAGAGCCGTTTTTGAAAAAAATCGCAACTTTCCAGTGCACACCAACAAACAATCTCTCACCCAAAACGCATACCTTTTCCGATCCGTCGTTGGTAAAAAGGATATTTTTAGTCTTTACAAATTGAATATTATCACTAAGATTAAAAAGGAAAATACTTCAAACATGAAAAGGAAAATTAAACAGTTTAAATGTAATAAAATCTTAAATTAATCGAACAAAAAAGAAATTTGATTTGAAACGTTTTAAAAGAATTCCTTTTGATGTCGGTGATGCGTGACCATTAATGGGATATAATTGTATGCCCCTTCCTTCTCAGAAGAGGCTCATTTATTTCCACTTAAAGAAAGTGCTTCGTAATAGTTTTTCTTTTGTCTGCAATTGAATAGTTTTGATATAACTGACTGAAACGAAATTGAAAACTAAATAGTATTATATAATTGTACAATACAATTTGTGAATTATCGAATGGAATAATCATTTCATTATTTACTTGTGGCTCCCCTGCTGTTGCGGGTGCCCATGGGCGGCGTTAATCGGTTACCATCAGGCGATACGTCTGCTCGTTTGCCTACCATAACATAAAAAAAAAATTATTGTAAAAGTAATTATTGTTTTTTTATGGTTTTGAATATCATGATTAAGTGTTAGCATGATTATTAACGAATATGCTTGGTTCTACTTAAAATGTAATTTTATAGAGTCAAGCTTTAATCTTAGCAGTACATACTCTGTGGAAATTTCAACCTATTTCGGTTCATGAGATACACATAGCCCGCTGACAAACAGATCGACGCTGACAGACGCGCGGACGTGTGGAAGGACAGTGGAGCCTTGGTTAATTGGCACCCTTTGAGTACGGAACACTGAAATGCAGGTAAATGTTATAACACTTTATAAATAAAGGTTTTATTTTCGACAGGCCAATTGGCTTGGTGGTTAGCGACCCTGACTGCCAAGTCGAAGGTCGCGGGTTCGATTCCCAGCCAGGACAAACATTTGTATTATGTTATAATTAAATGAACATGTCTGTTTGTTCTGTGTCTGGGTGTAAATATCTATATATGTATGGATTTAAAGTAGTATATGTAGTATATCAGTTATCTGGTTTCCAGACCAGAATGACCGTGTGTAAAAATAATGTACCAGGATATTTATTATTTTTATTAATGAATGAAATTGGTTATGGATTACATATGGGTCAGTTGGTGCGTGCTCGATAGGCTGTTAGCGGTTTCAGTTAGTAAACAAAGAACAATGCTACACTCGCTTTCACGGTGAACCACACGTTGATATTGATAGCAAACGACACGTGAGCTTGGGAAACCTAGGATATCGTAGCAGATAATTGTTCTATAGATGAATAATGCATACGCTGTTCTTTTTATCTATATATATATAAAAATGAATGTTTGTCTGTATGTCCTTTATAGAATCGTAAACTAGGCAACGGATTTTAATGCAATTTTCAGCAATAGATAGAGTAATTCAAGAAGTAGGTTTATAACCAGGAATGAAAGCGGACAAAGCCGCAGAGCGCAGCTAGTAAGTCTATACAAAAACCTAATTCAAATAAAAATCCAGATTTCGCTTATTTGTATATAAATGAAACAATCTTTAAAAAGACAGACTAGTCACACGGAATACATTTGTGCTGAAACATATGGGCTTGGAGTGTCAACGAGTCGAGAGTGACCTCTGGTTTTTGTCACTTTAGCGGAGCGTCGTGTCGATGGAAGCAGCGTGGCCATCTTGGAGGCTCATTTTTCGAACAGATTTTTTTGAGCAAAATTTTTATACATTGCCGTAATCAGACTGGAAGCTTTATTTTTGTAATTACAAGAAGATTGTACAATTTGAGTTCGGAACAAAACATTTATTTAGTTTAAATTTCCAACTGCATATCCACGCCACAATGAATTCTAAAGAAGCTCCTGTGCGAAAACATAAAAAACAAAAAGACATGCTAGTAACTGAAAACATTTTTTTAGTATTCTACGTAACATGCACAACTGATATAATAATTTACCATTTTCTGTTAGCCGTGTCAACATACGTCGTGATATACATACAAAGCTTAAGATCTCGGAAATAACCTTGTTTCCAGCTCGATCAAGAGTTTGCGTAAGTCATCCGGGAATAGATACTTTTATCCACAAACTTACCACAGTATAACAAATTATATGAATGAAATGTGAATTGAAATGAAATATGAAATGAAATGATATATGATAAGAAATGAAATATATTTATTCAAATAGGCTTCACATGCACTTATGAATGGTCAGACTCTAACGCCGGTTCGGAAGGTTGCTTCCTGAAGCAAACTGTGAAAAAGTAACAAATACTATAAATACAGATTGGTTTCAACATTTTCAAATATCATTCCTCCTCTAATCATTCCCTCCATCATAAACATTCTTTTTCTAAACGACCCTATGCATCAATAAAACTAACCATTGTAGTAAATTAGATTGAATGGTCCGGTATTTCTTTTATTCTTACTGATGTTACTAGTGTGAACTAACAAATATCCCCAGAAATTTAGAGAATCACGCTTAGCTTACCATGTATTACCACCAGCGGTCAACACACAAGTGTGATGTTTGCACACTTGAAATTTTTGAAATAATGCTTTTCTTACGTAAAGAATTAAACGTCCTTTGATATTCTTTATAAGCGGCCATCTGGTCCCAAACTAAGCCGAGCTTGTACTATGGAAACCAGATAACAGATCCTACTACTTTTGATTTGTTTTTTTTTTCTTAATATATTAATATTTACACGCAGCATAAAACAAACAGAACGACTGCACGCCCAGTGCATAGCTGTCATAGTCTCTTACCACCAAGCCAACTGGATCATCATGAAAACGAAACTAATTTTGAAAAGTTGGTGGTAAAGCATAGTTATTATAACAATTTTACCATATTGTGTTAATGTTGACTCAACTGCAACAGTAGTGCCAACATCAAATTCATAAGATGTTGTGTGACTGTTAGTATCTTTAAAGTCAAAGTATTTAATTAATATAAAATTTTAAAGTATTATTTACTTAACATTTCGATTCAATAATAAATTGCCTATTATAATTTTATCCTTTTAGATTTAGGTAAGAAATGTTTTTTACCAACCGCTTTGAATAACAATTTCAATTTGTAACCCTAGATAGATATTTGTTATATCCGTAGCTGTCAGTTCAAGGTATAATGAAAGCTCCAGAGATAACGACAAGATACGGCTAAAAGTTCTCGATTCTCGCCGACCTCGACTTAGGTTCCTTCTTGGTCGAACTACCGCGTGCAAGTCCTGAAACTTAAATATTTCTACAGAGTAGATTGTTCGATAGAGATTGCGTCTAGTTAGAGGTGACTACTATTAAAGATTCTGTGGTAATTATCAATTCAGGGGCTCGATTCTGTAACGAAAATGACACAAACTCGAGGAGTTTCGTCGCGGCATCTATGCTCTGTCTCTGTCGCTTACAACGCTAATACTACTAATCACGTGAGTGGTAAGCTCTTCGAGGCCTTCGTGAACCAGCTCGCCGACGAAGTTTGTATTAGCTGAATAAGGGGGCAGTGAGTCCAGAAGTAATTCTACGTCGGCCCTTGCTGCGAGTGAAATTACAGGCACATGAGACTTAACAACTTCATGTCTCAGGGTCGACAACGCATTGGCGATGCTCCTAGTGTTGCAAATGTTCATAGGCGGCGGTGACCACTTACCATCAGGTGGACCGTCTGCTTGTTTGTCGGCCCAAGTGGCATAAAAAAATTTAAAAAGGGGTATTGAAGTTATGATCTACTAGCTGTCCGCCGCGGTTTTACCCGTGTCCCTGAAGGATAATACATTATCACTCTATTATTGTGCCAAGTTTCATCGAAAACCAATCGGTAGTTTTAACGTGAAAGACAAACAAACAACCATATATCCATCCGCACAATGTTTCACATTTATAGTATTTGTAGGATAGCATCTTTGTACATTATGATAATTATGTTTTTAGTTAAACGCTAGAAGAATTTTAAAAATGTTTAAAGAAGATGGAAGCAGAGCGTTAAGTGCTGTGTAAAGGAAATTGATAGGTACGGAACGGTAAAAACATAAAAGGTAGGTGGTTTATGATTAGGCGTTTGGCTAGGAAAATAACAGCGTCTACGATGCGTGAAGTTCATCGTAAATATCAATTATGTTTGAAAGATACTGGCTATTTTATTGTCCCATAAAATTCTTTGTCCGGCTTCAAACGACCTAATAAAATTAAAGTCATAATACATAGTTAAATGTATTCTGTTAGCGTTGAATCTAACTAAACACGGTGTTCGTATACGAGTACGTGTTATAATATGTTTACCAAACTTTTGTTTTTTTTTTCGTTCTCTTGCGGGTTTCTCATATTTATATTTACAAGCGGATATTCTATGTGAAGATTAATAAGCATCCGGAATATAAAGTTCTGCAATTTTCTTGACCACACTTTGCACCTAAACAATTTACGTAAGATGTTTCAATAAATAAATGAAAAAAATACAGCTTGTATGAGTATATCAGATTTAAGGAAAATAACGTTCCTTTGACGCATCATCACCTCAAGACTACTGAACATATCGGGATGGGACTGCTACCATTCGAGGTGGTTCATTTTTTCGTAGATGGTTCTAGGCTATATGATATCGATATCGATAAACGCGGGTGCAACCGCGGGTGTCAGCTAGTACTACATAGTTCTTATTTTTAGAGCTTTTCTTAGGGCTGTAGTCAACAAGGAACTCTTATAATGTCGTGTCCTTCTGTCCGTATTTTAACTCGAAGACTCTTGGCACTAAAACGCTGTAAATTGGCATAGTCATACATACTCCTTACGTCGATTTTTTACGGGTAACGGGTCCTTTGTGAAAATATGCGTTTAATGATAATACCTATATGAAGACGTCGAACCTTTCTCGGAATCGATACCAGAGCTTGTCTCTTGGGATTATGTGCGATGTAACAAATGATCTTCGGAGAACACAAAGCTCAGGGATATGAGACAGTTTCGCGGTCATGGGTTAATGCGTGCTAAATATAATATTGTAGTATAATAAACCAGCTTTTCACCCCGCGGTTTTACCCGCGTTCCCGAAATGTTTAATGTATCCCAGCATTATAACAAAGCTTATAGTTTTCCAATATTAAAATAATATAATGTAATGACGTAATTCAAGCATTGACCTGGGCAGGACTGACCAGAAGTGTGGCCGTCGGGGTCTCTAACCCAGCCACCTGGCCCATCGTAATACAGGAACTATACAGAAGGTTTTTGAAACCATTGCTTGATACGTTACGCTGAACAGCTTTAAGTGCATATCGCCATGAATTGAGGTTTGATGGAAACTTATTCATAATATTTTTCCTGAACCTTTTATGTGAAGCTTCAATATTGAATTTAATTTATTATATTTTTTCTAAGCTTTTTATTAGATGGCAGTTGAAGTGGCAATGGGCAGGCCACATCGTTCAACGAACTGGTAACCGAAGAAAGATTCTCGAGTGGCGACCACTTACATGATAACGCCCAGTGTTCAGGAGGACGACCTCCCAACAGGTGGACCGACGACCTGGTCAGAGTCGCTGGAAGCCGCTGAATGCAAGCGACTCAAGACCGTTCGAGGTGGAAATCCGATGGGGAGGCCTACGTTCAGCACTGGACATCCCTGGGCTGATATGATGATGATGATTATCAGATACCTCAATATATCAACATTTACGAACTACTCATATAAACTATTTCACGTGTACATTAATATCTAACCAGAAACAGGTATATAAAATTATCGTGCCACTGACTTTGAAAATTATAAACTTCCGTGTAACTGTTCATCCCTTATTTTATTCCCTTATGGGTAAAATTTCCAACTACCCCTTCATCGTACTATTTACGTCATTTAAGGAACCTTTGTGCAAAACTGTCGGTGGAACATCTTAAAAAGAGAAACAGAAACTTATTTGACTCATCATCACTTAGGTAGACATATAACAATTTACATTATGTGCATAAATAAGACAACAGTGGAATAAATTGAAGTAGGTAATTACAGCTGTCAATCGAACCTCTTGTAACCATTCGGTACCGTAAAACGTTGATTGGAAAATCCATTAACAACCTATCTGATAACTAGGTTAGAGGCGATGGGCGCATAATCCATATTATGCGCCCATCGCCTCTAACCAGACTAAAATATTGAATCGGCTGAATTGAAAACGCCTAATTTATGAGTTCTTAGGTATAATATTACTTACATCAACCAACGTGTAAAAAATGTGTTACTAAGTAAATGATAATAAATACTAAGATTTCTACTAGAATACACATTATCAATCATTACGACAATGATCAACATTTTGAAAACAGTTGCAAACCTATTCTCAAATTGTCGATACAGTTATCGATATTTATCCAGTTCTACAGTTATTCTCATACATCTCCCCCATGTCTTTTGATAAATATCGAAAACATGATAATTGTACCCCTGGATTCCATTTATGAATTGTTTTTAATTTTAAAATCACTATGCTATAAGTTCATGTTTTTTACACTGGCAAAGAATTTCAATATCATATTTTTTTATAGGTTTTTCTATAGATGTAATTATTTGCTATATATATATTACATATGTGTGTTTGATTAAGATATCTTGTATTCTACTAAATCATTGCTTTACAATTGAGCTACTTATTGACTCAACAATTTTCACATAATCTTCAACAACATCGAAGCAACACGTTGTGATCATAAGGAAAGGCATATATTAACTTTTCATTATCTAGCTGAAAATTACTTAATCTACTATAAAACATTACTCAAGAATAAAAGATATAATTTTGTGATGGATCTTTTAAGGGATGAAATCCAACAACTTATAATTCAATAATCAAAACAAACCATTGGCAAGTTCCACCACAAAGGTTCAACTCCGAGCACTTTGTCTGGCGTTTGACGCAGTTATATCCCGTGCCACGTTTGTTTTAGAGTTCCAGACCCTTAGGGTGCCAACGGTGTGTATCCGTCCGTTCGTCTGTCACAGTGCTGTATTTTTTAACCGTAATACCTAGTTCGACAGGTCAGTTGGCTTGGTGGTTAGCGACCCTTACTACCTAAAGAATGTCCTAGGATATTTATTTATTTAGTCCCAGGATATTAAATTGAGATTTTCGCATATATAAATAAAAATAAAATAAAAAAAAACTTAAAAATCCTTAAACATGAATACGTTGAACTCGTGGGATATGAACTGAATTTGGCGGTATTTTTCTCGAAAAATTTTTTACATAATTGTTTGAAATTATTGTTTTATTAAACATACACTGCGATCACGAATTCTTCTATACTATATTTATTGCGTCCCTTCGCAACCTTCATCAATAGTTGGAAAGGCTTCGAAACTATCCCTATGTTCATCGAAAGGCATTTATTTAGAGGGAGAAAACATTATACAATGACTCTGTCTAGACCACAATGTTTAATCTTCCAATTTCAATTAATTATTTGTGATCATTTCACTTCCCTTAACCTACAAAGTCAACACTGACTATTTCTGATCGGAAGTAATAAAGTTATATATTATATTATGATTTGGAGCTAAATAAGTGTTTGAATAGCTTTTAAATCATTATTTTATAAATATCTCTTTGAATTAATGAAATTGAAGAATCTATGTGATTTCACAATTTATGCCAAAATTTAACATCAAATCTTCGTCTTTTTGTGTGTCTGAAAGTTAGTTACGATTAGGCCCAGAAACGCTTGACCGGATTTAATGACATTTTGCACACAGAAAATAATATAATATGTTTTATACATAAAAACCTTCCTCTTTAATCACTCTATCTATTAAAAAAACCGCATCAAAATCCGTTGCGTAGTTTTAAAGATTTAAGCATACATAGGGATATAGGGACAGAAAAAGCGACTTTGTTTTATACTACGTAGTAATAACATAATCCTTCAGGAACGTGGGTGAAACCTCGGCATGAAAGCTTCTTTAGTATATAATATTTATAATCAGTTTTTCTCAGTAACTATGTGATGAAAATGTGTGACTATATAAATCGTCGTAGTACAAATACAAACAGTGGTGTTGGTCCCTTGCAATACAAGCTATGCTTATTGCTGGGATGCCGTAATTTTCTGTTGTTTCTTAAGACTATTTATCTGTCAGTAACATAGCCTCCGAGGGTTTAATATAATATTTTCAGATTTTGTGGTTTTTAAATAAGTTATCTAGTACTTGTTACTCTTGGCCAATTTAAATTCTATGCATAAACTTACATAGGTACTAAGAAATACTACAGGAATAATGACTATCACATTGATGTGATACACGGTACCTATAAGCGTAGTAGTCAGTTGGTCGGTCGAAAAAGGTTGTCTGGAAAAGGTCGTATTTAAGCGATAAGACCGCCTTTGTGCATACGTTTAAGGTTCATTGTTATTTTGATTTATTTTTCATTGCTTTCTTATTTGGTCTACAATAAAGAGTTATCTATCTAAGTATGTTTTTCAAAAGAGCCTGTAATTCACCATTATTGTCCTTTTCATCCTTTAAGTCGCTCATCCCAAAACTAAAGCTGCGACACAGGAAAATATGTATTTTATTTTATTTACGTTGTTTCGTGGTTGCTATCTTTCGAGATAAACCTTTCCTAGTGGATTAACGGTCAATTTCATGTATTGATTGAAATATAAATCTAGAGCCGTTCTGCCCCGCGTATCTTCTGTTTCGCCCCGTCAGCTATCTCGAAAAGAGAAAACCGCATGTAAGCATATGTAAATTTTCAAGTAATTTTTATGGGATTTCTTTTATTTCCGAAACTATAATTTTAGTTAAAAAATATATTTATTTAATGATTAAACATCGATACCATTCAGATTAATTAGAATCAAAAATATTTTTGGGAAAAGATAATATAATTCGGTAAAACATTTTAGTGATATATGAATATATTTTTTTTGCTAACAGAACATATTTCTGACTTTTTATACGCACTACACTCTATATCCACTTATGAAAATAAATAAATATTCTACAACAGAATATTCTAAAACATTTTTTTAAAAACACCTTAAATATTTTACTTTTCAGAAATAAGTTCGATGTCATTTACCATGAAATCACTATTATGCAATCAAGTTACATTCGACGTTTTTGAAAAATCTCTATTTAAATACATTTTCATAAATGGATACTTTGTATTCATTTTGAAAGATTAAAATAGAGATTCTATATTCTGCTGAATTAGTTTTATACTTCGATTTTTCAGAAAGGATATAAGTTATTTACTTTCTAAAGTAGGTTGGATAGGTATAATAAGAAAAAAGCGGCTAAGAGCGAGTCGGAGTGCGCACTGTGTGTAGGATTCCGTACAACAAATTTTGTATCCCGCATATTTCAGGTTTTGAGAAAAGGACTTAAAGATCATCTCCATTTCACTTAGGGTAGTCGAACTTCACGTCTCAGGGTCGACAACGCATTGGTGATGCCCCTGGTGTTGCAAATGTCCATAGGCGGCGGTGACCACATATCATCAGGTGGACCGCATGCTTGTTTGACGGCTCAGGTGGCATTAAAAAAAACTTTTAGACTCCGATATACCCTTACACCGCAATATGTGCCATCTGTCATTTTTCATCAAGACTAATCTTGGTGGATCTCTTTATAATATTTTCATTATTTAACTACACCAATTTATAGGGTTTCTTAGAACACAAATTCAAATACCATCTTCCCATCCATGCTGTCCCATCCATCCATCCAGCTCTGACAAACCTACGGATAGTGGAACAGAAAGACAAGAGGAAATTATAATGGCTCCGTTTTTGTCATTTGTTTGCGGAACCCTAAAACCTCTCCAAAGGTATAATGAGAAAAAGCTTATGATTCAATTCACTTATGCGGTTGATGAAATAGAGACTCGGGATATACGATACGCTAGTTACATTAGGTACGAGTTCATCTCCTCTGACGACTAGAGCTTTACTAGCAGCTTTCGAACATGCTTTGATACTCTGAAAGAACTAATACTTAGATACTTTTAATGACAATTATTCTTTTACTTTAAGCGTTAATCGTTATAGTGGACTCTTGTATTTTCATTGCAAATAATCGATTCTTGGGTTATTTTGATAGAATGCCAATTATTTAGATAATAATCTCGATTTTTATCATTTAGCATTGAATTTCAGTTTTCATTCAGTTGGCTATGCGAAGATTTTGACAGCTTCGACGATTCTTTAAGGTTCCTTCCTCGGTAATATACTGTAAAATTGAGTAACTATGTAACCAGTTTTTACCATTACCTGTAGCACTATTTTAATCAGAAAAAATACACAGTATTCGACAATATATGAGACGTGATGTGTTGTTTCTAGAAATATGTTTTAATTTATAGAACTGTAGATAAAAATTCCTGAATTCACCCCTATTTTTTCTGGTTTTAACCGTATTACAGCTGCAATTTTTATCGAAACTGTATGAACATTTATTTAATTTTTTAGAAAACAATATCGAATGATTTGTTCTTATTAATAGGTGTTTAAGCCTTTTTGTAATTTTGTAATTTGTAATTAAATTGTAATTTACTGCTGGGTATAGTATCTTTATGAGACTACAATTTCTCCCGATTTCTCCCAGTTTCTCCTCATCATTTCTGAATTAAATGAATTTTCTTTTTTAAACGTTAATAAGGAAATATTACAGACATTTCTTGTTTGCTGTCTATGTGTGTTTCACTCGAACTCCTCACAGGGAGCCGGTGAAATTGCAGTCACAGACTTAACAACTTCACGTCTCAGGGTGGACAACGCATTGGCGATGCCCCTAGTGTTCCAGAATGCAATTATGTGTTTAGAAAAAAAAGTTTGTAATTAAAATAAAGTATTAAAAAAAATTGTTTGGGACCAGATGGCCGTGTGTAAAAGAATGTCCCAAGATATAAAAACAAAAAAAAATGCCGTTGGTTATCTAAAGATATTAAATTTAAAAATAAAACTACATTACATTACCATCAGTACGGCTGCTTGATAGTGTATGGGAATATTACAAAAGCAAATCATTTTCAATTAAAGTTATGAAACGTTTTGATTGCGCGTCAGTCAACAGTTGAACCAAATTCAATTAAGGACATTGGTTTGTTCCGGGTGCTTGATCCCTTTCCGGTAACAATGCTCCAAATTTGTCCAGTTCATGCACAAATAATTATGAGGCACAAGTTACGTGTTGTATGTGTAATTATTGTTACCTATATAGGGCACTAGCTTCCCCCGCGGTTTCACCCGCGTTCCCGAGAGATGTAACATTATCCCGGCACAAAAAGTATCCTATGTTACTTCTAATACCTCCAAAAATATATATACAAAGTTTCATGACGATCGGTTTAGTAGTTTTTGCGTGAAAGCGTATCAAACAAACTTACATTTATAATATTAGTAAGGATATTCCACGATACTTCAAAAAATTCAAAACCATTTATTTTTAAAGGTTCCTGGATTGCACATACGTATAAAGGTCAAACATACAGACAAATATTTGTTGTCCTGTCGAAATAGATCCATACAAAAAAGTTCCATAAAAAAAAAAGCACGAATTTGATCGCAGCGCCACCTACCGGGTCCAATTGTGAATCTAGAACATTCACTGGAACACACAAAAAAAATCATAAGAATCATTCCAGCCGTTTAGGAGGAGTTCACTAACATACACACGGACAGAAATTAGATTATATTAAATGTAGATATCATATTATATACCTAGATCATTGTAGAAATTAGCGTTTTTCTTAAAGCAACACACCATTAATACATTAGTATACCATAGTTTGACATCTAAGTTATATCTACGCGATGGATCAAAAAATATAATATAATTATTTTTAATCTTTCTTTTCCAGGAAAGCTTACATATTTCTTGTTTCGTTATAATCCAAACAGTAGACTTAGTACCTAAAGACCAAGTCAAAAGGCTTGGTAAATAATCTTATTCTTCCATGCTTCGGTTCAGAACACCGATTACACTTTCAAAGACTCGAAAAGAAAAATGATTCTATGTACGTTTTATCCACATACCTTATATTTACTTTAGGCATGTAGACACAGTTTTTGTGTGTGAATCTTTGAACATATACCTTCTGAATAAAAACAACGCACATAAACTCTTAATGTTTATCTGTAACCACCAATCGACAGCGAAATTTAATTAGCAAGCAAAATTAAACACCATAAAACCTTCATAATTATTTGAACTCCTCAAGTGGATGAATCCGGAATTGATAAAATTAATTAACGATTCTTGATAAAAACAACATTTAGGTTTATTATAGAAACTCGGTTCATTCTGTCTTGTTTACTTAATAATATAGAGGAAGCCTACGTTTAATTATTAGAAAACATGATTGCCAAATTCTATTATTACTGCAGTCATACCCAAGTAACGTTCTTAATATTAATAAAATACTAGGAAATACTGAGAAGTGATTTAAAATATTTACAAAATATAATTAGGTTCTATATCTGCAAAAACATTTCTTATAGTTACTTATTATTATGAACGTTAAAAGTTTGTATGTTTCGGTGTTTGTTCCTCTTTCACGCAAAAACTACTCATCGGATTTGGATGAAACTTGGCACATAGATAGAGCATATATTGGAATAACATATAGGCTACTTTTTGTCCCGAGAAAATGTTACATCCCTCGCTGGTAAAACCACAGACAGCTAGTAATAAATATTCAGGGACTTCATACACAGTTATCAGATCCCAAATCAGGCAGAGGTTGAACTACTTGTACTTGGCAACCAGATAATATATACTACTTTCTTTCTTAATATTTCCTTATATAGATACTAGCTGCCCCCCCCCCCCCCCTCCGGTTTCTTTTTTTTTTATTTTTTTTGCCACTTGGGCCGACAAACAAGCAGACGGTCCACCTGATGGTAAGTGGTCACCGCCGCCTATGGACATTTGCAACACCAGGAGCATCGCCAATGCGTTGTCGACCCTGAGACGTGAAGTTGTTAAGTCTCATGTGCCTGTAGTTTCTCTCACACTCCCGTTTCATATTCCCGGGACAAAAAGTTATGTTAAGCCTATGTGCTATTTCAGACTTTAATATATCTGTAGCTAATTTCAACAAGATCCGTTTAGCCGTTCTAGCATGATAGAATGACAAACATCCATTCACCTAAACTTTCGTATTTACAATATTAGTAAGAATACTACTCAGACACAGAACAAACAGACATGCATATAAATGTTTGTCCTGGGTGGGAATCGAACCTACAATACAGAATATGTAATTGTAGGTGCTCCCACGACCTTTGTCCCGTCAGACTTATAAATAAATCATTTAAACTGACGTTTCTTAATGAGGCAACGGGACGATGAGACGCGCCGCGAATTATGTCACTTGGAAATGCAGCCCATAGAACATTTATACTGATGCAGCCTCCTTATTCACCATATATAGGGTTGCCATCACCTAAATTGCCAAGGCCGGACAAAAACTTAAAAGCCCGGACAATTAGGTGAAATTATATTTTTTCACTTATAATTTACATTTTAATTGGAAGCGGTTCACGATTACGATTCAATTTTTAACTACTTAAGATTCCCCTGACATAAAAACTTCCCGGGTTTCACTCGGACTCTTTTTGAGCCCACTCGGACGCTCTCCGGACACCCTCTAAACTAGGACAAATCCGGGCAAACCCGGACGGGTGGCAGCCTTAAGGGGACCCGGTGGTCTAGAATTTTCGAAAAATCGATTTTTTTTTTATACATATTTCGAAAGTATAGTATTTCAAAAATATACTGTTAAAATTTGGTGACAAAATTCCGAGTATTTCTATATTTAAAACCCATTACAATGTCAGGTAGACGATCGGTGAGTTGGGCTCCATTGTTCGCTAATTGCAGCTGCTCGGGTCCGTATACCTGACTTAGACTATTGTATGAATTTAACGGGAAATATTTTAGTTTTAAGAGTTGTTCAGTTAGTTTAACGTGTTCCTCAGCGACAGCAACATCGAGTGTAATAATATAACAGAAATAATTTTATAATAACATAAATAATTTTATAGTGATATCGAGTGAAATAATTTTATAAAACCAATGGATCGTAAGCAGGGCCAAACTAGTTTTTTTAATAAAAAAAATGGAAATACTCAACAGAAAATATTTTTTCTAGTCCCGGCGAGAGCCAGTACTATTTAGAATGACCTGTTAAAATTTCAGACGAATCGGTCGAACCGTTTTTTTTTTTTAGCTTCAGTAGACCAAAAAAAGTAGTTTCGAGTTAAACGCGTTTAAAGTTTAATGGAGCCCAACTCACCGATCGTCTTCCTGACATTGTAATGGGTTTTAAATATAGAAATACTCGGAATTTTAACAGTATATTTTTGAAATACTATACTTTCGAAATATGTAAAAAAAAAAAAACGATTTTTCGAAAATTCTAGACCACCGGGTCCCCTTAACTATATACAAACTTAATCAGCAAACAAGCACAAGAAGCGGACCTCTCATGTAATTGCGTAACTAACAAAAGAGACAGAGCAAAGAGTTCATGAATAAACATAGTAGAGTTAGTTTAGTGGTGAACTCGCAGAATTGAACCCTAGAACATAGATGACACATGGCTCAAAGATAGAATATGGTTTGGATAATCACGTGACGGAACGCATTCGTTTAGCTACTTATGTATTTATACATAACTAGCTGACCCGACAGACGTTGTCCTGTCGTCAATCGCGCCAACTGTCAAAAGACTGTCAAACGACTGTCAATAATGTCAAACTCGTTACATTAAAAATGTTTATCTGTATTGCCAAAAGCGCTAGTAAAGTCGATAAGTTATCTATTTTCTAAATTTACGCGCATTTTTATTATATTTTTTTTCATAAGAACATTCTACTGACAAAAACAAACAGAACAATAAAACAATTAGCGAAATCGGTCCAGCCGTTCACGCGTCAAACATTCACATTGGTATATTCACATAACTAGTTTTTGCCCCCGTGGTTTCACGCGTATAAGAATAACCTGTGGTCAAATCCGACCTGTCAACTGCCACGGAGCAAAAGATCAAGTCGATGAAAATGTCCTATAAAATGTATCTCCTCATCTTACCCTTTTAGAAGTTGGTTTACCGAAGACTTTTCTGTAGATAGTTTTCTATATGTACTGTATCACCAAGTTACAAATCGTTTTCATATAAATATTAACACTCCACTCCATTCCACACATATTTGGGGGTTAATTTTGGAAAAACATGGGAAAAGGAAAAAGGAAATTGTCCGATTTACAATACTTAAAATATTTGCACCAAATTTTTATTTCCAATTACTTACTTTATAATGTTTCATACTCACTGTGTTTCCCTGATTTTCACTAAATCTTTTCATAGTGACCCCCAACACCATGACGGCCAAAATATATATTCTTAAATATTTTTCTTACGAATTCTCGATATCTTAGATCGGGATCGAATATTAATGTTGACCATTAAAAGAATATGTTGTCCAAACTTCATGTTTTTGACTTCAGCAGCATACGCTTTGCGATATCCGGCAATCTATCAGGGAACTGTTTTATACATTCTTGCCTACTGATTATTAAATAATATTAGTTATATAAATCTAATCCTGCATGTAAGAGCTCACCCGAATGTCCAAGATACAGGCCTGGTAGTCCCTAAGTCTAATAGTAAATAATCTTTTAAAACATACTAACCATGCGTCCGCGGCTTCACCCGCGTTCCCAAGTTCCCATGTAATGTATCCTGGAATTATAACTTAGCCATTGTCCACCTTTAATAATGTACCTTTTAAATAGTGAAAGATCTTTTCGAATAGATGCCCTGGTTCTGAAGATTACTCCCACATATGTAGGTACATAACATACTACTACAACTACACAAAATTTGAATTTTATCTTTAGTGTATGTGAAAGTTGTCATTGCATTAGCATAAATAAGACTAAGTAATAAATGTCAGGCTTCATTATGTTTTCATTTTAACATTCATTTAATTTACTAATGTTATCAGTCAAGAAACAGTGCAATGCAGATTTACAAGAACAAACAATGTTTCTAAGAAGTCTGTCTGTCGGTCGAATAAAGGACCTAGCTAATTTGTCATGGAACGAGTTACGAACGGCAGTGGAAACTTTAAGAATTCAAGATGAGTTTCGCACGAACAGCCCCCTTATTCAACTAATACAATCTTCGTCGGCGAGCCGCTTCACGGGGGCCTCGAAGAGCTTGTCTCTCACGTGATTAGTAGTATTAGCGTAGTAAGCGACAGAGACAGAGCATAGAGGCCGTGATGAAACATCCTCGAGTTATTGACATTTTCCTTACAGAATCGTGCCCCAGTCTTCCCTTGAAAACTTTAGACAGCAAGTTGGAAATTGAATGGTTTGAGATTTGCACTCTGTCGTGTCAACTTTTAAAACTAGAAAAGAACTCTTGATTTTTTAGTCCGTTCTAACATACGTATCTCAAAAGCAGCGGGAAAGTCTGATTTTATTTATTAACTTGAGCTTTAGGGTTTCAAAGTTGATAGCAATAAGTTAATATATCCGAGAAAATAAATTATTTAACGGACATTTGTTTTTTTCACAGAATATAGCAACTCAAAAAAGAGCGTGTATTGTCTCTGGAATAAAAAAAAAATATACAAGTGCATCATTTTTATTAGTATTTTAGGTTTAACACAGAAATATTTTAGAAGCCAAAAAAAATTTGGCTAATGAAATTAAAATCTAACCTTTCAATGCAAATTTCATACAATCAGATTTTACAATCAACAAAACGCATTATTTTTAAATTTATACACAAAATATTTCATTTACTTTAGAGAAATTAAAAACTAACATTTCAGTGCAAACGTACAATCATATTATTCAATCAACAAAAATCCAACTATGTTACTCCATTTACATTATCTTATATGCTAGATTTTCACGGTTTTTGACGGGCCGGTTGGCTTGGTGGTTAGAGACCCTGATTGCCAAACCAAAGGTCGCGGGTTCGATTCCCACCCAGGACAAACATTTGTGTGCATGAACATGTTTGTTCTATGTCTGGGTGTAAATATCTATATAAGAATGTATTTAAAAAAGTAGTATATGTAGAATATCAGTTACGTGGTAGCCATACTACAAGCAGTACACTCTGCTTAACTTGGGATCAGGTAACCATGTGTGAAGAATGTCTTAGGATATTTATTCATGCACTTTGGCGAGGACATATCACTCAATTTCTTATACAAAATTACATAGGTACCTATATTATTACAATAATTTATGAGAAATGTGATCGCATTGATAGAGCTCTCGCTGGTGGCGATGTTCCTGATGGACCAAGGAGATTAAGCTGCCGAAGTGATGTACATGTAGTACATTTCCCATTACCAGCATTAGCAAGGCCATCACGGGGCAAGCGGCATTTACATCCCACCCCTCGCTTTGGAATAGAAGATCCATTGACACCAACCATTTCTGTAAATAAAATATTCTAGAATTAGTAACGAATTAAGTTTTGTGATCTGACTGATTGACTTTTCTTATTTCATGATTAATCAAGAACGCAAAAAGATTAAAAACCATTTAACATCTTACTAAAGTCCGGCCGCGGAGCAGAAAAAATTTCGTACATCAACCTGTTATTACCTGTCTCTGTCACTCTCGCGTAAACATAATTATTTATATTACTGAGTGCCGCCGTCAATGGATCTGAGCGTGCGTGACGCATTATATTTACGCGAGAGTGACAGAGACATGGAATAACAGGTTAATGTACGAAATTCTTTCTGCTCCGCGGCCGGACTCTACTGTTATAAATGCGAATGTTTGGATAGATGTTATTCAGAGATTACTCAATCACCCCAAAACGGCTGAATGAATCAGGATGAATTTGGCTCAGAGATGGATAATAATCTGGAATAGCACATGGGCTACTTTAATTCTGGGAAAATATAATCTTCAGAGAACATGGGTGAAGCCGCGGAGGACAGATAGTAATAAATTAAGCCCTAATGACACAAAGACAAATTATAAAACTATGTCTATATTTGACCAGATACTCTGGGTATCATATTAATTTAGCAATTTCTAATTTGTAGACCCTCTACGATTCGTAGCCATTTATAATCGTAGTACTGCGCTTTCCTACACTCCGATGAAACAGGGTCGGAGTAGCAACTTTAGCACGTATTTTGTGTTTTAATATTACCATTTCATTTTATGTTTTTGCTCGCCTGAAAACCGAGTGGTAATAAAAACTAACATACTCATTACTGTTCAGGTTTTATTTCATGAGTTGGATGTTATTTCTAGGTTTTTTACTAGTATGTGTAGTGAACCACTAGTTCTGCGGAGGCGTCCATTAATTATGTGAGTCGTTTAGGGGGGGTCAGGCCGAACTTCACCCAATCTTACGTGGAGGAGAGGGGGGTCTCGCCAAATATCACGTGAAATGAAATGAAATGAAATATTTATTCAAATAGGCCTTCACAGGCACTTATGAATGGTCAGACTCTAACACCGGTTCGGAAGGTTGCTTTTATTGAGAAGAGCCGGCAATAAACTCAGCAATTACTCTTTTCAAAATAAGATTTTGTACATAAAGATGTGACCTGCTGGAGCGAGCGCTACACCCAAGCATTGTCGTCATTAAACTAATCATTTGTGTTGTAGAAAGCCTTTTGTACTAAAACAGTCTTAATTCTTTCCTTAAATTTTTATAAAGGCAAATTTAAAATTTCAGCAGGGATTTTATTATAGATGCGTGCACTAAGTCCTTAAAATGAGCCTTGCACTTTTTGCAGTCTATATGCAGAAGTGACAAGTTTATCCTTATTTCTAGTATTGATGGAGTGCATATCACTCTTTTTGACATAAAGACTAATATTTTGATGTACAAATATTATGTTTGCATAAATATACTGCGATGCAACTGAGAGGATATCAATTTGTTTAAACTTTTCTCTGAGGGAAGCTCGAGAACTCAAATTATAAATTGCTCGAACAGCTCTTTTTTGCAATATAAAAATGGTTTCTATATCAGCAGCTTTACCCCAAAGCAAAATGCCGTAGGTCATAACACTATGAAAGTAGCTAAAATAAACTAATCTAGCCGTATCGACATCTGTAATCTGCCTGATTTTTCTAACTACGTAAGCTGCTGAACTAAGTTTTCCCGCAAGACATGATATTTGTATCCCCCATTGAAGTTTTGAGTCTAAAGTAATTCCTAAGAAAACTGTTGACTCAACAAGGCTAAGAGCTTCGTTGTCTAACATTAAACTACAGCCTAGTTTTTTAACATTGCGTAATGCAAATTTAATACATTCAGTTTTTCTTGCATTTAAAACAAAATTATTAACAGTAAACCAATTTAATACCTGGGCTAATGCACCGTTTACATCGTCATAATTGTATTTCAGTCTATCAACACCAAAAATCAGTGAGGTATCGTCAGCAAACAGTACAATTCCACAGGTATTTCTTACGTAAAATGGTAGGTCATTGATGTATACTAAAAACAGAAAAGGCCCTGGAATAGAGCCTTGGGGTACACCCATATGCACAGGAGAACCAAATGATTTAACTCCATTCACATTAACACTTTGAGTTCTCTCACTCAGGTACGATTTCATCAAATTAAGTGCTGCACCCTTAACTCCATAATAGTCTAATTTACGCGTAAGTGTCTGATGGTCAACACAATCAAAAGCTTTAGATAAATCACAGAACACTCCAATAACATTCTGCGACTTTTCCCAAGCGTTTCCCAAAATTTGTTTTAAGAGTGCTACCCCGGCATCAATAGTGGAGCCACCTTTAGTAAAACCGTACTGCTCACTATGTAAAAGTTTATTTAAATTAAAGTGACCAAGTAGTTGCGTTAAAATAATCTTTTCGAATACTTTGCTTAGGGCTGGCAAGATAGAAATGGGCCTATAATTGGTTGGATCACTAGGATCTCCGGCCTTGAACAAAGGTATAACTTTGCTATGTTTCATTAAATCCGGAAATTTACCAAAATCTACGTGATTTGTTTATCTGCAACAAATAGTCTAAAACTGCGAGAAAACTGGGTTGAATGGAGTAAAAAAAAATTGCACTTTTATCACGGTACTGCACACGCCACAATGTAGAGGTAACAAATTTCACGATATCTCGCGAAAAATCTCCAAAATCCCCTCACGTAATTAATGCATATATCGGTGTAGAATACAGTGATGACTAGTAAACTATCATATTCTGTATCATATTTAAATTACATAAGTCTCTAAAAGTGATTAAACTTAGAAGATACTAAGGTAAACTTCCTCGATTAAAGTTGCTGCTGAAACATATTATAAAACACAGACGGGGTTCTCTAGTATATTTCTGTGTTTATATAAATAATGGCACCACTTAAAAGAGAACGAAGTATTGTCTAGTGACCCATTTATACATAACAATGCATTAATTAATTATTAAACTGAAACTTATGTTGAGTCATCTCGCTGCTAGACAAAGATCTGTTAGACCTTCATAGTTTTTGGGCAGTGATTTATTTATATGTTTCATTCAGTAAATTTTCTTTTTGGAACTGGAATTGTAGATTGTTTGCAAGAAAATTTTATGGTGCAATAAATATCTAGGTAATATAATCTTTTAAAATAAATAATAAATATCCAGGGACATTGTTTACACACGACCATCTGGTCCCAAACTAAGGAGAGCTTGCACTATGGAAACCAGATAACTGATATACTACATATACAACTTTTTTTCTAAATACAAACTTATAAAGATATTTACACCCAGAAAACTTACAAACAGACATATTCATGCACACAAATGTTTGTCCTGGGTGGGAATCGAACCCGCGACCTTCGGTTTGGCAGTCAGAGTCGCTAACCACCAAGCCAACTGTCCTGTCCTGTGTTTATTATTAATTTAAAGTAACCCTACGTTTCAAAAGTGCCCCTAAGACTGCTCACCAGATGTCAAGTTGGGGCTCAAAAATATATTCGGTAGAATGTGGATTTTATTATTGAGATTTCTGTATACCTCTTCAGGGAAGTCCTCCTCTAAAGAACGTGTCCCAAGAGTATTTTAAAGCGTTTCCTAAGATTACTTAGTTGTAATTCTGCATAGCTAATTAAAACGGAATTTAATTAAATGTTAACCAAACAATAAATTTACTTATAAAATTAGTAACAAGAAACGATTTCTTGAGCAAGATAACAGAGAAGCGGTACGGAAAATTCTCAAAGGATTATCAAGAAAAATAACTTTTTGAAGAAATGAATGCAAACGAGACGAGATAAGGTTAAGTAACTTACTAGAGTAGACTTATCATCATAACGATATTTATTTTAAACAGTCAAGTCCATGAAGGCACACACTTACTTACATAACAACATATATTATGTAGATCAAATTTTACACGACAAAGTTACTGCTGTGGCTCAATCTGACGTTAATTTACAGTATGGTATAGTAGGTACATCTGCTTGAAGAGTGGAGCTTGATAGCGGCTAGATACCAGAAGACTATCACTCGAAAAAAAGAAAACGTAAAGGAACAAAGGTACTAAAAGACTCATCCCTCGAAAACCGTCATAGTTTTACTACTTTAGATTTTATTCTGGAGCCGTTTAACTATTTCATATTTCCAGTTCTCACGCATCATTTACTGCTCTATAGGTAGGGCCGGGGGTTTCATATCAAGTAGGCTGAGAAACAGGGAAACGGTCCACCTGATGTTAAATGTTCACCGCCGCCTATGTACATTTGCAACACCAGAGGCATTGCCAATGCGTTGTCGACCCTGAGACGTGAAGTTGTTGAGTCTCATGTGCCTGTAATTGCACCGGCCCCCTTACCTTTCTAACCGAAAGTCAAAACTACAATTGGGATGTGTCCTGTATTAAAGATAAATGATCAAACACTAACCAGTGTATTGAACATCCAAAAATATACGAAAACATTAAATATGATCAAAATTAAATCATTAATGTGATTTTTCAGTACCGATCTAATCATAAAGCGTATGTTATTTGATGATGTACAATTATGACGTCACAACTCGCTACTTCATACAAAACTCCATACATTCGATCGCTTTAACATTTCATAAAGAATTGCTGATTTGACATGTCAGGACACATCCCTATTTCACTACTGCTTCACGGCGGAAATGGGTAAAGTGTACTTCCCATGACAAACTCTGTACTAAGAGCTCTGCTAATTCTAAAACCTTATAATAGGTTGTTCAATAAGTTTTGTCGTTCGATAAGAAAAACACAATTTTATGGTTTAAAATACACTTTATTATTCAGTATAATCTCCCTGAACATTAATACACTTGCTCCAACGATCCTCCAATCTGTGTATTCCATCCATGAAGTGAGAATCCGGAAGGTCTGCAAAATACGCTTCAACAGCCGTTATGACTTCTTCATTTGATGAAAAACGCTTGCCACGCATACATTTTTTAAGTTCTGGAAACAAATGGAAGTCGCTGGGGGCCAAATCTGGCGAATACGGTGGATGCTCCAACAATTCGAACTTTAATTCATGGATTTTAGCCATTGTCAAAATGCTCTTGTGACACGGTGCATTGTCCCGATGAAAAAGGATTTTTTTTTCTGCAAACCGGGTCTTTTTTCACGAATTTTTTCCTTCAACTGGTCCAAAAGGTTGCAATAATATTCAGAATTAATTGTTTTACCAGTTTGCAAGTAATCCACAAACAAAATTCCTTACGCATCCCAAAAAACTGATGCCATAACCTTCTTAGCCGATTTCCGGACAGGAACTCGTTTCGAAGCCGAACCAGGTTCACACGACGCTTTCCACCAGGATCATGATGATAGACCCAAGACTCATCCATAGTGATGAATCGACGCACAAAATCCACTTTATCCTTTTTAAAACGCTCCAAATGTTGCTGAGAAAGTCGCATTCGAATGTGTTTTTGTACCATTGTTAGCGAATGCGGCACCCATTGTGCACACAGCTTTCTAAAACCCAAAATTTCACTTAAAATATGGCTCACACTGCCTAATGAGATGTGTAGAGCCTCTACTAAATCTCGCTCAGTCAATCGACGATTTTCCAAAACCATATCCTGTATTTTGGCTATGATTTCTGGTGTTGATGCGCTTTTTGGGCGTCCTTCACGTGGATCGTCTTCAAGGCTTGTACGACCACGTTTAAATTCAGCAACCCATCTTTCTACTGTTCTAATTGTAGGTGAACAATCATTATACACTTTTAACATTCGTTCGTGAATTTCTTTTGGTGCTACACCTTGAAAAATAAAGAATTTTATCACTGCACGATATTTAATTTTTTCCATCGTAAAAAAATACTGTGACACGGCGACACTAAATGGCTTGTAAACAAAGAATGAATCGACAGATTGAAATGAAACTTCACATACGTTCATATGAAGAGTGTACTAACAAAACAAAAAAAAATGGGGCTAGAGGCAACGCCCGGTCTTATCGAACGACAAAACTTATTGAAGAACCGGTACTTCAATTATGAAATACGTCGAAACATTCTAAATAATGATAGTTTGACTACGATTAAAAGTCCTTCAATCAGGGAAATTGCAATAAGCTATCTGTGTATGTCCACAAAAGGTTACGTTAACATTCAGTTTTACGTAAAATTTGTTTAAAGTTTGATTGTGTTTTTATTGCTATTTAAATATATTTTGAATTTTCTAATTATTTTAATTGTTGTTTATATCCGTCGTGTGATCATTGTTTGTGTTCGATGACATTTTTTGCAGCACAGAAATAACAAATTGAAAGTAATTTGTTCGACAACCGATACACAAATAGAATACAGTTCAGATTTTTATTTTTTATTCTGAATTGTTGTGGTTGTTATAAAGTAACAGTGCAATAAATATCATGAAGCTATAAAATACCTCATCTTAAATTCCATGTATGATTTATTTTTGTGGATTTTGTGTTCTATTGTTTTTTTTTACTACGTTTAATACCTTTGTGAATATATGTGTTAGATATTTAAGTTAATTTAAGAATCATATGTGTATGTTAAATTGACTTGTGGTACGTTTTGGTGTATACTGTAAGTACAGCAAGTATTTATAAATAAAATAAATAAATAGAGTAGTAGACCTCTTAGTGCTTCGTCCGGGGAAGTACTACCACCTTACCCATTTCCGCCGTGCAGCAGTAGTGCAATTGTATCACTGTGTTCGGTTAGAAAGGTGGCCGGTGAAATTACAGGCACATGAGACTTAACAACTTCACGTCTCAGGGTCGGCAACGCATTGGCGATGCTCCTAGTGTTGCAAATGCCCATAGGCGGCGGTGACCATTTACCATCAAGTGGACCGTCTGCTTGTTTGTCGGTCCAAGTGGCATAAAAAAAAAAAAAACTAAATACTCCGTATAAATATAATTATCAAAGCCAACAACCCTAGTAAGCTGTCATGTCAGGGAACCAGATTATTTAACAGAAAGGCCTACGTACCTATTTTACCTAATAATTGTCTACTTTAATAGTTTTTCTATTTTTCATTCATAAAACCAGTTTTTTTTTGTTTGGGGTATGTTACAGCGTTACTACGGTTCTTAAATATTGTGAATGGACTCGTTATAAGGCCCCATTTAACCTCCTTTCGGCTTTTCGGGTAGTTTTGTAACGCTGTGTTTATTCGGATTCTGTGGATGACAAGGATACGGTTGCTTGTTTCCTACTTCCCCACGTGACAACATTTTTACCAAGTTGAAAAAATAGTCCGATGTACAGGATATCAGTTTGAAAAGTAAAAGGACGGATACCTCACATGCAAGATAATTTTCAATTTCAGATTTGAATTGAGTATGTTTATTTTAGGATAAAACTACACGAGAACCCGAGAGATGTTACATTATCCGGGATAAAAAGTTCCGTTAAGTTGCTTATGCGTGAAAGAGTAACCAGCAACCATACATCCATACTCACAAACTTTCCCATTTATAAGAAAATATATACATGTATAGGTGGGATTTCCAGAGGTAGTGCAATCTAATATTCTAGGCACTTTACCTGCGAGCAGCGAGCCAAACTCAAAATTATACTTTGTAATATTGAGTTTAAGAAAATATAGGTACTACCTAATGAAGTGAAGTAGGTATGTGCCATTTTATTTTTTCCAGTCAAAGATTTATATGCAACATACAAAACAACCAACGTATGTACCTAAACATTTACATCGATTTAAGTAGATTCACACAATAAAATAGTAAGCTATAAATATAACAGAATTTCTATTACTAAAACTGTCTGT
This sequence comes from Habrosyne pyritoides, assembly GCA_907165245.1. Taxonomy (NCBI): domain Eukaryota; kingdom Metazoa; phylum Arthropoda; class Insecta; order Lepidoptera; family Drepanidae; genus Habrosyne; species Habrosyne pyritoides. The sequence goes on along the minus strand of OU015593.1, from coordinate 9,280,437 downwards.
CTTTATATAGAAAAGGAGATATTTCATCTATTTTTAGACTAGGTCATAATGAGGGTACAGTCTAGCTTTCTTTACCTGACAATGGTACGCCTTCGCAGACACTAGAACGTTGATACGAGCGTGACGTTTCTTTGATCTTGAAACACAGCAGGCTGCCGAGAACCTGTCGGGAAGATATGACGTAAGTGACTAGAAATGTATTGCGATTACAGTGTCATGATACTTTTATCGTTCCATAATAACTGCTTCCAAATACGAAATGTAAAAAAGTATTTTAAAAAAGAGCATTTTTTTCCCAGAATTCCCATTAATTTTAAATTCAAATAGCAAGTAATCTGTGGTCCTCGTAAAGGGAGTATGGCGTCCCTGGTGCCTCACCGTTGTTAATTTCTAGTTCTGTTTATTTTGGCCCTCTGTTAGATAGGAAAAAATAACATAGGTACCTTCCCTGTAGGATGTACATTTTATAAAAGGATTTTTGTGTACGGACCCATGAAATTACTGACAGTAATGAATTTTAATCTGGTACTAGCTTTTTGTGTACACCGCGCTGCCACGAGTGTAAAATGTATTACACTACGGTGGTACCATAGTTACAGGAATAAAAATGAATTAGTAATAATTTATCACACTTACCCTATTCTCGAGTACGTATAAAAAAAATCTCGGATATTTATTTCACACGACATGTGACGCCAAACAAAGCTAAACTTGTATTTTTATTAAGTTAATTAAATACTAACATGTTTATACACACAAATGTGTGTCTCTTTGGAAATTGAACCAATTACCCATCAGTCAGGATGTATAACAACCTCACAAACCTACGATATCTGCTCTTCGAAATAAATAGTATAAATAATATTGATGAGACTTGAATAAATTAGTAAATTAAGTCCTTTTGTATCTAAACTTAGTTCGCTATAAGCTACGAAGAACTTGTAATGATCATTTCAACGAAAATTTATAATTGACTTTAGAATATACAACTTAAACTAATTAACAGTTTCTAGACATATACACGTACTTGTTTAAAACCACGCCGGTATCTCGCGTTCATGTAACAGTAAATAACAGGGTTGTAGCAAGAGTGTGACATTGCCAGCCAATGGCTCGCGAACCACATGTATGGCAACCCTGGCCACGCGTTCCATTGTTCATCACTTCCATGTGTTGTCCACAGAACCTGAAGCCGTAGTTTTATGTTAGTTTTTTAGAACTTTCCATAGGTACTAAATATCCCTTTTATTTCAATTCCAAGGGTTTCCATGTATGGACTTACAATAAATATGTTTAAAGGTAACCAGCAGATTGTGAAAACAGCAACCACCGTCACCATCATTTTTATCATCTGTAAAAGAAATATTATTCAAATTATTTTCTTAAAATAAACCTAAACTATAGACTGCCGTTTGCAACGGAACAGAAATGAGCGTGAACTTAAAATACTAAGATAAAAATAACTTCTATACCGAATAAAGACATTTCCTACGGAAATGGTAGTACCTACTTCCTATTTTCGATCATATCACGCAAAAAATAACCATCATCGATGTGGTAAGAAACCACCACAGGTATGAAAGAAACAAGAAAGCGCGATCTTATCCCTATCACGAATTATACTGATGACACGTTGTCGGCTCAGCAAACACCTTTGATATCCATAACATGGCAAGTAATAAAGATGCGGTAATAGACTGTGTTGCATTTATTTACTGAAAACTTAATAACACTATACCTTCATTGTAATATGAATACCTATCTGTAAAAGCTTATTTTTCTTTGTTCCTCCCCTCCCCTTCTTTGTTACATAACAAAGTAATTAAATAGGAAACCTATTGTTTTCTTGGAAAATTATTCGAGCCAAGATTCATTAAGTATCATAAGACTCTTTTTATATAATATTTCAATTGTTTTATTACAATAGAATAGATTTCAATATAAAACATTGGAATGAAATATAAATATGTCAGAATGCAAGCTGATATTTCAATATTGAAATCAAAACATGCCGTGAAAGTAAAATAAAACCAATCAAACGTTATTGAAGTACCTTTCGCTTAGAAAATTGCATGCGCGTATCCCGTGCACTCTGCGCCTCGCCAGGCGGGCGGCCGCCCCACACGACGTGCGCTATACGCGCGTACGTGCACACGAGGACACTCAGCGGGAGAGCAAACTGAAGCGCGAGTAGTGCACATGTGTAGTGCTCACTTTGCTCTACTGTGGCCCACTGTTCACCGCAAATGTCACTAGAGGAAAATACTAAAGTTTCACAGCTAATATTTCAATCGGAATGTAACTTTTCAACCTAACATAATCTTTTAAAATAATCTCTATACAGTAATATTACTGATACTGACTGCCTGTTTACTCTTAGTTCTACAATGGGTTCTTGCTGCGGTTTTCATAATAATTTTGAGATTTTTTTCCCGAAGATCAATACACTATATACATATCTACATTATCCCACTCAGTCGAAACCGAAGCGGGTCCCAATTACAGAGCAGTGAAAATTGTTAAAAATACTTACACCTCACAAGCTTCGTGCCAAATTGATGGCTTTTGGAGCTGTGACACAATCGGAATTGGAGCGGCGGTAATTAGAGCTCCAGCCCACACACCCGCAACAACCTTCATGGCTGCGGCCTTTCCGAGACGAGGCTTTAACGGTCGCATAATGACGACATATCTGTCGATAGATATAGCGAGCAGCGTGTAAGCGCTGACGAGCACCGACACCGCCTGCGAGTAGTTCACCACCTTGCACATCACCGCGCCGAAGGGCCAGTACCGCAGCACCAGCATCGACACGAACGAGAAGGGCACGCAGAACAACGTCATCAGAATATCACCTACGGCTAAGTTCACTATGAAGTAGTTCGTAACAGTCTTCATACGCGGCGTCGTGTGAACAACGAAGCATACTAAACCGTTCCCCAGTAGGGCCACTATGAACACTGTACTGTATAAGAAGTAAACACATGCTTGGAAAAGTGTCGATGAGATGAAGTCCTCTGATGGATCTTCGAACACGCACACGAGCTGTTGGTGTGTCCACGTATAATTATGATCGGTGTAGTTGTGCACTTGCGTCGCGTTATTGCAGTCCGCGACGTTGGCGCATTTATAGTTGATAGATCCATTATTTTCGGCTTCAATCGCGTTCGAGTACAGCATCCTTCCAAGACATCGAATGGTCACATGTTAACGATGTTATTTTAATCTTTAGTAACCTGGAACAAAGCACGATTGGATGTCATACATTTTTTTAAATTCCATTTAGACATGACAATAAAATAATATAATTCACATGGATTTTCATAATGGATGATCAAAATGATTTAATTTAATCTTTGGTCTACAATGAGATCTTGATCAATTTGTGGTTCATATTTGTTTTCATCACAATTAATTGACAACATTTCATCTTTTTTCAACATGCAGTGCCAAATTGATATCACTCGTACGGTTGACATTGCAATACCACGTAGAAAAGTGCAACACAATCACATGCGTTCTCTGTTACTCCGTGTAAATGGCGTCATTCCAGGATTTTTGCTCCGCAATAAACAGGTACTAAAGGAAGTTTTCTTTTCATTCAGGTATTTATATTAAGGACATAAAATGTTCTCAATTAACGATTTCTATGATTTTTATTAACACGGTCCTAACTACTGAGAACTTATAAGCAATAATAGAGTAGTCGCTAGCCTGCCTACATGATACATCATAAGATTAATGGGTTTATACTCTAGAAAGAACTCATTAGGGCTCACTTCTTCTCTATGTGGGACAAACAATATTTTATATTCAGAGTGGAAATTTCCAGATGGCATATACCAACATGGCACAAATGTTACAAACCTTCATGAAGACTTGTAACCGACTATTGAAATCAAAATTCATACCTACATTCTTAATGATTCAGATTGAGTATTCGTGTTTTTTTATTATTATAAAAACTTTCATTCGAAATATATTTGTGTTCTAAAATGGTAAGGTTTAACTAAGCAAGCGTCAATTTTAATAAAATTTCATTCAAAATTAATTTTATTGTGTTTTTATTATACTTTGATGATAAATTTGTGTTGGTATATTGTGATTTCAGAAACTACTTCTATGAATACAATTTTAAAATCGAATCTTCTTTCGTTTCGGTTATTGAAAATGATCATAACTGTACAATAAAATATTAAATTTGAAGGTTTGAGCGACAAGCCAAGCGATGAGATGGGTCATAAAGTAGGGTTTATATGGGCGTGGTGCTAGGAATAAAACAAATTATAGGTACTATCACTTTGGAAAAGTTCCAGACAAGGAGAAGAAGCGACGCAAGAAACTCTCATGGGCTGTGGTATGGGTACCACAATATAATTATAATAGAACTCAGAACCAGATAAGATAGCGGCTTCACTGAACCGAAAGCTTGTGATCCAATGTGATATATATCTTTACAATAATAAAAGACAATTCTCGCAAAATAATTAGCCACTCTGAGGCGATGTACTGCAAGCGGAAGCTTCGGCTGCAGTCATCTGGCTCGGGTGATTTCGTGGTCAGACTCGTCGAAATGAACCCCGATGATGTGGCCTACAATTGGTATTTGGTCTTGGCAAAAGCCACGTGCAACTTACTACCTATAGGAAATAAAGAACAAAATAAATTAAAATATTTTCCAAGAATAATTTCGTACTTAATCATGACGAGGATTACGTCTTAAATCGGCAAAGCTCTTATTGTGGGATCTATGTTCTATTTGGCACAGACTAAACTTGGAAATGTTTCTTAGAATTTGTTTACAATTCAATCTTACTCAATTGAGCAAACCAAAATGAAGACACACGTTCCACTTAATTTAGCTGTCTTGATTATTTGGTTCTAGAATACGTTCATGATATATTGGCATGTATATATAAGTAGACCAATCTTAACTCCTAGAATTGATAAAATTGATCGTAGGAAAAGTTATTTTTATTAATCAATACCAAATAAAAGAATATGCTTATTACAGGCAAATGAGACTCAGCAACTTCACCTCTCAGAGTCGACAACGCATAGGCAATGCCTTGGTGTTGCAAATGTCCGTATGCGGGGGTGATCACTTACCATCAGGTGGACCATGTGCTTATTTGTTGGCCCATGTGACACAAACAAAAATTGGTTATTCCATGAATTTCAGTTCCACGACTAATGTACATTTTTATGACATACCTGACATTAAAGACAAGTCACGCGCCGACTGCAATCTTATAGAATAGCGCCAACTCGGTAAATTCTATGATTAAATAAAGTGGAGAAACTTCAAGCTAAATATTCTACGGTGTATAAAACCTTAATTTCATTAAAATTCTTAATGTATATAGGTAGCACTCGTCTGTCTCGACTCAACTGTCGCCTCTGAGACGTGAAGTTGCTGAGTCTCATTTGCCTGTAATTTCACCGGCCCCCTTACCTTTCTAACCGAAACACAGTAATACATGTGCACTACTAATATACGTATAATTTTAATACAATTATTTGTTTACCTATATAAATAAGTATCTTAACTCCTGCAAGTATTTCTGGCAAGCTAAAGTTTCTTGGAAATAATATTTAAAATATAATTGTATCCAATAAAGACAAGATATGTAGTCGAAAAGCACTTATCTTTACACAAATTTGGACATGTTATTTAAGTTTATATTTCAATGTGTTTACCCACATGTAATGACAAACTTGTCTCGTGTTTAATTGTTATATACTTACCATTTAGAAATATAGCACAAGCTCTTCATTTCATCTTCAGAATGTGAATACACTGTGTACATCCCGTACACAGTGTATTCACATTCTGAAGAAACAACTTAACAAACCTGCTCGATTTAATTTGTTCTCTTATTCCAGAACATTCTAAAACAAACTTTCAAAAATAGAAAATAAAGGGGCGGTAATACCTAAAGTATTACGGACACGCATGTAAAACCAAAATATCCAATTTCATATAAAAATAAAGAAATCATTGTGATTTTTAGGACACCTCTATTAAGAATACCTTTATAAAGGATCTTTAGTACGGTGTCTTAACCCCTTTTTTTTAGCAAATAAACCTACTTCACAAACATTATCTTTGCACATAAAAAATGTTATGAGTTAGTATTTTTATTTCGGCTATAACTTCACCTTATCTCAGAGATGTATTAAAGTATTGCAAAAATTGTATTGGGTTATTACTGAATTATGTTATGATCATTTATGCAAATAAGTAGATTTACTAGTTCCATAATTATTTTATTTTATTTTTATGTATTTAGAAAACCAACAGCTATATTACAGAACATGTTAACAATCAAAAATACAACTTATCATAAGCCAATTATAGGTTTTCCTAGATTAACTAATACAAAAAGTAAGCAGCAGAAATGAAAAATACATAAGAAAGCTAAGTAAGTACAACAGTTCAACAAGGTGATATTTCCTTGTAGAAGCAGGCAGTACTCTTAATAAACATGTTGTCCTTAAAAAGCTAAATTATTTAAGCTTTAACCTTCACAACCCGTTAACTTCCTAATTTACATGTAATCAGCGGAATCCTTTTTCCTCTCTGCAAAAGTATCTTTCAAGGAGACTAGTCAACTCTCTAATTCGAGGCCACTCTCGAACGAAGCGGACGACAATTAAAAAAGTTCATGTTTTGATCCATGATTTTTAGTTAGTTATGTTCAGATAAAGACAATGATTTAATTTATATATTTTTTTTATTATGAATGCAAAGATTTAATCGTAAATAATAAGTATTACTTATGTGAAGTGAGTTTTTTTTCTTGTTAACTCTTGTTTGTACATAATGATATGAAATGAAACGAAATGAAAATATTTTTTTATTAAAAAATGCATGTATTCTATGACATAGGATTGTAGGATACCGACTTCTTATCTCAGAAAAATATACAATAAATTATCGTAAATGCAGGATGGAAGCAAGATTATGATAGTAAAAGTTTAGATACTTGTAACACATTAACGTATATAGGCAACTCAAATAAAGATATCTTTTATGAAAGTAGGACATCAGTACTTATCTTGGAAAAGCGGATAAAACCACGGAGCGGAAATAAATCTAATCTAAGTTTAAGATATAAACTCAATACATAAGGTTAAGTGGGTAAAAATAAAACCAAAGAATTGGATTAACTACTAAAAAATTAATTGGAGTTCAGTCACCGAAACGTGTTCCTGAATTATAAGACCTCGTTAAACAGAATTACCGTTCCCTTATTTTCGCAGAGGCTTTACGAATGAATAACGCTGAAATGCTGTGTGGTAGCGACAATATTCACTCAACTCTTTTATAGGTTATCTCTAGTCGAGATTATAGCAATAATCATCCGAACTTGCACCAATTGGAATTCCTAAAGAGAGCTGGGGTCAGATAGACTGCGTGTAAAAAATCTCTTGTATTAAGATAAGCACCGAGTAACAAAAGACCATACGTATTGCAGTAACCCCAAAGTATTGAAAAAAAGGGGTGGAAGAGGGGAGTATATGATGATGATGATGATGACAACCAATTATTACTGTTTGTTACATTTTAATGATTATCTTTGATATTATGTTGCTCAATGAATATTTTGATGCGCCTACGAGTCATATCAAAGCAATTGCACAGGAAAATTGGAGTTTACAGTTTTTATAGTTTTAAAGAGCAATAATATGAATTTTATTTTAGTATACCAACACTCACTTAGCCGGTTATTAAGATGTAATATAGCTACTGAGATCAATAGTTGCTAAATAGTAGAATTCGTCCAGGGAAGTACTATCAAAGGGTAACTATGTTGTATTGTTGGTAAGGTCTTAACAACTTCATGTCTGCGAGTCAACATCGGATTTCTTATCACTATCACTACATAGTATAAAACAAAGTCGCTTTCTCTGTCCTTATATCCCAATGTATGCTTAAATCTTTAAAACTACGCAACGGATTTTGATGCGGTTTTTCTTAATAGATAGAGTGATTGAAGAGTAAGGTTTATATGTATTAGTATCTATATTGCACCTGAGTGACTAGCGACCCCCCCCCCCCCCTAGTGGGGGGTCGCTAGTACTTTATATTTCATTTTAAATTAACTGGAGTGGTAACCGTAGATAGCTTTTTCACCTTTATGCGGACCATTCGGACAGATAAGGTCGAGAGAAAGTAAATAAAGCAACTACACTAAGGGTGTATTTGGTTTGTGAGGCTGTTTAGCCGCTCTTATGGAACATGATTGAGACGGTGTCAAAACGTCCTCGCCCGCGAGGATAATGTCGAAGTTGAGAGCGAGATGGAAGTTGATGAAATACTAAACATTCAAAATTTGAAACCATTTATTCAGTTTAAACCTAAGAAACGCAAATATGATAGCTAAACCTATTGATGCTAACAATGGTTTGGAATTCAGCCTTAAACAAAATTGATTTTGTAAAAGATTATATTAGTATTATAAGAGTATAAAAGATTGAAATCTAGTTTTATTGGTCACACTACTTGGCAGCAAACAAACCATTTATACATTAAATATATTATTTACTAGCTACTTGTATTATATACCTGCTTACAAGCTTCTTAGGATTCTGTCATAGAACTATCACATTACCTAATCATTTACTGGGATTAGTGGGGTGGTTACCCTACGCTATATCCTATCATAGTATCCTATCATGTAGGTAGTATTCTATCAGTAATATCTGTAATTGATTTTTTTACATGGACAGAGTTAGTGGAAGGGTTATTGAGCGATAGGTACTGAAGGTCAATTATTATATATAGCTGTCCCCCGCGGTTTTACCCGCGTTCCCGAAGGATATCACATTTTCCCGGGATAAAAAGTAGCCTATATGTTATTCCAGGATATGCTCTATCTATGTGCCAAGTTTCATCCATATCCGTTTAGTAGTTTTTGCGTGAAAGAGTAACAAACATACTCACATACAATTCTTTCCTCTTTATAATATTATTAGTATGTTAGTATAGATTTTTGTCTGTCTGTAGGTACTGGTAGATTACATCCTCGGTCAATATTTAAGATACTTTTATCCGACTTCGACAGCGCAAAATTGCAGCGGAGAGTTCGTTTTTCTACAATTTCAACAACACTAAGTAGACAAAAGTAACTGAATATTTCATGACGTTGATCGTCATCAACAATTGCAGACAAAACTATATTAAAACTGTGTTTGTCGCTTTTTTGGTTCGACCTTCTTTCACCCAGCAACAAAGCAGCGGATCCATATCATTTTACGCACAAATATATTTTATAGGAGAATAAATTAGACTTTTTATCCGTAACGGGAACTCTAGTGAAACCAAAGCTGATGAAACACAACTAGGTATTCCAAAATATCCTAAATGTAATTTACCATTCAGATCCTTTTTAGTTCGACAAACACGCGTTCCACATGATGGTAAATAGACACCGCCGCTTATGGACATTTGCAACACTAGGTGCATCGCCAATGCGTTGTCGAGCGTGTGACGTGAAGTTGTTAAGTCTCACATGCTTGTAATTTCAACGACTCCTTACTTTTCTTACCGAAACACAGTAATACAAGTGCACTACTGCTTCAACTACCTCTCCGGGTGAACTCTGCAGTAAGAATGCTTCTAAAAAATATTATTATTAGTAAACAATACGATCAAGGAGAAACTAGAGAAGAGAATTCCCCGAACTACATAAAATAGAACTTTCATTCAGGTCTTCGGTAAACAACATTTTCTTTGAATTTATAGACGACGGTTTAACTTCGTTAGCTAACCAAGCTCTTATTATGAATTAGTTTTGAAACTTAAGTTCTTCGTGCAGGGTAATTACTTCCCTCTGTTTCGGTCGGTGAGAAAACTGGGAAGTCTTTATATAATCATACAGTATGATCACCACAATCGTTATTTTAATCGTTAACGTCATACAGGCCAGTTGGCTTGGATTGGTTAGCGACCCTGACTGCCAAGAAGCAGGTCACGGGTTCGATTCGCACCCACAAACATTTGTTTGCATGACCATATATTTTTGTTCTGTGTGTGGGTGTAAAAAGTATATAAGTATGTATAAAAAAATCTAAAAATTCTAAACTATTTATACAGTTTAGGCCCTCGGAAGGCACTTATGAAGTTCAAATTTAAAGCTACTGAAGCTAATAGCTAGCTGAAGTAGTATATCAGTTATCAGGTCTCCATAGTACAAGCTCTGCTTAGTTTGGGATCACTTGGCCGTGTGTAAAAACTCGTCCCCTGATATTTATATTGCCGTGTGGCAACACTGAATGATTTTTTGCTAAACGTTCCTTTTTTTCTGTAGGGTTTCTGACAGGCTGTATTTGATAAAACTATTTACATACCCTGAAATTAAAAATGATTCTTTAGTTCCTGTCCTTAAAATTCTATGTTGATGATGATGACTGGATGCTATATATTGAAGGAAAATTATATATGATCAAACCGTAATATAGATGTACGAGTATGTGTGTCATTATCATCATTAACATCACTTTGCAACGAACTGCCTCAAAAGAGTAGTTCTTTTTTTTACTTTCATGAATACTATGTGGCCGCAATGTTAATTTATTATAAAAAGATGAGGTATAAGATTTAATTAGCAAGTCATCAAAGTCGCCAAAAAACTTATCATATATTTTTATAATATAATTTAATTAATTACCCGGGACATTCATTACACACCGCCATCAGATCCCGAACTAAGCAGAGCTTTTACTATGGAAACCAGATAAAAAATATACTACAGATACTACTTTTTTTGCTTAACATTGCATACTTAAATATTAAAACCATATTCTTGAATTTCGTAACGGAAAATGTTAATAATAATAAGACTTCAAAATATCCACACCTATTTATATTTTATAGAGTAGTAGAGCTCTTAGTGCAGAGTTCGTCCGGGGAAGTACCACCTTACCCATTTCCGCCGTGAAGCAGTAGTGCAATTGTATTACTGTGTTTCGGTTAGAAAGGTAAGGGGGCCGGTGAAATTACAGGCACATGAGACTTAACAACTTCACGTCTCAGGGTCGACAACGCATTGGCGATGCCCCTGGTGTTGCAAATGTCTATAGGCGGCGGTGACCACTTACCATCAGGTGGACCGTCTGCTTGTTTGTCGGCCCAAGTGGCATAAAAAGAAAAAAAAATTAGTATTAGCTTTTTTTTTAATAAAAGCTTTTAATAGTTAAATTGAGAAGCACTTGAAGAACTCAACAGAGTTAAGTAATTGATTTAAAGTACCACTAAAACATGCAGAAATGAAAAAGCCTTTAATTTCAAAAACAGAACTTACCGAAATAAATATAATCAGTCATTACAATTCTCACCATAGAGGCACAACACAAAAAAATACACGTTTTACACTCAAATAAACGATATGATTTTAGGTACAGTCCTAATTAAATAATGGTAACAGAACTTTACCCCTCGGACGTATTATAAGGTTCGTAAAGTATTTATTTAGGAACTTTCAGCTCATCATGTCAATTATTTTATAAACACGTAAACCGTGGAATTGTTACCGTGTAAGTAAAAAGCTATGGAAGTTTAGAATGGGAGATTGACGCGCGGGATGTATGCGACGCGGTGGCTACCAACGGCTGAATACTGAAAGCCCGCGTCAACCGCGTTTCCACCGATCACCAGCGCATGCCCGCACTCACCAAATTGGTATGGAAATTTTGAATTTACTGAATCATAAATATGTTTTCTATAACCAAAGAGTTTGTAGTTCGAAATTCAAATCTTACTCAACCAATATCTATGGTTTTCATATAAAATTCTCTTTAGATCTTGTAATATATATTTCCAAAACAGTCCTTTATCTATTTGTATATTTTATATGATGGGTATGTACGGTATCATTATAAGTAACAAGCGGCAAGTTCTTTTCCGTTAAATTGGAATACATAATCCTTACTGTATCGGTCCCATTATCTTAATTGTATAAAACGATGTCCAAACTACATTTTTGTGTATGTTTATTTATCCGCTTAGACAAAGCTAATGCTTAGAGAGAAATTTTATATACTTTTAATGAATTCAATGAAATTTTCTGGAACGACTATTCTGATTTAAGAAATAATTATAAATTCCTAATAAGAACCAAGTAAATGGAAACGATGTAATTGACAGTACTACATTTTCGGGATGAGCGAATTTGGTGCCTAGTAAGGTTTGAATTGATAAAATAACAAAATACTAGTAACTTTTCTCGTCAGGACCTCCAAAAATATGGAACAAATCTGTTGAGATTGAAATCGCTCCTACATATTTGGATTCAATTCGTAAAGGATTACACTGGTGAGATATTGCCGCTCTGCTAAGCTGATCGATAAACCGATTACGTACAGCATCCAATCCTACCAGAAAATAATGCGTGTGGACACTAACCTGTTAAATTATCTGTAAGGAAATCCTGATAGCTGTCGTTGCAACGGTGTCACCTTTGTTAAATCTTGAATGAATACTTCGTGTTATTGCCGAACGTATTGGTTAATGAAAATGTGCACGAAATGTTATAAAATGCACACACCATTTGACGAGGTTTTATTAGTCTCATATTCAAAAGTTTAGAAACGTTAAGTGAGCGAGATCGAGTCGGCGAACCATTCGATGAATGAACGGTTGCTTTGTCGGTAAGTTATATGAGCCATATGAGGAAGCGGGACTACGCAATTGTATTTCTAAAGAGAAATACCTCCTGAATGGATGTAAACAGTGCACCGCGATCATACTTACAACCAGGGGTGTCAATCTATGAGGTAAATGACTCTAGCTCGACGATGTTTGATCGCGGCTTCTTAGCTCTTTCGTAATCTGTGAAATCAGATGAGATCTCTGCTCTCCGAGGCCTCGTTGCATTGGCTCGACGATTAAGTTTGTTTTATCTGAATAAGGGAGCAGCACAGGCCTAGATTTCGGCGCGAAAAATTACAATTACGAGTACAAAACAACCTTTTTTAAACTACTTAAAGGTTTTGATGCGCTATTTACCTTGATTTAGAAAATGTAAATCAATGTTTTAGATTTATACTACCCCGTAGACGGGTAACCAGTAAAACATATTTTGACAGCCTTTACCGTGATTTTTATTGTAATATTATTATACGAAATAAAGTTGCATCTATTAAACTAAGAGTGCTGGGTCTAACAAGGTGCTGAAAGCTCTGGCTGGCAGACGCGTTCTGGTGTCAACCTTGATAAACCCCCATGCCCAGCATTTTTTTTTAAATGATCTGATAATTTTGTGTATGTATAAAATTTATTTGTTTTATAATTTTTACATGTCTATGTAGTTTTAAGAAATGGATTCTTTGTTTTCTGAATAACATAATTTAAATTTAATTACTGCGATTATAACGAGCAATCCTAAAATTTTTATTTTTATTTATTCATTGGATATCCATCAGCTTGATATAATTATACATGCTTAATATAAATGAATAATTAGTCCAGAGCGACACAGACGCGGACAGAGAGTCCAAAAGGATATCACAACATGACTAAGTTAATAAAAGTCATACAGAGCAGACCATGACTTAGACGATGACGTAGACTATAAATAAAATATAAATTAAACATTCAAAAAAGGATAGATTAGTATATACACCCACAGTGGAAATACTCCTATAAATAATGTGTCGGACTTTGCATTCGATAATGAGAACAAAAGCTTTAATGTAATAAGTAACATTAAGGCTAGATTCTCACTAGAAATGTTAATTTAAATTAAGTGAAAATAGGCTTTCATGGGCTACTCAAATTGAGGAAGAACCTTTATAATTAAGGGCATGACTTCTATTTTATTTTCTTTGGAAACCCTGATCTTATTAGCTTGTTTTTAAAAGAGTTAAGTTCTTATCTTGTTTAATTTTGCATCAGTATTAAAATAATGTAAGTATATATAATAATAAATATATTCACTATCCATGATACCATATAGTAGATAATTTTTTTTATGTCAGTATATGATGATTATACAAAAATAAATATCTAGTAACTAATTCCGCTGGATCTCCTTCTCTGTCGAGTCTCAAACAAGGAAACTCAACAGGAAATCAACACGTATTTCGCTTTTACACGAAGCTGACAGTTCGCTTCTTCAGGACGTATTAGACTGCCACTGACTCGACGCACTAGCACCACAGACATGTCACCACCGCCGGAATGTTACTGTTTGTTTGTATAATCTTACAATAGATTTCCGCAATATCACGCCTGAGTCAATCAGTTTAGAAAACTGGCGGCATATGTCCCTGATGGTAAATGGTCACCGCCGCTTATGGACTTTTGGTAATACCAAGGAGGACAAATGTGTTGCCGAAATTGTAGAGGGGGAACATCTAGTGCAGCTATGGAGGAGCGAGGTATGAGACTCCTCCATTTAAAAGGGAAGATCTTCCGCCAGGCTAGGTGATCATGCCTGGGGACCGCGGTCCAACTGTTGAAGTTGGATGCTTGTATATAAGTCAAATCCTGAAAGAATCTTGATAGTGCGATGTAGGATTCTCGTGTGTTTCTACTCGTTCATAGATGTCACCACACAGCTATTGGAATTCACTGGTGGGTTTTAGCGACAGATTTTCATAATTCAGAAATTCAAAACCATTTTTTCACTTAGGCCCGCGGAGGGAACTTATGAAGCGAACTAAGAATAATTAAGAACTACCGGTTCGGAAGTCAGCAACGTTTTGAATCTTAACTTTTTGGCTATTTTATTATCTCAATTTTAAATGTTTTTTTTTACCATTTACGAAATACTTTATAAAACAAAAAAGGAACAACAACACTATACAATAGAAAATAACAATAATTACTTACAACCTAAACAAGCAGCTATTTCCGTACATATTTATCTTCTATACATATATTATAATGAACTACCTTGTAATACACTCTTTCTTTCAAAACTTTCTTAATATGATTTTTGAATTTATAATATGACATTTTGGTTACGGAAAGCGGTATTTTATTATAGAATCGAACACAATTACCATGCTAGTCTAAAGTATGGAACATAATGAAGAAGGTAATCAGAGAGGCAAGCACTACAATGTACTCTATATTGTACACCACCTTTATACTGTTGTGTCTCTCACCGAATGTACAAACTTTAGAGTTCGAATCCATGACTTGCACTACAAATTTCGACGACTCTATCCATATGCTATCATCGCATAAACTATATATACTATAACTTCATAGCTTATATGTAGTACTAGCTGTTCCTCGTTGTTTCACCCGCATTCCCGAGGGATATTACAGATTCCTGCGAGAAAAAATATCCTATGTGTTAGTCCAGATTATAAATTACACATATGCTAAATTTTATCCAATTCCGTTTAGTAGTTTCTGTGTGAAAGAGCAACAAAGAGGCATACCTACATCCTCATAAACTTTCACATTTATAATATTTGTCGGATAGCTGTATAGGATAGTAGGATATAAAAAATATTTATTATGTGCAAGTCACCATATACATCCTAAATGCTTATAAATGCGAATTTTTTTATGTATGGATGTTTGTTACTCTTTCACGCAAAAACTACCAAACGGATTTGGATGGAACTTGGCACGTATATAGGTTATAACATAGAATACTTTTTATCCCGACAAAAAGTTACATCTCTTGGGAACGCGGGCGAAACCGCGGAGACAGCTAGTGTACCATAATGCACCCCATCTATCTTATCTTTCCATATCCAAGTAAAAAAAAACGCATAGGTATAAATGCGTGTCTGCATGATCTTTGTACAGAGAAATATAGATAGCAGAGATGAAACATTCTTTTTTGAGTGTTATTATCATTATCTGAAGCCAAAATTAAGGTATGTCGGCCCCTCACGCGCTCCCCCTAAGCCACTCTCTCACCCGCGAAGTTTTTTTTTTTCTATAGCTATATTAAGGCACATTGTTATTCTACTGCCATATCTGTATACCAACAGAGTTTTAAGATGGCGTCTTACAAAAACTCTAAAACTTTGGAATACGGAAAAAAGCGGTCAAAGTATATAAAAGTTCAATTATTAAGAAGATCGGATCCTTGTCCTTAGTTAAAAGTTATTCATTCTTTATAGATATCTGAATAAATAATATGCCAATTGTTATTGTTGCTTGCAATGGCCAACACTGCTAAATATAATTAAATAATAATATTTAATGGAAGAAAATCTAAAAAATATCTATGTTGTTGAAAAAAACATCGAGCTAAATAAATCTTCTAAAATTCCCTTTCAACTTAAAATTTATTTAATGCACAGATTTGAGTTCATTATCATCATATTAACCCAGGGATGTCCAGTAATAAACAAATGCATGTATACAATTATAGTCTTTGAAAAGCCCTCCCCCACTGAGAAGGTAGCAAAGATATTTTTTTACCATTTATAAAAATTAATTTACTCTTCAAAATAATTTTATATACGAGTAAATATTTTTTTACTTTGCAACACTTTTAAAAGGCAATGAAAACATTAAAATAACGATTAAAAAAATTTATTTACAAAATGAAATTAAAAAAGTATTCAATTATAAATATTAAATAGTCTTTAAAATTTCTTCGGCAGCGCAAATGTTACAGTCTTTACCTCTAAATACGCGTCCACGCAGTCGGAACCACTGAAAAGACAAAAATATATATTAGAACCATAAGACGGATTAAGACTATTCTTGCCTTAATCAATAGAGATTGATATATGTATGTGCCATCTAAATAATGTGATAGAGACCAACCAATTTTCTAAAATTCTACTCAATCATCACTTGGTATTCATATAAAGAATGCACATCTAATATGATAAGCTTGACCCTCTAAGGATCATTATGAATTCAAAATATAAACAGAGTACATACTTTTCACGACCAATTCCTGATTCCTTGAATCCTCCAAATGGCGCCTGAGGAGCCGCGGCCAAATAGGTGTTCACCCTAAAAAATTGAATAGGTTAAAATAATCAAGTACAAAATCTAAGATAAAATGCAATGAAAAAAAAGAGAGGGTTTTTACCAGACTGTGCCAGCCTCCGCGTGTTTGCTGAACTGCAAAGCTGTGTTGACATTGGAGGTGAAGATACCGGCTGCAAGGCCGTAGTTGTTTGCATTGGCGCGGTCAATCACTTCTTCTAAGGTCTCAAACTTAAGGATGCTTTGCACTGGCCCGAAGATCTATAGAAGTGAAACTTTTGTATTACAGGGTATTATTTTAAATATTCATCATTCACTTATGAATAGCATCGATTGTGATTATCGTTATCATTTTTCGTCACACAAAAAGGTTGCGAATCAGAATTTCACAGCCCTCCCATAAAAAGTTTCACTTAATAAAACATTAATTCGATAATAAATATTATTTTTAAATTAAATAAAAGATATCTCACTTCTTCTTTAGCAATTGTCATGTCATCACTGACATCAGCAAATACTGTTGGCTCGATGTAGAAACCTTTATTACCAACACGGTTTCCACCTGTCAATAACTTTGCACCTTCTTTTTTGCCCTTTTCAATGTATCCCAATACTTTTGTCATCATGGTTTCATCGATCTGAAAAATCATAAAAATGACGTTAATATTTTTGGCTATTAGATTTTGATAGGAATTTCTCATAAACTTAAAAACTATATATCGACCAACAATAAATTGGTTGCATTTTTGGAAATTTGTCAAAAAGGGTCCTTTTTACGACTTTGGTATGAGTCCCCAATCCTCTAAACTTTAGAGTCTAAACCAACTAAATTATTAACATGGCGAACGTTTACTTTTAAAAATAGTATAGGTACCTGTGGGCCGTGCTGTGTGGTAGGCTCATTTGGACTGCCAATCTTAATGCCTTTTGCATATTTGACAGCCGCGTCCACGAACTTGTCATATATACTAGACTGAACGTACAAACGAGACGCGGCTACGCACATCTGTCCTTGAAGAGCAAATACCCCATTTGCAGCATAAGGGACTGCGTAGTTCACTGAAATCATAACAAATAATTACGATTTCTAATTAGAAGAGATAAGCCGAAGTCTCAGTAATAAGACACACATGTACTAAGCATGTGGCATGTTACCAATCCCCGTCTACAAGTAATTAAATCATATATGCCAAAAAAAGAACCACTTGCCCGTCCTGGTAATGAAACCATGGCAACTAAACCGACCTTTATACCCCTCGACTACTGAGGCGATATTAATAAATAGAAGTCATATATGACAGGCCAATTGGCTTGGTAGTTAGCGACCCTGACTGCCAAGTCGAAGGTCGCGGGTTCGATTCCCACCCAGGACAAACATTTGTGTTCATGAACATGTCTCTTTGTCCTGTGTTTGGGTGTAAATATCTATATATGTATGTATTTAGAAAAATAAACAGTAGTATATCAGTTATCTGGATTCCATAGTACAAGCTCTGCTTGGTTTGGGATCAGATGGCCGTGTGTAAAAGAATGTCCCAGGATATTTATTTAAATATAACTTACGGTCAGCGTCTTCCATGATAACAAGTGGACTTTTTCCACCAAGTTCAAGAGTGATGCGTTTAAGATTCCTGGCTCCAGCTGCCTGTTGGATGAGCTTGCCTACCTGTGAACAATGATTATCAATTAAGCATTGGTATTCACCGACTTGAGACCTACCATGACATTTCTTTAGTTTTGATGCTCTATTCCACTCTAATCCACTGGACAAATCAATGATGGAACTGTTTCAACTTTTTGTTCCACTTTATTCTATTGATGATTACCTCAAGTGATCCCGTGAAAGATATTTTCGCAACGTCCGGATGGTGGGTTAGAGCAACACCAGCATCTTCACCAAAGCCAGGAACAACGTTGACGACACCCTTTGGCACTCCAGCCTCCTTCAGTAACGCAGCTAATACTAATGCGGTCAGAGGAGTCTGCTCCGCTGGCTTTACTACTACCGTGCAACCTTAAAATATAACAATTATAATTTCAGCGAACACATTATATCTAATAACAAAAATTATTTGATAATCGAATGTAAAAAATTATTACCTGCAGCAAGTGCGGTCACCACTTTGTTAAGGAACATCGAGACAGGAGCATTCCATGGAAGAATAAGTCCACAAACACCGACGGGTTGTTTCAGGGTATAGCTGAAAGCATCGCCATCTATAAAAGTAATGTTTTCGTTATTTGGTGTTAATGCTAATAATAGGTAATCATACAGTACTTTAGTATAGAAAGTTAAATAAACGAGGGTTGTCGTGAAATATATACGTTTTTAATTTTTAACATAAAGCCAAAAAATGATAGTCCTATGCAAAAGTTTACAATTCTCATAAAAACAATTGCTAGCGAAGTAAGTTAGGTAGGAATTCAAAACAAAAACAATAATATAAAAAATTAGAGCAAAGAGTACCTACAATAATTTTACTAGCGCTTTGGGATTCAAACTAAAAAGTTGATACTTTTTATTATAAAAAGAAAGAATATTTTGTTCTCATTTTTTTTTGCTTCACATTACCATCCTATTATCTTAAGCTCTACCAAACATATTTTTATTACAATTGCAGATTTGCTTCCATATTTGAAATAAAAGCGAGAAACATTAACAAGTTGTGAATCATAATTTAAATTAATTTGTCATCGTACAATGATGATGAAATCTTCAGTGAATAAGTCGTAATAGCTAAAATGATATTTACCAATGGGAATGGTATCGCCTTGGATTTTGTCCGCTAAGCTGGCCAAATAACGAATATGCTTGGAGCTTCTTGGGATCATGGCATTGGCGAAAGCAAGCACCAAGCCATTGTTGTAGGACTCCAACGCGGCGATGTACGCAGCATCGCGCTCGACGAGATCGGCGAATTTGTAAAGAATTTCACCACGTTGTGACGCATCTAGCAGTCGCCACTCAGAATTGCGGTGGAAAGCACGCTTTGCTGCGCTCACTGCTGCCTCAATGTCAGCCTACCGTCAATAACATTTATTTATTTAGTAATGTCCAGCCATGGCACACAAATTGGAGACATTTAACATAAATAGCAAAATTTAATACAAGTCAAGGGTTGAATTTGCAGTCTTATGATAGCTCAGCACAGCGTCGGAGGGATTTAATCTAATCAATAAATTTTACATTATAAAACAAAAAAAATAAGAATGTATTAAAGCTCTTTATAATTAACTAAATGAAATGGACATTGTATGTTAAAAATTAAAGAAAAATATTATAATATTTCTGATCGTTTTGACATTGACGTCGTGATAGAACATGAAAATCAGCATGAGCATCAAAAAGTCATTTCATCGTTTCATTTATTAATTACCTATTTGTTTTTAAATCAATTTTGTCACATTTGTATCGAACATTTTATTCAATTTTTCAAAAAAAATTAATATTCGAAATCATTTATTCAGTTTAGCCCCGCGGAAGGCACTTTTAATGGTAAAATTTAAAGTTAAAGTTACTACCGGTTCGGAAGTCAGCCTTCAACTGAGAAGAACCGGCAGGAAACTCAGCAAAGTAACATTTCTTTTTATATAAATGTTATCTAGTCTGACTTTGGCTATTTTATAACATCAATTTAACAATTACAAAATACTTAATATAATCAGTAATTCTAATAAAACGAGAGCATCTATTCCTTAAACAGGAATTTAAATAGAATAAAAAAATCCTTACCTTTGCTCCTTCAGCAACCTTTGCGATAACAGATCCATCGTCAGGAGAGAATGTTTCAAAAGTTTTCCCACTTTTGGCATCCACCCATTCGTTATCTATAAAGATCTAGAAAACAAAACTCCTATTAAGTCTATCATATTTTTATTATTTTTACATTAAATGCATAAACTGCACAATCATATTTATGAAACGCATTAAGTGTTAAATAAATAAACACACCTGTGCATATTTAATTTCTGGAGCCATTATCTACACTGACTATCCGCAACGAGTTTGAACACTAAAATGATAACATGTTACACACTGTTACCTTATATTATAAAAATATTACGATGTCACGATGACATTGCTGTATCAACAATTTTGTATCTGCGCTAGAATAACAAAAATTATTATTAAATCATGATTAAAAAATATCAGAACGTAAGCTAGAGCGATTGAATAGTCATTCAAAAGTCTAGTCTATTAGCGGCTAAATAACTACTTCTCTTTGAGTTGTATTATCTTTATATAATTATATATATTATAATTCTTCTGTACGTGTGTATGTCACTGAACTCCTTCTAAACGGCTAGATAGATTTTGATGAATTTTGTGTGTGTTCCAGCGGATTTGGGAATGGTTTAGATTCATAATTTGATCCGGTAGGTGGCGCTGCGATCGAATTCCTGCACTTTTGTATGGACTTATTTCGACAGAACGATGTCTGTCCGGGCAGCTAGTAGTGTTTGTCCTGGGTGGGAATCGAACCCGCGACCTGCGACTCGACAGTGAAGGTCGCTAACCAAAAAGCCAACTTGCCTTTATTTATTTAATGACCTAAGAATGTCTAGGTACATACGCTACACTGTTCGCGTACATGTTGTTTACGTTTTTGAACGATGATCTCTGTCTGTTACAGCTTGGTTTTGACCAAGCACTCAACCTTGACCTTTTATAAAATTACATCTAAGAATACCTTTACGACAACTTTTTTTATTTTTATAACACTTCGGCCGACAAACAGACTGACGATCTACCTGATGGTAAAAAGCAACCGCTTCCTGACGTGAAGTTGTTAAGTACATGAGATACAACTTCCTGTAATTTCACCAGCCCCTTCTTCTCACATAACTTCTTCTTTAAATACGGTATGTATTTGTTACCACTTCTCCCCCTGTAACCTTCTGGTAGTAGGCTTTTCATAGTATCTTACAGGCCAGTTGGCTTGGTGGTTAGCGACTCTGACTGCCAAACCGAAGGTCGCGGTTTCGATTCCCACCCAGGACAAACATTTGTGTGCATGAACATGTCTGTTCGTTTTGTATCTATTTAAATATCTAATTTAAAAAAAAAACGTTGTATATGTAGTATTTCAGTAATCTGGTTTCCATAGTACAAGCTCTGCTTAGTTTGGGACCAGATGACCATGCGTAAAGAATGTCCCAGGATATATATTGAAAAGAATATAATTATTATATACTAATAGGACATCAGTAAAACATTGAATAAGTATTGTGTAAGTGTTCTCTTAACCTACCATATAATGATACAATATGATTATTATTATCTAATCGCCCTGTGATGGAGATATGAGCAAAAACTTATTGTATAAACAATACATTTAAAGTATTTACTCTGAAATGAGAGATAAGAAGTATATATACCAAAAAAATATATATATATATATATAAATAATCCTGGGACATTATTAACATTTATTTAGTTTGGGATCAGATGATCTCAAAGTACTTTTTTTTTGGGATCAGATGCCCGTGTAGGAAACCAGATAACGTTATACTACTAGTACCTTCCGCTCACTTTTTGTCCGGCGGTCGGCGAGGTAACACGTCTGTGGTGCTAGTGCGTCGACTCTGACAGCGGGTCTTATACGTTCTGAACATGCTTCGTGTAGAAGAAAAATACGTGTCGATTTCCTTTTGAGTTTCCTTGTTTGGGTCTTGACAGAGAAGGTGATCCAGCGGAATTAGTTACTAGATATTTGTTTTTGTATAATCTTACAATGTATTTCCGACATTTTTGAAAATACTTACTTATATAGATATCGCACAAATGTTTGTCCTGAGTGGGAATCGAACCCACGACTTGCAGCGTCACAGTCAGGGTCTCTAACTACCAAGCCAACTGGCCAGTCAAACCAAAATAAATCTAGTAAAGTTAGCTTTCTCTTCTTTTAAAGGTAAAGGTTAGTAAGGGTAAGTTAGGTAAAGGTAAGGTTCGTATAAATGCGAAAGTCTGGGAGT
Source organism: Habrosyne pyritoides (assembly GCA_907165245.1). Classification (NCBI taxonomy): domain Eukaryota; kingdom Metazoa; phylum Arthropoda; class Insecta; order Lepidoptera; family Drepanidae; genus Habrosyne; species Habrosyne pyritoides. The sequence goes on along the minus strand of OU015593.1, from coordinate 9,257,540 downwards.
ATGGATGTATGGATTTTAATTCATCTTTCACGGAAAAACTACTAAACGGATTTTGATGAAACTTGGTAGATATATCGTAGATAGTTTGTTTATAACAGCTAGTTTTTAAAATCTCTTTAAGAACATACATTCAGGGTACTTATCCTTAAACATTTATGTACTGAATATCAAACAATTCTCAAATTTATTCCTTTGAAAATGTTACAAATATTAATAAAAAAAATATAAATTTTAAACTAAAAAGGAAAATTACAACCACTAAGCAGTTTTTACTAGTTTTCGTGTAAATTAGGCAGTTGACCTACATAAAACTTTTAGTTGGGTATGTTATATAAATATTAAAAACTCTATACAAAAAGTCTCAACAGTGGGCTACTCTAAAAATATATTTACATTTATGAAGTTCATCATGAACATCCTGAAAAGGCAGAGGTTCTTATTTTGACATTTTTTATATTTATTGAAGTGAAAACGCGTGTTGGGCATTTGATGAGATAGGAAAAAACAATTGAACTCGCGACACCGTTACCGACACACCATGTACCTATCTACATATATTGGACCCGTTTACACGAGAGTTGAGTTGAGTGAGTGAGACAACAAAGATATCATCATAGATATCCATGTCAGTTTTCACTTCTGTCGGCACTCCCGGAGTGCCACCTGTTTTTAACACCTTATCATGTTCCTTCAGCCTAGTGTTACGCTGTACTACATCGTAAGATCTATGGAAGCACGAGTTTCAGATCCAACTAAAGATTATTTTTGAATTCTTAAATGATTTAGCTTTTGTCCTCACTTCTTACTATGGGAGGAGCGAGACTTGAAGTCTACAAACAAAATCTTAGTAACTACTTACATCAATACTTATATTTTCAAGCGAAAATGAGTATTTTCATTTTTTCGGTTTTTCTTTTATATAATAATATAGATAATGATCAGTTTCTCACGTACCTATGTACTAAACATATAATTTCAATGTTGCGGGACAGTTTATGTTGCAGCGTTATATTATTAGACACTCTTTTGTGATAAGTTACAAAGTAGGTTCAGTTTACAAAGTAAGTATTTTACTCGAATTCGACCAAAGAGCTCAGGGAGACTCTTTTAAGTCTCTAACTTTACTAAAAATGTTAATAAAGAATTTGTTTCTTTTTTTTTTGTATTAATTCTTATCTATGTACCTTCATGTGTTATCGGATGAGTGGCTCGTCTTTATCAATTGCACGAGGATGACAAGGCTGGGGAGAACATTGGTTACTTATATCTTGTGATCCGGGGAAACCATGGGGTACCAAAGCTAGTATACAATATACTACAATATTTTTTTATCCAACATCCAAAAAACGTTAATAGCCATAAAGCCAGATACATCCGTAATTATACAAAAGTATACAAAAAGTTAAATATGTAGCCTTGCCGGTTCTTCTTAGTTGAAGGTCGACTTTGGAACCGTTGGTAGATTTTAGAATTGTAGAGCTCGTCGTCCGGAGAAGGACTACTACCTCACCCATTTCCGCCGTGAAGCAGTAGTGCTCTTGTATAACTGTGTTACGGTTACAAAGGTAAGGGAGCCGGTGAAATTACAGGCACATGAGACTTAACAACTTCACGTCTCAGGGATGACAACGCATTGGCGATGCTCCTTAGGACCGTGTGCTTGTTTGTCGGCTCAAGTGTAATAAAAAAAAGATTCAGTATCTTTGACCTTCATAAGTGACTTCTGTAGGCCTAAACTGAACAAATGGTTTCCAATTTAGATTTTAATCTTTATTCTATTACCCACAATGGCTAATAATGTCAAATCATTATTCTTCATAAGTACATGCAATACACTTAATACAAATTATGTTTATATTAAAAACTTAAACAGCCTAACAGAAGTTAGTAATCAAATGTAAGGATATGTTTAAAAACCATAATTATTGCCATCAGAATTACGTATGTTTTCAAGTAGTTTTTATGATTATCATCTTAATTACATATTTATCAACGAGATAACCTGGCAAATCAAAAACAAAACACTCGTTACAGGTAAGGAAGATATAAAATAAAAATAACACAAAAATATAATTACATATTATAACATAATTGTATTCGTAATGCTTCTCCTGTTGTAAACTTTTTTTATTTTATATATTTTTTTTAAAGAACGTTTTCTATTATTACAGTTTCTTAGGGAGGTTTATCGTCACGGTCTTAACTTCTAAATATGAGTTCACGCAATCCTGGCCACTGAAAAAAGCAACAACCGATAAGTCAATAAAAAAAAATACTAACTATTTTGTTCCGATCAAAATCAAATCGAATCATTTTTAGATCGAATCGAACAGTTATGTATCCATTAAATAGATGGACTCAGCCGATAGGTAAGAAAAGAAGAAAATAAATGTTCTAGGTATATCTGTTAACTGGTTTTCACAGTAAGTCCTTCCAAAGTATCAGTAGGATCAGAGGGCCTTATGAAAAGAATGTCCAGTGATATTTATTTACAAGAGTCTTGGATATTATGCAATATATGTCACCCAGCCATTGCATATAGACATGACGTACCCATATTTAGTAGATTAGAACTAAGATGACGTAAATCGTAGGCCTGATTATAAAAATTCTCTGAAGATCGAAGTACGATTACATCATTTTTATAAAGTTAGATCGGACTTTGATATTATAGGGCCTTCGTAATAGTAACTTACTTTTCACGACCTACTCCTGATTCTTTCAAACCACCGAATGGAACTTGAGGACCCATGAAGAGATAAGTGTTAACCCTGAAAAGAAATATCAATTATAATTTGCAATCTTAGCATTAATACGTGCTCAGCTGAGTTCATTGTAGATGCTAGTTACCAAATAGTGCCGGCGTCAACGTGTTTGCTAAACTGCAATGCTGTGGTAACATTAGTCGTGAAGATACCCGCTGCAAGGCCGTAGTTAGTGTCGTTGGCACGATCTATAACTTCTTCAAGCGTCTCAAATTTCAAGATGCTTTGCACTGGTCCGAAAATCTGTGGTAACAAATTTTCAAAGTCAAATAGTGGAAATTATGAATATTCAACAACTGCTCGTGTTGGACACTTTCAGCTGCATCTTTGCTTGTCTTTGTGACGATAGTATTAAATTATATATTTAAAAATAAATAGTAATCAATATTTTAAAAAGTCCACCCACCTCCTCCTTAGCAATAGTCATATCATCAGTAACATCAGCGAATACAGTAGGCTCAATATAGAATCCAGTGGTACCAACACGTTTGCCTCCGGTCAAAAGTTTTGCACCTTCCTGTTTACCTTTGTTGATGTACCCCAGTACTTTTGTCATCATTGATTCGTCAATCTGTTTGGAAAATTATATCTATATATATATATATATAAATGAATCCCTGTTTCCCTTGGTCACGGCATCACGCGTGAACGGCTGGACCGATTTCTCTAATTCTTTTTTTGTTGTGTTCGTTATTATCAGGGGAAGGTTCTTAAGTTGCGTGGAAAAAAAAAATTAAGAAAACATAACGACCATATTAATTTTTTTAATGCAACCTTACCGCTTTTGACAGTATAGACTCTTATAATGTAACCTCTTAGTGTTTGACATAAATGTCAGTCGATTGACAATATCGTTTAAAACAGCGGCATGGGTCGGAATAACATTGTTATAAGAATGAATTTATCATTTCTTAGTGTACATGTCACAGTCACAGTAGATTGAATCGGAAAATTTTATTGTTTTGAACATTGACTTTTTTAAGAAGTGTTTGTTCATCTAGGTTAGTTCAGAGCGCCATCACGCCTAATATTAAAAATTTAATTGTTAAGGATACCAATTCGAATTAAATATTCATTGAAGACAGGACAACATCTGCCGGGTCAGCTAGTTTATTATAATATCAATATGTATTAACAATATCAATATATATCTAATAGCTGTCCCCCGCGGTTTTCCCCGCGATCCCGAGGGATATCCTTTTTTCCGGGATAAAAAGAAGCCTATATGTTATTCCAGGATATGCTTTATCTATGTGCCATGTTTCATCCATATCCGTTTAGTAGTTTTGGCGTGAAAGAGTACATACAAACATTACATACAAATCTTTCCTCTTTATAATATTAGTATAGATAAGCAAAATATTGTTCCTTTGACGCACCATCATCTCAAAACTACTGAACATATCGTGACGGGACTATTGCCATTGGACGCGGAATATTTCGTAGAAGGTTATAGGCTATATATGATATCGACAAACGCAGGTGAAACCGCAGGGGACAGCTTGTTACCGTATAAATATAGAATATGTACCTGAGGTCCATGTTCCGTTTTTGGATCAGTCGGATTTCCGACCTTAATACCCCGTGCATACTTGACTGCCTCTTCAACAAATTTATCGTAAATACCAGATTGGACGTACAAACGTGATGCAGCTATGCAAATCTGACCTTGATTAGCGAAAACTCCGCTGGCAGCGAATGGTACTGCTAAGCTCACTAAAAAAAGGACATTGCATTATTAAATATGAGGAACACTGTGAAATGCAACTAATGCTGATCAAATTGATTATCACTTACGATCAGCATCATTCATGATTACAAGAGGACTTTTGCCGCCAAGTTCTAAAGTTATACGTTTAAGGTTGTTAGCTCCGGCTGCCTGCTGAATTAGCTTGCCAACCTGCAAACATAAAGCCAAATAAAATAACAAATTTTCAGTGGTGCTAGATAATATAAAACAATTTTTAAAAGGCTTACTTCAACGGATCCAGTAAAAGATATCTTCGCAACTTTTGGGTGATGTGTGAGGGCTACACCAGCGTCTTCTCCAAAGCCTGGGACAACATTAACAACTCCTTTCGGCACTCCAGCTTCCTTAAGTAGGGCTGCTAATACTAACGCCGTCAATGGAGTCTGTTCTGCTGGCTTAACAATTACTGTACATCCTGAAAATAAATGTATTAGTAGTAGTAATAATTTAATCTACCGTGGCACAGCAAAAGTATAAGAGCTATAAGAAAATAGAGGACTATACAGCTGATGATTGTAAGAAACACACAGAAAACATCATTTTAAAAAGACCCCAATTATTTCGTAACAGATAATAACATTGTAAGAAATATGACGCTATGAGCGTGACTTGAATAGTGTTTAAGTTAATTATCGTAATTAAAGTAAAGGTAATAATTGTTAACGTACCTGCAGCCAATGCTGTGACAACTTTATTTATGAACATCAATACTGGGACGTTCCATGGTAGGATGAGGCCGCATACACCAACAGGCTGCTTCAAGGTATAACTGAATGCTTCGCCATCTGCAATATGTTTCAAACCATTTTACTCCTGGTAAACTATAGAATTCTTAAACAGCAATGGGTTCTGGTTATCTGTTTTCAACTCATATTCCAATGTTATTGAATAAAATATAAAATAAAATATGATTCTAAATCTCATAAATAAGAACCGCTAAGAAGAGCTATGATATTCTGCAATCAAACTGGAAGGTAAATTCACGCCGTGACTTTTCCCTGGCTGTCTCGCGACTCCGCAATGATACGAGAGGCCAGTGGCGTAGCTATCGGAGGGCTAGACGGGGCAGCACCCCGGGGCCCCCAAGCTCAGGGGGCCCCTCGGACTCTGACTTAAAAACTGTGGCGTAGCTACTGTGGGGCTAGACGGAGCAGTGCCCTGGGCCCCCAAGCTCTAGAGGAGGGTGGGTACAAACGATTTTAAATAGTTTAATTGGGGCCCTAATTAATTTTATGCCCCAGGGTCTTTGGTTATCCAGCTGCGCCACTGCGAGAGGCCCGCTATCCCTATGTTCATCTAAGATCATACGGCAAGTTGTGGTTTGTGTGTGCATCTGAATATTATCCAATCAAGGTTGAATTCCGTTTATATAGCTACCTGGCGGTCCAAGCTCATAATTACTATTATTTAAAACAGATGAAGCAGATCTTTTAACTTTATGCAAAATATATTTTTTTTTACTTACTCCACTTACATGATCTCTCTCTATTTGAAAAACAATAGAGGTTAAGTCTTGGAATTACTAATATTAAGATTATGATTACTTGTTTTATAATTAAAGTGGAATAACGGCACTTAATGTTTTACAAACGTCTCTAGTTAATAGTATTGTTTGTTATCTGTTGTGCATAGTGAGGTACTATTATTAGATAATAAAGGATTTAAAATTACCTATGGGGATGGTATCGCCTTGAATTTTGTCAGCCAAACTCGCCAGATATCTGATGCTATCGACAGACTTTTCAATAAAGGTTTCGGCGAAACCTTGCACCATGCCATTGTTGTATGACTCAAGTTGGGAGATGTATTTAATGTCACGTTTAACGAGATCAGAAAACTTGCGCAGGATTTCACCGCGTTGAGACGCGTCCATCAAACGCCATTCTGAGTTGCGGTGAAATGCACGGTGAGCTGCATCAACCGCTGCTTCTATATCTTCCTATCAGTGAAAAAACCATAACAAGTAAGCATATTAAAGATAAAATGTATTTGAAGGCAAACTCATTATGGAAGGGCTTTGAAATTCTGATCTACAACCTTTTTGTGTGACAAAAAGTGGTAGGAGTAAATAAATGAATGATACACAATCTGCTATTCAAAAGTGATTGATGAATAATTATAATGTTTCCCTGTAATACAAAAGTTTTTCACTTCTATGGTGTCTTTGCGACCCTGTTTTTTTTTTAAATGAGACAAGGATAACATAAATAATAAATATCATTCATTTATAATAGTTCCTATTCTTAGTTGGTAGCACTACAGTTTTAAACCTACCTTAAGTCCCTCAGAAACTTTGGCAATAACAGATCCATCGTGAGGGTTGAAAGTTTCAAAGGTCTTTCCGCTCTTCGAATCAACCCACTCGTTGTTTATGAAGAGCTAAAAAAAAACGTTGTATTTTAATCTCGAAAAATTTTTTTTGATAAAATAATGCATTTGAAATAATTAATAATCACTTTAGTATATTTTATTTCGGGCGCCATATTCACAATCACTATTCACGAATTCAATCTTGCAACTGCCTGTGATAGCGTATCAACATATTGTTTAAATACAGTTATTTAGCACTATTATGCTATTACGTCACCGTGACTTATACAAAAACTTCCTATATCTCATTGAATACAGTCCAAAGGTAGATACCGCTACTAGATTAAATATGAATGATTCCTTTCAACTAGCTTCAGCCCGTGGTTTCCCACGCGTATATATTGGGAAGCTTCTAATTACTATTACACCCTTTCGCGGCGTTGGGATACTTCGTTTTTCTATTATAGACGGACCAGTTGGCTTGGTGGTTAGAGACAGCCGCAAACAAACGCGGACAAACATTTGTGTGCATAAACATGTCTGTTTTGTCAATACAATAAAATATCTATATATGTAAGTATGTATTTAAAAAGTAGTATATCAGTTACCTGATAGCCATAGTACAAGCAATACACGCTGCTAAATTTGGGATCGGTAACCATGTGTGAAGAACATGTGTGCCTCAACATTAGGCTGAGTCGTAGCCTTTTTTCTTCTTATGACACACAGATACAGAATCATAATTTGGCTATATTGTATCCATCATTTTATTTTGTGTGTTTTGGGAGAAAATAAACTTATAATTATTATTATTATTTAAGAATGTCCTGGGGATGTTTATGTAACGACTCAATCCCGTAAAGTTTAGTTCTTTCGACCAGTTTCATCAGCTGCACCTTGCGGCAAATTGATTGCGATATTATTAAGGTTTACCTAGTCTATAACTCGTTTTTGTTAAAGCTACCACGTAATTACTGTTGAGAGACGAATCGAATACTTGACTTACGGCCAAAGTTCATATACGATCCCGATTTAAAATCGCAAGATTGAAGTAGAATTTAACATTACGTGTATTAAAGTTACTGTCAAAAGGTTCATCAATCCATGGACTTTCGATCGGGATTCCATATTAATTTTCGCCGTTAGTTAGTAGGTAGTAATAGGTAGGTACCCAGAACTTTATACATAACAACGGGATTTTCATCGAATGTAACATTAGATATCACTAGAAAATAGATTTTAATAGACCCTGACTGCATCTGATAGGTATTCTAAGATTAGATCCGAATAGATTAGTTGGTTGATAGTGTGATAAAACGAATCATGTATTTTTTTATCGTTTATCTGACAGTGATACCAAATGTTCAATCAACCAACACCAATGTGATCTGCATTTTCCATCTCATTGTAGAAGGTGAGTAATAAAGCGCAGGTATTTAGTGCACAGTATTATATATTATAAATACGTTATCATTGTATTAATTTAATTTTAATAATAACTAGCAGTCCCCCGCGGTTTCACCCGCATTTATTGATATCACACATGGCCTTTAACAATCTAGAAAAAAATCCGCGTTAAATGGTAGCAGTCCCATTCCGATATGTTCAGTAGTTTGGAGGTGACGGGACGCCAAAGGAACCCTATTTCCCTTACGGGATGTAAGGATGTACTAATATTATAAATGAGAATGTAAGTTTGTTCGTTTTCACGCGAAACCTACTTAACCGATCATCATTAAACTTTGTACACATATTCTTGGAGGTATTAGAAGTAAGATAGGATACTTCTTGTGCCGGAAAAATGTTACATCCCTCGGAAACGCGGGTAAAACCGCGGGTGAGAGCTAGTATATATTTATATGGATAGATTAATATGCCCCACATAAGCGAGGCGTCAAAAAATATTATAGACTCATTTGAGTGTTCCCCTCCACGGAAATCTTTAGTAAAAGGCGAAAGATTTGTTCGTGTTGAAGGGAAACCAGAGTTGGTTGTTAGAAATACATGCAAGACAGTATATATCGCCGGAGACTCTTAACATCGCGATGTAGAATTATCTGTTAATATTAGAAGCGCCATCTATTATATTTAAATATTCTGTTATATTTGACATTCCAATTTTAAAGAGTATTGTATTGCTCCAAGCTTTTATGTAAGTTCAACGTTTTTTGAATAAAAACGGATTGTTTTTTTCAATCATGTGTCAAAACAAAATGTAATTTAAATCAAAAGCACTAATTGATATCAACTTCGATGCAAATCACCCCCAAAATAACTTTCTACCCATTTTTAACCCAGTTAGACGATGAGTTTCAAAAAAACACGTCTTCCATCAATTCTGTTATGGAATGTTTATGCAAAATTTGAAGTAGATTGGACCAAGGAATCACGTTGTCCCATACAAACTTTGCCCCCGTTTTTCACCCCCTTCGAATTTTGATAAATCCTTTCTGATCAGATGCCTACATCATTCAAAGAACACACCCTCCATGTTTCAGGTCTCTACGATCAGCGGTTTAGGCTGTGCGTTGATCCGTCAGCCAGTTATTCAGGACAGAGCATTCAATATGATAAATAGTTACAGATTTTTATTCAAGAACATTGAGGTAAAATAACATTTCTATGACTAGTGGTTCTGATTGATCTCTCAGACAGTTAGGGTTTGGTATAAAGGTAAGGGAGTATGTAAAGGGGGTGGGGAGGTGTAAAACAAGCCAATATTATGTACTACAAATATCTAGTAGTAGTATAATGTTCCTTAAGTAATAATATAATAATATCATATAGAATTTAGATGAAGTAATTTGAGACACAATGCGAAACGGCTTTCTGTTACTGAGTGACTAACATGATCCTATCTTAGACGTAATAGTTGCTCCCGGACGTCTTTTTATTATTGAGTCTATTGCTCTATTTATTTTAATACTATTCTTCAGACTTTCAAAACGAAATATAAAAACATCTCTTATGACAAATGACGTTTATATCTTAACTATAATATTTATCATTTTCGTGCATCTTAATGGATCTCATACATTATTTCTTACTAGAAAAAGTTTTATTTTTTTCTTAATTATTTTAATTTATTTTTGTTATTCTTTATGCCAAGAAGGCCGTAAAGCAGGCAGACGGTCCACCTGATCATGGGATCATCATGGGATGGTCACCGCCGCCTATAGACATTTGCAGTACTAGAGGCATCGCAAATGCGATGTCGACCCTGAGACGTGAAGTTGCTAAGTCTCATATGTACCATCAACTTGGGTCCTGTCCAAAATACCAGAAAATCGTCAAAGCTTTTTTGTAAAAGGAACTGTACACCGAGCAATTGACCCCGGATTCTTTATGCCATCAACCGTAGATCCATAGCTAGAAGAGGGTCCAGGTTGCTACACCAGGTCAGGATTTTCAAATGGGTATATGACATATTTCATAGGTATTCATGAAGCTAATAAAACATAAAAACCTTATGCGAAAATGCTCATGATAATATAGTAGTCCAACAATGACATGCAAGATTTAATCAAAACATACTAAGAAGTAAAGATGAGGCTATAAATAAAAATATTTTTACGCAACACATACTTAACATATAGCCTTGCCGATAGCCTTGAATTTTGTCACCTAAACTTGCAATTTAACGGGCAAAATTTACAGATGACATGGCAAAACGCAAAAAAAAGGATAGAACTATCCGGTTGTTGTAGGATTCTAATACAACCGGGTTGAGCGAGCAACTCGTTCAATAAGAGCTGAAAAATGACGAGGTATTATAGGCACGTTACTACATATATTATTATTATAACTTTTTAAAAACCCGTCTGGCAATTATGGTTAAAGAGAAGTTATAGTATTCCTAAGGTAACGAGTGTATCCAAATTAATGTCACTAAATATTGTTATTGCACTGTTTCTATTTGTAGATAATATATTGTATTGTTTCGTTCTATGATTATTATTATTTATAAGAATTGTGCTGTTGGTTTTCCGAATAAAATAAAATACTGTATGATATCCAAACCTCAATAGCTTTATTGACTTGAAGGTCATGTCGCAGATGGCTTTCATTCGCACTTTTACGCGAATAATTCAGTGAGTGTTCAATGGTTTCGTAAATATCAATGAAATTATTACTAACGGTTTATTTTGCGAAAGAAAATGTTGGTATATTATTATATTAATATCATGTAATATAAAAATCACTCACATACAGATCATCACAAACAGTTGAGCCCAAACTAAGCAGAGGTTCTGTACTATGGAAATAAAATAACTGACATACTAGTAATTTCTACTTAAGACATACTCATATAGATATTATCACCCAAAGACACGCACAAACAGACATGTTCAGTACTCAACGTTATATCTCTTAGGTGGGAATCGAACCCAGGACCTGTGGCATATCAGGCGTTCTAACCACCAACTGGCCCGTCTATATCATACCTTTACTCCCTCAGACACTTTCACTATAACCGACCCACCATGTGGTTAAAAAAAGGTTTTATTATTCTTTGCATCCACTCACTCATTATCAATAAACTTCTGTAAAAAGAGCAAAAACAATAAGTTGAACGTAGACCAGCCTATGTAGTACTTCTGAATATTTATAGGCAGCATTGAAATTCGATTTATGTGAATAGGACCGAAATAACGCCTGTCTCGCATAAGTTAATAAGAAACTTAAGTCACAAAAATAAGATTGCGACTGCCACTCTGAAGTTGTAATAATAATGTATATTCTATGCTTATTTCGGTTTCTTCTAGGCGATCCGTGTTGGCGATAGATTTTAGTTAGTACAATACAATCATTAAAACACTTTTTTAAATTCCACAACATGCAGTAATTTTCGCATATACTTTCTTATATGCACATAAGAAAGTTTTTATCAGCTAGAGAATAAAGTAAATTGAATTTAGAACATCGTGTGCACTAAGTTTGAGAGTTCAAAACATCATTAAACCTATTTACTTCTGCCACCAAGGTCCCGAATTTATCATACAACTTTTATTAATTTGGTAAAACCTCAGACTCGAGACCTTCTTGGTCTACGTTTTTATTAATTTGCTTTGCGCGCGCGGTTTTTCTTTTTTTGCATTTAGTCATTTCCTCGCTGAGGTGGGATGAAAAGTTACGTGTTGCAACGTGTTGTACTCGAGTGCAAAGATTTTTCACCTTTCTAATTTTTGAAACACTCACTGCGCTCGTGATTCAATTTTAGAATCCTTCGCTTGCTAAAAAGCGTTAAAAAGCAACAATCCACTATTGTATAACAAATTACGTATTAAATCACTATATAACCTACCAGTTATTCTAATTAACATACAATTTGGAACAACACTAACACTTAAAGGGAGTATAAATCTTTTAAATCACTAATAAAACTTCTCATCATGACTAACTAGTCATGTACATATAGTCTATTACTAATTAAAATGGATTCCCTATACAATATACGTTTTTTTGGTAGATTAATTACCATATTGAATTCGCATATTTATATATTTTTGCTATGGCGCCTCTCCTTTCTTTTACGAAAGTAATTAAGAAGCACATAGTGTTAAATTTTTTAGGATGGTACAGAACCCTTCGTGTGCGAGTCAGGCTTGCACTTAGCCGGTTTTTATTATACAACACGCGTAGCTAATGTACACAATATCAGGAAGAATATAGAGATAATAATACTTGATTGCAGGTATGATACGTAAATTACTACGAATAAGGCAATGGCAAACACATGGCTTGAATCTATAGCTATAATCAGTGTAGGTACTATGTGATGGTAACAGAATTGCCATATCCGTGTATCTATCACAAAGCAAACTTTGAATGGTCAATCAAAAAGGTATTTTTATCTAAAATTGCCTTCAAATCTTATCACAATTATTACCACTTATATTTAAATTATAGATGCGTTGTTCAAGCTCAGAAATTGCAACATAAATGTTGTTAAATGACCTATTCATTTATTCGCGCTTAATCTTAACGTAGCGATAAATGATGTATATTCATCTCTCTCTAACGACTGGTAGGTACACCGTAAAGGGGCATTTATTTTCTTTCACTTTCTTCGTGCGTATCAGCTATCTAGGTATTTGTGCTGTTTTTGAGAACAAGAATTCTAAAAATAGTCGGAACGGGTACTGTTGGCTATTCTTTCAATTATTTATTCTCAAAATGATCAATGAATGGAAACGCCACGTCTACAGATTTATTATACCTACATACCTATATACATAATATGTATATTAAAAATTCTAGAATAGTTAGTGACTAAAATACACAAACATACTAAAATGGACACATTTCATTAGCTTGTTTTAGCTATCTATATTATATTAATCTATGGTAGGTAGTATGGCTGTGCACATACCTTAGTATATTTAATTTGTGGTGCCATCACTTGTGGTTAACTTAACGCCTCAGTTAGCATTTGCCGACTGAGCCAGAACATGTTTTGATGCCCGTGCCCGCCGGCTACACATTCAAATATGAATAGGTACATCCCACCATAAATCGTTTATTTATAGATGCATTTAATAGGTAAAGTAGGTACTCGGTAAGTGACTCTCATGCTAACAATTTTTTTTCATTAATATCCCTTTTGACGTTGCATAGCTAGAGCTGATGTTTATAGTTTATTGGTAGTAACTATTTTAATAGGACTTTGTTGGGGCATCTTAGGATTCGACATAAGTTAAAGCATGTTCGAGATACAATCCATGGGCCATCGAACCTTAAAACATTACTAGACCCTTTTCCTAGATGACGGTAGAATTAAAAAAGTCTTTTAGAAGACAATTTATGACACAGTTGTTTTTGTAATTGTACGGCCCAAGGACCGGTCCTTGTTAGTCGTGAGATACGTTAATGTGATAGGATATTACATATTAGGTTGGGCGAAAAAGTCTTTTCGCATTATAGTATATATGAACTTGTAATAAAATCTCTTTGGCTATACTATTTGTATCTGGCTGGTTTTGGTATCATTGAAAGTTTAAATTTTAAAGAACATAATTCCAAATTCAAATTAGGAAAATGTGTGAAAATTTTACTACAAAAAAGGTAAAAATGCAACGCAAGCCGCGAAAAAAATTTGCGATGTTTATGGACCTAGTGCAGTGTCTGTGAGAGTAGCACAAATTTGGTTTAAGCGTTCTCAATCCGGAAATTTTGATGTCAAAGATGCACGTCGCTCTGGTCGCCCCATTACGGATAAAATGGATGCCATTTTTGACAAAGTGGAGCAAGATCGGCATATCAGTAGTTACGACGTAGCTGACGAACTGGGAATTGACCACAAAACAGTTTTGGCGCATTTGAAAAAAACTGGGTACACAAAAAGCTAGATATTTGGGTACCTCACGAGCTCACTGAAAGAAACCTAATGAACCGTGTACTCATTTGTGATTCTTTATTACGACGTCATGAAACCGAACCATTTTTGAAGAAGCTGATAACTGGTGATGAAAAGTGGATCACGTACGACAAGAACGTGCGAAAAAGGTCGTGGTCAAAGCGGCCGGAATTAATCAACAGAAGGGGTGTGGTTTTTCATCATGATAACGCTAGACCTCACAGATCTTTAGCCACTCAGCAAAAATTAAGAGAGTTTGGCTGGGAGGTATTAATGCATCCGCCGTATAGTCCTGACCTTGCACCTTCAGATTTCCACCTGTTTCGGTATCTTCAGAATTCTTTAGCCAGTGTCAGGTTAACATCACGAGAGGACTGTCAAAACCACTTGTCGCAGTATTTTGATCAGAAGGCCCAAAATTTATATAGCAATAGGATCATGTCCCAACTTACAAGATGGCAAAAAGTTATCGAACAAAATGGTACCTACATAGGTACTTTAGTTAAATGTAAATAAACTATATTAAAAATGTTTTGAATTTTCTTAAAAAATGCGAAGGAACTTTTTCCCCAACCTATTACTATACATCTAGCGGATTCTGTTTTTGCCTGTACACGACAGCACCCACCAAATTATAAATAGCATAATTTAGACTCGTTGAAGGGGGTATTCTAGTCTAGAATGTCTATTTTGAAGTATTTTTCAAAGGCCAATAAAAAAAAAAATAAAAAAATTTTTAGTATCCATTTTTTTATCAGATATTTATTGATATTTTTATAATACAAAAAAAATTAAAAGAAATTATTTTTTGAAAATTTGATAAATTGCAGGCTGGTAGAATGGGGAGGTTTGAGAAAATCGGTGCGTCCTTTTTGACACGATTAAAACCCTTCTGGTGATCTGAAAAAAAAAATCAAACGGATTCTTAATCAGTAAGGATGCCACTATCGCCTGAACTAGGGAAAAAAAAAAAAATTTTTTTTCGCAAAATAGTGGCTGTTTGAATTTTCCCCCCCACTTTTTTGCAAAGTTTTGAATTCTTTAAAAATAGTAAAAATCAAAATTTTCAAATAATCCTAGTTCCAGCCATAGAAAGATATATAAAGAATGCCCACACCAAATTTCAAGTCAATCGGTTCATTAGAAGTTAAGAAATCATGTCAAACGTGGTGAAAATAGTAGTTTCGAGAAAAACGCGATTAAAGATTTGAGTCAAGCTACAGACAGTTTGTACTTACATTTCATTAGTCGGCTATTCCTGCTCCATACATTGGACCTTCTTCCTGTTCAAATATATCATTTTTGGCACTCCTCTCGGCTAGACGATCCGTTCTAGCTTCCTTCGAAGCATCAGAAGCTCGTATTTCGGAGCGACGTATCCGCATTTCGTTACGTTTTTCAGCAAATGCATAGGCTTCTGGACCAATAGTTATTCCCATGACGCTCAGTATTTTTAAAATTGGCAAAAAGCCTTCATTAAAAATGCAAACAGCCAGATAATTTGCAATTTCTATTGTTCTCGTTCCTGAATGAATGTGTTTAGGCGCAAAAGTCCAAATTAATGAATTTAACGATTCATTATTATTTTGTGTTTCTGAGCCCAAACAACGCAGCAACAAGTTTTCATCTGATAAAGTTTCATAAATTGGCTTGATTGCTTCTAATACTTTATCATTTAGAGCGGCATTTTGGTGGTCAAAGTCATCCAATGTACCTTCAGCCTTGGCTTTTTGCCATTTACACCAGCTTGATGATCCAGATGGGCAATACATATGTTGTGGATTATCATTGGTTGAACTTTTATGATAATAAGTTGCCCATATTTCGTTTTTTATATCTTCAACTGAATCCGGATGCCGACGAATAGCCAAACCATAATACAAAGATAGCTCGTTAACAATTTTATCTGTCAATGTGCCGTCACCTTTGCCACCCAAGCCTTTTGTATTTTTTTTCAATTTACGCAATCTTGAGCCCATACGTTTCTGCACATGTCCAACACACTCCTTTTTTTCGACTACAGGGTCATCTGCATACGGATTTATGTCGAGAATACCTTTAAATGTTTTTGAGTCACCGTCACCTATATATTTTGCATATTTGACTCCATGCAATTCTACCGATCTCACAAACATTTCAATTACGGCGTCAACTTCCATTTTTCCGGCACTTCCGTTGTGATTTATGGTGCAAGAATCTTGGTGTTCTTCGTACCAAGATTTATAAGCTTCGATATCATCGTTTTTATTTTTTTTCCACAAATTACAACCCTGGCAAAAACTAGATTTGACTACTGTATCAACCACTTTTTTACTATATTTGGCCACGAGCGTTGTCACTCCAAAAAGTGAACTGAATCCTCTT
The DNA here is from genome assembly GCA_907165245.1 of Habrosyne pyritoides. Lineage (NCBI taxonomy): Eukaryota > Metazoa > Arthropoda > Insecta > Lepidoptera > Drepanidae > Habrosyne > Habrosyne pyritoides. The sequence goes on along the minus strand of OU015593.1, from coordinate 9,240,994 downwards.
TTTTTCCACGTGCCATCTCCAGAAACTGTCATATGTATAGGATCAACGGTGGGATCTGATGCAGCTATTAATTCTTTTTCTTCTTCAACAGCTTTTATAATTATTTGATTATAAACTGCTGATGCGGCTGAATGTAAATTTTCAAGGCAACTGTAATATGTGTTGATAGCTATACCTTGACAAATATCCATTACACTACAGAAAATATGTATGCCTTCTCTTCCGACTCCCAGAAGTCTCATGGCTGCAACTATTCTTCGATTTACTTCGTATGCCTTATTAATGAATGGAGAAGATTGAATGAATCGAATATCTTCACAACTGCATTTCAATGCAATTTTGAATCCGAGACCGCGAGCAGCAGTTCGAGAAAATTTTATTTCTTTTTTGCATGTTGCACATAAAATAAATGTAGATAATGTAGCAAAAAAAGAAAAAAATTCCAAAATACAGTAGCCATGATTATTTTCAATAATAACTTCCTCGTCTCCTGATTTTTGTAGCTTAGCTGCCGATGCACTTGTGAAAGTTGTATCATCTTCTAAAGTATGTTGATTGCCGTGAAATTTTCGTTTTTTCTTTCTCTCTGGACGTGAAGAACTTCCTGGTTTTATTTTTTTATCCATTGTACACAAATAAATTTAAATGAACACTCACAAAAAAAATTTAAATGAACACTCACAAAATATTGTTTTAAACTGCACACACCAAGAACGTTTATCTATGATGGCTCAGAGCAAACTGAGCGGCACTGTACATTAAACATAAAAATATTTCAACAAAAACTGTTACAACGCCCTTCACAAATATAATTTTTGAGAATTCATGGTGTATACCTATAGTATAAAGGACTTTCTGCAGGATACATAAAGAATAAACTTGTCAACAGGAATATTCACCCTCAGGTAGTCAGTGAAAGTCTACTTGCCTATTGTTCGATTTTATGGGTCAGAACTGGTTTGCGCGCTGCAACTTAAATTGCTATAACTCCGTAACAAATTAAAATTTTTAAAATTCCTTTGGAGGAAATATTCTTGAAGTTATATTCTTTGAAAATATACAAAAAAAAAAAATTGATTTTTTCAAAATTCTAGACTAGAATACCCCCTTAAATCAAAACATTTTATTATATTTATTTATTTCACTGAATCCACAGATCTTAAATCTATTAAAATAATATTTAATAATATATTGGCCCTTACATATAATTACGGAATTTTACTTTATATAAGTACATATTAAACAGCCTATAAAGAGCAGACAAACAAATAAAAGTTCCCAGTTAAAGATAAAAGTAAGCATTTAAACTTTAATGAAAAATGAGTTTCAATTTAGAAACATCAATCATTCAAAAAATACAAAAACATCCACATTAAACACCATGCCGAGAATAAAATAACTTTAAAAATTTATTGAATAATTATCATTATTCGTTATTTTCGATGTACCTAAAAAACAAAAAAAAAGGAATCTTTCCCTCTAAGTTTCTTTAAAGAGTTATCTTTGCCAGTTTCGAGTTATTTCATGTTTAATACTCATTGTGTTAATTCCAAAGTCATATCGCCACCATTACTAAAGTGTTGGCCGTTCTACCCAACTTTTACTAGCCTTTTTGAGATAACTTGAAAGGTCTTGAGAATACTTATGGAGTAGAATTGGTTTCCCAATTTCTTTAATATTTTACTACACTGGGTGTTTTTTTAAATTATTCTCAATGGGAGATATGATCGATGTTATTGAAAAAATAATTACACGGTTGCAAATATATATTTGTACCTTCGTATTGGCCGCTCTTGGCAGCACTGGTGATAAATGTCACATACTAATCCATCATAATAGGGATGTTGGTTGACCTCAACAAAATGATTACTTATACGCTAGATAATCGATTTTTATTTTAAAGTGTTAAATATATAAAACTGAAATATACCTTATTCTTTGATTACTTTGTTCGCCGTTTTTTAAAGGATTTGATATAGGTCTATGAGTCAATAAAACGGACAGACATAAATTTCATTCAGGGAAAAATAAAATATGTCGTACCATACAATAAAAAATCGATTACTCGATTATCCAATCTCACGAGCATACATACTAATTACTAATTAATGTTTGGTTGGTATAGTAAATAATATACAAAAGAATATTGTAGTAAAATAACTTATGATAAAGTGCTATGTAGAGTGTGGACTGGACCTGCAAACCTACAAATATTAGCGCTAATTAGCTTGTTCGTTCGTAGAATTTAATTCAATGAGAGTATCAAACTTGTAAAAGTTATAAATCAGAAAATAATCACATGTAGTAACGCAACGTGCATGATTTAATACAATAAGTTGTAAATTAGTTGATAAAGATTACAAAATTAAAATGGAAGAACAACACATTGAAAAGTTTGCCATAACTTTTGAAAACAATCAGGTGAGTTGAAGTTTGTAATTATTGTTGTAGTAACCTTTTTTTTTATTTATAAGGATTCTCGCAGACATATACTATTTCTCAGACGATTTACCAAACCTTTATTTTTATTGTTTTCATATTTATAAATATAGAACTGGACTGGATTTAACCAATCATCAAAATCTACTGCCTACAATACCCTCTCACCTGTTAAAGAGCCAGGTGAAATATAAGAACATTGCACTTAAAATTCATTAATTAAGAAAAACTATAACATCCAAGTACAGTAGATTTTTTAGGGCCCACCCTCAGTACAAATTCCTACTGCTGAGTAGGTCAATTGACTAGAAAGGTCTTATGCATAATTATTCAAACTATGTAGCAACCTACATAGGACTTGAATTTTATTCATTAATTCTAGGTAACTTGAACTGTTTATAAGACTTTTACTTGTCCGATCAAGCAAATCATACACTGGCCAGGTGGTAAACCACTTATTAGAGTCAGACTATTCATAAGTGCCCGTAAAGCCCTATTTGAATAAAAATATTTTTATTTCATAAGTGGTTTTATTTGCATTCACTTTTCAACTATAATACAAGAAATCAATATGTATTTCTTATTATTTAGGAAAACAAACTGTATGATTTTAATGAGGACATTTTGTTTTTAAAAGCAATACCTTTTTACATGATCGCCAATATAATGTTAAAATCATGAAACTTACCATGTATATTAAGTCCTAAGAAATATAACAATTTATAATAGTTAAGTACATTCTTCGGTTATTCACAAGAAATTACAGAAAAATTACAATTTGTGTATACATCACACTGGAATCTGCAATAATAATTTTGTATTACAAAATGTGTTCTTAATTTAAAAAAAACAATAAAATATTTCTTATGTAAAATACACATGTAACCATTCAATGATAATATATATAAAAAAGTTACTCCCATCTGCTCCAATGACCCACTATGATCTAATTGAATTATATTTATTCCATAAATAGGATCAAAGCAAAAACCTCTCACTTGGTTGAGTTCTTCAAGTGTGTCTCAATTGCCAACTCCAATGCTCAGTGAAAAAATAATTGAATACAGTACATTAGTTTGAAAAATTGTTATCAATATTAATTGAAGATCAGTGATATAAAAAATTTTGCATTTCTATTTTGTTAGACATCACAATACATGACAAACTAGTTTGTTTTGGGCAATTAATTGACATTTAATTGCTCTTGTTGTCAAAAACTCTTGGGCAGTTGCAAAATAATCAGTTATCAAAAATGTTATAAAACATATAAGGGATAAGCTAATAGTCTGTTTGTGATTAAAACTGTCAAGTAATTAATATTACTTAAATTCAAAGTGAAATTTAATATTAAAATGCCATTTCAAACAACTGTGTGTAACATTTTCTTTAAATATTTGAACAGTATTGCTGATGTCAGCATCATGTTATTCACATTCTTTGAACCTTATTTGTTCCCTTTTACCATTGTTAAGTGGCTGATAGTTCTGACCAAATATGGTGGATTTATATCCCTGATAAGATATTACAAGCCAAAACAGACTCTGCATTCATTTAACTATAGACTACAGTTGATGACAACTTCAAAAGATGTGAGTGATGGTAGTGAAGTGGTTCAAGAATCATATGTTAACCTAACAATTGAAGATGATCGGATACAGGTAGGTATCTATAGAAAATTAAGGAAATCATTGAAATCATGTCTTGTTGGTAATATTATGGGTTGTTATTACTTGGTAATTTGCAGGCAAAAAAAACTACAGAGGTGTAGTGAAATTTTGACTTTTTTAAGAGGAAAAAAATTTTAGTTGTATTTTTTTTTTACATTTTCTAGCTCCATACTCTTTAAAGATTTTATGATAAATTATTGTATGGCATTTTTTTAGATTAACGTCTTTGGACTATTAACAAAATTATGTTGCTTTTGTTGTACGAAACCCTCTGTGCTCGAGTCAAACTCGCACTTGCCCGAGTTTTTTTTTAATCATTCATCAGATACAAAATGAATTTTTCAAGACGGCGTGGATGGCCTAGTCCGAACCTATGAGGAATAGCGAAATATATTTTACATGTGTTAGATTCGATATTCTGTAAGTAAGGTAGTAAGATTCAAACGTAAGTTATCAGTGTCCAGCTAATAAACAGTAAAATCATTTAGAACTCGGTTAACCTATTTAAGTACATATATGCTAAGAAGTAATGTAAAGGTTGTGCTTAAACATAGAAGGCATTTTTGCCCCAGCTGAAGCATTAATGTGGCAATTACTTAGAAAACTATGATAGCCACCAACTGACGAGGCAGTTCAGGCGCGGTCGCAGCCTGAAATTTGGGAGGGGGTCACTAATAATAATACATAATGTTTTTTTTTATTTTGTAAATTTTTTGAAGATTTTTGGGCCAGTTGGCTTGGTGGTTATAGCCCCTGACTGCCACGCATGAATATCTATGTCTGGCTGTATGTATTTAGAAGACGAAAAATAAAGTATACTCGTATGTAGTATATTACTTATCTGGTTTCCATAGTAAAATCTCTGCTTAATATGGGATCAGATGACCGTGAGCAAAGAATGTCACATGATATTTATTATTTCTATAAAAAAAAATTACCCGCTAGTAAAGATAACCTTCGTAGGTAATAAAGCTCGCTAAGCGGTGATAGAACGTTTTATTTTCGGGATAACATGTGTTTGTGTTATGTGACACTTGTTTTTATTCTCAGTCGTAAGAAGCTAGAAATAAAAACGAAAATTACCTACATGTCAATTATATTATATTTTTCCATCACATTCTTAGCTGTAAAAGTTGGCCATTTAGGTCTCGACGACTTTATTACTTAGGTACAGTAATTGTTATACTAGTTTTATACTACTACTTTAGGTATTTCCAATTTAACACTGGATTAAACTCCTATATGTGAGGTGATTATATCGTATTCCCAGGTAGCTATAATCTGTCCAATATAAGAAGACCAAGGCTGCCATGCGTCCGGGTTTCCCTGGATTTGTCCTTGTTGAGGGGGTGTCCGGGGTTGCACCCGGATGGGGTTTTCAAGAGTCCGCGTGCAAGCCGGACACTTTTTGGGTCAGGGGTATCCCAATTAATTTGTTGATAAGCAGTTCAGAATTTATTCGTAATGGTGAGCCACGTCCAATTAAAATGGAAAAAATCCAATTTCACCTAAATGTACGGGAATATTTAATAATTTTCATCCCCCCATCTCGGAAAGAGTATTTTTGCTCTTCGATAACTGAGTGCAGAAGCCATTTTTATCGTCTAGAGAGATAAAGTAAATTGAATTTAGAACATCGTATCACGGGTGTTTGTGAATTCAAAACATCATTAAACCTATTTACTTCTACCTCCATGGTGCCGAATTTATCATACAACCTATTTAATTTGATAAAAACTCAGACTCGGAACCTTCTAGGTGTACTTTTTTTTATTTGCTTTGCGCGCGCCTTTTTCTTTTTTTTTGCATTTAGCCATTTCCTCGGTGAGGTGGGATGAAAAGTTACGTGTTGCACTCGAGTGCAAAGATTTTTCACCTCGTGCTCTTTTGATTCCCTCGCTTACGCTCAGAATTCTAAATTGAGCACGCGGTTAAAAAGCAACTTTGCACTCTTGTATAATAAATAACTATTGTCCAGTGTTGGCAATTTAGGTGATGGCAGCCCTACCTTTGACGTATAAAAATGTTATAGAGAAATGTATCCTCTTGCTTACGGATATTATTTAGATCGTCATACATTTAACCGTGGGGTCGAAACATGTAGGTACCTTATTTCTAAACAAATGCAGTTGATTTTTCAATGGCGTTTTTAAACGTCAAAAGGGACTTATTGTAGTGGACAGACTTATAGTGATGATTATAATGACTATCGAAGCGTTAAATATTAGTTCAATTACAATACAAATATCGTCAGGACATTGACAAAACTACTTCAAATCATTGTTATCCAATTTCGTCTCCAACTCTTCACCCATCTGATAACTTCCGAGATTAAGAAGAAAAGTTTCGTAATATTTGTTTAACTTGACTAACCGCTGTTGAAAGGCCGAGATGGGAAGTTACTTAATAAACTCGCAGACGTTACCTTAATGTTTTAACTTGTACCAATCTTGTTACACACAAAAGTTTGTGTAAACTACTATAGTCTGACTACTAAAGTCCCTCTTGACGTTTATGATCGTCATTGAAAATCAACCTCATTCAAATGAAAATAAGGTTCATCTATTAAGCCCACGGTTAAATGTATATTGATCTACATAAATTAACCTTATCTTAAATCTAAAGGGTACTTTTCTCTGTAACATTCTTATACGTCAAAGACGACTTCTTATATTGGCCTGATTATAAGCAAGATTTAGTTTGTGAGTAAAATAACAGGCACATGAGACTTATCAACTTCACGTCTCCCCGGTGATGCCCCTGGTGGTGCAAACGTCCTTAGGCGGTGACTTACCATGAAGTTAACCGTCGGCTTGTTTGTCGGCCCAAATGGTATGAAAAAAATGTTTATGTTTCCTTACAGTTGAGCTACTGCGGCCAAGATTGCTGTAAGATCCCTCTGGCTTTCCAGAAAATGTATGGTGCAAAAGTGAAATATTTAGATTTAAGGTAAGATCTGTCAAATTATATTTTCCTACTGTTAATTTACTTACTTACTCTATAGACTTTACAGTTATTGTTGCTACTAAAAGGCAATACTGACACGAATCTATCTGTTCGTTGTTCTTTTAACACTAATCATACCAACACTTACTAGGTACCTATTTCTACCGTAGCGGGTCAAATGTGACTTTATGTTCCCTGCTTGAATTTATGAAATATGGTTGTTAGGAAGGGAAATAAATAGTGTTAGTAAGAAAAAGTCATGAAGTAAAATGTGCAAAGGCAATAAGATGATACGTGCATTTTCAATGCAATGTTCTTAATGGGTCATTGACCTGGTTATGGTATGTTTAGTGTCAAAATAAAGTAAAGTGTATATCCTATAACCAGTATTAGAGACAGACTATATGTAAGTGCTTGTAATGGCCTATTTGAATAAAAATATTTTTATTCAGACAAATATGAAGTTTTAAGTCAATAAATACTTTCTTAACAGTTACAACAGCATCGTGACACTCAAGGGTTTAGAGCAATTCGCCAGACTGGAAGAACTCATCATGGACAATAACAAATTAGGGGACGGTGTAGAGTTCCCTTATCTTCTTTATTTGAGGACACTTTCGCTCAATAACAATCAGGTATAATAATATATTGGATTCTGTGATACTTTGACCCACGTGATAAACGTTCCAGTACCGGTCTTATCTTTTCCTTCCTTTGTTTATTAACACGCCAGATATGACTTTAGATGCTTCTATAACTTGTCTTTGAGCAGTAGAGGCTCAACTAGAGATCGTAACTCCTGAATTCGATTTCCAGGTCGAGAAGATCCAATTGACATTTCTTAATTATAAAATGATACCTGGAGCCCAGGTTTGGTGTAAGTAGTGTAGTAATAACCTAAATGTCCTTCTTACTTGACTTTTGCCCATCTTTTGGGTGATAATAGGCGTGAATTTTAATTTACTTTACTTCAATTTGATTGGTGAACTATCTGAGATGTTCCTGTTACGAATAAGTTCGAATAAAATCAGGTTCCTTACATAGTATAAAACAATGCTTTTTTAGCCGGATTTTGATGCGGTTTTCATCAAAAGACAGAATTATTCAAAATTAAGGTTTATATGTACGCTTGTATCCCTCGGGAACACGGTTGAAACTGCGGGGGACAGCTAGTATTATATATTTTACACTATTAGCTAAAATAAACCTACGTACCGAAGAAAACAATATATTATTGCGTAAAAAATGTTTCTTTCTTATTATCAAATTTTAGATAACAGACTTGGAAAAGCTGGTGAATATTATAAGTGAGCGTTACCCGCAGTTAAGTTATCTCAGCCTGCTGAGCAACAAGGCGTGTCCGAATCAACTGTCGGACCTTGATAAGGACGACTCCGATTACCAGAGATATAGGTAAGACCTCGATTTCCGCTCGAAAGCACTGCAAACATTGTATTGTAACTGCAAACACATCTATACCAATAAATAGAATTGAAGTGTGTACTTGATGACCGCTTTTAAATCTTTTCTCTGTCTGTCTGAAAGTGTTCGAATAGGCTTTGAAACAACTGATAGGGTTTTATTGATGATGATGAAATTTGCCACCTATATAAAATATGTTCTGGAATAACACATAGGATACATTTATCACGAAGAAAGTAAATCCTTCGGTAACGCGGGTGAAACCTACGCGGTTTCACGGAACCTAGTTAATAAACTATTGTAATGAAGCGACATTTACGAGACATTTATTTACAATTGTATGAGACTAGGTTTATTGTTACGTTTATAATATTCGCAAAATCTCACAATTTCGTATTTCATTTGAAGGTATTTCGTAATACACAAGCTACCAAATCTGCGATTTTTGGACTCGCGCCGCGTGACATCATCGGAACGCAAGGAAGCGGTCACGCGAGGCGAGTTTATGCGAGTACGTCGACCGCCTTCCGACCTTGCTCCCCTAACACCTGCTCCTGCTGTAGGAAATGAAAGACCTTTGCCCGTGGACTTCGGCGCGTTGGGCAAACACAAAGGTAAGATTCATAGCGGAGTGGAGTAGAGACGTTTGATTATAATGATGTCAGCTTTGTGCTTTTCCTACCTCTACGGCAAACGATACACCCAGATTCCAACTCGACCCCTATTATCCAAAGTAAAGTTCTTAGTGAATCTGTTTATTTTATTATGTAGATAACTACAACATACTTGATAAAATAAATAAGGCGGCCTCATTTTGCATTAATTAATTGCTTGAAGATGACGCCACAATATTTTTATGAGATTTGGTTGTTTTGGTAGATTCATGTTTCTCAAAAGATGAGCCAATAATATGATTCAACATAATTTGTAAAAACGAAATTTCTCGAGCCTCTTTCAAGTTAGGTTATTGTATGTGAATAAAATTCGATACTTGTCTGAAATTAAGTTAATTTGGTCTCTTCTATTTCAGGTGCCTACGGTAAATGTAATTATAAATACACCGGCAAGCATTCAGAAGGGAACAGGTTTATTCGAAATAGTGATTTGTGACGAAAACCACACCTCTGATGTGATCAATCGCTGCATACTATTAAACTAAACTCGTCGTTGAATACAACGCGGAAAGATAAAAACGCGTAGAGGCCGCGCTCAATTATCATTAATAACGTTCGTTATTTATAGAATGATGTAATAATTTAATTTATAAGCCACCATAATCCTGTGAGTTTGTTTGTCTGTCCTTCCTTTACGTGAAATTGGGGCTATTGTGGACTACATTTTTCCCATGGGGAGCTGACAGCGGGAAGGATATTTGTAACTTTATTCTGGGAACGCAGGTGAAACTGCTGGACCGTTTCGAATAATACTAATTAGTTATATTATTACTTAATGATTAAGTAAGTTCAGTACAATGAACGGTTGCAACTAATTTAGCATGAAATATGTATCTTAGAAATATAAATTCCAAAAAAAATTGCAACATTGGTCCCATAATAATAACCAACAAAAATATTACAGGACCCCGAACATAGAGTAAAATTTCTTTTATAATAACTTCCACCATTAAAATTATGTTGATGGGTCTTGCAAAGGTCCTATAACTTACAAAAATTGTATATGGGATGGATGATGGTTGGACACTAACGCACGTACGTCAGCAATGAAGTTAATGAGAAGTCTATTAAATGTACTTGTTACATAAGTACACATTTTTTATTAATAAATGTTTTTATTACAAATTTATATAGTCATTTTATTTTTCTTACCTTCACGATTTATCAGATGTGCTTAATTTAAACGAAGTGTTATGATGTAGTAGAATCAATATTATTGGATTTAACATGTTTATATATGTATTAAAACACAACGACATTTAATGCTTGTCTTTACTATTCATTTTTTTTATTGTGTGCCAGAATTGTCTATTAACCTTAAAATTTGTTTTTTTTAAAGGAGCTTTTCATATAAATAATAGATAGAATTAGTTATCAATAAATTTATTTCTTTTCATTATGATGAATATTCTGAACCATTAAAACCTTAGGAATGCATTAAGTGGGTACAGGCATACATAAAAATAAATTAAGTACTAAAAAATTACATCAAAAATTGTCCCATATCATACAGTGTTAAATAACAGTTTATCATATAAACTTTTTTTCAAATAAGTATGTACTTTTCTCCAAGCTCAGTATGTACAAAAAATTAAAAAAATATCTATCATTGCATTATTATAATTATTTACATAAAGAATTAAAATAAATGCAATCGTTGGCTTGACTAATAGTTGATGTATCAAATTGGAATGGAAATGTATTAAAACAGCTGTGTAAAAATATATCATCATATTACTAAATAATAGGGATAATGATCAGTGTACGGTTTAGCTTATCTACAATGTATATAAATCTCGTTTTTCTATCATTCATTTTACTGATAAATACGCTCGAACGTACAAAAAATTGTCAACATTTCATATTTTAACATGTATATATTTCCTTAAATGAAACTAGATCCAAAAATACGATTAATTATATTTATTTGAAATAAGTTTTTATATCTAACTTGGGACTGAAATTCTTTTCAATCTTGGATAGACATAAGCGCCAAAATGACGTCACTTGTACAGCTGATATAGCGATACCGCGGTACCGTTCAAGTGACGTTATTTCATTCATTCTCACCGAAATAAAGGAACACAATACTTGGAACCGATTTTAATGAATTATGAAATGTTGTCAATTTCCAAATATGGTCATAGATACTACAAAATACTCTCAGGTACATGCAACCCATTGATGTTGGTTCACAAATATTTTCCAACGCAGCATAATCAGTGAGCAGTAATACCAGCCTATTGTATTCTTAATATAATTTTCTATATTCGACTATTACTGACAGTAGTAGTTTTAGAAAAAAAAAGCATTCTTATTTTAATAGGACGAGGTAATGGCATAGAATTAAATTGTGTCTAATGACAATTCGATTCTTGCAACTGTCTTGGCTGCTTGTTCCGAAGCCGTGAAGTGCGTGAATCAGCGTGAATAGCGATAGGTATTTAGCTGAAGTATTTACTGTATTTTAGGTATAACACCTGGCTGCTTTATAATTCCACAACTGATAAAATAAATGATCGATCATCATTACCAACATTCAATATGCTTCATATTTAATGGAAATTTAGGTAGAGGACAGTCATGAGCATAAATATATAACTATGTTCTGCAATAATGTCTGATTTCTTGATTCTTTCCTCTTCTTATATTTGCAGACGGCACAATTATTACTTTTACTCAATCACTGTAATCAGTAACAGTGCTTATAAATTATGTCAAGGGTGTCAGATGTTATTTCTGAACTCTCCTTAGTTATATATTTATGCTCGTACATGTTCCTACATTTACATAGCGATTCTCAAATAATAAAAGTACATACCGCAATCTATTATGTGTCACTAACATCTCATCTGTGCGAGTATCTCCAATTGAATAATTTTAACTTTTTGCCAATTTCTTTAGGCCGGTTAAAAATAGCCAGTGATTAAATTTTAACGATTGCAAATCAACAATAAGCCACTTTTAACCCTATGTCTACTTAAGTTGAAATTAAGTCTTGTATAATAAAAATTCTATAAATGTTTATTGTGTGACCTCATTTGTGCATTATTAACGATTCACGAAGTCGATTTAGAATGTGTGGTGTGTTAGGCAACGTCTATCACATCATAACCTAAAACTACAACCTCTAGAATAATACTATTTCTTAACAGATAATCGTTCTCATTCTGCAGCCATTATAATTAAATAAATTATTGTATAGTTGCCAAACTGGATGGTACAACACAACCTGGATAAAATTGTCACAAATTATCTGATAATAATTTACAAAGATATACAATATAATAGTAAGAGATATGTATTACAAAAAGGTATGGTATAGCATTATATAAATAATATGTAAATAAATAATGTCTTTACTTATACATAAATATGGTTGTTAATCGTTAGGTAAAAATATGGCTACATCTCGATTAATATGTAGGTACTCTATTTCATAACCGTATTACCATTCCGAGCGATAACTTTGGTGATATTATGTAAATTTATATCCCAATACTGTTGCTGACGAACCAAATATACAACACATACATATTAGAGCATAGTAATTTATAAAAAAAAAAATGGAATGCGTGAATCACAATCAGGATGTCATAATCTAGTTACTTTGACATAATTTTACTTTTTGTATCACATACGCACAAAACAAAAACACCATAATATACAAATGTGCAATCATCAAATTAAATGGCACTTTTTTTTGTATTTACACAAAAAAGCATAAGTCTTATCTATTCTCATCTGCAAGTTCAAAATAACATTGGGGTTCTAGTACGGTTAGTTATCATATTCTTCTTAATTTGTAGTTTAATTTATTATACTAATAAACAAAAAATAGAACTACTATTACTATTAGTTTCTTTCTTTACAGACGAGTTAATAATACTCCTATGTATTAGGCAATTTAATTAATAATTAATTATGTATACAGTATTGAACAATTTAAAGGTACATCTGGCTCCAGCATAATGTACAAGTCAAACATATAAAATGCATAAGCTACGTCAGTGATCGCTATAAAATAATTGAGAATAAAACAACAATTGACTACCGAAGTAAGTACTATAGATCACTATTGTAGCATATTTAACCCTGCTACTAGATAACGTTTTCGAAATTATACAACAACTTTAAATAAATCACAAGTCAAAAAAGCTTGTTTAAATTACATTCAAAATTACAAAAAAAGTATAGTATTATAAATCAATCATCATAATAAAGCTTCTCACATAAGCATATGTAAATAATACGATCGAGCCACACGAAACCGGCGTATTTACAAAGATAGAACTCGACACAGACACAACACTTGCCGACTTTCCGATAAGTATAATTTGCTAAAAGTGAACATAACTCGAATATTCTCTCGACGTTGCACGGCCACGGGGAACTAGCTCCAGTGGCGCACGCAATATGGGCTACACTTGCGTTACACAATTTGCAAGTTTCTCCAGTTTCGTTTGCAATGCATGCCGTTTCTCCGATTCTAATTTCAATTTAGTATTGAGCTCCTCGATAGCCGTGTTGAACATTGAGTTTTGTACTTCGAGAAGCTTCTCCAAGTTTGATATCTGAAAAAGAAATTGAAGATTTAATATATAGATAATAATGTTTTTGGAATGGTGGACGTCCGCTTTTATCATCATATTCTTATTGCAGAAATATTTTCAAGAATATTTCCCTATATGTACAAAGGGGTAGACTTCTCATAAGAATTGTTTCATATATTTCACTTATAGGGTAAGTGACTTACCCTATTATTGAGCTGTGCGATCAACGCCTCAGAGCCTTCAACTTTATCTGTATTAGCAGGATGTAGTCGTCTCTCTAATGTTCCCATATTCTTCTCTGGAGGTACAATACTCGAAGGTCTTTCAGGTACTTTCTCTTCGTGTCTCTCTATTCTCTCGAGTGTGCTAGATTTTTCGAAAATACTACCTGACATTTTTGTAATAGAGTTAATTTCACTATGTTTCTCACTGCTTATGACTGTTTTCTCTATGGTTTCCTTAGCGATGGGTAATTTATCGGTGGTTATTTCTGAACTAGTGCGTACTGAAGCAGAAGGCGGCGCTGGTGCCGGTGGTTTCTTTATCTCGTCCAGCATAGAAAGTATCGTCCTTCCTGTAAAATGATTCAAATTGGGACATAAATTACAAAATCAATAGTTGCATTATTTGATTTGAGCAGTATAATTTTTTGCTAACAGACCTGCAGCGGTGGGTGAGTGTAGAACAGGTTTGCTCGCGAGTGGTTCGGAGTCGCGACTTGGCGGTGTTGTTTCCTTTCTCGAGTCCAATGAGTGTCTTACCTTTGTCTTGAAATTAAAACAATTTCCATTATAAGATAAAAAAATATCCAGAATAAAAATAATTTATCAGTTAACAAGATGATTTGAAATGGAAGTACATAAATTCAAGAACTACCAATTTCAATAAAAATAAGTAAAAAATAATAGCAAAGTAAACTATAAATAAGTGTAGTAGTTAAATATCAACTGAATACAATAATCCAGTATTTTATCAAAATATTGAAAGTAGTAGGTACCTCTTCAAAAGTTTCTTGAATGGACATTCGGCTGCTTATAGAGGACGTGCTTTTCGACATTTCCATAGAATGACTGGATCGCTTCTCCTCCAAACCACAGTCTAAGATTCTGATAACAATATTTATATGCATTAAAATGGATTGAAATATAATTGCTATAAAATAAACATTGATGAAATATTCGAGGGTTTGTTTCCCACGAAGGACGCATTTGATCGCATGATCATGTTTCTGTTCTGTGCCTGGGTGTCAACTTGTATCTAAGTATATCAGAAATCTAGTCACCATATTTGCTTAGTTCAAAAAGGAAATGGGGTAATATTTTGTTTATTCTTTCATGCCTATAATAACGGGCTTTGACTAAACCTATCTATGAATATAAAATCAATGTAAGTATGCCCTCTATGCGTTTTTAATAAGCCAGTCATCAGTCTTATGGAACTTAAATTAGTTCTTCTACCTACGCTACAAAGGCGCATCATACAACAAAAAACGTCTCATAGCAACGCATGCCGGGTACAAATCCTACTAATATTATTAATCAAAAGTTTGGGAGTATGGATGTTTATTACTCTTTCACGCAAAAACTACAGAACACATTTGGATGAAACTTGGTACGTAGATAGAGCTTACCCTTACCAAAATACAAATATAAACGAAGTTATAAGTTTTGATTTAATTACCGGTCTGTGCTGCCACCGCCAGCTTTGCTAACAATACCACCGGCTTCTGAAGCAGTGGACGCGGAGCGGGACTTGCCATCGGTGCTGAAAACTGTCTTTTTAGCCTGATTCAATTTCAGCTCCTCCATCCAGGGCGCTTTGTGTTTCTCCCACTCGCGCGTTCGGGGTCTAGCCTCTTCTTTTTTTTCAGGCGGAGGCTTTTCAACTGAAAATTAATTATTGATAATATAATTAGACACTAAGATTAGCACCACCCTTACACTTTATCACTTTTTTAACGTAAAAAAAAGTGCGATTACGGGGAATTACTTTAAACAAAGATACTATAATGTACACTCTGGATCTTAATGTGATCGCTGCTCGAAAAATACGAGTAAGTTGTCCGAGACACTTTAGAACACCGTTTTCCACATTACCCTGGGGCTGTTGGTATAAGTTTATTAAGTCAGAGATCGGCATATTTCACTATATAATATACACAAATTTAACAGCTTATACTTATAATGTCACAATTACTTCATGTCTACTGACTCGATATACAAATAAAATTATAAATATAACTTAGTGATAAGATAGTAAACCGATTATCGAGAAATGAAGTATGATGGTCATAATATTATATCATTGATTAAAAAGTTAAAACGTTATTGCTAATATTCAATGATATGCGATGTCTCCGGATTAAATTTTTGAATTGAATATCGGTTTGAATTATAATTAATATAACCTTATCGATTATTTCAAAAATAATATATATTTTTTGTTTACCTTCATGTCCGTTACTAAGTCCGATTTGTTGCGGCGTGTCATCCCGAAGTACTTGACTGGGTGGTCGACGTCGAGGCGCTTTCACTCTGGAAATATATATTGTATTTAAAATTAAACAATGTCTAACTAAAAATACTACAATTTAACAAATTGGCTACACCTTTATGTAAAAACCAACCACTGGAAAAACAAGGCCTCGTATAAATGTTATTTTAGTTTTAAGGGCAATAAACTAACAGACTCCATGCGAAATAACTTTGTTGTCGTATTAAGAACGGCACCCACCTTTAAAATATACCCGCTTATCCTTAGGTCATAGTGTGTACTTCGATTTAATAAGGATCATATTTACCTGCTAGCACGCGGATCATTGAGTATAGAATTTCGTTCTACATGGTCGAACGTATTGGTGTTAGAGTTGGTGGTGGCGTTGGTAGAGTTGGTGGTGGCGTTGGCGCCGGGCGTGGTGGCGGGCGTGGACGCGGGCCGGCTGGCCGCGCCGCCGTCCGTGCGGTCCCACTCGCCGCCGCTGCTGCTCCCGCTACTCGATACTGTCGTCGACGATGACTTCTCTCTTTAAATTAGATATTTTCAAAGAAAATTGTAATACTTTCAGTATAAATGTTGACTGACATGTTCTAAATAATTAAGGGTTTATTAATTAAATATAAATAAATAAATGTACTGGAACTTTCTTTCTCTGATCCCAAACTAAGCAGAGCTTGTACGATGGTACCCAAATAGCTGATATATTACTTAAGTATGCTTTTTTCTTCTAAAAACTAATATCAATATTTACACCAAGACACAGAACATACATGCAATAATATCTTAGAGGTTTGCCCTATAGATATTTTGCAATATTACAGCCAACCTTGAAACACACTTTTAAGGCCATTTTCAAGCAAATCACGTTTAAATATACAGAAATACATATTCATATTAAAAAAAACCATTAAAATGTGTTGGATTTACACAAAGTTCATCATTATCAAAGCTCATACATATATGACACCATCTACAGCTGGGGCACAAACCACCCACACAACAAACTGAACAACTTCATAGGCTCATGAATATGACGTCACAGGCATGCAGTTTCTTTACGATATTTTCCATTACAGATAACCTATACAAATGCATGAGGCCAATGTTCAGCAGTAGACATCCCTGAGCTAATATGCTGATAAAAAGCAAACAAGAAGCAATACTCACTTATCTGTGGAAGATAACATTTTATTTTTTAATCCACTGAATAACCCTCCGACACCGGACGTCGGTGTTGGACTTTTCTTTAATGGCACTGGTGGCTTCTTCACCTGAAATAAATAAAATATAACAAATTCTTATTTATGCTTTTAATGAACTGATCAGTTAGATAGCAATTATTAAAAAAGCTTTTTATTATCAACATTTGTATATTCTATTGGTTTATTGAGTAAATTGGGTCACTAGAATCATTCAACCAATGTGTCCCATTCACTATTGACTTTGATACATGGGCTTCACAGACTTGAAGATATCCTCCATAAAATTAGTTTTTTTTGCTTCATAAATTGAATTTACTACAATTACTTTTACATCTATTGTTATATTACCAAAAACTTTAACTAATGTCAATAATCTATCCTAATTGAGATGTGTCCTGTATAAAAGATAAATGATCAAACTCTAACCAGTGTATTGAACATCCAAAAATATACAAAACCATTAAATATGATCAAAATTAAATCATTAATGTGATTTTTCAGTACCAATCTAATCATAAAGAGTATGTTATTTGATGCTGTATGTTTTCTTTCATAAGAACCTTCTCCTGACAATAACAAACACAACAAAAAAAGAATTAGCGAAATCGGTCCAGCCGTCGCCGTCACGCCATGACCAAGGGAAATAGGGATTCATTTTTATATATATAGATATATATTTCTATAATCAGACCTGTGAATACTCACTTGACCATCTGGTGTTCCATCAATAACAGTCTCACTATGTATCAATTTCTCGGATTCACTTTTGTTCGTGTGCGTGACTGTACTCTGTGTACTGCTTTCTTTGCTCACTGTATTTTCTTTGTGCATACTGTGAACATCCAAATGCATGATATTATTATTATGTACCCGATTTTGCATCAATGAATAAATATCCCGGGACATTCTTTCCAAACTAAGCTGAGCTTGTACTATGGAAACCTGATAGCTGATATACTACATATCCTACTTTTTTTCCTAAATACTTATATAGATTTTTACACCCAGACAGAGAACACGTGTTCATGCACACAAAATGTTTGTCCTGGGTGGGAATCGAACCCGCGACCTTCGGCTTGGCAGTCAGAGTCGCTAACCACCAAGCCAACTGGCCGGTCAAAGAAGCAAAAGTATGACGTTCATTACATATTTAATAAAGTTTCTGATTCTCCACAAGCTTAATGCAGCAAAAAAATGCCTATGCACAGCATATATTAACTAAAAAACCTTAGACGGAAGCCTGGTATTAATCTAGCCAGACAACTGACATAATCCTTGTAAAATAAGGTGTGTCAAATTATTAATAAACCCTTACCTAATTTTAGAAGTCGTCAGTTCTTTTACAGAGGCTGTTTTCTCGGAGTACTTATTCAGGATTGGATATATGGGGGTAGTGGTCTTGATTGGAGGCCTGTCGGGTTTCTTCTCCTCCGGTTCGGCGGGTACTGTAATGTAAAAATTCATACATACATATTGAGCAAGGAGATCAATCTGAAAGGTTTAAATTAAAACGGTACTTTATTCTTTGGCGTTTCAATTCGAATATAGTCACATAAGATGACAGTATGGTACTTTCATAATAAGCCGTGGGTAGATATCGACTGACGAATTATGTATAATGATGTCTAAATAGCACAACATATTTGTCTTAATACTTATGTCTTAATACTTATTAGCTAATAACCGAGTGCTTAAATATTATGAAGGGAAAGGTACACGAAATTAAAAGAATTATTTTTGGGAATCAAATTCATACTGTTAAAAATTATTCATTAAATTCAGATAATACAAAAAAATACACAATTCTCTGAAATATATATTTTTTCAATATTTTTTATTAGAAAGTTATAAACTTACTTTCAATACCCATGTTGCAATGTCACAAAATCAAGGAAATCCACATAAATACTGGCACTATATTAGAATATTACACCAACGCTTGGCGACTGTGAGGCAACTAGTTATAAAAAGCCTGCCGAGACACGGCGTGGTGAAGTAAGTTACGCAAAATCACGACTTCGCTCGCAACCTTCATGAGAAATGTCAATAGCGGAACATCGAACATTATGCTGTGGGCGGAGTGTTTACTAACATACTTAGTTTATGTACGTCTATACACGTACTTTAGTGGCATACACGCGGTCTCGCGCACTAAAATAAATAGCCAATGTTATTGTTTAGCCGGAAAATAAAGAAGTTATGTCGACTCCACGATGAATAGCTTTCAACTACAACGTTTAATGATCAAGGTCTTGTGCACACAATCTTACTTCGGACTTGTTATTAGATAATATTCGGTATTCGTATATAGCCTATTAGATAGTAACTGTTATATAGGCAATAAGGTTGAGGTGACTGTAATTAAAATAAGCTCACTATGTCAAAACAATATTTTATATAGTTTTGTATAAAATAGTAGTTTGTGACTGCATAATTGTTGAAAATCAATTGATTAACTCTTTGTTAGATTACTAAAATATATAATAATAAAGGATATAAAATATTGAAAGAAACCTGCTTCATATATATATTTTTTCACTTCAGTAGCTCAAACAAGTAGGTTTTGCTGCCTGAAATCAAAACCGCATTTTGCTCACTGAGTGAGACAAAGTAACTTTTAAATTTTTGTTTTCATCAATCATACAATTCGAAACATTCACTCTATCTCTTTCTCGCCATTAGAAAGAGAGAGAGACAAAGACCAGCCCTTTCGAATTTCCGATTTTGCATTCGACCTCAAAGACAAACACGTTCGGAAATGCGTACTAACTAAAGACATTTTGCAAAAAGATAATTATGTCTTTTAATGTAATTTATTGAATTTTCAACTTATTGTTGTATTTAAGCGAAAATAAGTATTTACTGCAAATAAAACTGATATTTAACCTGTAAATATTTATTTCTAGTTTCAATAATGTACGTAATATATTTTGAATAATAAAATATCATGGGTGCTATTTCCGAACACGCCAAAGAGCGGGAATAAAATTTCGTGGCTGGCGTAAGAGTTGAATAAGTTAACAAATATTAAAATAATCGTAAAATATGAGTGAAACTAGCGACGAGAACAGTATTTTAACACCGGAAGAGTTAAAACAGTTGAGTATTACAGTAAGTTCCTGTTTATTTTTTTATCTCCTAAAGTGTTCTCGCTGCTGGAGTGAAAAATTATGTGTGTTACACGAGAGCAAAGTTTTTTTGCATCTTGTGCCTTTAAATCCCTCGCCACACTCAGGATTCAACTTTGGAATCACTCGCTACGCTCGTGATTCAATCTTTAAATCCTTCGGTTGCTCAGGATTCAAAATCAGCACTCGCAGCAAAAAACGACTTTGCTCTCTTGTTGCACAAATAACTATTTTCGTTTCGTGAGACCAGTGAAGACGACTATGTAAGTGAATAAAATCGATGGGGGTCTTATGCGCTCTAAAACGGCATGACCGATTTTGACGAGATTTTCACTGGCAAATAAATAATGTTATAAGGAGTAGCTTAGGCTTCTTTTTATCTCGGGAAACTGTAATTTCACTCGGGAACGCGGGCAAAACCGCGGGAACAGTTGTGATGAAACCTTTATAGTTAAAAAGTTTAGTGGTAGTGACTGAAACTTGAAGAGATTTATGTCTCCGAGTGTACAACAGTTACGAGTTTCGACGTTATATGAACAATGGCAAATATAATAAGACCTTGCCATTTGCATATGACTCATACCTAATGGAGAGCAATCCCAAAACTGTGAAACATGTCTCAAGCCATTCAATATATTAGCGACAATACATATTCAACCGAAAGTCTAAATTACAAATGGTAACAAAATATAAAATAAGAAACCAATTTCCATTACAATCGAAAGAAATTAATTATTATATATTATACGATAAACTTTCAAATGTTTACTATGTTGAACAATGTTATCGTTTATTGGAGATTATGAAACGATAATTTCAGTTGTGAATAATACATTTATTCAACCACCTGTGACTTTAAAGTAATCATTACGCATAGTATTTAAAAAAGAACATCATAGCTTAATTACTTTAACAATTAGCTGAAGACGCACCATATTACTTTATCTTTATAGTAATAGAATTTATAAGTATAACATCAATCAAATGATTGAACTATTATTTAATAACATAACACACAAACTTTACCTGTTCATAAAACTTATGAGACTAGAAATCATAACAATACTGCGTATATGAACTAACCTGTTGCTGAAGGAAGCAATTTGACGAAGTTATCAGGGAACAATCCAACCCGGCCGTGAACTTCACCGCGCCACCACCCGCGGTCCGGCGCCTCCTTAGACACTATAGTGACTATTTCACCCTCGGCTAAAGTCAGCTCGTCTTCGTTCACCGCCGTATACGGGAACAGCACCCGACATTGCTCCTTCACTGTTACGACATAAGGATCACTATTAGACGTAGTGTTGGACGCTGACGTAAGAATTTTATTTAGATACGTGTTTATGTCATCATAATGTAGGTACAATATATATGGCAAATATTTTATTGTATAGGATGAGATGTATGAGAATATCGTGATAATTGATAGGATCATTAATTGTTAAAACAAATAAATCGTATAAATTGTAGCTACATCGACTCTTTATTTACAAGCTAAGGTAGTTTAAAGTTCGCAAGTCCAAAATTGGATTTAATAATGAGGTGATAATTTCTTGATCATTCTGTGATAATTAAATGAAATGAAGAAGCATGTGGATACCAAATAAAACCTGCTCCATAAATCCCAACAAAATCATGTTCACTTTGTAAGCGGATACAATGTCGTACGTCTGATTAATGGGAGTCCCCTTAACAATTTGTACCAGTTTATTCAATGAATGTGTGACTCGACAGTACCTTCAATCAAACAATGACCAGCTTGAATATCGCTCATCCATCATTCATAATAATTCCAACTCCCGTTACCAGTTGAACAAAGGACATAGACCCCCAATAAATCGCCACAACATACAAATCTTCTGACCTATATGTGACTTTCTGTTTGTTTTCTTACGAACGGCACAAGTACGTTAAAACCACAGCAATTTACAGTTCATTGGTTATCTATTGTAGCTTACGTAGCTACGAATCATGGTCCACTTATATAATCTAGAATTTTCCAGGGCGCAACATGGATTTCAGATATAAGAACATAATAAAAAATCAGAATGATGGGTTATTCTACACATAAGGAGTGATTTGGATATATAAAAAAAACATTTCCTAACAAGTCCATTAGCAACAAATCAGTTACACAACATGTTCTTTTGTAAAACAGAAACATTTCATAAGGTCATTTGCAACAATTGACTCATAGAATAATGCTTCTTCAAGGAAATAAATCTACCTTTATAAGTATATCATTTAGTTACTATTTACTGACTCCAGGATTCATTCTCCTCAAAATCAATTGAAATCAAAAGAGTATATTACTTATCTAACTTCAATAGATGATTAGTTTAATTATATTTATTTAATTACTATTTACTGGCTTCAGGTTTTTACTCAAAACCAAATGAAATCGAAAAGTATATCATTAATCTTCAACTCATCACGAGTTTAATGCAATTCAGTTCACTTCAATGACGATAGTCTATTATTATGAGAGGTACTATATCTGGTATACCATAAATCCGTACCAGGCGTGAATAGGTTGATAACTCGAAATAACTATATTTTTAGGTTTACGTTTTGATCCATATATAAATTTTTTTAATTAATTAATTACTTTTAACTTGAATGTGATCAATAAACAAAAAAATAAGCAATCCTAATGCCTATTATGATGTAAAAAAAATTATATGCTAGTCGACTTACTTTAGTACCTCGTTTCTTTTTGTTAACTTTTTTATGTGATATTTTTCCCCTTGTCACAAACAAATTTGTTTCTTTCTTTCTTTCTTTACTTATCAACCTGGTACGGACATATTTGTCAATAATCACCTGGTTTAGGCGGCAGTGCGGGTGCGGGCTCGTACGGCGGCGCGGGCTGCGGCGGGTCCAGCATCACCACGAAGTTTGAAGGGAACACACCCACGCGCCCCTGCCGCCGCCCCTGCCACCACCCCTCTTCTACCTGCCAAAGTCGATCCAAGCACTCACTCACTGACTTCATCACACTGCACAATACACACCAAAACACGGTACGCCACGTATCACATACATACACAACTTAGCACAACTCAACACTAACTACTCACCGATAGATCAAGTATTTTTTTGAGCTCTCTAGATTTTGGATTAGCATTTTTAATTTTATTCGTCATTCGAGCATACCTAATAATATAATTAGAAAACGACCGTCTACCGTTTTCACTTCATGATATGTAACTAAATCATAGAAAGTTAGCAACGAACACCTACATCATGTTAATTGGACCTGTGATATAGATTTTTCTTTAATAGTCTTGCGGTTTTGCTTATCTATATAGAATGAGTGCAGTAGGTAGGTACCTCTCCGAGGACTTCTATCACGTCACCAACGCAGAGCGGCAGCTCGTCAGGGTTGGCTGGCTGGTAGCTGAACACGGCACGGCATCGACCCTGCACACCGCCAGACCTAAAAATAATAATCGTGACTGTTGTGATGCGATCTACCGAAAATAAAACCTCATTATTGAACCGCTTTGTTTAGTTTCGTCAAATGAAACCTGCTATTAGAAAACGCATTCTTAAAATGTGGAGCACCGTCCGGGGGCGGCTTAAAACATTTCACGCGTAAACTAGATATGAGAAAAGTATTTTTTGTTTAATTTAAAGATTTTGTTCATTAAAAAAACAAGACTAGTTTACGAACCGGTAATAAATCATAACCTGATCGCATAATGTTACTTGACAAACACATTAATTATCTAGACAATGGTAATGGTCGGGACACATAAATCAGGTAACTAGTTGTAAGCCTAATTACAATGTTAATAATTCATTACACATTTACCTCGCTACATTAATTTACAAGATCTCAATTTTTATAAAAAAGAATACCGAACTCATGGAAGCAAGTCCTTTCATATTATCTACACACCTCATAAATTTCGTTCTTGTATTACCAATATTGAGAACGTATCCAAAAAATCTGAGACAGGTTGAAAATATATCAGTAAGGGCCGACCAACAAACACTAACTGCAGCGGACAGGGCGCCTTATCGCCGTATCTACTTTGATAAGATAGCGCGTACAATCATTATTCTGTTAATCGGAAAAATATTTAAACAACCGTATCAAACCATTTTACAATGAACCAGTTAACAGCTGTTGAACGACTTTCGCTGAGACCAATGATTAAGACAACCGGATCTCATCACGGCGTAAATTTTTTATTAACTTTGTATAATTGAAATGGACACTACGATGTTACGTATCATTTGTAAACTATACCATACACATACTTGTATGTATGTCTAATACACTTACATAGTCTACTCTCGGTTGTATGTAATATCATAGTTCGCTTCGTTAATGACATCATTGATTGTATGATTGTGTTGGCATAAGCGAGTGTATGACTAACACAAGTTGATAAGTACCTCAGCAGAAAAAGTTACTTTGTATTTGTCTACAAAGCGCTTTCTGACAGGCAGAATAACTTAAACACAAAAATGTAATGTGATTTATAATTTACGCATACTTTTACCTTCAGATAAACTTTATTCTGCATTTATGTAGAACTAGCTTCCCGCCCGCAGTTTCACACGCTTTCCTGAGCGATTTAATATATACAAAAGCATATTCAGTACAACACAAGATAGAAATATCCCGCCCCGGCATCGCCTAAGTGGGATAATGTAAACATATTATGCAATAACCTTCCGGTTATTTAATTTAGTTAACCAAAATTGATTGGATATTTAAAAAGATATAAACGGACAAATAGACCGACAGAAATAGGGATTTTTTCTCATACTAATTACATATGTATTTTGTTTACGTAGACACAAAATATGAAGATATGACAATAATAGTTCAAGTACATGAATTTTAATATAAAATACTACGAATGAATTTTTTTTTAATCATAATTAAATTTACACTATATTCTGGTTAATATTGTTAGGAATCCGCATAAAATCTGTTTTTCAAAATGAAAGACTAATAACATGCTGCAGATAAAGATAGAAAAAGTAAAGCTAATATGTTTCGGAAATGTCGCAACTCTCACATTATCTTGAAACAAATAACAGTCAATTTAAAATTTTGCTGAAAAGTAGTGATGCTGATCATCATCAATCATCCATTTTTATTCATAACCCCTTGACTAAAAGGAGGGATGTATAAGTACAAGTTTTGCGCCTGTATTTTTGTGTGTGTTCTGTAGCTGAATTAAAATCGGACCATCCGTTTGAGTGTTACGATGGGGTCATTGGCGTGTGCAGAACTGCAGACCCATGTCTATACAGTTTTTTTTTTCAATTTATTTTGTGTTTTTGGCACTTGTTTTGCCTTTCCTCTTAAGCTGTTGTTCGATCTGGTACGTAGTAATACTAGTAGTACTTATAATGTATCTTAAGAGCAACATTTAATGATTTTTTATATTCCTAAAAATATTGAATATGATATTCTGTTTATTCTTCTTCTATGCGTGCCTATTATTCCAATAATCTAATTGCGATGAAACATTAAGGAGATTGTGTGCCCGAGAATGGGCATAACGGAAAGAGAGTTACTCTCTGCACAGTGCACCTCTAATTTTCTTATTTTAGTTGTAAGTAATTATTGACATTTTCTATTTTGTAGTCTTGTTATTTTTTTTTTTGTTTTAGAATGTTACCTTTATTAAGTATTTTGCAATTGTTAAATATAAAAATATGTAAAGTTGATATTATAAAATAGCCAAAAAGTCAGAATAGATAAAAAAGAATTTAAAAAAATAAAAAAGAATGTAACCTTGCTGAGTTCCTTGCCGGTTCTTCTCAGTTGAAGGCTGACTTCCGAACCGGTAGTAGCTTCAGTAACTTTAAATTTGACCTTCATAAATGCCTTCTAAGGGCCTAAACTGAATAAATGGTTTTGAATTTTGAATTTTTTTTTGAAGAGTGAAGTTAAAAAAAAGACTCATTGCAACGCATGCCGGAAACAGCTAGATTCCTATAAAATTCAAGATTACAATTTATCAGTCTGAATGAAATCAGACTTTAAGGCTCACTAAGATAATTATAGCAAATAAAAAATATATTTGGAATGTGCAAAAAAGCGCTATCAAAGCCTCATTTTTAGATCTTAACTAATATAAATGTAAATATTCTATTCACCCCATTTCAAATAACAGTAAAGTAGTTGTTTTTTTTTCTTATTTACGTTATCTATGTATAACTATCAAATTAAAAGCCATCCGATTATAGTTGCTAAGAAAAACAACTGTGACATACGGACTGACAGACACTTAAGTATTACGGTGGGGTTCCTTAGTTTTATCATTTTCATTTTACAGAACGCTAAAAAGGGTACTCGTAACAATCAAGATATAATAATGTAACCGCGAAGTATGATCTATTAAAACAAATAGTTCAACGCAAAACTAAAAATAAACAACAGAAAATCGGAAACCAGTCCTATAAAATTACCAAACGTAGTATGTGTGTCAGTGAACTAGAAACATCAGACACACATGGTAATTTTATATCGGTATACAAACCAGTTCCTAAGGAGTACTCGCCTAGAGCAGGATGTTGAATATTGTTAGCAGTCTAACAGTAAATAACATGCCTGGAATCTAGATGCAAACATATTTATACAATATCTAACCTGCGCTCCCGAAGTCCTAATTTATACCGGGATTATCGCATAGCCTTCACTATAAGTAGCTTAGTAAAAGTGGAAGAATTATGAAAATCAGTCCAGTATTTTTAAACAAAAACACAAATCTTTTCTCTTTATAATATTTGTGTAGAAATGTAGATATATTGTTGGACTGTCAAACGTATAATTTGATTACAAAAAAATATTAATATATAGCTAACGTAACTTCCTCTTTACAACAGATTATCATAGAAGACTGACAACTTTCAATTTAAAGGTTAGGGTACTATGACCTGCTGCTGGAGCCAGGTTGTTTGTATATCTTTGAGACTCTTTGACGGCTTAAGGTAGACGTGACGTTTTAGGGCGACCACTTGGGTCACGGTTCTTAACACCTGACCGTGACATTGGTCTGATGCTATAGCCAGGATCCATGTCGAATCCATTTCAGGATCCTACTAGTTTGAAATCAGCTTGTTTGTAATTGAACTCTAAAAAATTACAGGCTCATGAGACTTAACAACTTCACGTCTCAGGGTCAACAACGCATTGGCGATGCCTCTAGTGTTGCAAATGCCCATAGGCAGCGGTGACCACTTGCCATCAGGTGGACCGAATGCCGAAAATAAAATAAAATTAGCAATTAAAGCAATAATTTTCAAATAAAAGCTATGGTTCGATACTATTTCGGTTGTAGTTAAGCTCGGAAATGGTAATAATAATAAAAATGGTACTACTGCTCCAATAGGCTTTCAACGCGAATTGACTTGCCTACATCAAATACCCCGTCGACGGTCTCCCCTCACTTGTCCGCCAGATCTGCAAGTGCACGCGCACTGCACCAGCGCTCTCACTACGCGTTCGTACCAAAAGAAACTCTATAAGCACTTGATCTCGGTGTCTCGTAACCAAAAAAGAGCGGCAAAGTGAGAGTCGAACTCGCATATAAAAACGCCGATAAAACACGGTTGTTGTATAAAATTTGAGATATTCATTTATTTTTATTATTTGTTGTTTCAGTGGCCATAGTAGTAAAAGTATATACCTATTACGGTTCATAAGACACCACTTTCAGTTTTCAGGATTATCCTGACGATCAGTCCCAGCAGATAAATTGATCATCTTTTTTAAATATACATTACATTTAATGAGGGTCCTTAATTTAATATCCCAAGGCGAGACGTTTTGATCTGAAGTTCTGCCTATATAAAACATCAGCTAATCCAATACCAAAATATTTGCCAACTCCTGATCAAAATGTTTCCAAAATTTACAACCTACCTACCAATTCATTTCCAATGTATTCGTACTTTGAACTACATAAGTAGGTACTATAAAAATAATAAAACAAAAGCCGATATTATATTCGTAGATGTAAAAATATCCTTAAATAAATTAACGTACTACAAGAACATTTATATCAGAATCTCATTTGTAGTATTTCGCTAACAGTCAAAATTAATATTCAATCTTTACAATCCCATCAAATTAGCTTGGTTAATGGATGAATTTTGGACGGAGATTTTATCGGATTCGAAGGACTAATTTTGTACAGTATGGGAACTGTACAAAATAAAATATGCTAAGTTGAATTAATAAATCAAGTTTAATATAGCTGGATGATTAACACCGAAGAGCACTTACGGCGGAGCCCGTACGCGAACTGACTTAATTTACCGCATATCACGTAAAATGCTGATGGTGCCGGCTGCACCGTACATTATGTCGATTTCACAAAATTCATCAATCCAACGATTTTGGATTAAATATTAAGTACACACGTATTTATAGATACCATTACTGACAAATAATATATTTGTCTTATATGACTCACATGCTCCTTTTGTCACATAAATGCATATATAATAATATCGTCAGGTAACACATACACAGCGTGACAAGAATGATAAATTAATAATAGAATATCAATTACCTGGCATTGCTTTGTTCTGTGAGTAAGGAAACAAAATTGTCTGGGAACATGCCGCGCCGCCCTCTTAGTTCCCCTCGCCACCAACCCCCTGAGAGTCTCTCGACTTCTCGTAGCACTTCGCCCGGTCTTACCGTCAGCTCATCAGGCTCTGACGCGTCGTAAGCATAGTTAACTACGCAAGACACTGCAATGAAATATTTAGCTGAATTTGACTTATACATACAAACACCTATAATTAAATTAAATTAAAAAGTGTATTTGCATCTTATACCTCAAAGAGGTATGTCAAAATTTTGTGAGTTGTAGCACTGAGATCCACATTTCACTAAAGATATTTTAAGTCCGAATGGCACATATGATGAGCTTGTCACAATCTCTAAGGCACACTACTAATCCCCAGTTACGAATAGGTTAGATTAGATTAGACCTTGCCCAACCTGAGACCACCCTATCCCAGGACCTTTGGTCTCTAAGCCCAGATTTCTTCTGGTCTACCTACCATGACAAATAAAAGATGTATCTATATATTCTTCTGGTAAAATCTGGGAGGGACCTAAAAAATTACAGGACCAAAAACTCTGACATCAATGAATTTACACTAATATAATAATAGAGCTGGGCAACAATAAATGTTTAATAAACAGATACACCTGGCAGATCACCATCAGATGGCACATCACCATTGTAAGTAGTTCGGAAACTAATGTCTAATAAATTAAATACTAATGATTTTTTTTAGTTAAGTTGATTTTTAAAGTTTAGCATTTAAATAAATAAAAACATTTTCTGTAGCAAGGAAATGTATGTAGTTTGTATAAAACTATTTGTGTAAAGCATTTGAATAAAGCAACAAACTCTTGGAAAATCTTCTTTCTCATATTTCTACCTTCTGTTTTAGTTGTGTGTTCATTGTGAGAGAGACACGGAAATAGGTATGGATTTAACAGTAGTTATTTGTTTACCTGTCAGTTTAGCTTTATCTACCTAATTTTGTAATATGAAACTTTTTGTTCCATATAGCATGGAATAAGGTCTCAGAAGACATTGTAATAGCCCAAAATGTTAAACTATTCAAAAACCAACTTGGCAAACATCTCAAAGAGAAAAATAGTCAAGAACAATAGGATATAGCCATATATCAATTGAATCTATACCCTGCCTGATAAATAATCACAATAATACTAAGGACTTTCCCGCTGGTCACCCTCTCTGTCCACTCCATTTTCTCTCTCACTCCAACACAACATTTCAAAAAGCTCCAGCCTTCCCCATGCCTTTGCGTCATTATCCATATCTCGCACCCAGTGCTGAGCGTAGCATTTGTTTAAATATTTATTATTACCTGTTTAGTTATTTGCATCACCGTATAATATATTATCTTCATAAGGTTTTTGATTTGATTTTCAGTAAGCAAGTCTGAGTATAAATATCTAATTTCAATATTCTATACACATCTCTTTCTAAAAAGTTTAAAATTACATAGAAAGTCTTAAAATAAAATTAGCTTTTGCTTTAATGGTGTGTACCAGTGTGTATTACAAATATGTAAAAATGAATGGTTATGTTGAAACTAATATAAGACACAAACAAACTTTTTTCAAGTGTTTTTAGTAACAACAATAAAAGAAATATTAATTTAATATCCCAAACATCTGCATCATCAGAAGAAAACCTTAACACCTTAGCCGGTATAATTTTATGCCTACAAATTAGTGTAACTTGATGACATACTTTTTCATGAGTCTTGACAAATGTGCTATATTTTTAATGAAAAGGCGCGTCTCGCATTCTGTTTATTAGCATTTAACATGCTCATGACATCACAATGACAAGAAAATGAGTCATACACTTGGACAGGAATGCTCAAACATACAACCAACCTTTGTATTTAATATATAAATAAACACAGTTATGATAAAATTGCCTCAACAAAAATTTACGACGTTATCGAATCATCGAAAACAAGATAAGCTTTTTTGAAGATTCTGTTTAACATTATACGGTAAATTATCATTTGAGAAACGCAATAAAACGTTTGAATAATAATGCATAAAGCGAGAAATAAGTAAGCAACAACTTATGTATACTGAATCTAAGCCGCAAGTCTCACAAGATACAGTTATTCATACAAAAACAAGACCTACATTGTACCTTCCCAAGTGACAAGGTACTCACCCTTCTGATTTGCATTTGTCTCCATTTCCGTCATTAAACAAACATCACATCATCACGAGCAGTTTATAAAATTTACTAACACCATGCACATCGAACGAACACAGCGAATGATATCACAATTTTTTACTACAAAATATAGGGCACAGCAAGCAAGCGTGGAAATTATTTTTTTGCTTATAATTTTAATAACTAAATGTCAAGCAGGATTGCCATACACCGATAGTTTTCTCTCATACCAGGGTTGCCTTATATTTCATTCTGAGATTTAATAAAAAAGAGTTATCGATATTGAAAAACTCGTTATGTCCGGGTAATCGTGTAAAAGTGGTTGATTTTCTCGAGAAATTAACTAAGTCAAACGCATTATTGATAAAATTATGTAATTCATATTTTTCACGTTAGTTGGAGTGCAATGGGCCTCAAGAATGTGCATTGAGTTGTCAAAGTAACTATGAATGAAGTTATGAATATAA
Organism: Habrosyne pyritoides; assembly: GCA_907165245.1. Taxonomy (NCBI): domain Eukaryota; kingdom Metazoa; phylum Arthropoda; class Insecta; order Lepidoptera; family Drepanidae; genus Habrosyne; species Habrosyne pyritoides. The sequence continues at coordinate 9,209,267 of OU015593.1, read as the reverse complement.
CTGTTAACTTATCATTCTGTTTTATCTATAGTAACCAGCGAACTGTATTCTTATTGGACAGTGGTCTAGAGAGCAATTTGATATCACTTATTTTATTCTCATTCTTAGCTGGTAACTATGACGAAACTACAGATAAAACTATAACATTATCCAAGACAAATATTGGGAAAAGGATTCTGCATACTCATGCGTATATATTTATTGCAACAGATGGAATCAAATAATAATTTACTAGCCTATGCAGAGATAGAATGTGCTTGCCTTTTTCATATAAGTGGATGATGTTTATTAATGATGGAGAGTACCTGGCAGAATTGTATGCAGTTCTTCAGTCGACACATTAAAATTTCAATACCATTGAGAAAGCTCACAATCATCTTTATTGCTTTTGTGATAAGGTTCATGTATTGATCTGAAGAGGGTTAGCGAAATAATAAACCAACCGACCTCTGCCATAATTGTTATTGTATTCATGTTCCATACAAGAGCACAGTATGAGAATCACAGTTTAAATTTTTATCCTAATTCGAAAGCCAAGAAAAAGCGCATACCGCCATTTTTACATAAGATTGATGTTCAGTTCTTTACCGGTCTTTCTTCCGTCCGCGAATTGCTACAGATTTAATGGTTAATGATGTTGCTGATGAACTTTATCGTTAAGCATTAGTTAGGGTTATTTTTCAAACACTCTTATGCCCGCCTTCCACTGTGACATTGTAATGAGCAGGAAATTACCGAGCCGAACGGTGCAGAATAGTCTTACCTTCCACTAAGAAATAAGTAGTTTTACGGAAAACTGTTTTTTGACAAAAAATTTGCTACCGCTCAACTCTGCGAGCACTTTAGTCCGCTTCGTTCGCTCTTTTGTAGTGGAAGCAGTTGTATGAAATTTACTATTGCGGGCTCAAGGGAGCCCGTACGGAGCCTGCTCCGATCGCAGTGGAAGGCGGGCACCAGCGTCGCAGACTCGATCGGTCGGTCGGGCACGAACATTACGATTAGACCCCCTGTTCTAACTGGTGGGTACCATATTACAATAATAATTCGGGAATTTGAATTTGGTGTATGAACAGTCTACGGCATTTCAAGGACTTAAAATTTTCTCATTTGACCTAAAGTTCAATTAGAGGAGTTTGACTGAGAGAAAACATGCCGAGTCGCGCCTATGAGTAAGATATTTTCCTTCAAGTCTACAGAACAACAATAAACATGACGGGTATCTAGTTAGATCTCCCTTTTTTTAGTACTACGTATGTTGCAAGTTTTTTTTGTTAAAGCTTGGCTTTCTTTCACATTTATGTTTTTGGTGGGATATCATTATTTTGTGTCATTTGTGTCAATCACCGATACGGCTATCAAAAACACACACGTTCTCGGATAATTGAGTAAATTCGTTAATAATTAACAATACAAAGTTATTTAATTAATTCCTTCATTACATAATTAAATTAAATAAATATTCATTGACATCCATTATCCTAACACCAAATTTTGTCCCCCGAGTCACCTGGAAGAAGTTAAAATTTTGTCAGTTGACTGATAAAAAAAGATGATTTTCAAACAACTTTGTCTCGTGAATTATATGAGTTTATTTGATAGGTTAAATTACCTAAGTCGACTGATGGGGTATTGATTGCTACACTCTTACCTTAAATAAATAACAATTTACTGAACAACAAATAATTATTTTATTTAAGCTATATTAAATAATTTGTTTATGAGTATCTACATCATGTACTAATCTTTTTTCAGTGACCCAACAGAATCTGCTGGTATGCCAAGCTCTTCATCAGTCCATGTGCTTGGGTCTACATATGGCCATTCACCCTGCAAATATAATTATTATTTGGTTTTAAAATGACAAACTGTAATTCTAAAGGAAAAAAAATTGTGATGTTGAAGTTGGCAGATATAAGACAATTTGAAATGTTTATTTTCATTTTCTTGACAGATAAAATGATGATCTTGTCTTATTTGTCAGTAAAAAAAATTCTTTGTAACTTAACATTATTAACTTTCAAATATTTTTAAGATATGACGTTGCATTCTTGCTATTGAATAGTGAATTTTCTTTTCTCTATCTATATGATAGTATTAACGGGTTAAAAATTGACTAAGTGGCTAAGCAACTTTTTAGTCAACAGATAGCTGAGATACTGTTAGCATATATTTTTATTTAGCCATAAGCTAAAATATGATAAAATTAATAATATTTTTACCATCACCACTGTGATGTTTGAACCTAGCTCCAATGTTGCCAAACATTCTAGTGTAGGGTGTTCTGATATTTTTTACTTACATAAATATGCTCAGGTTCAGTAGCAATGTGGTATAAAATCCACCACCAAGCGAGTCCTCCTAGTCCTTCGGCCAAATAAAGGGCTTTCTTTGATGGCATTGGAGGAGGTACACGATAGGTCCATGCTCTGAAATTAATTAACAAAATTTAATCTATGAATATTTCTGAATATTATTGTTGAGTCATAATAGAAGGGGGAGGCCTTAAATAACTAACCAAAAGGAAAGGATATATGTAACAGTATCAAAAAATTATGTATGATGTATAAATATGGTATCTTCATCTTATAATGACATAATATATTAAGATGTGTTTATTGTTTATTTGACTTATGTATTCATCGTCATAGACATAGCATCAAATTGATGACCATGATTCCCGTCCCTATCCACCTGTTATACTACTTTCCTTACATTCCTTTTGTCAGGGCACACATGCAACATTTTTAGCTAATCTTAGTAAGATGTTTTTAGAACTCTATATTTATTAATATCTATTATACTATTATTATACCTAAATTAATTTGACATTCCTGTTTCTTCTGCCTTGAACAATATGATTGGCTTGATAATAATTAGTTTATTTGACGATTCGGACAAATCGAGTTTAAAATGATCTGGATTAACTCTTTCAAATAACCTCTTTAAATAAATTGAACAGACATGGTCAAACTAGAAAGCTTAGTCCATCGCCCCCGTTATTATTATAACTTTGTAAATATATTTTTTTTTAAGAAAAATCCCTAGAAGTCTTTGGATAGGTTGTAAATATTTGGTGACATAACTCCTGCTTAGTGCTTACCCATGACCAGAGTTTCTTTGGGACTGTTTAACATTATCAGCTACATTTTTAAGTGTCCTTTGCAGTATTGCCCTTGAAATGAGAGCTCTTGCCAACATTTTAGCGTTATGAAGACGATTTTGCTATTTTAGCCAAAGAAAGACATTGAACGAAATTTGATAAAATAGAAAATTAAAGAAGATGTCAATGTCTGACTGTCAATGTCATAAAAAAGTTACATCTGTGTTGCCGACTGTGTATTCTACTCTATTCTTAGTAAATCAAATAAAAAACCTCACCATTTTTTTTATATATCCAGGGCCATATTTTGTGTTTTTAAATTTCTCAGTAAACATCCATTACAATGAATATATTTTGTAAGTTGGTAAGATGGTTAATTATTTGTATGTACAAAGCAGAAGTTACAAAGAATACAATAAAATATGAACCTTTACAATACACATATATGTTGTTATTAATTACAACCCTTATTAATGTCCCTCTTAAGGCTTGGCCCCCCCTAGTTTCTCTCAAAACATATGGAGTGTAGAAGTAAAGGAGGACCATCTTGTATGGGGGATTAGTCGAAAAAGGGTCCCCTTGTAAACAGGAAATTAGGTTTCGAATTCTAGCCCAAATACCGCTGGTGTAGCAAGTGGAAATGCTGGGTTGGTTTCCGGTAATTCTATAAAACTATTTTCTATTTCCTATTTACAATAAGTTGGGGTACTTAAAATCACTGTATAATTTCATTCCATACTCATGTTTATTTATATATTATAATAATTATAAAAAACGGGTGTGTGTACTTATGTACGCACGTAAGAAGAAGAAGTTATACCCGAAATTATAGGTGAGAAAAACTGCATTAAACACATTTTTTACTATTCAGTCGTGAAATTGTAGTGTCAAAACTCTTTGCACCTGTCTGTAGCAAAGAATATTTTTATTTGACGTTGTTAGGTTAGGTTAGGTTTGCAGCGTCAAATCGAGCTGCGTCGGTCTCAACTCCGTGAGGTCGTGGTGGTGGAATGGCGGGACAGGCTTTCGCGCCCTACCGCCGGCCTCGACATAGTCGGGGCGGTCCGGCCGGTGCTCGAGCGCTGGCTCGGGAGGAGGCACGGCTCCCTGTCGTTTCGGGCGACGCAGGTGCTCTCGGGGCACGGTTGCTTCGGGAAGTACCTGTGCCGCATAAACAGGGAGCCGGACGCCCGGTGCCACCACTGCGTCCATTGCTGGGAGGACACGGCGCGGCACACACTGGCAGAGTGTGCCGCTTGGGAGGAGCCGCGTCGTGCCCTCATCGCCGGAGTAGGCCCGGACCTCTCGCTGCCGGCCGTGGTCGAGTCGATGGTCGACAGCGAGGAGGCCTGGGACGCAGTGGTAACCTTCTGCGAAACTGTTATCTCGCAGAAGGAGGCTGCGGAAAGGGAGAGGGAGATTTTGACCCTCAACCCGGCCCGCAGCCGACGCGCCGGGCGTCGGCGGAGGGCTGATAACGCCCTCCTCCAGCCCCCCTAAATGGGTCCAGGGGCGTCAGACACGGGGATCCGTCTGTCGCCCCACAACAACATCAGGACCCGAGGTGGCGGCGCGCGTGTTCCACGCGCGCCCCTCAGAGAAGTCGGGGGGGGAGGAGTTAACACCTCACTCCCCCCCCTCGACCAGATGGGGCCCACGATGGCGGGCCAGCACCAGCCGGGGGTTGCGGAAGCTGAATTCGTGCCCGCGACCCCCGGCGCTTAGGTGTGTGAAGGAACACCGGAGGGGTTTTAGTGGGTATACCCTCGGGCCCCTTCTCATTTTTGATATGGGAAGGGGAGTTTGCGAGTGGGAGTCCCACATAACCACCGCGTCTCTCCCCGGGCGCGTAATGCATTTCCCCTCCGAAAAAAAAAAAAAAAAAAAGGTTAGGTTAGGTTATTATTATTATTGACAATAACGTCATTACTCACTTATTGTCACTGACAGTTTCGATTTGTGCGTTATCAAGAAGCGATACAGTTGATTTTCCTATGACATTTCGCACCTTTAGAATTGAAGTGGCTTAATCCAAAATTCTTGTTTTTTGGTAAACACCAAAAATGTAATTGAAGAATTAGCCGTTTTGTATATTTTCAATTGTATTGCTCTAGGTTAAGCGTTTATTTTTCATTTTTTTTGTTATTAACCGTAGGACAGGAATTGTTTTAATGATTGGACACTAAACCTTTAAGTATAACTAATTAGAACATTTGTTAATTAGTCATAAAAGAACATTACACTTATTTTCCGAAATCAATTTAATATTATTGGCTTATTTGACTTAGAGTCATTTTTTTACTTAATGATACATAAACAAATTGTGACTATTTATAAAAGAGGCGATTAATTTCTAATGTTATATTTGAACTTGGTGACAGATTTTACAATACGCTAGTTTAATTATTGTAGACTAGTTAAATTAAAGGAAAGTGCCATACAGACTTTGGTATCAAAATCGTGTATTTTGAAATTTTCCCTCACTAATCATCATTAAACATTAATCTACTGGTACTGCTACCCACATAATATTACCACCTGGTATACAATTAAAGTAAGTTTATAAAAATCAATGGTTTGAAATAATCTCCGAATACTATGTAAACCTTTGATAAAATAATATAAAACAATGAAATAATTCTTATCGATAGAGTAGAAAAATAATGAAGTAAAAGTTATTTAGTTATATTTGAATAACTGGCCAAAAATGTTTATAAAAATGTCTAAGAAAGAATTTACGAAATAAAAAAACTTTTATCAAACTCAACTAATTAACTTAACCAACCATTAACTTTTTTTAAAAATAAACAGCAAAAATAACATACCTTGATTCAACACTAAAATGAGATCATAATAGATGATTAAGTTAATTTATTAAAAATAATTATAAACGCGAGTGATAGAACCAGGCGTAGATACTTGGGATTGCTTTAGTTCTTATAAGATAATTCATTATTTTCTGCAAGCACCATTTTGGACTATAAGCATTCGTTATTGTAATTACACACGCTTTTTTAATTTTATTTCTTTTATTGCCCATATTTACTTTCTTAAAGTCTTTTCCGGCATATGTATTATTATAGTAAAATAAAAATAACTCGTCTTTAACTAATTTTAACACTTTTATCTCGCTATCTGAGTCCCTCCAACCCACTGCATTTTTATCAACATGCTGAATAAAGTTATACCCCGGATATATTATATTCGTTCTGCAACACATTTAAGTCTATAAAAAATTGTAACCTTAACTCTTTTACTCTAAATGGGGTGCCAGTTTTTCTAGCACCTCTTAGTAAAGGCATATATTATATTGTTGACGTATGTCAATAGGACCAGATCTCAGGTTTCTCTTTATTTCTTTTCAATTAAACTATGTGCATTGTCTCCCTCTTTCTGTGTGTGTCCCTTAATTAAATATTTATGCGTTATTGATTGAATGTTGTCAAAATGGGCCACTGTCTTATGCAGTGGCCTAAACTGGTATAAACTGGCAATATATTAATTTTTGTTTTGACCATTATAATTTCTGAATAAAATATTACATTTAAAGTTTTGTCTGCATTTTTTTCACTGATGGCACTTTATGTAATCATAAACGCAGAAACCTATTTCAATAGCCCCTTTATTACCATGTCTTCTTTTCCAAAAGTAGCAATATACTTCTTTATATGCACCTAGTTCACTATCATTTTTCTTTTTATTAGTATTTTTTGATTTAGAAGCTAGTTCAACTATTGTAAAATTATAACAATTAAGTCTTGACCTATAATAAAAAGATGAAACATCTCCTTTACGACAGGTCATTGCAGCTTCGAGATCATAAACAGCACATTTAGTTTCGTTAATAATACACGATCAATTATTTTTTCCACTCAACATAGATATTTTTCTTTAATATGCTTCTCATACTTTTTTTTTCATATATTTATATCTGGTCCATTGGTCTCATCAATATTGTTTGGCGTTAAAAAAGTTTTATATTAATTTCAATTGTAAATATTAAGTAAAAAACCCAGTATGGGCGTGAGATTTGTTTTGATTAATATTAAAGTCCCTACATAGTTCTTTTCTACTCTTGCTGCCATCCATATAATCTCTTGAAGTAGAAGAACTTAGTTATTGTGATTATATGCGCGGTATACTATTAATATGGTCCTTAATATCTTGTACAAGGCTTGGGTCAATCGGGGCTCGGCTTCTAGAACGCCCTCTAAGATCTTCTACAAGGCCATTAGTTTTCAGTTTCACAGCTCTTATCTGTCTCTCTGTAATATCTAGTGTATTGATAAAAAAAGGTTTTATAAACACGAATTCTTTGGCAATCAACTGTAAAATAAAAGGCTGTGTTTGGTTTACGAGGATGGGCAGCATTTTTGTACTGATATTTTGGTTTCACCTCCAACATGCATGCCTTGATAAAAGATCGCTTCAAGTCCAAATTACTTAGCTGCCAATAATAGTCGTATATTTCACTCAGGGGTTATGTTATCAGAACAACGAAGTCTACTAATACAATTACTTTTTTAGATTTTGAAAGTGATTGGTAGGCTTTTCCGGTATTTCGAAGAGATTTAACAATATTTTGTTTCCATTGAGACGGATTGCGCAGGCGCTTCCTAGATTCTTTATTCTAAGGAAACAATTGCATCGTTAAGATCACGTGTATGATATGAACTGAAAGAGCGTCGTAGCGATGAATCGTTGTAAGTCGGATCAGCGTCACTCAGATCGACTTCTGATTGCAAAGAATGCACAGGTGATTGACGGTAGTTTATGTCTTTATTTAACCGTATTTTGCTATTTGAGGGCTCGGCACAAATTATATTCGTGTAATCTATTTGAGTATCTGCCATGATAGAAGGTGAGCTATTCATTTTCATTTTGTCTCAGCTTTGCTTCGCTTATGTAGAAGACTTTGATGACGACGACGTTGTACTGGAACTTGAAGATGATGACGTAGAAGAACTGGATGATGATGTACTACTGGATCGATCTCTCTTTGTGATGTTTGTTCTTTGATAATTGGATCAACGCTATTCTCAACGCTGATTATTTTAGAATCCGTTGTTCAGTTTCCACTTGCGGTAAAATTTCAATTCAATCCAGGACTTCCATCCGTCGCCTGATCCAAGGGTATTTTCTAATAGTTTTCCTTAGCACGCTCTTTGGATCCATTTTAAGCACTAGTATAACCTTCTACACTTGTTGTTCTCATCTCTTTACTCTGTTCATGCATAATATTTTCATTCCGGTTTAATAGATGCAAAATAAGATCGGCACTTCTTTTCATTATTGATCTCAAACTTTAACTGAAATAAAAATAAAAAGACTCAACTCAAAATAAAGCTCACTAAGTCACATATCATTCAGTAAAGAATAAACATATTTACCTATACGTCTCCGTAGTCACTAAATTGGTAGTAAAGTAAAGCAACAATATAAAATAATCGGCTCGATCATTTAAGCAATATTTGTCAAAATGAGTCATTACAAAAATATATATTGAAGAAATAACTTACCTTGCGTTTAGTATTAAAACTGCATATTACAGTTTCCGCCCTTTACGGAGCAACCGCACTAGGTCCAACGTTTAGCACTGTTGACGCAACTTTGAATGAGATCCTTCAATACAGAGGGATGCGCGGTAATCGCGTGATTTTAAAAGGACGGAAATAGCACGTTTGTCCTTTTCTGGACTAAAATAATGTTTATTTATAATAAACTGATAGAATACATGTTTATAAGTAATTCAATGTATAAAAGTAATTTTCTTAAAATTTTGAGTTAAGCCACTTCAATTCTAAAGGTGCGATTTTACATTCAATCAAATATTGACAATATAAAAATACGTTCTTAATGATTTGAAATGTCACACATAAATCAACTTTACTCCTTCACAGCATGGTTCACCTGTATCATCATACAATAATCCAATTTCTATGACATCCCTTTGAATCTCTGTATATGATTCTAAATTCAAACTAGAATTCAAACCTAATATTAAGTAAGAACTTAAAATAATGTTAGACAAAAAACCCTTATTCCTTCTCAATATGGTTCAACTGTATCATCATACAATAATCCAATTAATATGACATTCCTTTAAAGCTCTGTTCAAGATTCTAAATTCAAATCTAACATTGAGTTAAGAACTTTAAAAAATGTCAATCAAAACTGAACCTTACTCTTTCACAATATGGTACAATCAAAATACTAAATATAACATAGTTATCGATTTTCATGCCACTTAGGACTAACTGCACGATGTAGAATTCAGGTGTCGGTATGCGCGCGCATCGTAAAAATTCACTCTCATCATTTTTCTCCATCGCGCCAAAAGAAGTATAACTTCAAAAATGCACTGTAACAAAACGGAAATGTATCTTTCCTTTTTTATTAATGTTCTATCCTACTCCTAACAATTTGTGGCGCTCTATTTAAAATTCTTCCACCTGCTACAGCAGCGCCACCTTAATTTGTTCCCTTTCAAGGGACACTTTTTAGTGCACTGAGATGGTCCTCCTTTACTTCTACACATCATCAGGATCAAAACATTAACCAGTCATCATATAATAATATTATAACTTAAGTGGTGAAATAGATCGTGGCGTCTGTTCCAATCGATTCAGCGGTGATATCATAGTCGTAGGGGCCATAATCCTAAAGTGGCCAGGACTTAAAAAGGTGTAAAACGGCCCTGTTCCAGTCAGACTACAAAGTGACCCTATAAGATAAGGGTTCCTTTTTTTGAGGTTGCGTACCTCAAAAAATTTAAGCATAATTTTTTTGTGACTAATTACTAAAATAGTTGTTAAATTGAAATTTTTAATATTAGCGGCGACAAATACCACCACCCCAACTCATCTCTACGGTGTCATAAGTTGCGACTTAAGTGTAAAAACATGACAGTTTGATAAACTCTAGTAATACGTAATGAACCAAATGGGCAAAAAGCATGTTATTTATTTCGCCGACAGTAAATGAGAACAGGGCAGGCAGATCATGATGATACTTACCTTTTTGACACAGGTAACTGGTCAATGAATTAGATATACTGTTTGATTTTTCAGCAATAACTTTATTTACAATATCATAGTTTAATAATGCTGTCTTTAATTTATCTACTAACCTAAGATTAAGGTATCTAAGCTACATACATACATAAAAATAAATTATGGAAAACCTAAATTTCTTTTAATTTTTATTAGTTTGATTTTTGCAGCAAGGTTTGACATCCCCAGTTCCATCTTCAATTATAGCATTCTCATTGAATGGTATATTTACTAATTTTAATGTATCTTTTGTAATTTTTGCCTCTGCAATAAAAAAGTAACATGGTTAGGACATGCATATGATATAGTGAAAATGCATTGTGAATATCATTACAAGTATAATCCCTAACCCTGAATACCATCTAAATTTATTACATTTAAAATAAGTTTTCTTATCAACCCCCAAACTGTTACATACTAAAAAAATATAAAATTACTTGAAATGTCACATACATGCATTTTCTTTACACACAGATAGCTGACAAGGTGGAAAAGGACATTTCATTTTATTGTCCTGAGCACATGCTAAAATCAAACCCACGGGTTTGATTGGTTGACTGTAAATATATTTTTTAATATGACTAACAAAATTATTCCTTTAATGCATGCTATATCAAAACATAACTTGATATTCTTATAGTGGTGTGGCATGCATTTTTATAGTTTGAATTAGAGTGGCCCTGAGTTCTCTTCCCTGTATACCATATAAAATCCTTCAAATACATTGAAAGCATTATATTGAGAGAAATATTAAGATTATTACACCTATTGTATTGTGATGTATTATAATGCCACATACCAAATACACCTGGCTTTATTTCTTGTGCTTGGATCACCTGTGTCCTTAATTCATTTTCTACATCCTCTGCGAATTTGACCATCTGGAAACCAAAGGTCACAATGTGAGCATGGTGCCAGGAGGGGAGGGGGGAGCAAATCTTTTTTACTCTATTCTAATGAACTTGATAATTGATCCTTGAACATATAGACTTGCGCCTCATTGAACGTTAAATTTAAGCATGCATTCCTGATTGTATACCACCTATGAATATCATAGCAATGCCCTATTATTAAATTAGATCTTATCAGTAATTTAGATCAAATAGTTATTATATAAGTTGGATGTTGATGTACCTCCTTCAAAAATCCTGCACACACCCTTGCATGTGAACTTAGAAATTAATAAAAATCGTGCACAATACCCACTAGAATTAGCTATATATCGGTTACTATGGAAAATGCACACTTTTATGCAGATGTAGGAAATGCAAGCATGTCAAGAGGCACTATACCGCACATAACAGTGGTCACAAATAAGTTGCTTAGCATAGTCAACTCAGCCAGTGTTTGTTTGGTCACATATCTGGATTGTTAGAAAACTCCTATAAGAATATTGTGGCATAGCAAAAGAAACCAATGGGGGCAGATTCCAAGATAAAACATATTGACATTCCAGAATTCCATGTAGGTTACTGTACCTATTTCATTAGGTATAATAATTTGTTAATTTGGTTTCAATCTTACTGCTTTTATTGCATCCTCATCTGCAACTTTTTTGTTTTTACTATATTCCTCATTTATTTTTATTTTTGCAGCAATCAATGCTCTTTCATCTCCAGCAAATACTTTTAATCTTGTTCTGTGTAATTTTTTAAAGCTTTCCAAAACCTGAAAATAAATACGACAATAAACAAAGATAGTAATTTCTGCTCCGTGGTATTCGCGTATTGGTATAAAGAACCTATCTGCCTACTTACTAATTGCCTTGTATTGCTCATGATATCACTTTTCCTAGTTTTTCTGCAATTTTCACAAACCAAAATGACAAGTAACCAGTGCTACCATCTATCAAAACAATGGTCCCTCTAAACTAACGTCAAAATCCCCTAAAATCGCCAGATCGAAAACAATAATACTAAATGATGATTGAATTTGAGATTGTTTAGTTATGCACTAGATGACATGAAGTGCCATAACGTCGACGAGGTCAATAAATAAATATGATTCCTGGATAGGGTTATCTCAGGATTACTAGCTGTAAATAAAAACGTCCCTAAAAAAAATACATTGTGTATTGGGTTTTATGCAAAGTGCAAGATAATTTTTTTCGCATTTAATTGTTTTTCTGAAAGCTATTCTATGCAGCTACGCGTATTTAAACATAGTCGTAATGAGGTACTTACTAAAGAATATCTTGATCGCTGTCGGATTGGGGAACTGTACATACTGAAGATTTAAAACAATAATTATTTTTAGTTTAGGCTATGAAGAAATTAAAATAATTTGTTTTATTTTAATTTTTCTATATACATATTTTTAATTAATAAGTATAAAGTAATTGTATTAATAGTTTATGTCATGTTCATGCACGCAAATGTTTGTTGTGGGTGGAATCGAACCCACGACCTGTGGCATGGCAGTCATCGTTTCTAACCAAGTAGCTTTGGGGATACCACCAGGAATAAAAGAATAGCTCTTTATAAAAGTGGTATACACCATTTATTTTGGATCACACGAGTCTATAAGGCGTGGTCGGTTGGAATTGGAAAAACCGAGATCTTTTATATATTTTCACCGTTCCGTCATGAGTGACATTTCTACTAGAGACGGTGGCAGTCTTACCAGCCAGTGTTAATAAAAGGTGCGACCATAGAGGCCCCACACCTCTACCCTACGGAGAAAAGAAACCGGGGGAACAATAAAAAGTTCAAAACATTCAGAGATAAAAATAAAAAATACAATGGCATAATACAAAAAAATAGAAAGAAAAATAAAACAAATTCTAATCTAAATTCTTGTCTGCCGGACCCAGTTGTGTAACTTTTATCACCAGGAGCGGATGGCTGAGACTGAGACTTACGGTAGGCAGAAGTTTGAGGTGAAATGGGCTGAGGTTTAATAGCTGAAGGCAGAGCAGGGGAAACAATAGGAGCAGGCGTTTGATATAAAGAATGCTCAACAAAAGCAGGTTTTACCTTGTCGATATTGAGGGTTAACACTTTCCCGTCATCAGCACTTTCTAAAATGGTGAAGGGACCCGAGTACGGAGGCTGCAATGAGCGCCGAACGGAGTCGTCGAATGAGGCTGGCTGACCATGTCGCGAGGCAGGAACAGGTCGTATTTTCGACATTTTGTCCCTGAGTTGGACAACAAGGTCAGCAGGGTCCTCAACTTTATTTAAAGGAGGAGAAGCTACTAGGAATTCACCAGGGAGCCTTAAGGGTTCCCCGTACACCATTTCTGCTGCAGTTGCCTTCAAGTCTTCCTTGAAAGCAGAACGCATGCCAAGAAGCACTAGGGGGAGTGCTCGAAGCCAAGAGACACCGTGACACATAAGGGCGGCTTTGAGCTGAAGATGGACACGCTCAATCATGCCACATGGATGGTATGAAGTCGTCCTTATGCGCTTGGTGGCGAACTGCTTTAGGAGTCTGAGAAATAAATCAGACTCCAATTGGGTGCCTTGGTCAGTTGTTATGATAGAAGGCACTCCAAAACGAGCTATCCACTCCCTAGTAAAGGAGTCAGCGACTTCGTCGGCAGTTATCGACCGCATAGGCCAAACTTCAGGCCACCTGGTCGTCCTGTCTATAGCCGTGAGGCAATAACGAAACTCGTTATAGACAGGAAGAGGTCCGACGATGTCGATGTGGATGTGTATGAATCGACCAGAAGGTTGGTCGAAGTTGCCAAGGGAAGCAGAATTGTGCCTAGTAACCTTGCTTCGCTGACAATCTTCACAAGATTGCGTCCAAATTTTGCAGTCCTTCTAAATGGAAGGCCAAATATATCGGTCTGAAACAAGACGCGAGGTAGCTCGTACACCAGGGTGGCTCAAACAATGCAGTTTGTTAAACACCCCTCGGCGGAAGGAGCTGGTTAGGAAGGGACGCGGCTTTCCAGTAGAAACATCACAATAGATGAAAGTAGTAGTGCCCGGAATAATGAACTTGGTCAGCTCAAGGCTACTTCCATTCCTTAGCAAGTCCGCTAGCTCCTCATCATCGCCTTGTGCTTCAGCGAGCGCTTCAAAGTTTTGTTCCAACGCAATAGCCTCAATTCGTGACATAGTATCAGCGACGACATTGTCTTCACCTTTTATATACTTTACGTCTGTCGAGAATTGGCTGATGAAAGAAAGTTGGTTCAGTTGCGCTGGGGGAAACTTTTCGCGGCGCTGTATAAAAGCATACAGTAATGGCTTGTGGTCAGTGTAAATGGTGGCGTGCTGAACTTCAAGAATGTGGCGGAAATGTTGTACACTTTCGTACACCGCGAGAAGCTCTCTAAAGTAAGCTGGCCACCCTGACTGCTGAGGAGTCAGCTTTCTGCTGAAAAACGCCAGCGGAAACCATTCACCATTGATCTGTTGTTCTAAGGAAGAACCGACGTGGATGCTACGTTGAAAGCTACCAAGGCATCAATAAGTGGTGCCTGGAATTGAGCGGCATGCGGCACAAATCGGCGGTAGTAATTGAGCATACCGAGAAAACGGCGCATACCTTGTACGGTTTTAGGAGGGGGAAAATCTAGGACTTGGATTCGCTCCTGTGGTGGTTTGGTGCCATTGGCATCAATGTGGTAACCCAAAAAGACAACCTCACTAGCCCCGAGGATACACTTGGAAGGATTTAACACAACACCATATTCCTGCAAACGTTTAAAAAGGATTCGCAGATGTTCCTTATGTTGTCTTGTTGAGCCTGGGTTACTGAGAAGACCAGAATATCGTCAACATACGGAAAGCAGAAATCAAGACCCCGTGTGACGTCATCGATAAAGTGGCTGCACCAGCATTTCGCAAACCGGAGGTCATGAAAGGAAATTCGAAGAGGCCAAACGGTGTAATAATAGCTGTCTTGGCGATTTCCTCTTCAAAAACAGGGATTTGGTCTTCACCAAGTCAAGCGTACTGAACACGGTAGCGCCAGTGAGGTTGTGTGAAAAATCGTTGATGTACCGAACAGGATAGCGATCCGGCACCGTCCTGGCATTCAAGACGCGGTAGTCACCGCAAGGGTGCCAGGTATTGTCTTTTTTTTGGCGTTATATGCAAAGGCGAAGACCATGCGCTCTTAGAGGGCCTTGCCTTACCACACCGAATCATGTCCTCAAATTCCTTCTTTGCAGCACTTAATTTCTGCGAAGCGAGGCGGCGAGCACGGCAACACACTGGAGGACTATCCACAGTCTTTATGTGGTGGATTGTGCTTTATGGTCCTTGGAAGACCAGGTGGTCTTGTGATCTCTGGAAATTCACCAAGAATGTCAGTATAGGGTGAATCGCTGGAGATGACCTTGACACTTTGATGGTCAAAACTGACTGCCGAGGCATGGCAGGACATTCCGGTAATGCCATCCACCAACCTCATACGATGGCAGTCAGGTATAAGATTGTAAAAACCCAGGAAATCCGCCCCAATGATCGCCTTCTTGGCACTGAGGTCGTAGTCAGTAGATTGCCTACGACTTGAGAGCCAGTGATAAGGAAAGCAGCATAAATCTGAGCCGGTATCGACGAGGAACTGGCGCTATGTAGCCTTATCGGTAACAAAAAGACGGCGGCTCTTAAATTGGCAATCAGCTGCCACTTATACTAATTGCCGGTTTTGTTTTCCGGTACCCAGTCGCAAGGCTTGATGCATTTGCTTGCTTTGGTACCAAACTTGGTATGATACCAGCAGCGCTTGGAGTCAGGTGATACGGGCGTTCTGCTACGAGCGCGTGAACCCGAAGAACGGCTTCGAAAGTGACTTCTAAGCCGTGCGGACATCTGCAGAGCGGCTACCTGATTGGTCAGGTTCTCAATTTTTTTGGTAAGTTCTGCAAGCAACGGTAAAGGAGCGCTTGATGCAGCGTACACGTTTGCAGGGGCGGGCGAAACCTCTATAATTTTATCGGCCAATTCAGCCACCTTGTCCAAGCCGAGGTCTGTTTGTGCAGCCAGGATAGCTTGCACCTGCGCAGGTAGTCGCCGTAGCCATAGCTGCCGTAGGATGTTCTCGTCAGTGAGAGTGGTTCCAGCGAGGGAGCTTCGATGCCGCAGAAACTGGGACGGTTTCCGGTCCCCAAGTTCCTCGTCACTGATGAGTTGCCTCACCCGTTGCTCCTCAGATGTAGAGAGGCGTCGTGTTAGCTCTTCCTTGAGCTTGATATACCTCCCTTCTTTAGGGGGTCGAGTAATTATGTCTTCAACCTCCCCGGCCAAACGCCAACTGGCCTGTCTTAAATTGAAGCGTCATCTAGATTTTGTAACATTAACTATATCACATAATTATATTTATTATAAGTATATTAGCTATTAATCGATGCATAAATGTTTTATTTTTAATATACATTAACACTTCATTTCTAGATAGAACATTGGCGATCTTGATTACAGAACGGTGGATTAGCCTCAACTCAATGTTTGATAGTACGAAAAACACACATGAAATAAATAAAACCCGAAAATGAACAAAATCTAAAACTGCGTACGCGCATTTTGCTATTGCGACCATATTGTGACGATTTGATAGGAACAAAGGTGTGTAAAATTGGGAAATACATAGCGATCAAAACAATGTTCTTTTTTAAATTAAATAAACTTTATATCATGATGTGGTTGAATTCTTTTTATATATTTTTAGATCTCATATTAAAATTTCATTTCAATAAAGAAATATTTAAAGCGTTAGTAGGGGCATCTAGCTAAGATTTCCGACAGTTTCTAGTTACATCAAAAGATGGCGTGGCTTACTTCACATCACAAAAGCTGTCAAGTGCATGTCGAATTGTCGAAGTTTTTAAGTCCTCCTTAGATGGCCTTGGATTTACTTCTTCTTAGTTGGAATATGACATAAATGAATATAAAGAAAGTATTCTGTGCTAGATGCTAGGAATGAGGCATGTGATCCTCTGTTAAGAGTAATCAATCGTGCTGTCTGCTTATATATTCTTGTTTTGTTTGTTTGTTTACAGACCGAGTACAAAGTGGACTGCTTCCTGTTTTCTTTCGAAGATGAACTTGCATACGTGAACAAGTTACACGTTTAGATTTTTTATGGCAAATTGTCAATAAAATGTTATTTTCTATTTGTCTTCTGGAGATAGTTGGGTTTTTGGTACGTTTCGTTTATTGCACAGAATTCTGCTATTACAACCAATAACAGTAAATCAATTTCAGGATTTACTAGCAGTTGGTCTTATTATACCTCTGGTACCTAGCCATGTTCGAAAAATGGGTGGCAATCACCTCTATGTGGGCTTACTTGGTTCGATTTATGCAGGATTTCAACTTGGTTCTGGACCACTTTTAGTAAGTTTACCCATGTCTTGAGTATGGAGCAAAGCAACAACTTACATACTTACTATTTTATTTTATATATAAGGAACAATATTTATTTTGCAGGGTAGTCTGAGTGACTTGAAAGGTAGAAAACCCATACTTATTATGACACTGCTTGTATGTAGTGTAGCTTACAGCATTACTGGTTTAACTGAATCCATATTTGTGATTCTGTTCCTTAGAGCAATTTTAGGTGAGTATCAGTAATTGATCCTTCCATTATAGGTTCTTACAGAATCATTACAATAACAGTTTCAACTTTTCTATTGTTACATTAATAATATTCTCAGGCATATTTAAACAAACACAAATGCTCATAAGGGCATTAGTACCTGACTATGAGAAAAATGAACTAAACCAAGCTGAGATTTATGGTAAAATGGCTGCTATATCCGGTGTTGGTATCACACTAGGTCCTGTAATTGGTGGCCACATTATTGAAGATTATCCTGACCATGGATTTACATTAATTGCAAGCCTTGTTGGCATATGCTTTATAGTTAATGCTGGTAAGCAATCATAATTTCCTCTTATTTAATTTTTGCTGTAATTTTTATCATATGTGGGTGACAGTCTGGCAAATGTCTCTGCCAATCTCTTGGTGTAAGTAAGTCTATTTTTAGTAATGGAACAGAGACAATACCTATATGCATTTGGGGTAAGAGGTTGTGGAAGTTGGTCTGTTATCCATTTCCTCCAAAACTATGTACCTACTATGTATATTAAATATTCATGTTTTAATTGTAACTAAACTTTTTGTTAATGTTTATATTAGCATTTTAATAATACAATTTTCTTTTTTAGGGTTAGTCTATTTTCTTCCAAAAATAAAAGTACCAACTCAAAGAAGAAAAGACCATGCACCATTATCAAGAAACTTACTCTATACCTTATCTAATAGCCTTAAACAATCTTGTATTGAACTTTGTAAAGTAGACTGGTCCATTTATTGGGACATTTTCTTGTATAAAGCTTTGGTTGGATTTGCAATGGGTGTTTATTATTCGAGTTATTCTTTATATTTGACGACCCAATTTGAGCTATCACCAAAATATGTAGGATATGTTATATCTTTCCAAGGTGTTATGGGCTCCTTGTCATGTTATTTTATGGGTTTTATAAATAGTTTTTATCATCAGGATAAGGATTATAGTCTCAGAAATTTCCATGTATTCCTATTATTAAGTGTATCATTAATTGGACTTATACTTTCATTTAACATTTATATCTATGCTGTTTGGTTGGTTCCATTAGCTGTAGGTAATGCAATAGGAAGATTGGTGACTTTAGAAATGGTTTTAAAAAGGAGTAAAGATGATCATCGAGGGACTCTCATAGGAGCATCAAATAGTGTAAGGTCATTGTCAGGTGTAGTAGCCCCTATGGTGGCAGGATTTATAGGACAATTTTTGGGAGTATCCTACGTAATTTATGCATCATTATTTGCTACAATTATAGGAATTGTGATGAGTTACCAGTTAAAAAAGAGAGTTAAGCTTGACTGACCATGTAATATTTTTTTATTAAACAAAATGTTAATATAAAATGGTAGTTTTAATGGCATTGTTCAACAGATTGTTGATTATTTTATTTATTAAGTTATGAAAATCAATAGTTGGTGCTATGTGCGTAACTGATAGGCTCAATCAAATACTGTGCAAGGAGTTGAGCTCAAATTTATGGGTTATGTGTGTTAACATGAATTGGAAAGGATATGAAAATATTTAGAATAAATTACTTTAGGCTATTGTCTGTGGAGCTGCTGCAATGTGTGGCAGGCTTTTGGTAGTAACAACTTAAATTATTCACAATGTATATTATTAACAATATTTATTATGCACCTTTACACTACCTATCATATTTTAACCAAAAAATTACAAGAATCATCACTCTCCTTCAAGAGACTGCATTTGTTTTCTCCTCATATCTCTGATAAGCTGCTGTATGTCTTCCCTGTCCTTGTGGTTTTCAGGAGGGAAGATTTGTCGTTTAGTTTCAGTGACCCACTCTTCAAAATATTTGGGTTGATTGAAGAAGAAAAATAGTCCTACTGGAAATAATGTGTATATTCCCATTCTTCCTACTTCCAATTTCCAGTTGCCCATTTTACGAAATCAATAATAAGCGGCAGAAAAAAACTTTTTTATGTCTTGTGCTGTTTTTTTCCAACACAGTAGGGAACTACTACTATATATAGCTCCAGTTCTCCAAAAAAGAAATAGGTATCACGGGAATAGAAATTTTATCTTTCAGTAATGATCACTCACTTTACAGATGTCATTACTAACATTTGTTATTATTGACATATGAGTATGACGTCTTTGATCACTGGAAGAATGTGTTGCCAGAACCTGAATAGGTAAGAATGCGTTATGTGCGCTCAAATCAGTCAAATAGTTTAAATACCTATAAACTATTAATTGAACGCATCCAAACTCATAGAAGACTGTTTTGTACTTAGCAATAAACTCAATAGATGGCGATACCGGTTTTAACATTGGGTATAGTTCAATATAAAACCTAAAAAACGAAGTATGAAGTCAGCTTGCTTGAAAGAAGCACCCCTGTGCAAAATTTCAAGTTGCTAACCCTTATAGCTTAGGCCCTACTTAGGTATTTCTATTAACTTTTAAAATGTAAAAAGTGGTAATTGATATAACGATAATAGTTGGACTTATACTTACTTTTTTGTAGATATATGTATGTTCTTTGATATTGTAGAACGTACTATCATCATTGCGGAACAGCGCATGCGACGAAAGACCTTTGAGGGCACTTTTTTTACACC
The DNA here is from genome assembly GCA_907165245.1 of Habrosyne pyritoides. NCBI lineage: Eukaryota > Metazoa > Arthropoda > Insecta > Lepidoptera > Drepanidae > Habrosyne > Habrosyne pyritoides. The sequence goes on along the minus strand of OU015593.1, from coordinate 9,188,999 downwards.
TTGGGTTACGTTATTATACTTTATTGTACACCAATAAATTACATTTAAAACTTACATAAGAAATGTCATGTACATAGGCGAGCTTAACTCAAAATTGAGTTTTCTACCAGCAAACCTTTGAGTGATAGAGATAACTACATATATTGAGGGTAAGAACCAGTGTACAATTTAAATAAAATACTGTGCATAAACCTATTTAATACAAAATAAATATAAATATATTTACACAAATAAATAGATTAATAAATAAATATACCTAAATAAATTTATGCATAAATAAATACCTACTATGTTATTTATAATGGAAATAGTCCTTTATTCTCTTCTGGAACACGTTCAGGGAGGGGCTGTCGCGTAGTGAGTGTGGGAGAGAATTCCAGAGACGCACTGCACTGATAGTAGAGGAACCATCGTAACGGCTGGAGGTGTGACGCGGAGTACAAAGAAGAAGAGAAGAAGCTGAGCGATAGGCCTGACCTCTAGGAACGAGGTACTCAAAGCGTTCACGAAGATAGTTTGGAGAGTTGGGGTTATGTAGAATAGTGTAAAGAAGGGAAAGGATATGGGTATCTCGACGACGCCGAATTGGTAGCCACTTTAATTTGGCCCGGAATTCCGACACATGGTCGTACTTGCGGAGACCAAAAATAAACCGGATACACAAGTTCTGCAGTTGTTCGAGTTTGTTGAGAAGTTCCTCCTTTGCATGAAGAAAACATACATCCGCATAGTCTAAAAGCGGTTGAAGAAGAGTTTGCGCAAGGGTGACCTTAGTTTGAAATGGTAAGAATTTTTGGAGACGTTTAAGAGACTGGAAGGAATAATAGACTCTTCTACTCACTTCTGTAATGTGAGCATCCCAGGAAAGGTTGGAATCAACAAGAACACCTAGATCTTTGGCGGTTTTCGAGTAATCTATGGGTTCGGTATCATACACCAGGTTGTGTAGGTGGAAGACGCTGATGATCGACTAAGGTGAGCATGTATTTGCCACCAACAATGAGGGCTTGAGATTTAGTTGGGTTAACTAACAGACCGAAAGATTAAGCCCACTTGTTGATTTTATCAAGGTCACTGTTGATGGCATCCACAGCTTCAGCGAATTCCCCTACTTTAAAATGTCGATAAATCTGCAGATCGTCAGCATAGAGATGGTAGTTAAAAGTTAATATTCTGGAGAGTTCGTTTATAAAAACAGAGAAAAGAAGCGGAGACAGAACACCACCTTGAGGGAACCTTAGACAGAATGGGAAGAATGGGTATAGGACGAAACTGTGATTAACAGGAGGGATTTGGAACTTTTGAGCGGTAGGACGTGAGCCTTCTTCCAAGCTGAAGGAAAGGAACATTTATAAAGAGAAAAATTACTATATGGGTTATGACAGGAACTAATTCATCAAGAATAAATAGAAACATTTGGAGTTGAAGACCATCATCGCCTACCGCTTTTGTGGAGATAGAGAGGATGGATTACATATTACCAAATCATCATGCAATAAAATTGATCTTACCGATTGGAATAGCAATCGAATAAGGTCTGAATATAGGGGACTAATTGACATGGTTATTTTTTCTATCTCTGCAGTCAACAAACGTCACTTATTATGTCCTTTCTAAAAAAGAAGGAAAATTGATGACAGTCTATTTCATTTCGTCTACTTACTTACCATAGTGCTTCGATTGTATACTTAGTGAAACAAATTTTAGGTTTTAGTAAAATTGCCAACTGGCGTTAGACCCATGATACTTATTTCTCGGACAGGACGCATAAAGATGTCCTTTCTAGGTGTAGAGAATTAATAATTGATCATCGACGGGCTACGGCTGGGATCACTGCCTTCGCGGACGGAACTATGCGAGCCTCTATTAGGCACGCTCGTAAATTGTCATATTAAGTGGCGCTTAATTTATATATAAATCGGCTTACAACTGTTGGTTTGCATTATGATGTTATGGACTGAGTATGAAATTAAGCTTCGAGATATCTAGGAAGGCTTTGCTCAATGTTACCAGCTTAGTGTTTCATTTAATAGTGCTTGCTTACGCCGATTGAGGGTCACCTGCTGCAGTGATAATAATAAATAAATAAATATCCCGGGACGTTCTTTACACACGGCCATCTGGTCCCAAACTAAGCAGAGCTTGTACTATGGAAACCAGATAACCGATATACTACACAAACTACTTTTTTTTTCTAAATGCTTACTTTTATACATATTTACACCCAGACACAGAATAGAACAGACTTGTTCATGCACACAAATGTTTGTCCTGGGTGGGAATCGAACCCGCGACCTTCGGCTTGGCAGACAGAGTCGCTAACCACCAAGCCAACTGGCCTGTCAAGCTTGATACGTTCAAGCTAGATCTGAGTGTTGTTCTTATGTTTGATAAGAAATTCAAGACGTGGGAGTGTAGTAGGGTGTAGGTAAAGACAGTTTGGTAGCTCCACGTTATGCTTGCATGCTTACATCTTACTCAAGTAAGTAGCTTCAGTAACTTTAAATTTGACCTTCATAAGTGCCCTCCGAAGGCCTAAACTGAATAAATGGTTTTGAATTTTGAATTTTTTTGAATTTCAATTGGTGTTGGTTTCAAAAAACCGTCGCGCTCCATATCGGATGGTAGAGAGAGGGTGCGGCCAAGTTCGCGATCACTTCAGACGATATTACCTAGTCTAGCGGTGGAAGCATGGCAACAGTAATAACATGAAGTAGTATATCGGGGTGCGCATTACAGTCGGCACGGGCGCAGTACATATCAGATGCCGTGCTGTCCGGAATAGCCGTGTGCTAATGTGGGCTCGGCACGATTCAGATTTGTTATATCGACCATTGAAACCTAGAAATATGGCAGAATTTATATAATTCAATGTACCTACGTTATTTTATATAAAGCTCTTTTTTTCTAATCCTTTCCCAATTATTTTGTGTAGGGTTAGGTACCTTATAATATATAATACGATAATGGTAGTATAATATGAGTACATATTTAATCCCATCCATTTGTAGGGCTCCGTACCTTTTATGGGCACAGAAGGAACCCTTATAAGGTCACCTTTTTTAACCGTTTTATCTTTATAACGATTTTCCTCAGGAACTAGTCGAGGTGTGAAGTTAAAAATAACATCAACAACCTACTGATGACTGCGGTCCCTTGAAACAGTAAAAACTTTTTTAGTTTAGGTCATCAAAATATACAGCCATTCAAGCCATACATTTTACGACGAGAAATCAAAGCCTATTCAGATATTTGAATTTTCCCATTGACCCAGTTGCCAGATCACCAGAACAGCACACGTAATGAAATGGAATCGATGGACAGAAATGGTTAATTTGTTGTCCATTGCAATCACATGAAAATATTTTTATTTACCATTACAAAATAACATTTACAGTTAACAATTTTTAATAGTATCATATTTATTTAAGATGTATTGTGGTACATTTTCTCAACAAGAAAGTTAAGTTATCTTTTAATATGACTTATATGTTCGTTAGAGCAATGTTCGGTGCTTTGATAGAGACAATGCTCGTATTTATAATTCTCGTTGTGGACATCTCGCATTCGCACTTGTCTGTATCTTTCCCAACAGCAGGAGCAGGCATTTTTCACCTTAAAGCGACAGACAATCTGTGGAAAACCTTCTAATTAGCTTGATTTTTTTGTAAAAACAATTGACGATTGATCGATTCTAATTAACGTTAATAATTTTGTAAATGTATCATCACCATTTACTGGTACCGTCACAGGCGTACCTACGTAGAACATCTCACTAAAGTTTCACCGCTATCGGATAAATAGTATGTTAAGGCATAAGGTACAAGCATACAAACATAAATTTTTATATATATAGATTGATGATTCTTATGTGCTAGAGGCCTTTGTTGTTTTTGTCGAGTTCCCGAGCCACGGGCTGCGCGAGGTGCCTCTCTCTGCAGGGGTCGGTGTTGATGCAAAACAATTTAAATTTTAGGTACCATTGCATAATTTGGGGAACTTTAAATTATTATTGACATTATGTTGCATTATGAATGACTACCACGATCTGATGGTAGATAAGAACTTCCCAAATATTGCGTAATGTTTTTAAATCGACCTTGTGTATCAATAGTTTGCTCGCAATCGATTTGAATGGAGATGTATGTATTATGTACCTACTCTCGGTAGGGTATTAATAGTGACTATAATAAAATAACGCTCTGTTCGTTTATCGACCATGGACCAAAGATGACCTTAACGTTGGGCACTTTTGACATGATTTAATTTTTATGATAGATGGGCCGTTATTGCATAAATGTATTTGGCAATCGATTTTTCTAATGCAATTATGATTCAAACTATTTCAGACCATTTGGCAGACTCTTAACCTATACCTATAACATTATGGTTAAACACCTACTGTGTTGTGTGCTAATGTTACCGTGGCAAGCAAACTTGTTGATTAGACAGTCAGAATATTATTTGATTTATTGATATAAAATAAAGAAAATATAGTTATTTGTTATACAAGAGTGCAAAGTTACTTTTTATGCGCGTGCTCAATTTTGATGACCTAGCAAGCGAAGGATTCTAAAATTGATAAATCTTAATCAACAGGTTATTAAATCTTCTAGACCATAGAAAACATACTTAAAATTGTCGGCACGGAAGAAGTCAACGAAGTAATAAAACAATAAACAAGAACGAAACTAATATAAATCTCTAGGAAATGATCACCTTGCTTGCAGCTTTGTTTCCTTCCTCTCCTTTCACTGACTGCCCCGGGCCAAGTTTTGATTTTGGCACCTGGATTATGTGTTATGTTTGTAAATTATTAGCTACCGTACCGCGGTTTCACCTGCGTTCTCGTGGGATCTTATGTATCCAGGGTTTAAGCTCGGTAATAGTGTAACATTCGATCACTGGAAGATTTTTTTTAATTGGTTGAATAGTTTCCGAGCTTAATTCGTACATACAAACTGTACCTGTTAGTAGTTTATAATATTAGTGGCACCAGGCATATTTATACTATTTATATTGTCATAATCATTCCCTAGTTATCATTTATTTCAGATCGCTCCATTTTGTAAGAAGTACTAATTCAAAAATTTAAATCCTTTTTTGTTTATTTTTTTAATTTATGACGGGATTGCGATTGGCCTCAATCTCACCTGATGGTAAGTGAAGATGAGGCCTAAGATCGAACTCGCTTAAAACGATGTTAGTAAAAATGTTGGCATATTGCATAATTTGTAACATGCACCCTACAGCAATGGTTCATGTACCGACCGTCCAGCGTTGAATATGGTTCGATATAAAAATTATTGTAAAAAAAGCGTGGGGTGCATGGTGTCAATAGTTATAAATATTAGGTTGGGGAAAAAGTCTTTTCGCATTATAATATGTATGAACTTGTAATAAAATTGCTTTGGCTATACTATTTGTATCTGGCTGGTTTTGGTATCATTGAAAGTTTAAATTTTAAAGAACATAATTCCAAATTCAAATTAGGAAAATGTGTGATTTGCATTTGTTTTTCGTACCGCCAAGATGAGTGAATCTAATGAAGAAATTCGATACATTTTAAAATTTTCCTACAAAAAAGGTAAAAATGCAACGCAAGCCGCGAAAAAAAATTGCGATGTTTATGGACCTAGTGCAGTGTCTGTGAGAGTAGCACAAATTTGGTTTAAGCGTTTTCATTCCGGAAATTTTGATGTCAAAGATGCACGTCGCTCTGGTCGCCCCATTACGGATTAAATGGATGCCATTTTTGACAAAGTGGAGCAAGATCGACATATCAGTAGTTACGACGTAGCTGACGAACTGGGAATTGACCACAAAACAGTTTTGACGCATTTGAAAAAAACTGGGTACACAAAAAAGCTAGATATTTGGGTACCTCACGAGCTCACTGAAAGAAACCTAATGAACCGTGTACTCATTTGTGATTCTTTATTACGACGTCATGAAACCGAACCATTTTTGAAGAAGCTGATAACTGGTGATGAAAAGTGGATCACGTACGACAAGAACGTGCGAAAAAGGTCGTGGTCAAAGGCCGGTCAGGCTTCACAGTCTGTGGCGAAACCCGGGTTAACTCGCAACAAGGTGATGCTGTGTGTCTGGTGGGATTGGAAGGGCATTATTCATTATGAGCTGTTACCACCAGGCAGGACCATCGATTCTGAACTCTACTGCGAACAACTGATTAGATTAAAGCAAGAAGTTGAGAGAAAGCGGCCGGAATTAATCAACAGAAGGGGTGTGGTTTTTCATCATGATAACGCTAGACCTCACACATCTTTAGCCACTCAGCAAAAAATTAAGAGAGTTTGGCTTGGAGGTATTAATGCATCCGCCGTATAGTCCTGACCTTGCACCTTCAGATTTCCACCTGTTTCGGTCTCTTCAGAATTCTTTAGGCAGTGTCAGGTTAACATCACGAGAGGACTGTCAAAACCACTTGTCGCAGTATTTTGATCAGAAGTCCCAAAATTTCCATAGCAATGGGATCATGTCCCTACCTACAAGATGGCAAAAAGTTATCGAACAAAATGGTAACTACATACTTTAGTTAAATGTAAATAAACTATATTAAAAATGTTTTGAATTTTCTTAAAAAATGCGAAGGAGCTTTTTCCCCAACCTATTATTTAATTGACAGATATGAGAAGGATTATCATTTCGATAATATCTTGAAGAGCACCCCCGCTTTTTTTAAAATAAAACATTTTTTTTCTTATTCAAACAATTAATAACTTATACTTATTAATTTTTTTTACATTATTCTTAATTAATATTTCATAAAATTTATTTTCTGTTTTTTGTTTAGTTTTCTATATAAAGCGTGTTTTTTAGTTTTTTTAAACAATTATTTATTTTTCATTGTTTAATTAAATTGTTTTGAGTGCCCGAAAGAGTAAGTCTGGAACTGCACGAATGCGTAGTTCGCGCACTAGCTCTATCTCTCTTACTCGCATGCAAAGGATGCGGAAAGAAATTAATTAATCCTGGCAAATCTAAATAGGATAATCGGATGCTTTGATCGGATTATTGCATTGTCATCGATCTTTGAAAGGTGTGCAAAGTTTGAATTAAATCTGATGGTTCAAAGTAGGACAAAATCGAGCTCAAAGGGGTCGGTTACAAACATAGATACATACAGGTGTAGCTAATATAAAGCGTGTAAAAAAGATCAAGTACTTTCGATCAGTACCATTATCTACCTAGTTTAGTAAGTACATGTGCAAGAGGTAACAGGAAGTTTGGTGCTGGTGTAGGTAATTTGAGCGGACCGGTGTTTGATGACTGCTATAATAAGCCCTAATGTACACTGCCTCCCTGCGGGCTCTTTTAATTCACAATGATTTCAAACCTCATTCCATCTCGCAAATTGTGTTGAAAAGGCCGTAATTTTTAGCTCGCTGTGAATAATGCAATGTGCCTGCAGTGTGATTGAGATACTGTTTATCGTCTTATTACTATTTTAAGGTGCCTAGTTTCTTATCTACAATACGGACAAAATAAGTATACCTGAAAATTATAATGAAGTTATTTAACTAGTCTGGTTGATAAGAAATCTTCTATTGATAGAATGTACCTTGTTAGCCATTGGAGAACATAACTGAATTAAATATCTTTAAGAAGCTAGTCGTAACTATACGTATATCAGGTATACTTATACATACATCAGCAGTTTGAAATTATATATTACTACGCAGAACTGTGTCCTGTTTTAAAGATAAAACTTAATCAATTTATTGGACCGACCAACATGTGAACATCAAAACATTATAACCGAGCTTTTAGTGGCTATAATTAATCGTATCATCAAATAAAGCCAGGTTACAACCTCTTTCTAAGATATGATTCTACTGGTCTAAACTAAAAAACCCAACGACGCATTTCAAACCTCTAACCGTCAAAATTACTTCATACACAAATTTCAAAACTTCACAAACGATCTTTTATAGCTAGTAACACTTACCTACCTACTTATTATGCAAAACTGATTTTGTATGGTAACAATATAGCTTTTATCGATCGTAAAAGAATGAGCTCCTCAAATCGATCAATAGTGATCGTCGAATGCTTTTCAATCTTAAAAGGGTTAGTTCTTTGATATTCAAATGTGTACCGGACGGGATCGAGCATGTCATCTCGCGGTATAATGAGGCATTCAATGACAAACTACCCCGTTTCATCACCGCCCACTGATGGTCAATTTAATGAACACTGGGATATCTAACATCCGTATCCGGCAACATGATGAATGTTAACATGAGAGATATTGCGCAAAGTGTAAGTACAGGTGGTACATTGAGGTAAACAAGTACCGACTTACGTTCTTAACCACTGAGACGGTTTGAATAAAAACTTAAAATGACGATTTATACAAATATCAATCTAATATAGAGTACCTAAGCTTGCTAGATCATTAACTGATTTCAAGCAATAAATACAATAGTTTCGTCGTATGAGCGAGTAGTCTATACCTACTCATCTACCAATTTCTGTTATTAGGTGCTAAGCCATGAAAACACATTTAAAAGACGGACATTGCTAGAAATTCCTAAATCATAATGTTTTACAGATCGTAAAGCTTGCACAAAGCCAGCATCGTGTTACGTTCTTCCGTTGTCATTATACTCATAAGTACGTACATCTAAGTTTCCCGTTATTGCAGCGACTGGCTCTACGGTAATGTAATTGATGAGTTTCATTGTTACTCACTAAATTGCAAGATAGTTTGACTACTCAAGTAAAATTAAACATTACTGTAGCAATTATGTTTTAGTGCTTGAAGTGATGATAAAATTTTGCTGCGCTCAAAATATTCGTCTCATTCATATTTTTGTAGGTATCAGTTGTGGAACAAAGAAGACCGCTGGTAGGTTTAATTTTTATGCCTATATGGAGCTCCTACTTTTTTGGGTATGAGTTCAGATACTGGGAATAAAAACTAGGATAGCTGTGTTTTTTTATTTTTTTTTTATTACTAGTGGTCTTGCGTTTGGCCTTCGACTGACCCCAGAAGGAGTTATGACGAGGTCGAGGATGTAGCACGCTTACCCTGAAAATGCCTATTCACTCTGGCCTTGAATAAATCTAGCCCCCTTATTCAGCTAATACAAACTTCGTCGGTGAGCCGCTTCACGGAGGCTTCGGAGAGCTTACCTCTCACGTGTTTAGTAGTATTAGCGTAGTAAGCAACAGAGACAGAGCACGGAGGCCGCGACGAAACAACCTCGAGTTAGTGTCATTTTTCTTATAGAATCGAGCCCCAGGTTAAAGCTGTCGGGAAACACTGACCCCGGAAGAGAGTTCCACTCCTTTGCTGTACGTATAACGAACGACAAAGCGAAACGATGTGTTCGTAAAAGCGGAATGTTGACAACGTGTGGGTGGAAATTCTCCCGGTGCCTTGTGGTTTGCCAAATTCTGCCCAAACTACTCATAATTGTATAGAAAAATTAAGTACCTATATAATAACTACGCTGATCATAGCGGTAACTAATTATTACTAGAAACATTTATGAGATGTCATATGTGATAGTTATGAGACTACCAAAATAAATTTTACCTGAAAGAAGAACACTTGCTCCGGAAACTACGGCCGTGCGATTCATATGATTATCCATCCATTGTATATTTTACAAGTTGCCGATTTAAATTACCTTGCGTTTTTATGGTGGACATCCTAACTTTTGATAAAAAGTTATAAATATAAATAATACATTTATTGCATAAATAAAACCTTTACAATTTAAATGAAAACTCTGACTTCTGCGCTAGGCATACTCGTACATATACCTGTGTTACAGAAGCAAAAACGAAAGTTGGTAATATCGTCGCAATGTGTAGGTTACAAGTTACATTTTTAGACTTTTTGTGTTTGAAAAAAAACCACAAATATTTGGTAAATACAATACAAATATATTTATTTGTTTTTGGCAATCCAGCGTTTTGGCTACCCAGCGGCTGGGTTGACCGGCCACAGTAAGTATTACACTGTAGTTATCGTGGTAGTGGCAACACTCGGTGGTAGACGTCAACTGTCAACTTTGACAACGAGTTTGTTTACGTCGCGCGCGATGCGACTTAATCGTGGTAATATTGAAAATATAAAGAAATCTTAATAAAATAAAAATTATTTAAAATGTAGTACAGGAATATATGTGAAGCAATTGTGCGAATCCCTAACTGTATGCTATGCAACAATATGCCAGCTCGGGTTGCTTGGGTTTGCTGTCTCGCGAAATAAATGAAATTGTTAAACCTTTGATATTTACTCAGATACGACTACAAACCAGTATTGTGTGTGCAGAACGCATAATATTTACTTTATTTTGTATTTCTCCATCTTCTCATCAGTAAAAAAATGGAAAGCAATTATAAAACTGTTCATAAACTTAACAGCTCACTAATCGATAGAATAGTTCAAAGCTGCTTCAATTTGTACAATAGTCTGCCTAAAACTGGAAAACCGATTGAAAAGGAATGGACAGTGTTATCATGTGTTGTGAAATATGACAGTAAAAGTGAAGATATCCAGGTAGTGTCTTTGGGCACTGGCACAAAATGTGTTGGAGCTACAAGGATGTCCCCCAAAGGAGATGAACTTAATGATAGTCATGCTGAAGTGTTTGCTAGACGAGGATTTTTAATTTACCTGTATAATAACTTACAAAAAGCTGTGAAAAATGAGCTATCAATATTTACAAGACAAAAAAGCAAGTTTCAAGTGAATAATGAAGTCAAGTTTATATTTTATTCATCACAATTACCTTGTGGTGATGCTTCAATTATACCTAAAGTTGGAGAAGTAGAGGATTTTGGGGAATTATTAAGCACACAAAAACGTCATGTAGATGATATTTGCGATATAGAACCCAAAAGAACTAAAATTGATGATGTTTACAGAACAGGTGCAAAATGTTTGCCTCATGCTCAACAAGACTCTAAAGATGCAGGATTCAATTATCATATACTAGGACAAGTGCGAACAAAACCTGGAAGAGGTGACAGAACATTATCTGTGTCATGTAGTGACAAAATAGCAAGATGGATACATTTAGGCATCCATGGTGCATTATTAGACTTATTAATAGAACCAATTTATGTAGAACACTTTGTGTTTGGCGGAGGGGTGCCTTATTCTGAGGAATCATTAAACAGAGCCCTTATAAATAGGAATGTAGAATGTGATATAAAGCCTGCAGTTATACCAGTGTTCTATCAGACTTCATTAAAGTTTGTATCCATAAGAACTGCTGAAAATGTTAGGCCAGCTCCAGGAAGTATTGTTTGGATAAAATCGGATAATCTGTGAGTATCTAACTAAATTAATTTTATTTTAAGAGTAATGCATCAATTTATTATGCATATAGTGTAAATTACTATTTTATAATTTGACCTTAAAATTGAGCAGAAACTGATTAAATACTATCAATAATGACATATAAATTATTTGGAGGCAAAAAACATTTATTATTTGTTTAAAAATGCTTTGTCACAAGATCCTTACTGAAGTTTGTCCGTACTGAAAAACTGTTGTCATCATATGTATTTATAAAGGAGCTAAGCACCGAAGATTCTATTCTCGGCAATCTATTATTTTGTTTGTTGTATGTGTTTACCTCAGCTTCAATGTTGTCAGGTAGTTATTAAAAGTTTATGAATAGAGGCATGTGGAATTTGTAAATATAACATAATAAAAAAATAAGACATATACTCACAAAATATATATCATAACAAAAACTTTGGGTTTTTGTTTATGCTGTCTAGTATTTTTATTTACATTGAATTATGTTGTTGGTTATGACATAGGCAAGCTGGTTGGCAGCGGTTGGAAACAAAGAGCTGAAGATCGAGCTCAGTGGCGTGCCATAGGTGAGGCCTATGTCCAGCAGTGGACGGAGATAGGCTGATGATGATGATGATGTTGTTGGTATTTGGAATGTTAGTAATTTATAATTTTTACAGATTACAGCAAGTCGCAGTTCATGGCAGAAAATTAGGAGTTACAAAGAAAAATGCAAGTTCATTAAATAGCTCATTATGTATAAGCAAATATAATTTATATAAAATATTTCTTGATACACTGCATAGCAGTAAAGAATGGAAAGAAAATATGATCAGTGAAGAAGGCACAAGAATTCCATACAATAAAATGAAGAGAAAATCATTGAGATATTTAGAAAGGTGGAAAATTGTAAAAGATATAATTTTTAAAACATGGACATTGAAACCTGATATTTGGGATTTTTGTGTAATAAATTGTGAAACCTAAATAAAGAAGGCTTCATACAAAAAGTATTAATATTGGTTTTCATGATTAAATTTGGAACTCTCATGGTTTCAACATACCCTTTCATCTGTCATGTTCATTTCATTTGGAGACTTTATTACCCAATACCTATAAAGGAAATTATATTAGCTATATTTTTTTCTGCTGCATAAACCCTCTTCTCATAAATTAAAAAATAATCAATGATAAATTAAGTTAAAAGTGTAGTTTACTGTCTTTGTTTTATTCATACTGCCCTGACGCGGGTAGAAACCTACGTAATGACGTCGAAGTTAATTGTCATGATTAAGAGGGCCTGAAGAGCTAGGCAGAAGTCTCTATCTTACAACGTGACTTGTGGTGTGTAGGTATTGCCTGAGTCTCCTCTAGGGCTCATTGCAAATCCCAGGCTACAGGTAGGTAGATATTATATCAACTAAAACGTCAGTTGTGCTTGCCGGACTGAGAATCGAACTTTGAACCTTCGGTCGCAAGGCGAGCTGTTTTACGCCATGACATAATAAGCGATAAGAACTAAATAAGTAGATAGGCTATTTTTGTTTTGGAAAAGGTTTAGTTTTGGGTTAGAAAATTTTGTTTACAATGTATTAAAATATCGGTAGGTAAGGTCTATCCCGCCATTAAAATGGACAGAACGTAGACCTTGTTATGAAAATCAAAAGCTTTACGGCAGCTTTAAGATAAAAAAAAAATGATAGATCGATAGTGTTTCATAAATATATTTCTTGAAGTCACAGTCTGATGACAAACGTAATACTATATTGTGGAACACTTGACAATAGATGTGCACAAGTGATTAGTCCGATCGAGCCTAAAGAAGATACGATGTGCTATATGGCGATCTATATTAAAAGATACAAGTACCGCTTACGGCCAAAATAAATATTCGATCCTGATCCATAATTTCCTTATTGATGTAGATTTTTGACGTAACCTTAATTATTATAACTATAATTAAAATTTCTGTCAAAAGATACCTAAATGCATGAATATTGGATCAGATTCAATATTATTTTGGTCGTTAGTGAGGCAACCTTTGTCAGAAAAATAAATACTCCCTCGGGTTGGGTTCGGAAAGATTCCGAATCAAATCCCGGAAAGGACCACCAGTAAACAATGATCCGACGTAAGAGGATATGTATCGCTGAGTAAGAGCATTAACGTTTAAGTAAAACAAATGGGTGCACGTCAAACGCGCCTCATATGCGGAACAGATTATTATTAGTTATTGATTACGGGAGATAATATGACCTTTTTTATACCTATACATAAAAGGCTTATTTACTCTGTGGTAGCAGCGAAGAACATGCCAACCCAACAAATCTCGTGGCTGTTATACATAAGAGGCGAGTACCTACACTGATGAAGTGTAAAAAAGGTATTATAATAATAATAATTTTTATTTCCACAAAGTTAAGAATTGTTACCTTATATTCTAAGCTAAGCTAGATTAAAAGTAACTATATTTAAAAGCATCTGCTATCGAACTAGGAACGAAGTTCCTCTATTTCGGCTATATACGAGTATACAGCGAACCACAAAACCAAATCCCCTCAAATGCTGAAACATGTATAGCTAGCCTATATATTGGCATAAGTCGACCAGGCTACCGGTTGCAAAAATACTGTTAAATGTCTGGTGATTGTGGTGATATGGACTTCTCTAATGCATCGAATACCGATGGACTAAACATACCTACATATTTTGATGTCCACAAATGATCAGGGCAAGGCAGGCAGTTGATCTATGAATATCCTGGGACATTCTTCACAGACGGTTATCTAATCACACACTACATAACTGATACTTATACTAAATATAAGACTTCTTAAACACATGCTTGCATATTTAAATCCAGACACAGAACAAGTATACATGTTCATGCACACAAATGTTGGTCGTGGGTGGGAATCGAGCCCACGACTTGCGGCGTGATAATCAGGGTATCTAATCGTCAAGCCACAAGGCATTGTATAAGTAAGTTTTTATGGTTTGTCCAAGTAGGCAATGACATGGAATGGTAAGTAATAGTTGGTTATTTCTATATTTTTAAGATGAGACATGCAAAAAGATATCGCACTTGAGTTGTAGGTATCCATCATTTCACTAAACGGTAATTAAAATTCAATATCAACGGTCCACAGAAATGGTGTTGACATTGCAAGGCTGTAGAAAGCTCGGCATATCAAGTGTGCTTGGGCAGGCCACCTTCCCAGTTGTCACGGGCTCAGTGCGAATTCGACACCAAACGTCGCCGCTTTGTCATTATTTCGACAAGAATCAAACTGATTCGCCCGGCCCGTTCCGTGTTCAGGTTCACCTACTTTCTACCGGAAGGCAATTAAAAATAATTTGCATTTCTCTTTGTGTCCATGTCAAAAATTTTGTTGCGAATTTGTTGGTGCTCGTGCTAAATTGAGATCATTTGTGTACCAACCCAATACTTTTAATGTTCCTTTTAAATCGATTATACACGTTTTTTATGTGTACCAACCTGAGTTTGCTGGTTTCTCATCATCTGTGTGCCCTGTTCCCAGCTATTTGTGGTGGGCGCCAAATGTTAATTTCTTCCATTCAGCCCTTCTACTTGCCATCTCAGGATTCAATTCAATTTTATTCGTGGCACTATTTGGATTTGGCAATGCTTCTTCTGCCGGTCGTATGCCTGACGCCAACCCTTGAGAATGCAGTTGTTGACCACAAGGTGGGTTTTAGTCATCTCTAGCTCTTTTGTCGCCTCTCTACCACGTTCTCCATGGTTTATACGTAGGTATATACCTTTTCTATTTATAGTTATTAATATCCACATATAATAAGTATGTATTTAGATGAAAGTAGTAGTATATCAGTTATTTGTTTACCATTGGGATCTGATAGCCGAGTGTAAAGAATATCTCTGCATATTTATTATTTATGTATGTATCTACTAATACTGCAGGTATTTACAATTAAATAACCTTTAGATCTCGTAGACAGTGTCAAATAACTTCGGCCATGGATGTAGATTAACCTTGTATTCTGGCATCTGTTTTTAATGATGAGTGATTGGTATATGAATTAGAATATAACTATGTGAAGATTATGATCGCAATAATTTTGTGATAAAAACCAGCGTCAATCATAATGAAATGTATAAAATTGAACGGTAGTGTTGTGTTGGTAAGCTTATAAGTAACCGTTAAATACAGTCAGCCTCAAAACAACTTTAAATTAATTACAATGAATAAATAATAAGTATTTAAACAGCCATCATAATATTTAAGTGTTGTCTTGTTAAGTGTCTAATCAAAATGCTAATTCTAACACCATCAACTAAAATGATATTTGCCGGAACCAACAACTATTTTAGCCATAAATTCTTGCTTATGTATTCTGTTAAAAGGATTGCGGCACTGATTTGCAGCAATACAAGACGTTTGAGGCTAGGTTAGGTAGTTCATAAGTTTAAGCTAGCTGGTCCCCTTGACAGGACAATGGTGGTACTAGTGAATAAATCAATGCAGGTACCGAATGCTCTGTACGTCTGATGCGCAGGTGTTTAAATCTATGTGAAGATATCTGTTTTTTTTTTAATGTGACTACCTACATTCTAAGTATTCTTACGGGACAATAATCAGTGCCATTGTGTATAGAGAACACGGATAGGTCATGAATTGGTCGTTTCTCGTGGATTCCGTCCCGCTATTGGGAGGCGGAGGGTGTGTTCGTTCACGACCCATTGTTTATCCACAACAAATTGTCAGGGACAAATTTCAGAGATAGCTGGCATCTCCTGATAAATAACTATGATTAAAATTAATGGTAGCAAATATATCCTTATTCAAAATTTTATATTCGAAAACATTATTCACTTTAGGCCCGCGGAGGGCACTTATGAAGGTCAAATTTAAAGTGACTGTAGCTACTATATAATTGCTAAGTAGATAATATGTATGTTACAACCTGTAGTCGATGACTCAAAGATGTGTCTGTCAGTATGTGGTAACAGTTACTGAATGTGTACTTACACTGTGTGAGTCTTAAAAATACTTGCACTTATTTAATAGACTAGCAAAGGAAAAGATCCAGTTGTGTATGTCGCCATGTAAAGAGATTTACAGTTCGTCAGCTGTGAGGTCCACAGGGAACTCAACGGATCGTTTACGAGTAAAATTGGCCAATATAGCGGGTAAATGCTGTGTCCGCGGACATCAGTTAGCGAGACCGTTTCGTGCACGCGCTGACGGTTTTGGGTCAAAGGTATTTATTTACCTAACAGATATATTGAGAGATAGCCTTTTTCGCAAGATAAAGGTGCCACCCGCGAATAATGTTACTTTACATTAACGCGACCCGTATTCCATATGATCACTTATAGCGTTTTAAAGATGGTGCGATTTATTAAGCTGTAAATAAAGTTTTATTATTGAAAAGACTCGTAAGTTTTTACATCGTCAAAAGGCATTACGTTAACTGTTAATCGCATTTCAATACGTTATCTTTATGAATTGCCTTCGAGTGTAATGTGGAGAAAACTCGTATTGAACCGCAGACTTCATTTCTTTTTATTATTTTTGTTTGAAAACGATGACGAGGTTTCTTTACATAAAATATACGTACCTAATTGCTTTCATAAATGCCCTAAAAAGTTAAACATTTAGAAGTAAAAAAAAAGCTTTTATTTATTTTAACAAAATATATTTTTCTGAAATAATAGCTTTGGATTTTTGAAATGAATACCTACCATGCGGTTAGAAAGAAAATTCGAGGAAAGCTAAAACTTCATCTTTCATGACTCGTACATACCTACAACATTATTTCAATCAACAGCAATTCAAAAGCATTTATAGATATCTTGTAATTTGAGCTATGCTTAAACGGTGTAATCATTTTGATGATGGGCTGAGTGGAACGTGTAGTTTTTACGAGACATTAACCTGGCTAGACTGGCCGGCGTCGCTCTTGTATATTTCCTCTTGTTTATTTTTGCAAAAGTTATGTACGTCCTACAGGAATTTAATATTGGAATTATTGGGTGAAATGTCCCATTTTGTTTATAGTCATTTATTATTAAATATAACAAAAGAAAAAAAAACATATTTTCTTGAATGTAACTAAGTTCAAAAGTCCATTTTTAGGGTTCCCCACGTAATAACTTAAACGGCACCCTATTGTTTGGTAGGTACTCTCACTCTGTTGTCTGTCCGAGTATGATACGGGATTACGGAATGAATAAAATACCTGAAATTTGGATTCACCTAAAATCGAATTCAATTTTTAATTCAAATTCTTTTCAGAAGGGATCTGTAGATAATGAGGACAATTTGATTTCTTTTAGTGGCATAATATTTTTGGCGGTGTTGCCATCATCAATAACTAGAGCTCATTACATGGTAGGTACTATTTTATTTATTATATTCTAAAATAAAGAAATTGCGCCTCAAAATCCTTAATTTTAGACCAACTTAGCAATCACAGAAACGAATTGTTAGGAATTCGAAATATCTAATGTAATAATTCAGATTGTAGTTTTCTCCAGTAGTTTTAAGCTTAACTATTGATTTTAGTAGCCCAATATAGCATAAGTTTACCGACACAGGCTGTTGTAGGAAATATCGGAGGCACCTAATTCAGGAACAACGTTTGCGTGCACTTTGTTTGTCGGTGCGCTCGATGCTTGGTATTTATTAAGATCGGGTCTTTATAGCTCCCATTTATTACCACGACTCTTGCTTTCTCTGTTGTCCGACCATCACAACACTGCCATGGCACGAGTTGGTGCCCATACAATCCGCGGGTACACGTCTAACAGATCATTCAACATAGAGAAATGGACATTCAAACCCATTAATATGATCCATTGCTTTCTATTAAAGCTTCTGTTTTAATAATCGTACAGTGTTAAGTATGTAATGAAACTAAAATTCTATTAATTATTTAGTTGTTGTTCAAAATTATGATTTGCCGTTATAAAAGTATTTAGTTATACCGTGTTTCATTATATCTACGAATAATAACATGATTAATATAATGTGTATTCGTTGTTATAAATATACTTTTATTTCCATCTCAGGATGATAATTGAGTTGAGATTTCGAGTTGAATTGGTTTGTTGAATTATGGGCACTTCGGTATTCAGCAAGCTTACTTGTGCAGCTGCAACTTATGATGATTTCGAAGAACACGAGGACTCTATATTTGTTTTATTTTCGCTCTAAAAATATTATGATTTCATGAATTCAAGCAGTGACCTAATCTCGACGTGAAATACCATAACGATTAGTCTTCGCGTATCTATATTATAAACGCTACTAATGCTTGTGCAAAATTGCGTAGGAATTTTATCTTAGATGTGAGACAGCGGGTTATTAATGGCATACTTATTTCATTGTGTATGCGACAATGTGTGGAGCAACCGATGTTATTTTAAAATTTATTATCGTATTGACAAAACTTACGTAACGAATGTGTGTGAACAGTGAAATCCGTGTAGAGTGGACATCCCCGTCGTGTCGAGGACTTTCTGTCCGACACAACACGTGTACATGTTTTAAATAAATGTCTTTATCGTAAAACAAACGAATGTATCCAATATAATTGCGTTGAAGCATTTAAGTTTTATGTAACGCCGAATATCGAGATCGAAATATTCGAATTTGGTGAATTCGGTCGCGATCACCATCGTTAACTCATGAGAATGACGATTTCAAAATTTCAGACACAATAAGTTTGTATTTATCGACTTTACGACAAGAACGTAATAATATGATATGAAAATATTTGAAGCCGTATCCCAACGACTAATAAAATTAATTGGACTGTTCGTTCAAGCGGGGACTCCATTACGAAGGTTTATGGGATCCTTTGTATGGAAAATGAACGGTTATAATTTTTTTTTATTCTGAATTATGAGCTCACGGCCACAACTGCGGCTGTTGACAGTACCTTTAGTGTTGTTAGCCCAGCCGTGCCGATATATCATGATCATCCAACATTTAAATGTAATTAGTTTAAAAATGTATACGGGTTGACGAAGGTCGGCTAAAAATATCCGAGCGGTTTCTGTAATAACACTGCACCAATGACTCAAGAATGAGGTGAAAATTAATTACATTCATTCCATTGGATGGAGCCAATAGGTCTAAAAATAAGTAAGAGTTTTTTCGTCTTTTATAATTGAAATGACCTATATGCGAAACTAGTTACCGTATCGTGGGTTTTCCAGCGTTCCAGCAAAATTCCCATACAAAACTACATACATCTGAAACTAAATCACATTTTTTTCCCAAATACCTAGGTGCCTATCGAATATCGGAACATCCTTAGGTCTCCTACGAAAGGAAGAGGAGCTACTCGTCTAATTCCCTAATCTCAGCGGATTAGGTGCTGCGTTGATATCTCAGTCAATCAAACAATCAGGTCTTGACACATTTTACATTTTATTATATATCCCAGGATATTCTTCACACATGGTTACCTGATCCCAAATTAAGCAGAGTGTACTGCTTGTACTATGGCTACCAGGCAATTGCATATACTGCATATACTATTTTTTAAATACATACATAGATATACAGATTTTTTACACCCAGACACAGAACAAAACAGACATGTTCATGCACACAAATGTTTGGACTGGAATCGAACCCACGATATCCGGTTTGGCAGTCAGAATCTCTAACCACCAAGCCAATTGGCCCGTCAAATAATATACTTATATACCTACTTAGATTGGAACCGTTTTACATTTCGTGGATTTGGAAATGTTTAATTAAATAAGGCTCGGGGATCTGAAGTAACAAAATGTTGGGCACCAATCAATTGACCCCATCTGGTGCCTGTAGGTACATACCTACTTTATTGGGGTTTACATGCGCGCCGTCGCGCAGCGCCGCCCGTTCCTCTGTGTCTGGTCTCCACTTTACTTCTTTCATTTGTTTGGTACTTAAGAACTCGGAGTAGTGCCTATCATTCTATGATATAAACTTACCTTTTTGAAACCGATACATAAATTTAAACCTTATAAGATTAATTTTGATTTTAGGCTACGATAGCTTAGTAGGTGGTAACGTCGGATGCCGCGACTAGATTCGTGGGTTCGAATTCTAAAATGAGCTTGAGATTTCGGTGAAGGAAAACGTCGTAAGAAAACTATAGCAAGGGTTCTTTGTAGTACCCCTCTGGCTGGCTATCGCCCTCAAGTTGAAGATCTGTCGCCAAGTATTGGTTGGGGTGTTCTGATAGCTGCACTTGACAGCTAGTTCTCTTCTAAGTTTGATGTGGTTAACATTTTCGGTCACTTACCACCGTAAGATTGTGGTCAAGCACAAACCTGTACAGAGTATAAAAACGTCATTATCTGATGACATTGCAAAATCAAACTAATTAGAAAAAGATAAGTAAAAATATCAATAGAAAGCAATTGTGAAAGAGAAGCTAAATCAGAAAATAAATATTATACTATACAAGTATACTAGTAACTGTCCCGCGGTTCCATCCGCGTTCCTATATAATTTATCATAGCATAGTGTAGCTTTCGATCAGTGAAATAATTTTTGAAATCGGATATGTTTTTTCGGTCCTTACCTATAGTCCTACATTCCAACAATCCACTTTATAATAGTAGTAGGTAGGTCGGTATAGATAATAAATGGAACCTTACTAAGTTTCTTCCCGGTTCTTCCCAGTTGAAGGCTGACTTCCGAACTGGTGGTAGCCCCAGTAGCTCTGCGCGTCTAAACTGCATTAATGATTTTGAATTATAAGGAACATTCACTTATCATTTGGAGTACCTATCTATATCTTGTATAAGATGAGGTAATAAATCTAGATCTCTTGGATAAGCGATATTTAAGACCACAATACACACATAGGTCTTACATACTATTACGGAGGTGTCTATTATGTAAACATGATTAATGTATTTTAAATAAATGATCTATTAGAGTACTTTAAAGAGGTACTCACGCGTGTCTGTTTATTGATTGTTTTCGGCACTATAATCATATTCTAAGCGGTTCATTAAGCTAAGGCCACCAAGCGAAAGAGTTTCAATGGATCAATTCAGTCTAATAGGGACTCTATTATCAAGAGCTTAGAGCTAAACGTTGGTCATAATTTGCCGTTTATCCTAAGTATGAACCAAATAAAACCTTAACATAATCTAAATAAAGGGTAATTTTAAAAGTCTATAAAGGCGCCCGTTCTTTAGATCGTTCTTGAAGTTATTTTTCAATAAGTATAGCAGTTTAGCAATAGGACATAATTTAGAAATCAGCATATCAGATTTTTCATTTCTCATTCGTACAAGCGTGCTATTAGTTACTATTGTAGATCAGAGTTAGTTGGTACACGAGAGGTTAAAAGATGAAGAGATATGAATCGAATCGTTTAATAGGCAAGTGTGAACAGTGTTGCCATTGTTGAGCCCATTAACAAACGAGTTTTGACACGCGAACACTGAACGTACCTACTTGCGAAATGTCCAACTCACGAACTAAAATAAATAAATGCTTATTTACATCGTTGCCCAAGCCTCTGATAAGTAATTTAATTAGAACACATTTAATTGAATATTGGAAATAATGACAAGTCGAGTCGGGTCGTGTAACGATACTGTTGCAAACGTATTAATCAAAATTATGATTTGCGTGTGCGATGGCGCTTTGTTGAGGATAATTGGGGGATTTGTTATTGTTGTGACAAGTATTCAGGTATTTTAATAACGGTTATAATTTTCATACAATATGATAATTAAGGTAGAATTATTAGATATTTTTACAAGGTTGCAACATTGCTTTTGCTTTAGCCTGTACCTACGCGATAACACTTATTTAATTCAATAACTGCTTACAATTATCTGTGTACTCAACTTTATAACTACTTTGCTATATTGGATCCCCTGTAATGACTTACCATCCGGCCCGAGCCTGTTCTCTATCATAACTTATATTACTATTATTTTAGATTGAAAT
Organism: Habrosyne pyritoides; assembly: GCA_907165245.1. NCBI lineage: Eukaryota > Metazoa > Arthropoda > Insecta > Lepidoptera > Drepanidae > Habrosyne > Habrosyne pyritoides. The sequence goes on along the minus strand of OU015593.1, from coordinate 9,166,751 downwards.
CATAAAGAGATTACTGGGATATGGTTAGATGCGAAAAGAGTTAGATTCGGTTGTATAATAAATGCCATGGAAACGATCGATCGTATCCAAAGACATAATAATATGTATGGAAAACGAATAACCCTTATTATTATGTTAATGCTTGTTCCTTCCAATCACATCACATCTTGGTTGATGTTCTTACAAAATACACGATTTTTTTTTATATGGAACTAGAATTTTTCCGCGGCTTTGCTCGCGCAGTCTTCAGGATTTGAACAAAGACTCTTTAACTTTGTTCATTTCTTATTTTATATTTATATGGGTGTGCTCAGCGGTTGACTACCCTTTTCAAATCTGAGGTACTTTTAGAGATTAGCGTGTTTAAACTGATAGATGCGACTAGTTTAAACAATGTAGTGATGCTATTGGTCCCGATCCTGTAGTTTATCATACTCACTAAAATCTATGATACTTTCTTTTGTTACCTAAAGTAGAAAATAGTGCGGTAGATTTTGAGTCCAAGTTTTCCAAATCATTCATTTTTACGTGTTTTAAATGCGCATTAGCACAGCCCCCTTAAAACAATATGGATATATGGTTTGACAGAGGACTAAACAAAATATAAGACTTCATCTTTCGTTTCATCTTTTTTAGATAGAAAGACAAGTAATTCAACTATGTTTAGTGATGCACAACTGTCACCTGTTGTCACTTAACTAACTTAAAATAAATCTTATTTGCATACAATCTTATTTATACACAATGAGGGAGGCTCTATTTATAACAGTAGAACAGCACTATGACGCGGATTGCATAAATGCGGCGCAGTGGCAAGAAGCTGTTCTTGTAACGGCCAATTTGCGTTGGATGCAGCCGCCATGTTTTTTTCCATCCCAAGCTTCCTTAATGAGTGGAGAAACCTGCAGTGCGCTCTATCTTCTATGCAAATGTAATTTCTTCTATTTTCGAAAGTATAATATATATTGTGAGATCGTTAATGAACGTGAATGTATGAAGCTTGTCTGAAATTCATTAGGCTTTATTCTAAGCCTTCTTTACTATTATGCGGTGCTTAATTTATTTGTTGTAGATAGGTAACTGTACTAAGAAATATGTATTCATCTATATATATTAAAATGAATCCCTATTTCCCTTGGTCACGGCATCACGCGTGAACGGCTGGACCGATTTCGCTAATTCTTTTTTTGTTGTATTTGTTATTGTCAGGAGGAGGTTCTTATGAAAGAAAAAGTTCAGAAAACTTTCTTTAACGCGCGGAAAATTAGAAAATTTAAGAAACCATAACGTCTTTACCAGCGCTGAACATTGACGTTATTGTCAGTCGTTTGACAGTTGGCGTGATTGACAGAATGCGCGCTGCAAATATCGTTTTTAGTGGAGGCATGGGTCAGAATTATATTGATAAAAAAAATATTTATAATTTCTATATAATTAAATGCACATTTTACAGTCGATTCAATCAGAAGATTCGAATTCAATATTCATAGTTAATAGACAGGACAATGTCTGTCGGGTCAGCTAGTTCTTAATAAAATTTAGCTATTATATTAGGTTGGGGAAAAAGTCTTTTCGCATTATAGTATGTATGAACTTGTAATAAAATCTATTTGGCTATACTATTTGTATCTGGCTGGTTTTGGTATCATTGAAAGTTTAAATTTTAAGGCTTCACAGACTGTGGTGAAACCCGGGTTAACTCGCAACAAGGTGATGCTGTATGTGTGGTGGGATTGGAAGGGCATTATTCATTATGGGCTGTTACCACCAGGCAGGGCCATCGACTCTGATCTCTACTGCGAACAACTGATGAGATTAAAGCAAGAAGTTGAGAGAAAGCGGGCGGAATTAATCAACAGAAGGGGTGTGGCTTTAGCCACTCAGCAAAAATTAAGAGAGTTTGGCTGGGAGGTATTAATGCATCTGCCGTATAGTCCTGATCTTGCACCTTCAGATTTCCACCTGTTTCGGTCTCTTCAGAATTCTTTAGGCAGTGTCAGGTTAACATCACGAGAGGACTGTCAAAACCACTTGTCGCAGTATTTTGATCAGAAGTCCCAAAATTTCTATAGCAATGGGATCATGTCCCTACCCACAAGATGGCAAAAAGTTATCGAACAAAATGGTACCTACATACTTTAGTTACATGTAAATAAACTATATTAAAAATGTTTTGAATTTTCTTAAAAAATGCGAAGGAACTTTTTCCCCAACCTATTATATACTTATCTACATGAATGTTTTAAAACCTCATATTAATTATTGAGTGGTCTTTGATTCTCCGTAAGTACCTCACTTTTTCGGCTTCCACGTCTTACTCAGATCGGCCATCCGGCCTTCAGTAGTCAGATATTGCCATAGCATGTTTTTTTGTACCTAATACCTGCCTAGGACTTCATTGCGGTTTTAATCCTGAAAGTGACATCATGCTATCCTTTAGCATATCTCTTCCCATAGCTTGATTCTGAAGACACTCGTGAGAAACATAAACAGTTTTCCCATGTAGTAGATCTCATGGACAATATCAATGTTATCGTCATTTTCAGTCTATAGGTCCCCACTGCTTAGAGTAAGCATTCCTTTGCCATTACTTTCTATCCTGAACCAATTTCATCCAAGACTTATTTAAATACCCATTGGCACCATATTACTTACTAATAATGGCTTCGGTCAAAGATTTTTGCGTTTGTTACTGAACATTTTGTTGGTGGCTTTGTTTCGACATTTTATCCGTGCTCCTAGACAGTTTAACGAGAAGGACATAAGGAGCAGAACGTATTCAATTTATATGTGTGATGATTTGACAAATATATATGAATTAGCTTTCTAATCGTTGTCTTTTTTCATCCTTTTTTTAATGCAATATACATATATTTTGAATTCTAGCAAAATCTAGTATCTCAGTCAGAGTTGTTCAGAGGAAGCAGGGTAGTGGTTGCGTAGGCGGGGCGGATCCAATTACCTACGTCTCCGCACTAACAAATTTATTGCGGCAGGCATCTGTTATGTCGCTCTCACCTTGACATCGTCGTATGAACTAGGATCGGGGTGCTGGACCTTTTTTAAGGGTTTACACCGCAGAATAGCCTAATGGTACGTATTAGCTTTGACGTAATTACGAATGAAAACTTTTAACTTCAGACTTAGGTCGATATGGGAGCGTAGGAATTCCCAGAGCTTATTTTTACTCTTCCAAAAGTTTGTTTATCAATATTGGCCACAGTCCAATGTATTCTATAGTGGACATAGCAATATGTGTACATAATTCGACTTATGCGCATACTGCGGACATAGAGTTATAGTATAGGCTGGGCGGACGGAGGCTGCGCTCACGCTTTTGATCCAAGCACACTGGCGATATGTCGGCAGTCGCGCGGGAAACCTTGCGGTGAATAGTCAAGCTTACGGACTGTTAATACTTCCGCGAGAATTGTTTCATCGAACATATTTACGATAACATTCGCCATCCTTACGAAAGCAAAGCATCCGTATACCGTGAATTTAGTGAGACAAAAAGATGTGTTTATTAGACATTATGTCCGGATAACAGGGTTTTTTGTTTAATAGTCCTGAAAAATAAAACTGCACAAATGAAGATGACTGTGAATCGTATTAGGGTGGTGGTGTTAGGGAGCCCGCGGAGTGGAAAATCAGGTTAGTTTAGTATTTTTTTGTATCTACTATAATATTCAATAAACATTGGAAATGCGAAACTTTTTATTTCCATTAAAAAGCTGATTAAAAATGATTAACTTAACAATAATTTTTAAGTACAATAAATTTTTTGTAAGTGTTGAAAATAATTAAGCATCAAAAAAAGATTAAATATTCCTTACAGAACTTAATTTATTGTGTTCAAGGAAAAAGTTTTTTTTATTACCTTGCACTTAATATTTGTCATTATCGTTCGGCAATAAAACAAGAAACACGTTATTAAGGACCTCTGCGTGTGAATTTTCTGAAGTACAAGCCCTGTAATTTTGGCCAACCAGAATCATTTTTGAGTCATTATTATAATAAAATGCGTAACAGCATGCCATGTTTTTTTCTACCATTATGGTAAGAGTTTTAATTTAATAAGAATTTATTTATAGGTTATATATTATTGGTAAATAAATTAAATTGTGACATAAGTGCATTTTAAAGCTATTAATCATATCATAAAAGAAATGACCGCTTCAAACACTTTATTATCAAGCATATTCTAAGAAAATGCAACAGTTATGCACAAATATTTATCAAATGTCACACCTTATCAGTGCATTCCACTCTGCGGAATGTTCAATGCCAAATATCTTGTTAAGTGATATGATAACTTTGTCTGTGGCATATTGTTTTAGTTACCCGTTTGTTTACTTAACACTTATCAGTGCTAATTGCAAATTAATGTGTAAGGCAGTTGTTTGTGTTCGAACATAGTCAAACTAGCAGAATCGATTAATTCCTTATTATAACATTGACGAGCTTCGTAAATTAATGTAATAAAAAATAGTTTGACATGTATGTATAATTGTATTATAAAAAATTGGAAATTGCGATGATATTTTTGGTATAAGAAAACGAAAAATTCATAATTAATTAATCATTTGCTTTTATTAATATTATATCTCAAAATCATACAGATGTATATTTTCCATAAACTTGACCATAATGCTTAATACTGTCTTGCATTAATACAGCTACCTATAAAGATGGTAATGTTGTTTCGTGTTCTTCGGACTAGTTTTGGACCCCGTCTGCACTTGAACTTTTAAACGCCTACGAATAATTTACTCTCGACAATCAAAAGCCCATCACAATAATATATTTTTTTTAATTAGGATATAAATAACATATTTAAATCATTTACATATATACATACCTACCTAATTTTTAAATTAACTACCTACGTAGTATTTATAAATCGCAAGATATCATCATTTTTATTTTAATAATGCTAATTAAAATATTTGGATAAGTATCTAATCGCACATATTTAACGCGAAAGCCATAAAATCTTCACGGATAATGTCGTAGACATCGCTACGAGCAAGCTACGAGTAGTAAAAATACTAGAAAATTTTACTTGCTATACTTTTAGGCCACGAATATTATCAACCCAATTCGACTCTAGGGATTCGTAAGAGGCGCCAACAGAGTTGGTATACTGATGACCACGAACACATTTTATCTTGTACCAAGCGGTGAACAAGACCATTCTCTGAGGATGGCGTCTGCTAAATCTCACCTCTTGTAATATGTAAATGCGCCTAATGGACAGACATATTGCGCTGACATAAAATAATTGGGCACACGGCAGGCAGTTGATAATTTTACATATGTAGCTATTAAGTGATATGAACATGCAGGGCACGCGTGAGACATAAGCGTATGTACGCTTATAAATTAATATAACACGTATAACTCTATATATTTCTTCTGAATGCTTTCAAGAATGTTACCAGTTCTTTTCTTTTGCAATCATGTCTGCAGGAGGTGTAAAAGTCGTTCCTACTCTCAATTTTATATTTAAAATTTAAGGATGGATTGCTCACGTTAAATCTTTTAAAGATAAAAATCTTTTTAAAGTTTTGAAATGTTGAACATATTTCTCTTTCTTTAAATTTATTCGCAGATGATTTATGGAGACTAGAAAATAGTTAAAATGTATGTCTCACGACAAGACTATCTTTGTCATGATATGGCCGATTATTTCATGTCTGTAAAATAATTCTAATTTAAAGGCAAAAACAATCAAAGAAATATTTTCCTGGCTCGTAGATTTCTAGGGTTAATATTGTAGGTACTGTCACCATTTTGCCGAAACAAAAATACCTTCCAAAAGCGATTCTCTCCTTAACTCGTCGGACAGGATTGCAAAGTGAAGTATTTTGCTTTTTTAGGTTCGGTATTTCAGTAATTATGATATGTGTAGAGTGTCGACCTCGACGGCGGCGGTGGCTGCGGCGGCGGCAGTTGGCGCGGGCGGCGCAATGGCGTGAATGCTTGAACGGACGTTTACGCGTTACACAACGTGGTCTGTTGGCGCCAGGCGTCGCGTCGCAGCCGTCGGGAAATCGCGCCGCTGACCCACCGGCCGAGTCGCCGGCGACTGGTTGTAATTGCACCGCCCTAATTGTCGGCTGGCTGACGGCCGGCTGACGGACCGGCCGCAACCGCTCCGCGACGCATGCGTTTGCAATTCATTACGAGCTGGCGTAGGGCCGACATGCGAAATTGTTTTTAAAGTAGATCCTGTCTACGAAGAGACCCGATGGGAGTGGCGCTCGTCTGTCACGGATTTGTGGCCGACTAACATCGTTTATGCCTCTAGGAGCCATTAACTATTCATTATTCTCCCTTGGCTGCGTCTGCCGTCACTTTCTGAACTCCTTTAAACGCCCCGCCGAGGTGCTTTATTTACACGTTATAATGGTTTCCGTTACAGTGGATACTCATTAAGCCATACAGCGTTCCTGGTACTTATCTCGCTCCACAATATCTAGGTCACATTACAGAGCTCCGTTCTCAAAATGTGATATGTATCTCTGCACCCTGTGGTTATCCGTCGAACAGTTTAAAATCAGTATGGTTAAAATATTAATTATCACGAGTCAATAAAGTATTTCAATTAACGAGTTTGCGTGCCAACTGCCAGCGTACATTCGTTTTCATCAGAAATGGATTGCGTTCAAAGAGCAATGAACTTGACAATTTTGGAAGAAACCAAGAAACCAGTAGTTGCTTTTTTCATATGGTTGAATGATGATTACTTCAGTAAAGGTTGGCCAATTTTTTATGGAACTTCGACGCGAATGTGTCAAAATGCGATGTTAACAACCGCGTTCATGTCGATCGGCAGACGCACAAGCGGGTGCGCGGCCGCAGTGCGCCGTGTGCCGACCTTCTCACGGCATGATGAATGGACGCAGTGTTGAGGTATTGATGCATCGTCGAAGCCCACCACTCGCCGCCGATTATTATATTTTTCACTTGGAATGTGTCCCACGTCTCCGTTTTTTTAAAAGATGAAAGACAATGCATAAGATATTAAACATAAAATAATATGTTAATGTTAAATTGCTTTTTGGATTTTTGAATCACGATTTGAAAAGGTGCTTGTTGAAATATAACATTTGCATCATCAGATAACTTATCTGGCGATGATCAAAGTGCGGTAGAACTGGTTTATAATCTAATTAGTCTATCAGCTTAATTATATTTCTATATAATTCCTATCCTACTTATGTCCTAGAACGGTAGTAGTCAACAAATTACTCATGGATGGACTTTGGGATGGAAAAAAAAATTGAAATACATAAAATGTGAGTGAAGTCTAACAGTAATGTTTTATTCTGGCTATCGTCAAAGGCGAAGGAATTACTTCCAAAACACTCCTAATACTATAACACGATACAACAAAACAACGCACGTCAATACAACCCATCATGGTCAGTTCGACCCATGATGGATGGGGCCGGTAATCTATTAATTACTCCATAGATTCCTGTCGATACGGCTATTGTTTCAGCCGATAGCGTACCATCTATCAACCCACGTGGTGCCATGTTGTTTGATCAGCATAATTTGTCTTATATGCATCGTTGATTATAAAATATTTGATTAGTTTTTTTTCTCGACTCTGTTTTTGTTTAAGATCAGTATTAAGCCTCATTATTAACATAACATTTTTTTTTATTTGTCAGAGTTGTAATTTTTTTTTTTCAAAATCCACAGCTTTTAGTCACAAAAATTTTACGTACATGTATACGAATACTTATATAAAAAATATAAATATACTAAAATAACGGATTTAATTTTATTAAATTTACGTATGTAAATAATAGATACATATACATATCTCTTACCCAAATGGAAGTATGTACATATATTCAAAAACATCTCGTTTATTTTTTCTGAGGAAACGTCAGGCATTTTTGTACCGCGATTACTTTACGGATCTTAGATATTAAAATAAATAATCAACGTTATGTATTAATTGAATTCCGCATATTTGAGTTAAAGTGGACCGTTGAAACTTTATCACTCGACGATTACGTACGTAATCCGATCGCGGAGAAAGTAATGCACTTAATACATTGCACATGGGGAAAAAACTGAAAGGAAAATGACTGTGAGGAATTTGGTATGTGAATCATAAACTACGATAAACCATATAGTAAAGATGCTGGGTATTGGTTATACAGCTTCTCTATAGCAGTAAAACTTTCAGTTTTATTGATGTAACAACTATTCCGGCGGATTTGATGATTGTTGGTCTCGGATAAAAAAATGTGCCTATTAGATAACCATTGCTCGTTTTGTTAAACTTTAAGATACCTTGCTAACTAACTGTTTACTTATTCCATATTGTAATCGTCATACGCACCCTCAGAACGATAGGGGCTTAACTCCAAAAATCACTTTTGGCACATCTCTGATTGGGTCACTTTCGCACTGAGCGGGGAGGGTGGGTCCCGGTGTTAAAGAGGCTGAAGTATCGGTATGCTTATTCTATCATTAAATTGACTATGTTTTACTATTCATCGGATAGAGCGTACTTTGTTTAGTCTCTCTATGATCGTAACTCCATTTCGCAAAATTTTGAGTTAAGCCCTTATCGTACTGAGGGTGTCTTTTTATTTAAATTAAAATAAATTATAAGCTATCAGTTTTTTTAAACATTTTATTGAGATACACGTGTAATATTTTATTGAAAATATTCCACATGTGGAGTTGTTTACTTTGGAGGTCCAGTTAATTCTGGTTTTATAATTGAAGTCCATTAGGTATCATAATGTTTAAGATCGCATATTTATATTATCATGATCAAGTAGGGTTGTTATGTGAATGGTTACAAAAAGTTAAACCTTAAGTTAAACTGTAACCATGAAATAAAGATACGAAAACGATGTATTCTTTTCTAAACATTAACAACAATAACTGCATTTCTAATATCTATTGGATAGAAAATAGCAAGATTACTTTTAATACGACATCCTCTGCCCCTCGGCCTATAGTTTTGAGCCGATAGTATCTTGAGGATTCGGCATTTATAGTTATAAATCATCTTGTCTGCCTTATTTTTCCCTGCGGCGTTTCTTTAAGGGCCATTATGTATCTTGCTGAAATGTGATCAACTTCCTCTCTACATAAGTTTGAGTTTGCAATCCTCTTCCTCGTTATTATGCTATCAAGTATTACGCAGTAAAGAAAATACTATAGATTTTCTAACATAGCCTTAACCGTATGAGCTAGAATGCGTGTGGAATGTATTCCAAGTCCATTGTCATGCGGCTGCGTGCTGCAGTTGCATAAACTCGGTCTCATGTTGTGCAACCGTTTTGGGTCATGAATCTGACCGAAATGGTAGCGACGATAACCCTCTGGGAGTAAACTTTATTTGATACCTAGTGGGAGCGATTTGAAAAGGAATATTAATTTATATTTCCAGATAGTGCAACACGCGTTAATTGTTTTATAGGAACTTACTAAGTATGTTTAATTTTATAAATACCATTTACCGTCAAAGGACAGTAATCACCTTCGCAGTAGCGCATTTACAATATAACGTAAATACCTAATATGTTTCTATAGATCAACTCTCACTATAATCATCACGAATGAAAAGAAGTACTTACTCCCACAATTCCTCTGACGCATTGGAAGCGGTATCGCCGGACAAGCAATCAGCGTTTTGAATAGGCTCACTAGTTCCTTTTGATGGGCTGCCAGGATTCTCCACACTTCATTTTGTCGGTAGCCTGTACCCGTGTGCTATTCACGTAACTTGCCACGTCATTGTTGTTGATAACTGTTTGTATTGTGTACCAACCCTTTAGATGGAAATTCCAGGAGTGAAAAGACTAATCAATATTTGATGTACATTAGAAAGTTGGGGGTGATGACCGTTTAATTGCTTGAAGTGTTATTATATGTTAGAGGTAATAAGTTGTTCGTTTGTTTGTTGCAGCTGTGGTCGTGCGATATCTAACAAAACGGTACATAGGCGAATATAGCTCGACAGGAGGTGAGTTCATTGTTTTATTATTATACTCAAAAAAATGCATATCAAGTTTGATAAAGGTCTTCCATGTATTTCAAAGATTTCTCTCCTATTGAGAACACTTACAGATTATATAATATATCAGATGTAAAGTAATATGACTGCCAAAATCAGAACAAAATATGGTAAGAATCGACAAGTTTGTTCAATATTCTCAGTGACCATAAAATCTTAATTATAATATTTTAACATTCGACTGACGTCATCATTATTTTGTATCAACTCATAAAAATGTCATATTACTTATCCATTACTGTACAGCCTTTGTGTCTACTTATTTATTTAAATTAAAATGTCTCCTTCCTTCCGACCTTTAGCAAGTTTTACGTCAGAATTACTGTTTTTTTGTCTGGACTTGAATTATAATACTAAGGAAATTACTTTCGATTTTATTACTTAGGTTAGTATTATGTAGTAAGGTAAAAAGTCTTTACATTAGTTAAAATTTATTTGTTACAGATTTTCTTTACCAACACAGAGTAGCGTTCGATGGTGCTGTTTCAGAAGTCGAAATACTAGATACATCAAATTGCGCGGTAAGAAACGAAGTCCACGCACCCACATATATTAATAACTCATTAAGCTATTTATCTATGTTGTTCATTCTAAATAAAGCCTGAACGTCGATAAGATAATACCCTGTAGGTAAATGAAGCGATAGACAGGGCCAAACTTAATTTACCAGTAAACAATAGAGATGTTAATCTGTCGGTGGCTGGAGGTAGCGGCGGCTGATGCCCGCCGTACAATTTAATTAGACAAAGTTTATGGGTCTTGTATCGGCTTATCAGCGGCGATCGTTACCGCCGCGACCGACGGCTAGCCTCTGGGCAATATCCTACGTACAAACCTACGCGAATCGAGAATCAACCTCGTTACGTAAATTTATTGTTATGTTTTTATCATTGTTACATACAGACTAATTTCTTAAACACGCTTTTGGTTTCTTCTAAACAACGATGATGTTCTATTTAATCGATAACGAAAATTGAAGAACATAACTCCCGACGTTTCGTATTGCGCAATCGGTGATTTTATTCAGTGCAGTGCCTGGCCCCGATACAAGATTCTGTCGAGTACCACTTGCTTGTCTTAAGAATCGATTGTAATAAGTTCTCTGACTTTATTTCCTTGTTTTCATTGTTTTATGGTGCTTGCTCGATAAAAATACATTGGAACACATCTTAACATATCTACATACCAATTGTGTTTTATGAAACTCTTTTTGGGGTTCAGTGGCCAAAGGAAAAATAAAAAAAGAAACCCTTACATTATCCTCTCCGTTTGTATTTGAAGGGCAGACGTATCCTGACAACCGCAAATCTATGGTGTAATAAAATTACGAAAAAAATATTGGCTGGTTATTTTAGGATTCTTTTTACCACCAGATCCGCGGATGCCTTGCAGAGCACGTGCGATGGGGCGATGCCTTCGCGGTGGTATACTCTGTGTGCGAGCGGCGCTCATTCTTGGCGGCTGCTGAACTGCTATCGCTGCTAGAACGGACTAGGCTACCAGGATGTGCTGCCGTCACCCTCTTGGGGAATAAGCGTGACCTCGAACACGCAAGGTAATTTTTGTTTTTATTCATATCTTATATAGTTTTTTACAGGCCTCATGTTATTGCTCATCTATCTTTGAAATTTGTTTTCCCAGACACGTCATGTACTGGAATTATAACCCACTTTAAAATATTTAAATGTTATTATATTTAACTAGGGAGGTCCACGCTGAGGAGGGTCAGGAGCTGTCGTTGCGGTTCGGGTGCCAGTTCTACGAGGTGTCTGCGGCGGAGTCATGCGCGGGCGCAGCGCTCGCGTTCCACGCGTTGTTGCGTGAGGCGCGGGCACTAGCGTTACTGCTGCCTGCGCCTCGGCGCAAGCTGGCCGCATACTCTGTCTCTAAGGTAGTTCTTTACAAATACTTAACCTTTTTCGTTTATTGATATGATCTTTTGGATTGTTACACAACATTATTTTGTTAGGTTTACCTACTATGTTCTAAATATTTTTTGAAATAAAATAATTGCGGATTATATTATTATAATTATTATAATCCGCAATTATTTTATCATTATTATTATATATCATTATTATTTACCGTTATCGGTAGTAACAATATACATTTTGAATCTATGTAGAATTATTAAACATAATAAAATTTTATTTTTTCAACAGGTAATTGGAACGATATTCGGCAAGAACAGCAAAAGTGTCCGGAAGAAAAGGCCATCGCTTAGTATTTAAATTATTTTAATAAGCATAAGCTATAAGTAGTACTTATAAATTCCTCAGACTGCTTCGTGTATAATATAACTTTAATTTAGATTTATTAATAGTGTAAGAAAATTACATAATTGTGTCCGTAAAAGCTAATGATCTTATTACTTAAGATATTGTTAAAGTAGCTTATAAATACATTGAATTCCATGTTAAAATTAACGTTCGCTGGCATCAAGAGAACACAATGATTTATGTGTAAATAAACCCAGTGTTAACTGTAAATAATATAAATAGTACAATCATCATTTTACTTTAAAACACCTCGCACTAGAGTTATGACGACTGGGTCTCAGTTAATATAGATTGTAAATATCACTACTTAGCGTACTTATAGACATTTACTTTCTTTACGTTGTAAGGTTTACAGTTATAAAAGTATAATAAAATTTTATACAAAATTAAAATACCTGTTTGCTTCATTCGTCTATTCATTCCTGAACTACCATATTGTGTGCATATTTTCCAATAATCGATTTGAAAGCTCTGTCATGAAAGTTCAAGTAAAACGGCCACCTTTTACGGCGTAGCATAAAATCTAAGTACTCGCACCTTTTTCACACTATAAATGGTAGAAGAAACCAACATATCCCATCCCGACATACCACAGACTCAATTACTGCCATTTTGTTAGTGCAGTGTTTCTATAGTTTTGCTAGTTTATGACAAACTACTATTTTTCTTGAAAGGCAAACATTACTCTGTTTTGAGAAGAGGTAAACAAGGTGCTTGCTTTGTAGGTATATTATATATATTATATTAAATAGATATACCTTTTGCTGAATTTGCTACAATTATTTTGATTAGTATATACCCGAGGTCTAGCGGTCGTATGGACGCCAAACGCTTTCTTAGATCATAGGAATAAGATAGCGTCAAATCGATCGCGGTGCGTTGCACCTCGTATACATGTCGTTAAAAGCTCTAATGAGTTTCTGTTTTCACTGGCAAAGTGTCCGGGTGTCACATCCACCCGGAGCGGACAAGCCCAGCTTTGTCGGAGTAATATTGATCGGACGGTGCAGTCAATAGCCGGAGAGAGTTTTGCCGCCACTCGGCCTTGCATGTCGGGGCTCACCCACCTCACGTCCGATCCACCGATAACGTCTAATGCAGGAACCGAATGTGACACCCAAGTTCACTAAGATACATGTGAAAGCAACAAGTGCTAATTCCAAGGTCGCGGAGACATTCCTTATCGGACTACACCAACGGATGTAAAGCGAACTCGGCTCGACGATTCGCTACGAAACCGACGAAGCGGAAATGATCGAAAAGATGTTTAGCTACCGATAACACGATCAAGTTCAAGAGCGCGTCGATAAATAAATACGTTACAATTTATAAAGCGGACAGTTTAGAAATGAACGGTCGTAAGAGCAATAAGTAATCTGTAAGCGCAGCTGTTACGCAATACGCGATAAATGTTCCCTCAGTTATTCCGCTGTGGTATTAAATCGGTTACCTACAGGTGTATCGGTCGATGCGGAGATATGACCAATAAATCGGATCCCTTGATCGCATTAGTGGCGCCAACGTTCCGCTTGCTTCGGCCTGTGCTGTGCTACAGCGCAGCGAGCGCAGGCACAAGCGCGGGCGCGGTCGAAAGATCACTATCTGTGACGCATCAATAGATTTCTGTGTGCTGCGGGCATAGCAGAGTCATGCTTAATGGGACTGAGGAAATTTTCAAATATTTTTAAGGTACAACATATGTAGATATACAACCTGTCACATAAAATAATTGTTAATGCATAAATCTAAGATCTAACTAAAGTTAATCATACTATGTCAATTGTCTGTGGGTGGTTTGCTACAAATAATCTATTACTAAATTCAAAGAAAACTAAATGCTTAAGGTTTTCTTTACCAAATGTAGCACAAGTAGATAGCCAAATAATAATAGATGGGAGCCATATTGATCTTGTAAATAAAACGGTATTTTTGGGTCTTACATTAGACAATAAATTGCAATGGGGACCTCAGGTTGATACTCTAGCTGCTAAATTAAGTTCGGCTGCTTTTGCTGTTAGGAAAATTAAACAATTGACGAATGTTGAGACGGCCAAATTAGTTTATTTTGCATATTTTCATAGCCTCTTGTCCTATGGTATTTTGTTTTGGGGAGCAGCAGCGGATATAGAATCAATATTTATTATACAAAAAAGAGCAATTCGTGCAATTTACAGTATGGGTCCCCGTGAATCATTAAGAGATTTATTTAGGGAAATAAATATAATGACATTACCTTCACTATATATTTATGAAAATATAATGTTTATACGTAGAAACATAGGAATGTTTGAGTCAAAATTAGATATTCATAGTATAAATACAAGACAAAGGGAGAAGTTAGTTGTTCCATACTTTAGACTAACTAAAGTTAACAAGTCATTTCTTGGTAATTGTGTTCGATTTTATAATAAGATACCGCTTTCAATAACCAAAATGTCTGATCATAAATTTAAAAATTATATTAGGAAAGTTTTGAAAGAAAAAGCGTATTACAAGGTAGTTCATTATATTGAAGATAAAAATGTATGGAAATAGCTGCTCTCTGCACAGTGCACCTCTAAATCTCTTGTTTAAGTTGTAAGTACCTAATTATTGTTATTTTCTATTTTGTAGTCTTGTCATATTTTTTTTTGTTTTGTTTTTATTAATGTTACCTATAATAAGTATTTTGTAATTGTTAAATATAAAATTATGTAAAATTGAAATAATAAAATAGCCAAAAAGTCAGAATAGATAAAAATTTATAAAACAAATAAAAAAGAATGTAACCTTGCTGAGTTTCTTGCCGGTTCTTCTCAGTTGAAGGCTGACTTCCGAACCGGTTGTAGCTTCAGTAACTTTAAATTTGACCTTCATAAGTGCCCTCCGAAGGCCTAAACTGAATAAATGGTTTTGAATTTTGAATTTTTTTTGAATTTTACTCATTATCCTTTTGATAACAAAACTCAATTATTTTAAATAATCAGGCACTAGGTGCGAAGAGATTACATGTACAGTTAAATATCTAAAATGAAACAAGTTATTCATTAATAAGTGTATGTGGGTGCATACAAGATAGGAACCACTCAAACGAAGAAAGTGTGTAAATTCTTTGCAAATATAAAAGCTTTGTCACTAATTCAATCAAAAAGGTCAAGATCGAATGACCCCTCACAATCATCGCAATATTTAGCGTCAATTAGAGAATTTAATGAATCAGCAATCGATGATCGCCAAGTGAAAGCTTAAGATGTAATCAGACAGGATACCGCGCAAAATCGCGATGACGCCCATGCTATCTCGTCTCGATCCGACCACTATTTCAATGAGTAGGTATCGACAAGTATAGATAACCTGTTCATTGAAGCTATTACATTTGGTATTTGTTCTTTAATCTAATCAGAATACCTGAAGCATATTCAATTAGGGGTTATGGTGAAACATGATAAGAGAAAAAAAGAAATGGCTTCACCGACATACCTTAAAGATGCGCGTACGATGGTGCATGGAGCAGTGACAAGACTATGACATGTGGAAGTACATCGTTCAGCCTGTGCATCGGCACTCGTGATGTAGGCCATATGCTATCGCCCACTTTCATCTCTCGCTTTAGATTAAACGATTACTAGTTTCGTCTTATTGCTTGTATTTGTCTTGAATAGAATCGATCGATGAAAATTATGTATGTGTTCCATGGCGATGGTTGAATGACTGCCTGTAAAATATATAGGTAAAAAAAATTGTAAACCAAAAATGCAGGCATTTACACGCAGTAGAAATTTATTTATTTAGTAGAAATGAAACCTTCAGGGAAATATGCATACCTATACCTGTCTCATTCTCTCGCAGGCTTAATCCTATAGATGTAAATATGCTCTTTCATTTCATTGAGTTTCAATTCACAATGAATATATGATATATAAAATATATATATAATGATAATAGATATAAAAAAAAAATTGAAATATTACGTGATAAAATATATGCAAAGAATAATAACATACAAAAAGGTGATCGTGGAGTTCGCTGGATAAGCGGATGAGAATACGCATATAAAATATTATTATCTATGGTTTTGTTTTACATGAATAAAACAGTCTGTTAAGTTTTATTCTAAGAGTGGTCTACGAGAGGGCATCGAAGCCACACTAACCGCAGCGTGGCCTTGTGAACACCTTACCAGTAACATGTGCATGATTTACTTTATAGGTTATATGTGATTATGCAACGAAAACTATCCTCCTATTGATCTTATAATAAGATGTTGATTGATTTAGTGGCCATAGGAATGGCGAATCGTGAGTTAGATTCTCACGTCTATGAACCTGCATTGCAGTGTACAATGGCAACACCCTATTAATTGAATCAACATCATTGAGGCGGGCTCGAACTGTATTAAAAAGAAACTAAAACAATTAACCTATAAATAACCAATGTTAAGTGTCTGCGAGTCTAATAATAAATTAAAATCTTTTTACTGGTTTAATAATTATAAAAATGATAAACTTTGCAATCCTTGGAATATAAACAATTTAGTAACTGTAAATACGTAGAGAAAAAAATTCTAATAATCATATCTAAAAATTGTATAAGAGAACCGGTAAGCGAAATGGTATCGAGTTAAACACTTAATGGAGTCTAATGCAGATTATCAGTGGGCACCTGTCCAGAAGTTGACGGATGAGAAGTAGCTAGGGACCTATCGGAGACTCATCGGAGAAAGTGATATTGTGTTGTAACGGAAGTAAAGTGTCTGGATTTGGTACAGAACGCAGTACACGTGCACGTACCTATTAGTGACTTCTTGTGGTGGTAATCATAATTCATGCCTCTCTTCCACCATCCTGTAGGAATTTACATTTACTTGGGATTAGAAACATTTATTCTATATCTGGAGTTTGGGGTCTGTAAACAAATTCCAGTTTAATCCGGTTAGTGAAAACACAAACATTCGGATTTTAGTAAGAAGAAGGACAAGTAAGTTAGTGATAAAACATAATTTAAATAATGTCTTTACCGAAATTTTACACCTCCAAACAATCGGTAAGTTAAGAACGCTAATACAAAATTCGATAAAAGAATTAGAGAAAAAACATGCATGTACAATTTGAAATCTAATATGTGTGTGTGAAGGCATAATTTATCATCGGTTTTTTTCTGTTATTACCCAACCTATAGTACCAGTTAATAAATAATTCTTCATCTAAATTAAAGCACTGGTTGAATTAATAGGCAATGTAATAGACACTTCTAGATCACTTTTACTCACTCAATCATAAGTAGTGATGTCCATAGCTCGGGGCAAGTTCGCAGATAACACTAAATGGCTAATTTGTATTTGGGAGTCATTCGTTGCGTAAATCGAGTCACGTATGTTGCGCTTGCGTCTTTAATGAGGCTGTGTAACTGCTACTGTAATCTCTGACAGACAAACGCTAATGTTATGACTGTGAGTAATTCGTGATTCGGCATGAAAGTGAGATCCATGTGTTTGATACCGGACACTAATATAAATTATGTCCAATAACCTGTTTATTCTGAAAGTAAAGTTTTGAAAATTATCAATATGAAAGTTTGTAATGACATCCAATATTTTATGTTATGCGATCTTCAATTAGTTTGTTACACTTGATTCTCGTATTAGGCAGTTGTTTTCGAGTGTCAGTTAATAAGATAAGTTAATTAATTAAAGATTTCTTAATTACATTTGTAGAAGTGTTGGGTGTAGATTATTTATTGAATAACAAATTTGAAATTTAATTATTTTACATTTTGCGGTATTTTAAGGAATAATAACAACATTAGCTATAGTAATTGTTGAATCTAAAAGCCTCAAACATTATATTTGAACTTTCCTAATTGAACAATGTTTGAATTTAGAATCTAAGTCAAGTTGAGCTGATGACTTTGGAAAGAACGCTGCAGGAGAGATCCATACAAAACAATTTCCTCTTCTCACTTAGAGATCTATATATACATACCTGTTATTATCTAAGATTCAGCAAAGACCATGAGTTGGCGGTATAGGTATATCCACCGAGTGACATGTCGCGGGTGTGGTGATGGTGACGGCTGAGTCGCACAGATAATGTCACTCAATCAAACGATACATATGAATATCATGACTCGACTTTGAGGATCATGACTCAATTCAGCTATAAGTAAGAACTAATACAATGATTTGCATTATGTAGTCGGTATTATGGTAATGCGTTAACAGTTTTTGTTGATCTGTACTAATTGAGAATCTATCTTTATACTGTGTAGAGCTTTCTTCCAATGTTTTCCAATATATAAAAGGATGTTGAATAAGTTAAAGAATGTTACTTTATTATGCATGCGAAGGCCCTTTAGAAAACGATTATGCAAATTGTACATGGCCGTAGAAAACTATTTTACTAAAGGATTACATACTTGCAAGTGGGTTTAGATCAACATGCGAACGTGCGGATGTAAGTAACTTAAAAAGTAAAGGTGAAAAAAGGGATTGGTTCACTATTATCCGAATATATGGATGGGATATGTCTATTCACAGAGCTTAAGAAATTACGGTATATTTTGTAAAAAGCTTTCCATTTAAGTGTACTTGATTGATATTGAAGATCCGAAGGTGAAATGGCGCTAAGAGCGTGCAAATTGCAGTCAAGAATGTAAGTTCTCACCTCAGTCGTTCATTATCTGGAGGAAACTATAAATCGCCTATAAACAGTGAAAAGTATGAAACAATATAACCGGATCTCGGGCCGATACTCGAAGAGAAATAATGAGTTCATGTGCAACTAGAACCTCAATGTTGGCTGAACTTTGCTAGCAATCTTTAAACAATAAACAACATCAAATGTCTATAGCTTTGGTAACTGATTTTACACGTAAAGGTTATTGGCACCTCTTCTATAAATCCTTTAATCTAAAGGTAGATATTGTTATTAACCTACTTCAGGTAACTTTTAAATGATACCTTCTGCTTCCTTGTCGTTACATAATAGTTCTTAAGAGTAATATCAACAAAAACATTACGAGGGGACTAATTCGATTATATTTAACTAGCGACCCACCCCGGCTTCGCTCAGGTGCAATGTAGATACTAATACATATATCCCTTTCTCTTCAATCATTCTATCTATTAAAAAAAACCGCATCAAAATCCGTTGCGTAGTTTTAAAGATTTAAGCATACATAGGGACATAGGGATATAGGGATATAGGGATATAGGGACAGAGAAAGCGACTTTGTTTTATACTATGTAGTGATGATGAGAATGAAAATAGTTTCTTAATCAAAAGCGTACATTTTTTTTTTAACTATACTAGTAATGTTGTCCGTTTATTTGGCTTTATTGGCTAGATTATTGGGGTTTGTCGTTATTATAATGTACTTTATGATATTTTGGTTACTATTCAAACAAATGTATGGACTATCATTCTGCTTTTTATAAATGAGAAATTTTGTGGGGATGGATGTTGGTTCTTTTAGGCAAAAACTCTTTAACGGATTTTAATTAAACTTGGCACAAATAAATATCCTGGGTCATTCTTTTACACACGGCCATCTGGTCCCAAACTAAGCAGAACTTGAACTATGGAAACCACACAACTGATATACTACACATACTTATTTTTTTTTCTAAATACATTGTTATATAGATATTTACACAGAACAAACACACACGTTCATGCACACAAATGTTAGTCCTAGGTGGGAATCGAACCCGCGACCTTAGGTTTGGCGGTCATAGCGTTAACCACCAAGCCAACTGGGCTGTCAATAGGGTCATTTTTGTACGGGAAAATGCAATATCCCTCGGAACTGCGGGTGAAACCACGGGGGTCAGTTAGTTTATTACTAAAAACAGCGTTGCATTGAAATCTTTAAAAATATAGGTCATGGTATCCAAAGTTTGCAACGTACAAACACACTGTTCATACTGTGCAAATATTTAATAAGCTTTAATTTTGTTGATATTCGCAGTGTTGACTCGAAGTTTGCTTCAAACAAAGGGCTGATTACTCATTCGCTCTACATGGAACGCCACTTTTATTTCGCCTTGAGACTGAAGGCACTCATATGAATCCGATGTTCCTTCTTAACATCCTGTATCATTAACACTTTTGTTATTTGTTAATTATTTAAGCATGAACCGGACTATAACGAGGTTTGGAGATACAATAGCGAAATTAATAAGAAATAATGTATTGACAGTTTTTGACTTGTAAAAATATTAAAAAGATATTTCACAACTTATAGATCAAATGTGAGTCCAGTCTTCTTCGCATACGGCTCTGCAATTTACTATTGTACGTGTTGGTCGTACAAAGGGGTTTTGTATTTGGTTTGTCTAGACAGTTTGAGGAATATGCTGAGGGCCAAAAAAGTTTCTTCCATAATTAGGAAGGAATCCTTTTAAAACTAAAAAGAGGATCCTCATAAATCAACTTTTAAGGATTTTCCAAAATATTTTTTACTAGCGGGAGGAAGAACCTACTATGATGAAAATAGAAAATATACCAATTTGATGTTCCTTCTTGACATTAAATCACATCAAAGAGGAGCTTTCCGATTGCTGTGTTGATAAAAATGACAACAGCACTTTAGTTGAAAGGAAAGAACAAAGTGCTCGACCATTAGGGAAACAATAAGAACAAAAACAAGTTAAATAGGTCAATGCTGATGGGATCCGCACGATTTATACAAAACATTGTCATCATCAAGGCATTATTATAAATCTTAACAGTTTTTTAAAGCTTAACTATTTTCAGTACTTTCGGACACATAAACTTGAAACTATGGATAACAAATTGGCTCGTGAAACGACACTTGTAATAAATTGTGGACCTATTATGTCGACAACATCATTAAGACATTTAACATTTAGTAAATTTTAAATAGCCGCCTTGTGTTGACGCCTGAAGCCTCGATTTTATCACGCACACGCTCAAATCCGCTGGCGCCAACTTCTATTACTACCTATATTTATTGCAAGTCTCCCTTGAAGAAGATGTAAATGCAGCTTCTATTGCAAAGTTTATAAAGGTTACTTTCAAAGCAACATTGTACAGTACGGTTTCTTCTAGTTACAATAAAGTTGTAGTGCTATCGTTTGAAAGTGCACTTTGTAGAGTACGATATAGAGTCATATTTTTCATTGAAATAATGATTAAATTATAAAATATGCCCACAATTTTGCTATCGATTCCCGACATCCGCTCATTACAAGGTGCTGGAATGTTGTTCAACACATTTTATAATAAGAATTGGTAGTTACTATATGGAAGAGTGAAAATAATAGCAATTTAAATTATTTTGATCTCTGACAAGACCTGTGATTAATTGTCTGTTACTGCGTAGTTGTTTTCTGGTAATATTATATGTTATAAAATTTTAGTATATTATTTATTTGATTTCCACTTCTGCGTAGGTGTCACTGAGCATCCCTAGGCGAGAGGGTAGCTTGTATACTGTAATGAATAAAATATATTCTAAAAATAATAATTAAAAAGATTAAAAAATCCGCTTGTGTTGAAAATTGTTATGGTCGTGAATGAGCACATTTATTCTATTTAGTATACTGAGGAATCCAAGAATATGAGAGTTCATTAATTAGAGGTATAGGATGGCATCTCACCCATGTCACTCTCCCGTATATGAAACCCCAAGTGACAGATAAAAACTTCGGTGGGGCATAACAATTTTGTGAACACATAGTTTGATGTTAAGTAAAACACCTTTCAAATACTTTGTCCATATTTGAACTTCAAATATTCCGAAAATTGGTTATAAATTTAAATTAGACAACAATCTATTTACATTCCGCGTATCCATAGACAATATTAATAGTTCGGACAATATTACGCTTTTAAACTATATCGATGTAATAAAGGTATCAAACTTGGTAGCTCTATTATTACAACATGATTTATGAGATTAAGTATTACCTGTGCAAATATAGACGGTATGTAATTAAGATTTAATTAAGTTATCGATCTAAGCCAAGCATAAAAATAATCGATAAGGCAGGCAAGCAGACTTGCTTCATAACAGTTAAGTGTACTTGACCGCTGCGATCGTGTGGCGGAGTATACTCACTTTTACATTAGGGGTCGATTCGGAATGAGATTAAATTAATAAAGAATGGATGAAAAACGATTTTTCTCCCACATAAATTCTAACGATCATATTATTCTCTTTGACTTTCTGGTGCAGCCCAAATAAAATAATAGGAGTAGAAGTAGAGTTCCTGTGCAGAGTTCTTCCGAAGTAGCAGTACTACTACCTTACCCATTTGGCCATGAAGTAGTAGTGCACTTGTATTACTGTGTATTGGTTAGAAAGGTAAGTGGGCCGGTGAAATTACGGGCACATGAGTTAATAAGTTCACGTCTCAGGGTCGACAAAACATTGGCTATGCCTCTGGTGTTGCAAATGACTATTGCGGATGGGAACCACTTATCATCAGGTGGACTGCCTGTTTGCCTGTACTGGCATAATAAAGGGTTGATATTATGACCTTAGACATGCCTTACGTTTTTTTTTGAGCCAGCTGTTAAAGCTGTTTTTGAACTGTTTAAAACAAAACTACAAGCCGCCAGTTTTTACCAATTGAAAGTGACGAATTATTCATGTAATGTCAAAGTTTAAAGAAATCATGATAAGATACGTGTGTACGATTGCAAATCAGCTATTGAAACCAACTTAAAAAATAATTATCACCTATTGTCGGCATTTAACGATTCGCGTTGCAAATATGATTCTTATGTTATGACACAATTAGCGTTCCGTAAATTTTACTTCTTTAACTTCCAAGAACTTCCAATCACTATTTCTAAACGTGGGAGGTAGATAGGCTAGGATTTAGATTTTTTTATTTATTTATTATATATGGGACGCTAACAGCACACACATTTAGACAAAATATTTATACATTGCAAATTTTTAGTTCTGATGCCTATGCCAATTACAGGCGAACACAGCATTCACAATTAACAGTGTTTACTATATAGCAGTTAAATGATAAATGCCAAAAAGATAAATTTTATATAAAGTAAAAAAAAAAAGTAAATAAAGAAATTCCAAAACTAAAACTAAACAAAAACTAAATTCGCAGGTACAATTAGAAATCTCATTTGTTATTTTCTAAGAACACGGAATATTTTTTAGACTGTTAAATTTAAGAAATATAAAAAGAAATTAGCGGCCTGTCGTATCGAGTCACGTGCGAGGTTCCGTAGTTGCATGAAACAATTAAATTACAAAATGATAATGTACCTAGTTAGCAAATTGTCATCAAAGTAGTTTCTAAATCATTTTCGAAAAGTTTACTTTTTCAAACACATTTTATAAATTGGTCGATTATTACGCGTTAACTTGTAAAGCCTAATTTATCTGTGATAGTTTTTTTTCGTTTAAGTTCTTTATTTGTATAAACTGTGATTTACTACTATATTTAAATAAAGGCTTAACTTTTAGGGCGTAGAAGACACTCGAGTGTAACAGAAATAACAACTTTTCAGTTAAATATTTCGCCAACGGATCTCTGAATAGAAAAATGTTCTTCACATACCTTCAATATTTTTGAAAAAACCTATCCAAAGACACTACACATAATGGAATAGACTATTAAAAAAAACATTCTTGCTGGTATGGAGATACTCGAAAAAAATATTATTTCCAGATTTTATGCCAAATTACAGCCTTTTAGTATGAAAAGTATACATATGGGCTATATAGTTGGCTTGGTGGTTAGCGACTCTGACTGCCAAGCCGAAGGTCACGGGTTCGATTCCCACCCAGGACAAACATTTGTGTACATGAACATGTCTGTTTGTTCTGTGTCTGGGTGTAAATATCTATATAAGTATGTATTTAGAAAAAAAAAATAGTAGGTATATAGTATATCAGTTATCTGA
The DNA here is from genome assembly GCA_907165245.1 of Habrosyne pyritoides. NCBI lineage: Eukaryota > Metazoa > Arthropoda > Insecta > Lepidoptera > Drepanidae > Habrosyne > Habrosyne pyritoides. Next base: position 9,142,530 of record OU015593.1, on the reverse strand, counting down.
TTTCCATAGTACAAGCTCTGCTTAGTTTGGGATCAGATGGCCGTGTGTAAAGAATGTCCCGGGATATTTATTTATTTTACATATAAACATACAAACTCAAGACCCTTGCGTTTGAGATAACCTGTGGACAAACTTATAGAGGGACATGGCGAAACTATAAGGGTTCCTTGTTGACTACACAACCCTAAAAACAGGTAGATGAGTACAACTTCAATGTTACACACAGTTAAGTATTGCAAGGAGATATCGTTGTGAATCCCAAGATTATGTAAGATACCGGTGGTGGCCGCGGGATAGCTCGTAAATCGGGGATTAGATCCCGTGATAACGATCCCGGATAGTTCGGTCATTTGATACGTACCGTTCATCTTTCCTACCTTAAACATAAAAGAGCTTGACACGCTACTGCTTATTGAAGTTATAACCATAGTTATTAAGGGCTTTCCAATATTTCATATTTATTTTGCCAGATTCTGGACTACTTCTTGGTAGGAAAAAAAATCTATATCCGAGAGGGAGTTCAAAATACGAGCTTGATGCCTCACGTCCAGCTGACATTTATAATAGGGGCATTAAGGGGCATAAACTGCCACTACGCTGGAAAAGATGCATCTAAATATTCCCTAAGATACGACTAAAGAAAAAAAACTTTTTTTACTAAACGGAAATTTCATATTCACTGCCGATGTTCGCGAAGAGGTGCACAGACATCTCTATACAAAACAATGGGTATGAATAGGAATAGCGATTGCGTTAGTATAGATAGGTTTTCATAGGAAAGGCTGACAGTTTTCATTGAAAGCGTATTGCAAAGAACAATGTTAAAGGCATTGCGTACTCAAAATTTATAGTAAACAAATAACACAGGTACCAACTTTGGTACCTGTAAAGGTACAAGGTATTGCAATCGTCCTATCACCGGCCCAAGGTGAGTAGAGTTCACATCACATGTGGTACGTGTTTGACATGACATTATGTCTAAATTACACCTGTGAATAAAAACTGCTCAATCATTACTCTGTGGCTAGTTGCGACAGCTCGCTTTGAGCGCGGTCGCAGCGTTGCAATTTGTCTAGCTATTAATATTTTTTCTAAATTTTCGTTTCAACCTTGAGTTTATTATCTGTATTGTCTTCGTGTCTAACATTAATAGCCACACAAGTCGCAAAGGTTAAAGTGCATGGATGTTGTATGAAAGTCATTTAATTTGTATGTTTGTATAAACAATACAATGTCTTTGGGTTTGTATCTAATTATAGACATTAAGTGGTCATGGTCATGTAATTTAATGTTAAAAAAAAGTTATGAAATTGATCCGGTTTCAAACTATAACTGACCTTGAAATTAATACAATTCTGCTGGACCAGGGGCTCGATTCTGTATGGAAAATGACACTTATTCGAGGTAGTTTCGTCGCGGCCTCTATGCTCTGTCTCTGTCGCTTACTACGCTAATATTACTAATCACGTGAGAGGTAAGCTCTCCGAGGCCTCCGTGTAGCGGCTCGCCGACCAAGTTTGTATTAGCTGAATAAGGGGGCTGACATCGTTGATGCACACAAACTCTTTCAAAGTACAAGTAGGTACTGTAAGGAAGGTCTATGCTAGCGCACTGGCCGTTATTATTATTGCTGCCTGACGATAATTTGAATAAATAAGTTAATATTCGTTTTTCAAAAAAAGAAATAGAACGGCAGTGCACGAGCACGGATAAAGATGTTTTTTATTATAAAATTCGATGGACTAAAAATATTAAGATAAATATGTAATTAATATTTGATAAGTTTCTTTGTAATTACGCCCCCGTTCACTACTGTACCTAACACTTTTGCTTCTTTTTTTAAATTACACTATAATTTATGCTTGTATAGCATATAAAAGGGGTTTATAAATTGGTTAGGTAAATTCCCAAATTATTTACGTAACAAAATTCATAAAGTTATATAATAATTCACGTTTGACGCTTGAGGCTAGTCTTCAATTTTAAATGAGCCGTTGGGTAAACCTTTTTTTATTACGGCCATTGGATGTGCTTCTGAATATTGCTTATCAATACACTGTGAAATGGCTCATAAAACGCAGACATGTTTTATAAAATGTAAAATCTATAATAAAATATGCCTCTTACGCAAGCGCGGCTCGAAAGCGACGCGTATCTGAAAGAACTTATCATGTATCTATATTAATATGGATATTTCATACCGGTCGATCACCTCATTCCTATAGCCGTGGGGAATATAGAAACTGTTTATCACTTTTGATGGGTCTCATTTTTGGACTCCATTGCTGCGTCAGATCAGGCAGGGTGGAGTCAACTTGTAAGGTTAAAAAAAAAAAAAAATAAGATTAAAAAAAAAACAGCTTAGGCCTTATGATGAAGGTCAAAACTACAGAAGTTAGTACAGGTTGGGATGTTGGCCTTAACACGAGAAGAGCAGGCAAGATTACCTACATATTATTTAAAAATGAGAGGATAATAGCTTCATAAAAATCTTTCAGTATTTTAATATAATTTTTTGTAAAAATATTAGTACGGGACATACCAAAAACGAGCGAGCATTACGTCATCATCCATATTAAATTAGTCCGAACCACGTTTTTATTTGTATTACATATTGCTGAATTAATTAAATTCTTCATCATCTAAAATATTACCGACCAAAATGAATAAACATCTTTAAGAATATAATTTATCGGATTTTGCCTTTCTCTAAATTAAGGTTAATTACTATTTGTTAGTCCACCATGCTTATCCAATACAGTTTAACGGCTGATCAACAACTTCATTGCGGATAAGGGATGAAGGCTTGATCTCAATTAGTTTAGTTTACGACTCCTTTCACTTATGTTACAGAGTAACAATTAAATGCGTCCGTTGCCTAACGATTGTGTGCGGCGCAATATTTATTGTTTGGCTTATCAATAACAGGATTGGATGTTTATCAGAGTGTGGACAGGATTGTGGCACTTCCATTAGGACTTGCAACATTGCTCTTCGTCCCGATTCAATCCGAGTGCTACGATCGTCTATCGATGAATATAACCGAGTTTCGTTGCGCAATTTTCTCATTACGTTATTGATTTCACGGAGTTTTGTCTGAAGACTCCCCGCTGTGCTAAAGCGAGGCGGTCCTAAGCGCTCTTTTAAGAAGACCGAACCTGTTAATATGCGCATAAGGAAAATAATGCATTTTTTTATTGGTAGCACACTTCCGTTAAATGTACTGATATTAAAGGCTTGGGTTATTTATTGACATATAGGTTAGGTTATATATAGGTAAATACGTATATAGGCTGATTTAGTATGCGGATTAAAGTATGCGCAGATTTTTTGTAAAAAGAAATCGATGGAAGTGTTACATACTATTATGTTTATTTTAAAGTCAACTCGTGAAATTCCACGTTGTAAAGAGTTCAAAAAGCTGGTTTTGTACAAAACCTTTTGAAGGTTTCGTATGAATATAAACAACTTGGACAAAGGATCTTTTCAAAGCAGTAAAGTGACATAATTAATAACTTACTTATACTAAATCTGTCACCGAGAGTTACTTAATAGCTTCTTAACATAACTGTAGCATGATAGGTATACGTTATAAAATAAACTGTCGATTGAAATCATTCTAACAAAGATTTAATAGTGCGGAAGAAAGTTCATAAAAGAAAGCTGTTGTTATATTATTAGATTAAAATGTTGTTATACAATAAACGGATTAGTATTTGCATAATTTAAGGTGCTATGTTCATATCTTTACTTTTATTATGAACTTAAAGCTTGGTGCATACTATATATAGATTATGGATGACTGCAACGTCTTCAAGTGAAGGTTGACCTATTTGAAGGTGTTCAACGTGATGAAAGTAGCTCTTATACTTACGTCACGATCGTACCATTTTCTTTTACTCAAATCTTAACTTGTGATCAATGTTTGTGTACCATTTTGTTTAGTAACCACGTTTATCGAATGCTGCGAGTACTTTTATAGCATCTAATGATAACGTTTTAATAATTGATGAATGGCAGTATGAACAAAAAATCTTGCGTTTGAAGGGTATATGAAGAAAAACTACATTACTTCAGTGTGTGCACCGAGGCTTATTTCCGTGCGTGGTCGGGCTGCGCCCGCGCTCGGTTTAATCCCTCGGAAGATTTTTATTTAATTACAGACAGGCGAGGCGTTGAGTCGAGCCACCATTCATTATAAACGGATCACGGCTTATTCACGACGAGACAAATATGCTGCAGCTTGGCTCAAGTGTATACACACCCTATTGTTCGCTTCCTCGAATAAATGGGATTAAATCATGAGATTTCTCCCACTTAAACCCCTACACATAACACTAAAAGTGAAGTAGTAATTTTTTATTACTGTACGCTTTAGTTAAACAATTTATAGTGGTTACTGAGGTACACTAGAAAATTAGAGAATGAGCTTGAACTTCTGACCCGATACTGTCAAACAAGTTGGAGGTCGCCTCTTCTTAAAATTAGGTTATCCCATTTAAGTGTTTGATAACCTTTGACAAAACAACGTCAAATGGCGAAACCGAAGTGAAAGAACTAGTCCGTGAGCAATATTTCACGAGGGATCCCAGATAAGAAATCACAAAAAGCAGTGTCACAACGTGAGGAGTGTATCGCGGAAAGTTTTGCAAGTAGACAGGTAAGTTACTTCATTGTTTAAGATGCCAGGGTTCGTGTTCCTTTCTTTAGCAAAGGTGAAGGACGGACGGGTATGGAATGCATAGGGATATCTGCGAATACATCCGCGCATAATGGCACCGTGTTTATTATGAACAAGATTTAGAATTTCAGATTGCACGCATGCTAATAAAGGGCGGTATGTTAATGTGGTTTGAGAGAATGTCAAAAATGCATATCCTAACCCAGTTCGTCAGACTGCAATCATTGACGGTCCAGTGAGTCAGGCGTAGGAGTGAAACGAATTTGCATACTTGGAAATGTAGGTCGTATCTCACTCAAAGCCTAGCCAGGGCCTGCGTTATGCTATAACAGAGCCTCCGGCTCGCGGCGGCTCACGGTTCGGATAACAGTAACACTATTGGTCTTCGCGCTACCGTTTTCTAGAAAATTGCATTTCCTTAGTGAAAGTTTTTTAATGATGGGGCGCAGGATTCGTGCCGATCTAAGGGCGGTATTGCACAAGCGGACCAGCACTACTTGTTTGAAAGCTTACTTATACTTTCTAAACTTTATTTATAAATAGCTTCTACGGGGAAAATGGTGTTCTCATCTCCCTTTGCTAATTACAAGTAGGTGTCGCTTTTCTGACTGTATAAATCTAACTGTATAAAAAAATAACAGTAAGATGTGAGTGTCAGATTAAATGTAGCTTTTTGTCGATAGAATTTGTGGTCGATAAGTCGTCTAATTAGTCGGGTAATTACTGAGGTAGACGCGCATGTCGTGATTAGTCATTTGTCTAAATGAAAAACGAACGCTCTTCGTTTTTTCCGTGTAATCTGTCGTCGAGATATCTCTCTAATCCTTTGCAGGGTTCCTTGTTTAAAAATGAGAAAGAAAAAAATCGTGTGGGGTTTTCGCTGAGAAGAATTGAATCTAAAGTAATATATTCATGTTTTATGACTAAAGAAAATAGCAATAAATTTTATGTTTGATGAATATCCCCGTGAATGGGCATTTAAGACCACAGATTTTTTTGATTAGTCTCTACCAATGTTAGAAACAAATACGGAACTCTTGTGGTTTGGAAGTAAACTTGTTTTTTTACCTCAAATCTTTTTGATTAGTTGGTTGATAGAGCTTTTATTGGACTAGATAAAACTAACGTCTCAATTAATACCGTTCCGAAAATCATTTAGAATGCATTAGATATACAGCCTGCTTAATATATCTTATAACATTTTTATTTAAACGGTCGTATTATTTTTATTTTGCGTCGTAGATATAGCATTCGATGTCACCTACTAAATATATACCTACCTAGTACCTAGACAGGATTATTCGCATATTTTCTATATTTACTGAAAGATGATTAAATAATTATTTTTTCATGTGTAACTTTGCAATCAGGGGCTCGATTCAGTAAAATTACACTCTGGTCTGTATGCTCTGTCTCTGTCGCTTACTACGCTAATACTACTAATCATGTGAGAGGTAAGGCCTCCGAGGCCTCCGTGAAGCGGCTCGCCGACGATGTTTGTATTAGCTGAATAAGGGTACAGATGACCGCGGGCTCTCTACTAGCCTATATAACGATATAGTTATCCGATATAATTTCTCTTCCTCAAAAAAAAGGAGCATCAAATATGATAAAGTATTTTATAAACAGCCTGTATTACCATTAGCTTAGTAATGGCTCATTCGACGTGAGTCATGAAATAAGGACTTTCTTTTTCATTTCTTTTTGTTTTATAGTGCCGAGTTTTCTTATCAACAAGGGTCATTATTTCCATTGATAAGTAATAAATCTTTTGTTTTTGTGTCGTGTGCTTTATTTGCCTTCACTTTTTTATTGTTTTTTTGCGGAGGTAACTGCAAAAGATTTAGGCTCTTGGAAATCTTAAAGATGTGCTCCAGATACTCTAATTGTAGCTAGATCCCTTTCAGGTTTGATTTCATTGCCCAATCGACTTACTTTATCATCAAATTCATATCAGGCCTGGGTTGTCCACTGCTGAATATTGAAAGCTTTTAAAAGCTAATAAATGTAATGTATAAAATATGAAAGAAAGTGGATTGTTCCAAGGGTTGTGTCTAAGAATTATACTTATACACAGACAACTGTGTAAGAAAAAAAGAGTTAAAAAAAAAACTATACCCAATCTTGCTTTGCGTTTACAACATTTATGCCTCAAAATTATACATAACACAGTTAGTATACTAAGTACCTCTAGCTTAACCTTTTCACTGTATATTTCATTGTTACCCGGCGTTACTCCACAAGAAGTTACTTCAGTGTGAATGCACCTTAAAGCTGCCACGTATTCTATGAAGCGTAAACAAATTACACAGCGCTTTAAATTACTATACTCATTACCAAAAGATCACTGAAGTTCGAGCCTGCAAATTGGTGGGTAAGCAGGCATCAGTTAAACTGTGTAATCATCATCGAATTGGGGCCTCCAGTTCCGCTAGCACTATAATTCACGCTTACAAACCAATTGCGTGCCGGTGATGACATTTACACTGTGTATCAAATGAATTTACTTGGTTAAGTGCACTAACAGAATTTTTATCGCTAACTGTTGCAGTATTGTCCCGCGATGTTATCACAGTACCGTTATTCTGAGAGCGCTTAAATGCGCTTTAAGCGATCACATCGCTTTCAAGAACGTTTATCAGCCAATTGGAACCGTTGCAGTCCTGTTCTCGATCTTTTAAACTTGTATTCGCATCATGTGGAGCACTTAACTCTATTTTAGAAGCAACCTATTAAATCAATCTAGTCAACAAAATTGACGTGTTCCCCGTATAAATGAATCGAGAATTATGCAGTCTGTATTAACGGACTCTAGTATAGTATAGTTATAGTAGAAGTAATGTAGAAGAGACCGGATAGTTATTTGGTTCAGATATATCCGGATTGCCAATGTAGAAGTGATAGGTTTTATTCGTAGTTCCCAAAATATAAACAATTTTATAATGTTTCGGAAAGAATGGGCCACAGATTTTAGTTGCAGTTTGCCCAATTATTCACTTTTCATTCACGAAATCCTTACACTTCCTCTTTCCTGTCAGCTAATGAATTTCAGAAATGGCCTTTGGTTTATTGTGTAACTAATAGGCAACCACTAAGAGCATCGTGAGACTTGACAAAGCAACTAGTTCCTCTTAGATCATCCGTTAGAAGCAACTACTTTAAATTAGTAGGTACTTTCTTTGAACACAAGCTTTATATAAGGTACCAGTGATTCCGGTTATTATGGCCTTTTCTTCCTAATGGTTGTAATTATACAGTATTTAATCACTCTGTTGTGAAATGTCAAGATTTATGAGGCTATGATCGTGAATCGTGACATCTGATAGTCAGTGATAAGATTTAGAAGCTATTGTTCAGACGTAAGTGCTATCGTTTCAGCGAGAACTTACTGATAAATCTGTATTTAAATGTGTTTTTGTCTATGGCTTTTTTTCGAAACCTATAATCACAGTTTTCTTAGAATTCAAATTGTTCCGTGTATATGATGGTTTTTTTTGTTTGTTTTGATTATGTCATAACGGTTTACTAAACAAATGTTTGACATATGCACTTTTCGTTGCATACAAATGAGATAACGTGTTTGACAAATGCTTGGCTCCAGTGGCTCCATGGAGGCACTTAACACAAGTACATACACAGTGTTTGTTTAACACGGGGTTCACTAAACAAAAGAAGATTTATCGTGGTTTCCTTTGACGTGTGATGTACGTCCAGTTTTGTAGCGCACTATCATTTATTAATAGCGCTTCATTTTAATAAACGATTTGAAAGAAAGTGCAGTTAAACACATCTGCATAATGCATGGGTTATTATAATGTATTGTACGACTTGTGTTTACTAGATTGATCGTTTGACGTCTGTAGGTCTTTAACTAAATGTTAAGCGCCTTCTAAAAAATGTGTTATGTTGTTTCGGGTATTTATCATGGACATTCATTTGTTTTATGAGTCATGTCCTAACTACGTTAGTCAGTATAATGATTTGACTACCTATCTCACACGTTTCACAAAATATTTATCACAACACTGACAAATTTTTATTATGTTGATTTTGATCGATAAAAAACATCTTAGATGTTAATATAACTACAGAACTAAAACTTATAAAATATATTTATACATAAAAACTATGGTCTCTCTGCATTGAACAATTTTTTGAGTTTAAAAAAACATGCCTAAATAAATTAAAATAAATTGATCTCCATATTAATATATAGATATATTGATAGAGGTCTCAGAATTGAGACCTACATTTCAACTATATAATATTATAATAATATTCTTACGTAAAATATGGTAAGTCCACATTGCCCACATTCGTCTATCCAGCACACAAGTCTAGGTTTACTGGTTATCATTAATAAACTTAAAATGTTAATTGAACCTGGCTATTAAAGCTATTAAAAAGCTTAATAACAACGTATAATAAAAATATCTAAGATACACGCGGACAATATAACAATTGTGTCTAGAACTGACCAAATAGGCGTTCTAATTTATCGCTAGACAGTCTATAAAGTTGAAACACAAAACATTAACGGAAATGAATACTATCAGCCTCGGTTTCATTAGGCACCGGTAGTTAATAGAACTGTCATTGTACCGAGTAATTGTAGTGTAACCGGTAAAGAGCTTCAGCGAGCTTTCTAAGAAAACCACCGGCAACAATTGGGTAAGTTTATTATTGAAAGCAGAGATCGTATCACTGTTGGTAGTTATTAGCGAGTGATTCAGTATCGCGGCCTGAGTTGTGCACTATTGAGACCACCCCCTATTTACTGATAGAATATCACCGCTAGGCTATAGTCAACGTTTGTAATGTTGCTGCAATTTGTTTTTTTTAAGTGAAACTTCTTATGGGCTTTGAAATTCTGATTTGCAACCTTTTTGTGTGACTAAAAGTGGAAGATATATACTGTGTCGAGTAGAGTAGGAGCAATGTCTTGCTTACCTTTTAAAAATAAAATAATTATAATAAATATCCTGGGAAATTATTTTTCAAACGGTCATTTGAATCCAAACTAAGCAGAGCTTGTAATAGAGAAACCAGACAACTGATATAATACATATAGGTACTACTTTTTAAATACATACTTATATATATATATATATATTTACATCCAGACACAGAACAAACAGACATGTTCATGCACACAAATGTTTGTCCTGCGTGGGAATCGAACCTACGCCACAAAGCCAACTGGCCCGTCAAATGTTTTATGTATATAAATAGAGATAAACTCAATCTATGCTATTCTATTAATTAAAATGGTTCCCTGTAATACAAAAGTTTCGCTTCTATCGTGTCTTCATACATTTACTATCATCCTTACATTATATTGCAATTGAAATTGGTTATGTAGCCACTTCAATTAGCCGTACCCCTAATTAAAGTAAATTTTTCCAATCTAATGGACATATATATATATACATTAAATCAAATGTGACTAAAGACCACGCTCACTGTGTAAATTTAATATTACGACCGAAATTTGTCCAAACATATATTGCAAAACTGTTGTATATTGAACATTGACAGACTAACACTTTCGAGACACCCTAATATTCACGTCGAACGCTAATTTCTTCGGACAGGTATCATGTTGCACATAGCGGCTTAGATATTGCGTAAGTGGACAAAGTTATGTTCTTACGCTCCAATTATACCTATACTGGTTTATTTTAAATTATTTAATGTAAACATGCAGTGTTGATCACCTGACTTTGTGTTAGCATCGTGGAGTTGATTTGGTAAACTGGTTTCTATGCATATACAATACAATACAATATACTTTATTTGTACAACACATAACAGGAGAAATAGGAACATAAAAAAGTGGATAACGGTAGTAGTAATAAGTGTTTACAAAATAGGCGGTCTTATCGCTAAAGCGATTTCTTCCAGACAACCTAGGGGTAGCAGGCTACAGAAGAGGATAGCAGGTGTTGCTGCAGACATTTGATATAAATAATTAAACCTACATCTATGTTAATAAATACTTGTAAATTAATAATAATATGGTAAATATACTAATATATACACTAACTATAGTAATACAAGTATTAAAAAATTCAAAAAATTTAAATTCAAAACCATTTATTCAGTTTAGGCCTTCGGAGGGCACTTATGAAGGTCAAATTTAAAGTTACTGAAGCTACAACCGGTTCGGAAGTCAGCCTTCAACTGAGAAGAACCGGCAAGAAACTCAGCAAGGTTACATTCTTTTTTATTTGTTATATACATTTTTATCTATTCTGACTTTTTGGCTATTTTATAATTTCAATTTTACATAATTTTATATTTAACAATTACAAAATACTTATTATAGGTAACATTAATAAAAACAAAACAAAAAAAAAATATGACAAGACTACAAAATAGAAAATAACAATAATTAGGTACTTACAACTTAAACAAGAGATTTAGAGGTGCACTGTGCAGAGAGCACCTATTTCCATACATTTTTATCTTCAATATAATGAACTACCTTGTAATACGCTTTTTCTTTCAAAACTTTCCTAATATAATTTTTAAATTTATGATCAGACATTTTGGTTATTGAAAGCGGTATCTTATTATAAAATCGAACACAATTACCAAGAAATGACTTGTTAACTTTAGTTAGTCTAAAGTATGGAACAACTAACTTCTCCCTTTGTCTTGTATTTATACTATGAATATCTAATTTTGACTCAAACATTCCTATGTTTCTACGTATAAACATTATATTTTCATAAATATATAGTGAAGGTAATGTCATTATATTTATTTCCCTAAATAAATCTCTTAATGATTCACGGGGACCCATACTGTAAATTGCACGAATTGCTCTTTTTTGTATAATAAATATTGATTCTATATCCGCTGCTGCTCCCCAAAACAAAATACCATAAGACAAGAGGCTATGAAAATATGCAAAATAAACTAATTTGGCCGTCTCAACATTCGTCAATTGTTTAATTTTCCTAACAGCAAAAGCAGCCGAACTTAATTTAGCAGCTAGAGTATCAACCTGAGGTCCCCATTGCAATTTATTGTCTAATGTAAGACCCAAAAATACCGTTTTATTTACAAGATCAATATGGCTCCCATCTATTATTATTTGGCTATCTACTTGTGCTACATTTGGTAAAGAAAACCTTAAGCATTTAGTTTTCTTTGAATTTAGTAATAGATTATTTGTAGCAAACCACCCACAGACAATTGACATAGTATGATTAACTTTAGTTAGATCTTTGTCTTTTCTATTAACTTTAAAAATTAAGGATGTATCATCAGCAAACAAGACAATATCTGTGAGGTCATTTACAACATATAGCAAATCATTTATATATACTAAAAACAAAAATGGACCTAAAATTGAACCCTGGGGTACCCCCATTTCGACTAAAGAGCCCTTGGATGTTGTGCCGGTAATCCCTACCTTTTGCTGGCGATTTGATAAATAAGATAAAACAAGATCATGAGCAGTTCCACGAATTCCGTAGAAGTCAAGTATATATATTAAAATAAATAAAAAGAGATTACATAAAATAATAGTACAGGAAAAATCAAAGAATGACATGACGGAGTTCATAAAGAGAGATAGTGGGAAATAAGATCCGACTCATTAGTCCATAAATTTTTTAAGCATTGTTTAAACCACACCACCAATTCAAGTTTGTTTTTATGCTACTTAAAAGAAGAGGTACCTAAGTAGGTTACTACTGTACCTACATTGTATTAATATTTCTTCATATGTGTACGTACAGAAGTCTGACCCAAGTTCCATTTAACAGTGAAAGGTCAATTAAAATCCGTCCGGATTACGGCGGATGTTGCATTACGATGAGCTTTAAAAATTTCGAAAGACTCGTCCTTTATAAATTGGTAGGTAGACTTCTTGTGATCGTTTCGAGAGTTTTGCAATAGTAAGTACAACGAGAAGGATCTAAATTATTAAATGAGACAGCGTCTAACTTAAAATGCAGATAACAAAAATAATTTTGAGTATTTTGAGTTCAATGTGAACCTAATTGTAAACAAAAACTTACACCTTTCGTAATAAAGGTACATAACTGGGGTCAAACAAAAAGCTATCGAGAGAAATAAACTTATAATGTGACCTTTGACTCGCGAGAGTGCAAACTATTGCAAGTGATAAGATTTCCTTAAAACACGAGTCAATTTTCAAAGGTGTTGGCAAAGGTCGCGCCAGTAAATTTGGTCGTTTACGTAACTGCACTCTTGACATTTTGCAGGGCTGCGCAGGAGCAATAACGACACTACGTCACGCAACATATATCACGGAATTCCCTATTACGTCACGCGTGTTGAAATTTGAAAGGAAACAGATGTGTCAATATTTATTTATAGCTTTTGGAAACTGCCCTTCGCCGATTGACACATCGGCTTTGTTTGTCTGCTCCATAAAACGAGTACATTCCTGAAGACAAGTCAGTCAGTTTAAAGATTCGTAGGTAATCTCTACATTAAACACAATGTTGGTACTGTGTTTTTCTTTACTTTTTTTTTTATTATCCAATTATAACTCTATCATAACCTGATATAGCGACTATTTACCTTTGTACGTACTAGCAGTTTATTAAATATACATTTAAATAAAAAGGTTGTTTAAGAACAGCTTTAACGATGTACCTTATTATAAATTTAGTAATAAGAAGAAATACATATTGAGAGCACAGCGGGAGCTTTCATCGTTTTAAAAATAAGTTGATATTATATAAAAAGGAGATCTGATTCCGATAAAACATAAACGATTCCATTTCCAAGATGTTTTCCCATTTTGGTAAAACAGCATTCTGTATATTGCAAGTGCTTTGGTTTGCTCCCGGCGATGTCCGTTTTAGGAAACAAGACTTGCATATAACTTATAAAGAGGAAAGATTTGTATGTAAGTATGTTTGTTACTCTTTTACGCAAAAACTACTAAACGGATACAGATGAAACTTGGCACATAGATAGAGCATATCCTGGAATAACATATAGGCTACTTTTTATCCCGGGAAAATGAGATGCGGATAAAACCGCGGGGGACAGCTAGTATCCAATAAAATACCACAATTTAAAATAATTACAGAAAGTAACCTGTAAATATCTTGGAGATCGTGTCATCCCATATGAGAGCGAGCCTTCCTCAAGTAAAAGTGTAAAACGCACCAATTAACGCCACATAAAAACGGGTAATAATTTTAACGATGACAACTTACAAAACGTATCCTGTCAATAGGCAATAAAATTAAAGAAAGCATAAAGCGTATGTTTCTTTTTGTTTTTATAAACGCATTGCAAAGTCGTGTGGTCAAAACAACAATTTTGCTGTCCACTACATTAAATTTATCGCCACTCGAATCATCGTAGGGGCGTGCATAATACGTGCAACAACTATTTTATGTTCCTTTCATAGTTCCAACAGCCTTTATGCTACAATTTTAATGTGTGTACGTAGGTCGGTGCACTTTATAGTAATTTTGACGACCATCAACTATTTTTCATTAAGGAATCAAGGATTACCACAGTAGGTGGTTGATTTATTCGAAGCTTCTTAATAATTTTTATTCATATAATTGCATAGCTTATCTGTATATTAGATGGTAAATGTCTGAACATTTGCATAAACATTTTTTATAATAACTTACCGCCTTGTCAATATTTTACAACCAGTGACTGCTGACTCTACAAATGACTTTGAACATAAAGACTATAATTAATATTTTACAGCGTGAAGAGTTAACAATTGTAAAATAATTATCATTTAAAGCTAACCTTTATTGCACGGACGTTTGATAAATATTTTATTGGAAATATTCCTGCTAACAAAATTCCTTTAACTTCGACCTGTCTTACATCGATTGCCTGATGCGTACCATGTAACAGGTCAATGGCCTTCTGCAATTATATCAATTCACATTTCGTTAATTTTACACAACCTTCAGACATTGTGTCATTATTTTCATCTCGTGCAATTTATATTCTATTAACGAGTTTTCCTCCAGGCAGTCCTCCAGCAGACCACTGGTCAGTTAACGGTTACCCCAAAACAACCAATGATCGATGCATGTGAATTACGGCAGAAAAAATTACAAATTTCGCGCCTTTTATCCCAACACCGTGTTATTAAGTTAACGGTGTCCAATTTATGTACAAATCTGACCTTCGTGTATGAATATTGTTAAACAAATCATTTGAAGCCAGTATTTTGAGGTCGTATTTTTTACTTTTGGTGTCATACAGAGATTCTCTGAATCAACAATAGTGTAGGTAAAACTAAAAGTAAGCTCAAGTTTTTGTTGCTGAAACTGAGGTTATGAGGTGGCGATTGTAATGCACCTACTATAATAAAAAAAATATTCATCTCTTTCTATCTTATATAGATGAAAAGAGAATAAAAGATTTAAATTAAGATAAGTCCTGTAGTAAACAAAGTGTGTATTAAAATCACGAAAATAAATGGTTTTGATCAAACTGACATGACAAAAAAGAAATATATTTAAAAAAAATATTTGTATAAGAGAATTTTGCATAACAGAAGTTTTCGGTAGGAAAAATTTGCATATGAGTGATAGGTATATTATATTTCCTAGTTATTCTAAGAAACTAGTTAACTCACGAACTTTTTAATTAACGGAGTAAGTAATTAAAACATATAAAATAAAGACTAAAAATAAAATATTTTCATAGCATTCTAGACTTAGTATTAAAAATCTTTAGCAATTTATTTAATTGCTTTTAACAACCATTACTAACTATCCATGAAGGCATAATAATGTATTTGCCTATATCTACTATACTGACTACTGAATACATTGCACCTAGACATATCTAGCGCTTAACCTGGATTTATAACTTTTACTATGTTGTTTTGTTGTGCGACCTCCAACTGTCAATCACAGCTTTAATTACTTTAAACGGACATTTGATAATGACCAGTGGCCTCGTAAACCATAAAGGGACCACTTAAAACTATTTTGTTAAAATAAACAACATTTATTTTCTAACATTTTTTTATTTTCCATTTTGCTACGAACTTGTATTTTGAAAATGAATAAGTATTTAGCTAACCAAAATGTGTAAGAACTAAAAGTAAGTCATACTTACTTAGTACTAAATGTTACCTTCATAAGTGCCTTCCGAGGGCCTAAATTGAAGAAATGGTTTTGAATTAAATTTTTTTTTATAATTTTTTAAATCCAATTGACTTTTGATAAGCCTATTAATATAATAAAAGTTTTTTTATTTTTATTTATATACCATTTTGAGAATATGTATACATAAGAAATATCAACATAAATCAAAGATTTTCGAAACCACAAAGGCTTGTAGCAATGCTTATCAACATTGCCTATTTATGTAAACAGAAATTAATGATATAATTTCTAGTGTATAGAAGCTGAGGAACTTCAAGAAACCACTGGTATTAACATCAAGTGACATAGAATTGTTAAAGAATAATATAAAAGCACAAGTCGCAAAGAAGAGAGCACAAGAAGTATCGATATAGGACCGTTATCATAAGTTTGAATGTGACGTGTTGCGCGCGAGTTTGATCTACAGTAGCAGAGAAGAGACAGTAATGGCGCAATAATAGCGATATATTTGAGATGGGCACAGCGGGGTGCTCGCCCGAGACGAATCGAGGAAAATATTCGCTTCGCCACTGTCCATACACCATACCGTACTCTGATGCATTTGTTTATATATTGTTTGTGCAATGTACCTACATAAGGGAAAATGTTTAAATCTTACTTTGTTTTCAATGGAATGCTAAATTTATTATTTTAAAATAAACGCCTCCAATAGGTAGGTTCAATAATCTAGACCTCTCTAGAATCTAGATAGAACGCTTCTATTCGACATCAGAATGAATATTTGTCTTAAGACCAATTTATCAGTATCCCATAAATATGAAAAAGAAATTTGGAAGTTTGGATTTTAAAATGTGTTTAACTCAAACACGGACATTTCATATCCCGAGAAAATCTTCGATCCCCCGGGGACGCTGGTACAGTCGCGGGGAAGCCAATAAATCATAACGTAATGCAGTTAGTGCTGACTGAGATTCGAACAAACCATAGTCTAGATATCTTAATTAAACGCCGAAACTAAGCAATGGCAATAAACTAACAATAAAAATTTAATTAATCATAACGTTGCCCACTGACAGTGATATCTATTATTAAGATTTGGCTTAGTTTTATAATGTTCTTTTATTAAATAATTACATAAGTATTTTAAACATATGTAAAATGATCACTAAATAACAAGGTTAAATCCTAGTTCATTAAAAGATGTTTGAAAATCACAAATTACCAATTGTGAGATGTTTATTACATATATTATACTATACTATACTTGTGACTATCGACTATAGATAGACCCATAGTGATAGTAGACCATAAAATTAAGTCGATAATATTAAAACATCAAAAACCGTTTATTCAGTTAGGACCATAGAAGTGGACATATTTTGAGGCATAATTTTTTGTCAGAGCGGATGAAAATTCATTGACACATACTTTGTTGTCTATTATTTGATTAGTCCAGAGTAATTGCACCCACATAGCAATTGCAGCAACATAAGAACAAGCAGAATGCGCTTTTAGGCACTAACAAGTTTAAAATGCACATTAACATGTTTGAGGAGATTCTAGCATGAAGATGCATGTATTAATGATCATGCTACCGATACATATCAGATTGTTTCGTGCTTCTGGCGAAAGTTCTGCGAAGTTCGAATGTCTTCCGAAATTGATGGGCCTGTCTGTAAATAAGTACCGGAATTGAATCTTGTACTGATGGTGCACGCGAGATCAGCACGCAATTCGGTCTTTCACCTCACAATTTTTTTATATTAACACCGTCGCATCGATGAGAGGTGAAACTATTTCAGAGATACGATGTAGCTACGACCCACTTTCCATCTGAATTTTGGTTTAATTACTATCAACTCGTTCAGTTATTTTCGCTTTACATCGCAAGAGCAGAATAAGATTATTCAAGACCAATGATAGTAGTAAGGGAAGGAGTAGTTAAAATAATTGAATAGTTCAGTTACTTTGTCGTCAAACTATTTTAAATTTACCATTTGTTGAGGAAAGATTTCAAATGCCACTGGTTCTAATAATACTTCATATCTTGGATTGCAGGTTTGTAGCAAATAAGTCTGTAACTGTGTTTATTTATTTTATGTTCGAGTCATGAAATTACGATGTAAAATAATAAGTATTGTCATTTATCTTCTTCGCTGTAACTGTTGTTAGTAAACTAACGGTTTACCATAATCTCTTCTTCCAGTGCTCTCCGTACTATGTATGATTGACATAAACAAGGAGGTTAGTAGTTGTATGTTTGTATTATTAGGTGTTTGTTACATTTCTCCACGTATCATTGATTGAGGTGCATTGTTAAACCTTCGACCGTTGAAAGTAACCTCATAACAATTTGATTGACAGGTAACTAGGAAAACCACGTACAGTTTACTGTTAATTGGGAACATTCAATTGGCCATCGCTCGGTGAATAGGGTCAGAATCTAACGGGTGAATGAAATATCTAACTATCTTGAATACTCCGTTTTTCCATTTGCCTTACCCAATTACTCTAGAATCCTAAAGTTACGATGTATGAAGTATGAATTAAAGCTGGGTTACTAAGCCTTGTTGTAACTTTAAGACATCGTTGACTGGTTACTGTTGTTCTCAAGGTGTATCTATATCTATAAGTCGTAACATTATACTTATATGAATGTTTACTGCTGTGTTTCTAATTCTGCAAATTTAATTTAAATATCTAGTGAAACTTCAACAGGCTAATCCCTTTAATCCTAAACAGAGCGTGCTATTCAAATGAAAATCAAGCTTATTTCCATTAAATATGATATCTATGTACACAATACAGATATAGTGCAAGACAAGTGTTTAAGATTGGTATTTAAGCCCCACAACAACAGGTAATTGGATAAATATTTGAAGTCAACTTCTAATTGCACTTAGATCGCTTCGCAACACAGGAGGTTCGCTTCAATCAATGTTTGTGTAAGATCCAGAGAACATGTGCCAAATTGATTAGTGATGACTGGTCGTCGACCGCGATTAAGAACGCCGGTTATTGATAGCATGGATTTCTCAAACGTGAAATTACGTCACATCAATTAGGCATTATACCTACATTACATGCAGCGCAATATGATATGCTCGGAGATTTGGCACTAAAACTAACAGTTGATTTATTCGTAGCGTAATTAGTACAAGACCGTTAAGAAATAAACACTTCTCTAAGTATAAACGAGTATTATATTACAAGAGCTCGATGTGTAGATTTTGTCATACATTATAACATTACTTGCTTAACTTTAACAATAATGTAAGCGAGTATCAGTAAACTAGCACCTAGTGAGGAAATCTCATAGCTCCCTAGTGTGACCATTGTAATCGTAACAATGAGTATTCACAGACGTTCAATGCGTTTCATAATTTATTATCCTTCCATATTAAATAAGGCGTAAGCTTTAGCTCCACAGTTGTATAAATCGAAACATTCCTAATCTTACTCTATCTCTGACACATAAGATTGAAGTTGCTATTTTTAATTAACCTCTGGCATCTCAACCGTGAGTTATTACTCCGGTCGACGTCTGACTTCAGATCTGACTTATTAGATTAACTCTATCTGGAGTTTCATCTTAGTGCTCTGCTGCTGCGGCGGTGGCGGCGGTGGCGCGGGCGGCGGCGGAGTCGGCGGCGGCGCAGCGTGGCGCGGCGTGCTGCGCTTATGAGTTCGCAATATTTTATACATTGCATAAGTGGCGAGCTCGACTTGAGCACGCATACGATTATCGGCTCTAGATATGGAATACGTTTGACCGACTGTTTTGATCTATTCGTGTCAGCGATTGAAAATAAAACTGAGATATTTATATCCGATTCGAAACGACTTACACAAACCCTTCGAGCGGGACAATAAACGGATTAAGAAACCATAAATTATTACACGTTTTATGCAACGGTTGTTATACAAATGAAAGTAAGAGTGGAGACGTAATTTGTCCCTAATTTCCATACGGGTTCCCTCGGTGGCATTTATCCGCGACTTTTAGCTGTTGTTTTCGCTAATTACCATCTCGTTTGCAATTTAAAATATACAGTACACACGTACATCTGTGGACCTGGTAGCGAAAGTAAATTTGTAAGGGGGTTGTAAGTCGCGGTAATTGGCAGGTGTGTGGTGTTCCTAACTAGCAATGTGTGAATATAGCCTAACTGCGTCTGTCAGCTCAGTTGTTGCACGTACACGAGGCGCAGGCACAGGCGCAGGCGCAGTCAGTATCAGCCGTGACATTATGCAAGCGGTGCGAGCCCTTCCATTGGCCGCTAGGCCGCTAGGCGCTGCCCGCTACCGTGCGTTGACGTTTCCTGAATACTTAGAGTAATTGAGTTACGATATTTAAGTTGACTTTTAGCAACGGTTTAGCTAGTACGTAATTACCCATTTAATTGCATCGTTAATCATACATTATTGTGTCTAACGATAAAGTATTATATTCATGTTTAGACTATGTATGATTCATCAAGTGTATGTTTCGAGAACAGAATAATTTTATATGATTTATGTAGCCACAGTCTATTAAAGATACGTTTATGAAATAAAGAGATCGATAATTATCTAGTGCAACACACGATACGACACAATATTACGACTGACTCCCTTTTGTACATTCTTCACCCGCACAATATTGTCTATTAACATTTGCGAGTACGATATTTGTAGCGTCATATTCATCGAGTGAACTTGTGCAATGTATAAAAGATCAGTCATATTGCAAGTCCTTTGAGGTCAGGTCGGTAACTATTGGCATTGATGGGCCGCTTTGTCAGTGCCAGGGCTGTGATGAAGTTGGATGGTGCTGTCAGGATGGTCGTTTGTTGTCTCCTTCACGGTTGAGCACACGAGCGACTTGTGGAGGGCAATTCGTTGCGACAATGTTGTGGTATTAAGGAATTTCATAATAAATAAAAATACCATTACGTTGATTGGCTTACATGTCTGACCATAGTCTTACCGTGGTCGCTGTCACAGGTGAAAAGTGAAATAGCTCTTAAGTGTAGTGTCGGAAAACACCATTTAGTATGAAGTGTTTTTTTGCCTATTAATAAGGTGAATCGTCCAAATCCCATTAAAAGGTGGATTCATGGCATAATTTTTTACACATCATCAATGTAAGTCATTTTTTTATGTATTAATTGTATGCATTTTATGTAATAAACTTAATTACAAAATAATATCAAATATTTTTAAAAGGCCTTGAATGTTTGTATGCTCGTCTGTACCGTCCAAGGATCTTGATCAGGTTGTTCATTTGCTTTGCCCGTGCGCACTGACATCGCATTCAGCTCGATGAATAGCTTTGTTAAACATCACAAGTCTGTACCTACTGGCAGGACAGAAATATCGCATCCATGTGTTAATAATGGTATATTGATGCCCATAGTTCCCATGCCTATCCGCGCATTTTGCACACAATAGAGTTGCATACAAAAGAGTTAGTTAATGCGATGAACTTGCTTCAATGGAACGGAATGTGGGAAAATCTAAGTTTGTACTTTATTCACGATACACGAAAACATATTTTTATACATGAAAAATAATTTTATAGCTAATAATCTCAGAAAATATACTGACAAATACTTCATTGGTAGATTAAGCAACGGAAAGCCAAATAGAAATCGTTTTCTTTGATATCTACCGGCTATTTCCTGATTGAAAGTAATTGCGTTAATAAATAAAAGAAAAAATAACTAGAAGTTACCGTTTTGAATAAGATGTATTTACGAAGAAAGTAAAATGAAATCTCTGCAGTCTATTTCTTGGCGGGCGGTTGGTTTAATAACCGATATTTGTAAATAGGTAAGTAAGCATTAGCGGACATCGGCAGGGAGATATCTCATGCCTCCGTGAAAACTACAAAGATGGGCCTTTAAAGTTTTCATTTCTCAATCACGTGGAAGAAAGCCTATCATAGACCGGTAATTACTTTATGATTTAATATCTGTGGTAGGCTGTTTGGACAGAGGGAGGTATATATTAACTATTTATTAATAACTATGCCCGGGGCGGTATGTAATCTTGGTGTTATTGTAATAGCGACCTGTCATAAGCTAAAACATTGTAGGACTTGTATAAATGAGTCTCCGGTATTGGTCTTAAAGCGATGAAAGAAGGTGTCTATTTAAAAATCTTTGTTGTCAATTTTGCCAGCTAGCTGGTCTCAGCATCCGTTGCATTTTTTATTTAGACTCCTTTCGAGACGCACGCTCAACCACTCATGAAAATTTCGTTATTCATGAATGGTATAGGAACGCATAGAAGATGTACAAACAAACGTACATTTTTATACATTACATTGGTACGAAAATGATACCTGCTTAAAAGAAATATAAACTACCTGCGTGGTAGCGGCGACGAATTCTACCATCCCAACTGAACTGTATGATGTGGTAAGAGGTACTAAAGAGTTCAGCAATGACCATGTGCACTCAACATCTGACACTAGTTGTTAAGGAAGGCATTCCCAAGGAGGTTTGACGTCAGCGGCCGACTGTTGAATATTGCCAAATCTCACGTGCAGTGGTATGGAACATACAATATGTGCCCCAACTGATTGGGAATAGAGAAGACAGAACAAAATAGGTACGAAATAAAACGTAGTAATGCAAAATACTCTATTTGGATGGCTGGTTTTTATAAGCATTCTGTAGCTGGTCTAACTTTTACAAACGCGATTTGTTTCCGATAAAGAATATAAGTTTAGGTAACCAACAATGTTTATTTAAAAGGGCCCTTAAACTCTTCGGCTGTAAAGCAATAACGATTACAAAATACGACGTGTTCGGCTCTTTACTATAGCGTAAATATATTATCGCTCTCATTACCAATGGTAACTAGTAAGTTATTGCGCAAACAAAACAGCCTTCACCTTTACAAATATGAGGTTTTCTTAATTAACCCAAGTTTTGCAGTCGCTAGTTAAATTGTTTCTAAAGAAATTATTCAAAACATTTTATGAGGCTAGAACGTAGACATGTGAATAAAACTAATCAGGTACTTTTGAAATCGACTTTTATATTCAAATATGAAATGTTAACATTTAAATTAATTAGTTTGGGTAATCTGCAATCAATTATCCTCAGGTCAGCCACAGTTGCTACAATACCAACAATAGTAATCTGATTTGGCTTTGGATGTGGCAAATTGATAGATTTATTATTAAGACTGCATTATTGACAAAATAAATATAATTTCTATGTAGTCGTCACAATAGAATAAGTCCGATTTGACAGCTCAAAATATCATACAAAAATGAACCTTATTGCTATTCATATTGAGACGACTTTAATAACTATTAACTACCGCAGAGAGGATAATCTTTAACATCACAAACGCTAAAAAATATAGCCATTAATGAACAAGAATGTATTCACTGATTTAAAAAACGACAAAAAAGTTTAAAGATGACATATGACGGATAAAAGAGGACACGAGAAGAGCGATGATAATTCGCATTAATTTAATTTACATTTTTGACTTATAACCGAAATGAAATGACATAATACATTGCATTCTTGATTATCGCAACGGACCCAACCCAGGTTGTTGACACGCAAAACATTCGGAAAGGTCACGATAACTACGAATCGCAGTCAGCATAATTGGCTACCACTTTCGCATTATTTGCTTGTCTTACATATAAATATAATTTACATTGTGTGACGTCTACAATTCCCTTGCAATTAACGACACGCGTGGTATGAGACGTCATTTACAGTATGTTTGCATAATTTTAATTCCTTTTTGTGGCAGATTTATTTTCTTCTTAAAGGTCTGTTGGTAAAAAGTTGTGAATATTTTTATTTCTTGGCTCCATTGTTATGAAAAGAGGGAGGCCACTAGAGACATTAGAGTTATATCTCTCTCTATCTTGTGAATACAAAACAATTGCATTACTTGAGTACTTTTCAAACGTAATAGTATCACGTTTGAAATTGCGATTGAAGTTCTGGAAAGTAATTTGGTTAACTCAGAGCGCTCCCTCTTTTTTGTAACATAAAAAAATGTTGTGGGATGTCTCGGACCGCGGTAAACTGGATTACTGCATTGATTGGAAATTGACTTTTTAAGAGAAATAAATAATAAACAAACTAATAAAAAAAATACTAAAGTGAAAGATATTTCGTTCTCTGAATATCATCGATAAAGAATTGCTAATACCTTGTTATTTTCTCCCCATAATTCATGGGTAAATGGGGGTTGATGACACACCATTTTTACGATTTCAGAAAATTTTGCAAAATTATGTAGGTTCAGTATTTGGCATTTAAATAAGAAATAAAGAAAGAGACTAAAAAAGAATATTGTAATAAACCATATAGTATGGCAAATTAATATGATGGATAATTATAGTCACGAAAAGAGGGGTAAGAAATAGGTAAAAGGTACAAGTGCAAAGTCTGATGCAGTAACCTATGCAGATGTAACGTTCGATTGTGAAACGTGATGAATTTGCGGCAATAGATGACTACCTGACTGTAATTAACTGCTTGTCAGTGGTAATTGTAAGCTGGAAAGGTATTCCAAAAGCTTATTGATTACCAATTAAGTAAATTAACATTTGGTTACGTATGTGGTTGTAATACTGGGTCAACAGCTGTGTAAGGTTCATTTTCATTCGTACTATTAACTATTACGTACTACCTATTATTGTATGTCTATACTACTTGTCCTCCGTGGCTTCCCCCGTATTCCCGAAGAATATAAGCGCGCAAGCATTTTATTAATTTTTAATTATTTTACAAACTTTGCATTCATGTTGTGTGATGTAAATGGTTCACATAAATCAACACGGTAACATAAAGTTACCTTGGTCATAGGGAATGTATCTTAAGAATTCCTCATCCTTAAAACCCTTATTATGCCTCTTTTAGGGATGATTTTGCAACAAAGTTGAAAGACGTATTTTTATTTCTTATCAAAAGCTTAAATATGTATCTTTCAGTTCAATTATGGATTGAAATACACTTAGATACAAACCTCTTCGAAGCTCTATTTCACCTTTTTAACCGACTTCAAAAAAGGAGGAGGTTCTCAATTCGTCTGTATTTATTGTTTTTTTTTATGTTATTACCTCATAACTTACGGCTGGGTGAAGCGATATTAATGATTCTTTTTTTTATTAAAACAAGATAATTTTTTGATACAAAAGGTGTCCTTCCCCTTAGGATATAATCTATCTCCATGCCAAATTTAATTACGATCCGATAAGCCATGAAAAGTCGTGAAAAGTTAAAAAACGAACAAACAGAGTTACTTTCGCATTTATTGCATCACTGCTTACCATCAGGTGGGATCGCAGTCAAGCACTAGTTTATATTATTAAAAAAAAAAAAATTATATTATTACTACGGCTTTATGAATATAGATGCACTTTAATATTTTTTGCTCCTGCTCCTGTGTTTTGTAAGGCTGGACGTTTTAAAGGATCATCGACACATGCATACATGTATTTTACAGATATATAGGTAGGTGATGCCTAACATCCAAGTAAACATACTTGTGTATGTTCCATAAAACTTTCATCGATTTTCTCCGCAATGTCAAGGTGTGCATACAAGTCTAGTATATTTGCCACTTGAGCACGAGCCAATGTTTATCTTGTATCACGTTTCTGTTTTCTGAGTAAATATTTTTTGCTTCAACTATCTCAACGAGTGTTTGATAAATGCATTTTTTACTTGCATCGGTAGGTTCTATTAGTTTTCTAACACGTTTTGAAATAAATTAAAAATAACTAATATTTTTTACCTATCATACTGGTTAACAATTCTATCTAGCGCAATTCCATTTTACGAAGCAATCGTAACTTTGTACACTATTTTAATAAACCAAGCTAATATAAATATTACGTGTGCATTAAAAACAAAGTGCACAATTTTCATGTGCACGCAAACGCATCGGGCAGTGCACCGGCTGCCCCACTGCTCGGCACGGAAGGTCAGACTCTCCGGGATTTATGGGGCACGAACTCTTTGTAGTGCACCGCCGATACTGCCAGTCTTCACAGTCTAACGGACCCTGTTCTCAGCTGAAATATGAATGCTACATGCAACCAGTAAAGTTGTGGAGATACGATTTGGAGCACTTTAGTATAGTTACTTGATAATGTAATGTCACGGAATAACTCACTATTACTTAGTTTAAATCAGATGGTAATTTTAAATAGGTATGGCGTTTTTTTATTATTATTAACTAAATTGACTAAAACTATATAAATACTAGTTGTCCCCCGCGGTTTAACCCGCGTTCCCGAGGGATGTTCCATTTTCACGGGATAAAAGTGTCCTATGTTACTTCTAATACCTCCAAGAATATCTGTACAAAGTTTCATGATGATCAGTTAAGTAGTTTTCGCGTGAAAGCGTCACAAACAAACTTACATTCACATTTATAATATTAGTAGGGATAACACAAGGTTTCTTTCACTTCACTGCATTTGATTGCCTTATTTTTTGTTGAATCTCATGCTCGATCTATCTTCACAACTCCGTCCGTACCCTCCATCGGACTACTCGCGAAAACATTGCAAACGATCGTTCCAGTAAAACAGTTCTCGTGTTTTCTATCTAAAGTATTCGTGATCCAACTTAAATGTTGAAATAAACCGATCGGAAATCGTACTTATTTACGGGGAAATTTATTGGATCAACACATTATGTTCAACGAAGGAAGTAGATACTGGCTCCTGAGTGCATAAAGCTTTTCAAAATGACATAGCACTAGTTGAGTACCTAGATCCATTATCGTGCGAGATCGTCCGCGAACGAGCAATAATAGATGATGACTAGCCATACTTATGGATTCAAGTGTCACATTACCCACGGTCACTTTATTTTCTGTGACAGCAGATGCAGCGTTTAGATAGTTACGGTCACTAAGGAAAAAGTAATATAAGTAATGTTTAAATCTACATCGACAGTGACTAGAATTTATACATTAAGCAAATGTTATGAATCTATACGGTTTGTTCTATAATCACAGACATGTTAAAGATTTAGGGATCTATACCTACAAGAAAAACCACAATAAAATTTGAAGCTGTAGAGTCATTTTAATAAGGACACCCAAACATCTGATCGAAGGTGATATTGTAGATTACTCTGTAGATAACTCATAACAAGGTTCAAATTATTAATTTTAATTGCAGTCAAATAGAATCTTTGGTGCATTTAATTAAGATACACTGATAAGTAAAGCTCAAAGGGAATGGTAATAATATTCAACTATTATTGGTATCGTAATGGATTATAATAAGCGTGGAGAGCGTGAAGATCTCACTAAAAGATTTCACGAAAGCAATTTTAGTATTTTAGCGTAAGTTATGGGAAGGATCAGATAATTTCTCGGTTGCATTTCCCGGCGTGCAGATAGTGTACGTGATTCTGTTGGTACAACTGTGTACATGCAAAGCTATGTTTTGTCAATAGACATTACAGACATATAAATTGTGCATTTAAAAAAATGCCACAATTTATTTTGTAAGTTTGAATATTTCGCACCCTCAGAACGATAGCGGCTTAACTCAAAAAAACACTTTTGGCACATATCGATTTTGTGTGACTTTTGCACTGAGCGGGGAGGGTGGGTCGGGACCCATACACACACATACCATACCCACATATCGGCATGCTTATTCTATCATTAAATTGACTATGCTTTACTCTTCATCGGATAGAGCGTACTTTGTTTAGTCTCTCTACGATCGTAACTCCATTTCGCAAAATTTTGAGTTAAGCCCTTATCGTACTGAGGGTACGATTTATTTTCAAGATTATTTTTATCGCATCGTTTCTTTCTACAAAAGACCACGCATAATGCAAGATGAGGCTGATGCGCACTATAAACACTGCTAAGGTACATCTAGTATTACAAACCTCATTTCGCAAACAAGAGACCATAATTTCCATACAAAAGCTATAATTAAAAAGCTTGCGATTTACAGCGAAACACAAGATGGTACGCAATACGATGTGCTATATTTATGCTTAAAGAACCTGATACAGTTAATAAATATTTCACTAACTCGAATTGCGTTCTAAGAAGCGAACGGAGCGCGTCCGATAGCGCACCATGAGTTACTGAGGCGTCAGCTACTTACGCGTACCTTTGTATATCTCTTTGTGTTTCTCTTTGTACGGTATTGAGTAACGAGAAGTAATCGCATGACTAATTGTTATCGTACGCAGCCATACCTCATATCATCCATGTAGTCCGTTTTATTTATTCAAGCTTGTACAGTTATTGTGATGAATGTATTTACAGTAGGGGGATGTACTGGCACATGCAATCGTAAAACTGATTATTTTAAAGGTGGTTACATTGTTTTGTGTATTTGATATAGCAAGGCAATTGTTGAAAACGTAGTATGTATATCAGTTATCTGATTTCCATAGTACAAGTTATGTTTATTTTGGGATCAGAAACATTGAGACATGAAAGCTTTATTATAATAAATAGTTCCTATAGTTTCACCTGTGTTGACTTGTAATATATCATTGAGTGATTGAGCTAATATCAGAAAAGACATAAAAAGAAATCAGCCTCTGCTGCGTTCATATTTCATGTGGGCGATTTCGGATCATTGGCATCCGGTGCAAAGAAAACTGTACTCTATTTATAAAGAAGGAAAACAAATCGAGATTATCAGTCATTTTTCAATTCACGCTATAAATCAATTACGTCAGTTACACAACGATTCCGTTGAACGATCGATATGCGTTGTGGGCTTTGTTCTGCTAAGCTTAGAAGTTGAGGGATTTTTGTTGTTTGACAGACGCTGTATTGAGTCAACTGCAGTGGTTTGATATTTTAATTTTTTACTATTGAATGCATTTGTATGATTTCATCTACAAATGTTTGTTTTGAGATCAAAGTAATTTTGACGTGATGATTCTTAGCCACTTGTATGATTCGTTTCGTCTCGGCTAGTAGATTAAATGAAATTCTAAAAAGCATACAACGATGTATCAATCTGAATTATAATGTCTCCCGTAGGTGATCTGATGGTTCGACTCGATGTCTCCCAGCAAAATCATATTGTTTTTGTTGCTTATAGTTATTTTGTAATGGTATGTTATTATGATGCATTGGTGTTGGTAGTGATGCCTGCAAGCGGGCGTGTCCGACGATAGCGTCGGGCTGCGCCGGCGCCGCCGCCGTATTTATGGCGCTGCTTCGCGCACGCGCGGCGTAATGTTGTTGTAGATAAACGTTATCTATGGTTAAAAGAGAAATACGTTACCAAGGAATAATTCAAAAGGAATTTCTATGCAGAAAGCATGATATTTTTATAACTTGATGTCGTGCCTGTTTTCCGGTGTCTATGTTTCGTGGTAGCTAAAACCCGGAGTTCATCAAGGCTACAGTAAACAGGTATTTTTGAGCAAGCGCGTCTAATCCTCAGTTTTGTCATTACTGTGTGTTTGAGGCTAAACGTTTATTAAAACAGAAAAAAAAATCCTAGCAGTCAAGATTTATTAGTTATACCAGAACTTCAACTTGTTCCGTTAAATACTGACTTTTTAGGCCTCTTCATAATATGTTCGACTGAAAGAAAATGATTTTTTTTTCAATAAGAAAAATAATCGAATTGCAGAAATGAATGCTTAAAAAAACCTCAAGGATTAAAACAACCATTGAACCCACTGACGATGATGTAGTTTCAACAAAACGGTAATATCTCATTGGTTCATCCACCTTTTGTGTAAAAGGAATAATATTATGTTACACCAAGTTGAAACTTCGCATCATGTTTTATAATGCACATAAGCAATATTTTCACAAAAGAAATAACCTAAATATAATAACAACTCAAAACCGTGAAAGTTACATGAGCAGCAGTGTTCCAACAACAGTCATTTGAAAGAAATCGCTTCCTCGACGGAAAACTGAAAGTAAGAATTATTCGAAGCACTCAAACATTATTGACAATACAAAACCGTTGACCTTTTGCGAAAGGCACGAGCCATGCCAATAACTCAATAAATATTCGATTCTTGCCTTTTGATATCATTGTAAACTGAGCTAAGGGCTTTTATACACCTGGTAAAAAGCTTAGCAGCACGCTTTTGTTGTTACAAAACAGGGGTTTAGCAATCGTGTGTTAGTTCTCCTTGTTAGGTGAGGTAGGTAATGTGAATTGTTTAGTAGAGAGGTATATCTATGTAGTTTTACTACAAAAATAGTCTTTATTTATTTGTAGATATTTTAGATACATTTAGTAGATGTGTTAAACAAAAAGTTGATTGACTGAGGGATCAACACACTGACTAAATCGCTAATCACACGATCATGAGGATTTGTACAAAATATAAAACGTGAAATCATAGGGCATATTATCAAATATTCTTTTTTTATGGAATCTATCCCATCTGGTTTAGTGGAATACTCGCTATTAGGCGGCTTTAGTTAAGAAATATAATCCAAGCGTGTGTGAAAGGACTTATTGATTTTATCGTTTACATTAATCACAATAAACTGCATGTGTTGAGTAAAGCATTTTATTTGGTAATATGAATGAACACGTCTGGCGTCTGGCCCTACGGAGACATCCGCCTCCTCGTGTGATTTTAACGAAATTGCATCCTTTACAATTTTTGTAAGATTTCTCGCAAAAAATACCGCAACTTGATCATTATTCAGTAGACATAAGGAGCATAATAGGCTGAATAAAATCGTTAATTAATACATCCTCGTGAAACCCACTTCGTCTATGCTCGCAGCCATTGCCATGTGGTATCAAGTAGGTAGAGTCTAACCTAGTAAGATAATGTGGTAATTATTTTATCCTTATTGATTTGAGTACCACTTCAGGGCATATCCCTAATTATTTTAATTTCGTTAGGAGAAACCAAAAGGAAAACGGAAGAAGCAATGATCTAGTGACACCAGTAAAGATTTATCAATCTAAAAGATTCAGTATTTTCTTAAGATCAAAGTACGGTAGATGAAAAATATTTTTCTTTGGAAGTTGGGTTGGATGGATTTCGAGGATTTCCCCGGATTGAGCGTTTGAAATGCCAAACAAAGAGGTAAATGTTTGAACATGACGCAACAGCGAAGTGCCTTGAGGTATGAGGTGTCAAGTTTACACACGTGTACTTCCATTGACGCATAGGATAGATATAAATTTATTTTATCAAAGTATTTGCCTGAGCAATTTGTTCTTGTAATTTAAGGGCAGTTTTCCTGGCAGCCTCTTTTGTACAAGTTTTCTGCTCAGGAGTTAATGTAATTTCTACTTTACCTTCAAAACAATATGATTTTTAGTTATAGCGCAAATATTTTAAATTACTTATTACTTTTATTTTAATTCAGAGTGGCCAGTTAGACAAAACGAAGATTTCATAGGTAAACGAATGTTGTCATTATTGAAAGTGACGTGAACTTTGAAAGAAGCATGTATGCTTGCTATTCTATTCTAAACGGAGATACGAGGGTTCCTTTAGATCAACAGAAGTGAGGACTTATAAACTTTCCTCTAACAAGTATGGCAATGTCGCAACCCTCCGTTTTATATTCTCTTTAATTTCTATTTATTTATTACCAGTACATAAATCAACAAAGCAAAACATAGGTGTAAAAAAATGATAACACGACTATGTATACAATTATTTTTGAAGAGAGAAGAATCAATTGTTATTTATGAGTCAAACATAAAAAATATGACAGACAAACCCGTATAAACGCTATTACGTATCACGCGATCGCAATAAATTTATTTATCACTTCAATAAAAATATTGGTTAGCTATTAGAAACATAATTGGTGAAACCGTGCTAATATATCTATCAGTGAGAGTAGTATTGCAAAAGAATTGAACGAGATGTTATATAATATAATTTATTATATTCGATTTGTAAATTATAAACATAAAATAAAGATCGAAGATATTTAAGGTCCGTTACTTTAATCACACGGTCGAACTGCAAAATCTGATGGAATTATTTTCTTTTTTAGGGACCTATCCGAATATTTGAAATAATAAATTGTATCTATCTCTTTAGAAAAGATAATGTAGTTATACTTAATAGTCTTTAGAGAACCACGACAAAATGAACTCTATACAATTTATTTTTAGTCGAATGAATGACCATCAAAGTAAATACTTGCTTTAAAAAGATGAAGGTTGTTATTACAGATCGTCAAAAGACGTGCAACGATTCATCAATGTATAATACTGCATTTAAAGTTGTTTTCGTAATAAGGATGGCGATTACTTTGATACGACCAGTCAGCGGGCACCATATGGGATTTGCTATCGATAAATCAGCCTTCACTATTTAATTATACGGAAACCTTTAGTGCGAGTATAGTTTATTCTTGGTTGGTTATTTGCATAATTCAGTTCACGAATCCGATGTACTGATGGAGATAAATGCTCGTGCGATGACCCGTCAACAAAAAAAAACCCTCGAAAAAAATGAGGTCAAGTCTGTCACATAAGAGCGTGAAAAAAAAACTACAATTTTCAACTCGCAGACCGTAATTTAATGATAATTAAGCAAATGAAAGTTTTTGCTTCCTTAATGGATTAATATAGACATTGATTTACGGGATCAGAATCAATAAGGAAACATTGGTAATAAAATCATTCTAATGTCAATACTAATGGCTTTTAATATTTATTTGGCGCACATTAAAAAATTGAGTAATGTTGGAAACAACCTGGCAGTTATTTCAAAACGAAACCACACGCGATGTTTCTTCAATACGTTTTGTGACGTAACTAAAAAGCATCTTTTTAATTATTTGTCTATATAATCATTTAAAATAAATTATTCAACATTTCTTATTTAATTACTGATCGAAAACTAACATATGTGTTTTGCTCACATCTATAAAGCTTGTAAATAATATCTACAAATTAGGTAGCACTTATCTAACTATTGATTGACCTTTTACTTCTTCTAATTCTCTTTTTATAATGTATCTTACACGTGTTGCTTTTGTTATTTTTTTGCGATCTGTAGTAATATTGTTAGTTTATGCTTCATTGTTGTTAAATAGGTTTCTTATATTCTTCTTACTAAATAACTCTTAAAAGTATTTTAAGTACTCACAAATGGTTTTTGATAACGTTTACATTCAAAGATATTAACCTCCAAGAAATGAGGATGTGCCCCAATTATAAAGAGTGTCAAAGGCATAAATCATTTCCGAGCTTTTCATTAGTTTGTCAATTTCTCATCATTCATCCTTTCTTGTTTAAGCTGTCCCTTATGGGGCTTAACTCGGAATCGAAGAGTAATTAAGGCCAAATTTAAGGAAAAAGGTTTTTGGGTTAGCCGAAAATCAATATTTTTTTTGTTTTACGGTTGGGTGTTCATTTCGTGCATACAAGTATTGTAATTAGTTATTATTTAATTGACTAATCTCCCTCTATATCCCTTTTCTTAGTATTTAAATAAGACCAAAAATTGTGAACCTTTCGACAAACAAAAGGTACGGTAAAGTTTTTTGTTTAAATTTTAATGGCCGCTCAGGAAAGTAATATTAACTCATTTTATTAACTCTCTTGTCCACTTCATGTTTAATGTTACAAGTTACAGAGGAACTGATACAAATATTTATAGTTTCACTTATTTGGGTGTGTCTGTCGACCTGGATAGCTATTGTAGAAAAAGTTTCTTTAAATACACGAAGAATATAAGTTAAATAAAATTATTAAAGTCACCGAAGTCAATCATGAAATTACATTTAACATTGTGGGTTCCGTTTTAGCGAAGATATATGATAATTAATACAAATAAATAAAACGATCAATTTATGAATTGAATTTAAAACATTAGGTGTCAAACTAACTTATTGTAATTTTATTGGCTTCTGTCCAGCGATTATACCAGATTTTTCGTCAGATCTAGTTTTTACCTAGGACTTAAAATTATTCATTGTCTTTTAACAAATTCCATCCAAATCCGTAGAGGACTTTATGTGAGATTTCGATTAGTTTTTTTATTGCTTTCTAAAAAGAGGTATATTCGTTGTACGATTTAATCGTAATTGTTGTTTTATGCAAGATTAAGTTACAAACTTTTAAAATAAAAGGGGAATTTAATTATCACTAAATCTTAAAATTGAAAGTTAATTTTTAAAAGTTTCTTTCCGATTGTCATGTTTCCTAAAACGATAACATAAATCAAAGGGTTTCAATAATAATTATTATTTAAAGACCCCTAAAAAACAATGTGATGAATATCAACTTAATAAAAACTCGTTCACTTGAGTTCGTGACCGACGGAAATTGGTTTCGAAATTTTTATCATCACTTTTTTTGACGCTGTGATTAAGATCGGGTGGCTACCGAATGTCCCGACGGTCGTGTAACAGGATCCTCAGCGGGGACTCTTCAGTCACCCCGTCGCGACGAATGAACTTAATCGGTTTGTCGGTATAGTGATACTGTTAATTATTGGCCTTTAAGACTACCTAAATACTCACTTTTTAATATTAATCATAAAATCCAATTTTTAAAACGTTTATTTGATGAAACGTCATCTAAATGAAATTGACTGCAAATTAGATGCTGTGAAAGAAACACATATATTTAAATCTGGACAGACAGTTATATACTTTGCCGGTTGGCTTGGTGGTTACCGACTCTGACTGCCAAACCGAAGGTCGCGGGTTCGATTCCCACCTAGGACAAACATTTTTGTGCATAAACATGTCTGTTTGTTCTGTGTCTGGGTGTAAATATCTATATAAGTATGTATTTAGAAAAAAAAGTAGTACATGTAGTATATCAGTTATCTGGTTTCTATAGTACAAGCTCTGCTTAGTTTGGGACCAGATGGCCGTGTGTAAATGAATGTCCCAGGATATTTACAAGTTCAATAGATTATAACAATGAAAGGATGATTTCTTTCAGTTATTTTTGAACAAAACACTAACAAACAAACACATAAACATACAGGGGAAACAGAGACCATTCCATGCCATGTATATTATATGTCATGTTAGTCGATTTAATTCATAGGTTAAAATGCCCTAGTCCCTTTTTGCATTTGTATTTTTGTACAACCGACAAAAACAATGTATCGATGACGAGAGAAGTCTATGATACTAATTATGTATACAAATAAAAATGTATCATCTCTACTTTTATCATTTATTTATCTTCTAAATGTAAATTTTAATTAATAATAAAAAAAATCATCATTTATTTTTACAAATCGCGGATATGAAGTCATAAAAGATCGCTAGTAAGAGATACTTAGAATTGTTAGTATAAATAATCCAGAGTATTTCGCAGCCAAGTCTTGATACTATTTCACTCAACAATGGCAGTAACGACCCCCAGTAATAAGGTGAGCCAGTTGCCAGCACAAAGACATTCATACAATTAGATGTGACTGCGCATTTAACTAATGACTAGGTAGCACAGTTAGTGCGGATTAGTTAAATATTCTTTGAAGGTAAGCCGCTCATTGCCAGCGTTTTGATTTCATAATGAACTGTACTATTTACCATAGGAATGTAGATTTTGGTTTATGTTCAAGAAAAACATTTGATGAGTTGCTATTCACAAGATCCATTTTTTTTTTGGTTTATTTCGGAATACGTAGGTATCTGAGGTTATGAACATAACCATGAGTGGGTTTGATGTTTTATTAGACATCGGATTCTATGCACTAACAAAGTGCCAAAACTTGCATCCAAATATGCACCTATACGCCTTTTTTAAAGCCGAAATTTGGACTAAAAACTCTCCATACGCTAAAAAGTCCGATCATTGTTTCCAGTATTTCCAGGTTTTTGACTACCTAATTTTTCAATGGCATTTAGTGACTTTTGGAATTGTGTTAAGCTGAGGGCGCCATTCTGTTAAATGGAATGTATTGAAAGCAAGCTCGCTTGATATAATTGAAATGGGCTCAAAACTTTAAATTGACCAAGTACTTCTGTTACGGCCATCTAGCTCCCTATACATACCTCCCGCTACTAGTCAAAATATGGACGATTGGGAAAAAGGGTATATGCAAATGCATAAGATCCTATGTCTAATAATTATATGTATTATTAAAATACCTTGTTGGCCGTTTCACGTGATCCTTAGTATAGTACTCGAAAGTCTTCGCAGTGGGGGTGGAGAAGTTTCAGACCGCAAAGAAGACTTACAATCTCCGCAGGTGTCGTCTGCCCCGCATCTCGGCTTTCATTTTTATTTCGACGCCTTCAACTCTAAAGCCTTTCCCGGTTTGCATCGGCTCGAATAGCCGACAAAGTCGCCGACCCGCCTTTGTCAGCACTCAGCACTGAAGTAGTTTGTCGGGTACAAGTCAATTACCTCTAAGCGTTATAAATTATATTTAAACATATTTTCTTGTTTTTGTTTGGTTGAAACTAAAGTTATAAGCTTGGGTTTTCGGGTTTATTAATTAAACGTTAAATATTTGCAGTGACCACTTAAATCAGTTGGAATGTCTGTCTATTCGTCGGTCAACTTGATATAAAAATAAATAAATTGTAGATTGTTATATAAAATAACGCTTTGATTATCGGCAATCAATATACTATAACAGTAAATATATCATTAATATATAAGGTATTTTTACATTTATTACGTATCAAACAGAAACTACCTACTACCTAGTACGACAAAATAAAATATCTATTATTTGGCCTGAAAACATGTCCTTCTTTTTAATGTCGCCATTCAATCAATCTTCGAAGACAGTTAAACCATTGTATATGTCTACAAGACAGGGGCAAACGATTAAAGAACGTTAACAAAGAGCTTGTTAAAATTCTTTTATATGGGCCCCGTTATCTATATCACCCTATTAAAATCAAACAAAAGTAAATCCTCAGAATAACGGGATTAACTAGGATTAACGTTTTAGACCGCTGCTCTGGTTTTAAATGGCGCTGTTTAAGGACTTCAGCCGTGACTTATTTACTGCATTGAAGCTAATTATTATTACGGTGCATGTATATTTGTGGGAACATCTTTGATAGATGTTATATTTACTTAATTATTATTTTAATCATTAGGTATTCTATAGTTAAATATAATAACGATCAAAATGTCATAATCATTTTACCACTGATATGTCAGAACAATAGGTGATGGTAAATCAATGTTACTGTAGACAAACATTCCCAGCAAAACCTCATACACTATTAATTTTCATGAAACTGTTCGTTTCCTATTAACCGCAATGTCAATAGTAGATAGGTACATAATTTATGTGCTTTGACATTGAAGGATTTCTGACGATGCAATGTTACCTCGAGCCGTAAGTCATCGTTTCTCGTGTCGACTGTACATTATATCATATCACATGTCGGCGCGTATTGGCCGTTGGCATAGATTCCTGCGGATTAAACTCGCTGTCTGCTCTCTTAACCGTAATATTTGCTGATAGTACTGCGACAAACATACTGCACTTTTTGTGCCAGTTCAATAAATTGACGACTGTTGCTAGATTACTGTCCGTTCTTGTCAAACATTTCATTTAATGCTCTTAAATCCTTGTCATTTTTTTACGCAAACATCACTTTATTATCGAAGCTTAATTTTTTGTTCGAGTTCAATCTACTTATAATTAGGCCAATATTTAATTGAAATATAAAATAAGAAATGTCAGTCACTATTATTAGATAAATTGTGGTAACGTTTGGCTAATTCGATTAGTTATACAACATTGTGTGGCATTTCTAGGTCTTTGCGTTAAGTCAACACTGTCAAGGAAAAAAAAACTGTAATCCGGTGTCAAATGGACGTTGTCTGCAGGCTGTTCAGTTCGAGTTGTGATAATCTTGAATTCCTAGACATAATTGGGTTGCGAGCAGAAATTTTCTAATGGCATTGTGCTGCCCCTTGTTGATAATGTTATTGACAGTTTGACGGCAAGTAGTCAATGTTTTAGTAGAAATAAGATAATGCTCGGCACCTCAACGTACATATCTCAAGCACTTCAATTTAACACGATATCTTGTATTTCTGAGCAAAAGAACTTTACAAAGACTAATAAGTTTGTTTTAAAACCTCTCTCACTCCTTACGCTATTAGACGTGCCTGAGTTCGCGTTGCGCCAATTTCGTTTGACGGCAGTCGCTCGCAAGCAGGTGCGTTGTGCGCGCGTGCGTCCGCCATTTTGAAATAACAGCTGATATTGCCGCCAACGCGATCTTATATTTTCGATTTTGGAGTACAACGAAACTACGAACCATAGACTAGTTGTAGCCGGTAGATGCACAATTCATATTAATACACGTGTAGTGACTCACAAAGGGACTAATGAAGATGACAGTTAATCGAATAAGAGTTGTGGTGCTCGGGAGCGCGCGGTGCGGCAAGTCTGGTAAGAATAACTTTGGAAATATTAAATCATATTAGCAGCTGACTCATGATAATGGAACGCCTTCGGTTATCAAATGAAAGTGTTTTAAATTTTAAAATTGATAGAATATACGAGCCAACAATAATATACCTAATGATTTTTCTCTTTTTGTTTCGAGTTCACCGTAGGCAGAATACCGAAATCAATTACCTCTAATGGTTAATAAAAAAGTTCCTTGATTTATTTCGTGAATGCCCCGAGGTTGTAATTAGGATTATTAAATTAATTACAGACCATTTGAGAGGGTACGTTTTAAAGAGATGTTAATCTTTACATCTACTGCTTAAGTGTTGTGCAGTTAATTACTTTAATTATGTTGTAATTGAATATGATTAAGTGAAATTTGAAAAAATACACCTAATCGCTATTTATTATATTTGAATTTAGCTTTCGCTGCTTAGTGAAATTCTCTTACAATACTTTGCTCATAACTTTACTATGATGCATAGATTTCATTTCCCATATAAATGAAATCCGGATCATATTCAACGGTGGTCGTAATGTAGGCAACATTGAAAGTCTCATCATTCATCCATCTTCGGATTTGCTAATGCGCAATAACTTAAGAACGCATTCAACAAACAAATGAGTTATGCAGCCATTATCATACTGTTATCATTAACACTGTTTACATCTAGATCAGTTCTATGGAATCGTCTACAAGGCTATTGACACAGCACGCTATTTATCTTCATATCTTGGCGTCACCTACATCTGATAACTCAATTTACCCTAAGGTTTACAGCAAAAAGTTGTGCGTAACAAAGAAATTGCAACAAGGAATTTTTGATGAATCAGAAACTGAAATCTACTTGATAATTCACTACTATCATGTAGTATGAAAATAAGTAAGCTATTGATGACGATGATCATGCTAGCAGGATTTTCTTGTAGCGTCATCAGCGCCCCCCGTAATCAGAATATCCTTTTTTTCGTTAACTATTTCTTCGTCAGAAATTCTTTGCGCGGTTTTTTACAAATCTTACTTACTTCATACTTAAATCAAACTCCTCAAAAGTATATCAACAAAGATGCACCCGACGTAAAGAATTTCTATTGACATTTGCTTTCATCCTGCAGCCATTAAGGAGGGATGAGTCTCACAGGTTACTGACTGCTGACTGACGCTAATATTAACATTTTATTCCGATCGATTCATTGATTGACACTGTTTACCAGAATAGTTTTTCAACGATACGATTACCAGATTCTTATGTTCTAAAATTATTTCTGATTCGTAATTTTGCTATTTATATTGGCATGAGTGGATATCATCGATCTCTATGTAATTTTCATAATATTTATATTAAAATAGAACTTTATATTTGGAAGAATGTTCTTGTTTTATTTATTATCTTTATATCTGGAATAGAATATTAAGCAAAGACGAATAGTAAAACAGGTTTGTCAGGAAGTTGTTACCACAAAACAATCGAAGACACAGTATTATCTGCTTTATTATTTGGTTCCCAGCTTTCATGTTTATATTTTTTTGGAAGCCCTAATCATTTTATTTTTAAATATTGTCTGCTCGGACATAGGAATTTTTTATAATAGTCTTTGTGCTGTCCACCCAGGCTCTGTGTAGTTTAAAGTCGTGGGAGGGAAGATGTATATGACAAAAAGCCAGTTGGGTTAGTCAGTACGATATAGAAATAGGACTACACCTAATAGGAACATGGGACACGATGGACGAGAAGCTTCGTCAACAGATTGCTACTCAGCAAGATACCGACATTTGTACGCAATCGTGTACAAAAAGAGTTAAATGAGGAGTCGAAACGTCGTTGGTCTTAAGTTTTTTTTTATACCTCTTGGGCCAACAAACAAGCAGACGGTGCACCTGATGGACCCTGAGACGTGAAATTGTTAAGTCTCATTTGCCTGTAATTTCACCGGCCCCCTTACCTTTCTAACCGAAACACAGTTATACACCGTGAAGTGAACGCAGAAATGGGTAAGGTGATAGTACTTCCCCGGACGAACTCTGCACTAAGAGCTCTACTAGTCTGTTTCTCTAGTTTGACATTAAGGCATTCGATTTAGTAATTTTCTTGGTTGCTTTATTAATAAGCTCTGTATTTTTCTATCTGTAAGAATAATGAAAATACACAGTCGGATTAAATAGCAGTAGGCTCAATAATATAGCTCTATAAATCATTAACAAGTAGCAAGATTAATAATATGTGAGAAATTAACGGTATAATATTTTAAGATGATTCAGCAATAGAGCATACTATAAAAAGAATAAAGAGAGAAGTAGTTCGTGATCGAAAGATAACAATAGGATATTTGCAACTACATCTTGCGGTATCCTCTTTGTTTTAATTAATCACCCTACTTCTCTTTGTCTCATCGGAAAGTGAACTAGTAAAAGAGAAATAAAAAAGGCTATCCTCCACATTGATTATTCATCGTTTTAGAACAAGTCACGATTTTAACTGTTTATTGAATATACCAGTTCCTGCGCAACAGTATTATACTTTGGTAACGGAAATACAGAATTTTGTAACAATGCATGAGTAAGAATCATACTTACCTACTATACTGTACAATAATAGTGTATAGTAATTCAGTTTGTATGCATGCATTGGTTTGATAAACTGCATGATGTTCTCACGAAGCTTGCCATACGAGCCCTTGACATTCATCAACACATAATTCGGTATTTTTAGCCACAGTTTTACAGTTTTATGTCAACGTAGTATCCAATTAGACACTCAGCGACTAGAGAATAAATCTAATAACGATATGAACCAGACATGTTGAATTATGACGAGCATGTCACGACACTCCAAACAAATTAACTGTCAAGCATACCGCAAGAGACTAAATAAATCATTTAATGACTCACTTCTTGTAGCAACTAGTCACTAATCACCAATTAATTTTAGTTAAGATACCGTGAATGCTACCATTTAGTTTACCAATGAATTGATTTGATGCGTAATAGAAAGTATAAACAATAACTTAGCGAAAGCTTAC
This sequence comes from Habrosyne pyritoides, assembly GCA_907165245.1. Lineage (NCBI taxonomy): Eukaryota > Metazoa > Arthropoda > Insecta > Lepidoptera > Drepanidae > Habrosyne > Habrosyne pyritoides. The sequence goes on along the minus strand of OU015593.1, from coordinate 9,101,413 downwards.
ACAAGTGAAATTGATTTATAGCGATGTTGGATGTCGTTTTTCGGAAACACTCCAACTTATTAACATAACAATTACTAATAGATGGATTAGGTAAGATGCTTTGACAGATAGCATGGCTATTAAGCAACTGTTGTAGGGTTTTTAATGAATAGGTAGCTTCGTAAAATAGTAATTCAGAATAATATTAAGCAGATTCGGTTGTTCGATTGTTTTATTTTGAGAATTCTATAGGAGTCAAAATAAATCCACCTCTCTGGAGGAAGAATAATGGTAACGTAGGGATTTCTGCTTTATTCCAAGGTTTACAAATTGCTACCCTCTTTGCCATCATTTGGCGCAACAATAACTAGAAATTTATTGACTTAAACATTTTCGTGGATATTCAATTCCGAAAATCCTAATGGAAATTCCTACAAATCAAAAGCATTTTGTGAAGATCATATCGCTTTATATAACGCTTTTAAATTCCTAGAGATGTAGTGAGATTTACTTTTATTTGTTTGAGGTGGTTCCCAAGTCTTTAACCTATCAATATTCTAATGTACTAATGACAATTATTGTAGTAATAACGCCTCATTACGCAATTACACAAGATAAACAATCAATCACAATTGAGCGCATCTTGATTATGTGATTAAGTAGTTAACTTAAGCGCTCAAGCTCGGCCCACTCAACAGCCTCAGGTCAAAATTGCCTTTGGCTTGTAAACACAAGGTTAGAACGATTATTGTAATAATAATAATTACTAATTCAAATAAACACTGCGTTGCTGTATTCGTTATAATAATAATTATACCACTGCACTTGATGCTGCATGCTTTGAATTCAAGTACCTATGTGGTAAGGCAAAATAGGAAGTGCATAATGTCTCTCATATAACTTAAACCGGTAGTTCTTCCTTGGTTATTAGCTTATGGCGCAGTTTGTAACAGTAAATGCATTTATAGTTTCCGAGTGTAAAAGAAACAAGTTACATTTGATCAAGAATAATATAAGATTTTCTATAAAATAGCTATTGCCAGGCAATTTCAAACAATAATAAATATTGTGGACTTCTATTCTCTATACAAGATTTGTGATAATTGCAGGTTTATAACATCAATATTTACATTGCAGAGTAGTCTATGAACATTCCGTGACTCTGTCAATACACAACAGTCAACGTGATGTGAAATTGGGCAGCATATGTGATCCAACGTTACGGATGACATAAAGCTGGTCGTTTCGGGATCATAGATCGGGAGCGAGTAAATGTCAACTGCAGTTGTATTTATAGTGGTGCGCGCGCGCAGCTTATACCGCATGCCTAGGCGCTGTGAGTCACCCGATCAGACGTCTGCCGGGACACCCGCCTCTACACGTCTCGGAATTACTTATTCACTCACTAATACTCCACCGTTAGAATATTACCTATTAACATAGCAACCGTAAATAGATATTATATATAGAATTGTAAAAATAAATCGATGGAATCACAGTTTTATTCTGTAGGTTATTTATATTTAAAATACTGTATCGTGTAGCAACTCATACTTTTTGTGTAAAATATCGAATTTGAATATCAAAGTCTTTCATGTGTTCACTTCTCTCTTTTATTACATTTCTGATAGATAGTATTGATTTCACAGAGATTTCTTATATTTGGGTAATAGTCATAGCTCAGACCTCGTGAAAATAAATTTGTGGGTCAAACTTTTCTCGATATCGAGGTCAAAAATGCTCATCATTGTCACCTGTCAGTAATCATTTGGTTCAGAGAAATTCCAATTAGCATGTCGAGTAAATGTCAATACGCGAGTGAAAGCTGCATAGAATCCTTGAAGATATTAACGTTCAAAATTAAAATTTTACAATCGGCAATAAAATTAATAGCCAATGGGGGTTATTGCTTGGAAGGAAATAAGTGTAGTTAATTAAGTGGCATTTACGGAAAGAAAATGAGCGCTAAAAATGTAAATGAAACTGTCTGCGTCCAATTACGGCGAGGACTCGTGGCGTAGCGAACAGGCTCACGGGATCGTGGTTGTGATCACCTCAACTGATGGTCTTAATTAACATTTAGCTTTTGCTACCGTACCTACATTCACTCAATAAAGTAGAATCCCACTCGTTTCCTGGGTCCCGTTATGGCTCTCGATACAGTTACAATTCCACTTAATTCTGAAAATGTACATATTTTTTAACGTGCCAAAGGCGTGTACGATATTCGCCAAGGTCTTAATAAGTACCTTCCCATGTATGTGTCTGTCAGAGAGAAGTATGAAGACAATTTTCTTATAATAAACTGCATAAGTATTGAGCAAACAATTGTATTTATATTCATGAGTCGCATGAGGCTGGAGTGCAGATAAATGAAAGAACAATCAGCTTTGAAACGATAACGAATTAGCGAACCTCAACAATATGTTCGATTCTTTATTTGTTACAACATAATTATCTTAACCCAGATTGGTTTGACGTATTATCTCGGCTTGAGAGAGTTATGTATTTGTGGATTACCTTGAACTGCTCACTATCAGTGTTCCAGTGAAAGTACTCGTTAGTATAATTGGTGCGTTCGACTCAATTGCATGTTTATTTTGCACGATTTGATAAGAAGGACTTTTCTGATTCTGCAATAGCTCGCTATGAAATAGGTTTGGATGCTATAAACATATTGCAATAAGTAGGTGTTGGTACCTACTGCGAAATCATTGTATATGTTGCTATCTACTATAAAAGATATCGCGTGATTCACAATTGATTGAACATATCAAAAATAAATATGTAGGCATAATTATGATGTGTTGAAACTAATACGATAATCTACCGATAAACGGCATGCTTCATCCAATATCAAACAATTACAAAATTAATATTCATAAGGACACGGCAATGTACATACATATGATCAGGTAACGAGGTAAGTGTACATAAAAGGAAAGCTCGACAGCCTCAATAGATAGCCGTGAAATTGCAATTAACACACATCGATTGTTTTGAGCTGGTTCATTGGGACATTGATCAGAGCACATCATTCAACAGCGCCTGTGACCTCTGTCTTATTATAATTCGAACAAGAAACCCGTTTCGGTATTTACAACGTCCTATTACAATACGAGTACCTATCGTAAGATGAACAATAAATTTGATGAAATTATATATTTATCGACTAGTCATGAACCCGAATGTTACACGCTCGGGGGGCGAAACTCAATAAAACGGCAAAGCTGATGAGATGCGACGTAAACATATCATTTCACAAACTATTCCCTGCTTTATGGCCGGCTGTATTTCTTTGACATCTACTCGGAATCTCACAATCGTTAAGTAGGAAATTCCTACACGACTTTTCGACAGTAAATGTCAAACTTTATATAAATTCGCCGAAGATTTTCACTGCATTTATAAATAATGTACTGGATACCTTCATACCCGTAAAGAAAGTTTTATTAGATATAGGCTTTTACAGAATATTATAGATTTTATAACGTATCGTGTCACATACTCAGTCAGTCACAAAAGACAGACGGTTCACCTCATGTAAGTAAGTGAGTGTATCACCGCCGCATATATACATTTGCTAGGCCTTATACATCAGCTGCTTAGGGAACAGTATTGATTTGGTTTAGAATTATCGTGCAATCTAATTGTGTTGCACCAACAACACGAAAATGGTTTGTCACAGCACTTACTTCTATAGACTATACTATCGAGAAATAGGGCGTCTCGTCAGAGCAAATTTTCTAATAATTATAATATGTACCAATAATTTTACGGACTATCTTTTATTTCCTAGGTTTTAAAACTGGCGAAACTTATAAGTCATACTATCTGAAATGTCTTTACATGAATCACAAATATTGAATTAAATATTTTATAAGAATTAATTTAGTAAGTTTGGCAAGTATCGCATATGAATCGTTATTAATTATGTTATAATATATACACGCACAAATCTACTAAAACTAATTATACATTAAATAAATTAATATGCTATAAAAAAGCACTTGAAATATATTTAATTAGTTTCGAAATATGCAGCTATATGACGAACAAAACAATTATGAAACCCAATAAAATTATCCAAATTTCAATTACTCTACAATATTTTTAATGAAGGTTCTATTATAAAAGAAATAATTATTCCTAATAAAACTTGTTACACAATCAAGAACACTTTCAGCCTCTAGTCTTAGCATTTTATTGCCTGTCTGTCAGGTACAATTAAACTATCAGGTACAACAAAAATTTGTAAACCTTTATCCCTTTTGTCTGCTTTCCCTTTAATTGAGGCTTGTAGTTATAAATTCATTGAGGGATATACAACTTTTGTAACACCTCTTATCGATTAGTTGCTAATTGCTGCTTTCTCTATGTTTCCAACTAGTATTTCAATTGATACGATGTGTTTTATCGAGTGAGATAAAATGTAAACTATTATATAGTTATCAGTAAACTTTCTATCATAAATTTTATCGATTTATTGATATTTAGTATTAAGATTTTTTTTATCGATTCCATAGTAACAACTGTATTATTTGTTACAGCCATAGTTGTGCGGTACCTGACGAAGCGATATATTGGAGAATATAGTTCGACTGGCGGTATGTTCTTTATAACATTTATTGTTTAGTTAGTTTTGGTATATGTCAGACGGAACCAACCGAATGTATAATAAGTTAACGGAGAAAAATGAACAGATCTTAAATTAAAAGCGACATCAAGTAACGTTAACTTTTACAACCGTAATCGAAAATTTGTATTCAGCCAGCAATGGTTATGTAATAATAAATACGATTGCCTCGTTGATATGCTAAGAATGTCAGCGTAGATTGAAAGACAGAAATACCAATGAAGATGAGCCCTTATAGAGGGCACTTACCAAATGCCAAGCACTGAGTGCCAATGTACGGTTTATTTGCGATATTGGCAACTGGCATGGCGGGAGTGCCAAGGCTGGCCGACACTGGCGCCGCCCGTATCTTTAGGCCGTCGACCTTTGTTTTGATATCATATTATTTGAAAAAAAAAAAAAATGACCCCATTTTCTATCGAATAATTCGTTCAATTTATCGTTAACAATCTAGGCTATCTTTTGACTGTCTTCTATTTACCTCGATTTCGATTTTTAGCACTTGATTTACTTATATATGTTATACCTATTGTATTGAGTGGGTATTTGAATTAGGTGTAAGCTACTCTTGATTACAATAATATGTAACCTAGATGCGTGTGAGTGACACCATATTTCTAATATGCATGAACTAGAGCAAGGTCGATATCAAGAATGCAAGGAAGGTCATTAGTGTGAAATTGTATTACCTATTCTGATTACATTCCCTATATTCAACAGATTTCTTGTATCAACATCGGGTTGCGTTCGACGGAGCTACCTCTGAGGTTGAAGTATTAGACACGTGTGGTTGTGCAGTAAGTGTATTATCTATTCCGTGAATTGTATCCTTATCTGAGACATTGGGTAATAGGAAATGGTTTTGTTTAGAAACGTGGTTGCTTGGCGGAACATCTGAGGTGGGGTGATGCGTTCGTCGTGGTGTACTCGGTGTGCGATCGGCGATCATTCCTCGCTGCAGCTGAACTGTTGGCGTTGTTGGAACGGACGAGGCTTCCTGGCTGCACCGCCGTCACTTTGCTCGGAAACAAGCGAGACTTGGAACATGCCAGGTATTATCTGTTAAAATTGCACACACTGGTTACTTACTAATCCCAAAATGTTTACACTAAAGCGATTTAGTTTTAATCGGGATTTTTAACCTGTGACGTTTTATTTATACTTATAGAAAAGTGATCGCGTGAAAATCTATTTGTAAATTTATTAACAAACTCAAACTGAATCGGTATTTTAGTACCTAGTACCAAGGTAAAACAAGAAGTAGAATAAACTTAATGTATATATCGATCGTCGTCTCTAATATCTGACTAAGTAACTCAATATCATTATCCTCTAAATAGAGTTGTCAAAGCCGAAGAGGGTCAGGAGCTATCGTTGCGGTTCGGGTGTCAGTTTTACGAGGTATCGGCGGCGGAGTCATGCGCGGGCGCAGCGCTCGCGTTCCACGCACTGCTTCGTGAGGCTCGATCGCTCGCACTCCTATTGCCGCCTAGACGCAAACTTGCCGCCTACTCAGTTTCAAAGGTAATAAACTTTCACCTTTTTCTTTTGTTACATCACGATGCGATAATAAAGCCACACAAAGTGTTGTTATTAGAATTAGCCGATTGTTCATTGCATCACTTGTTTCTTATATTTGTTGTCGCTTTGTTCGGAATGAAAGACACTGTACACATTATTAAATAAGAATTCTATTTTATAAATTATTATCAATGTCTGATCATTTATGATAGAAAGAAATACGCCGTTTGAACACAACTTTTGTATCTTTTATAATGTAGAGTATGTCAGTGTAACATAATTTATCTTTACACAGGTGATCGGCACGATTCTGGGTTTGAGTAACAAAAGCGTGAGGAAGAAACGTCCATCACTAAGCATATGATCTGTTGATCCACGCTTCAGGGGATCTCGTTTACTCCGCGACAGGAGCTTTGTTTTATTTCTGTACAGTAACAGAATGCTTTTGTTATCTCTTGCGATGTAATGTCGAAGGGATTTGTCGGCTGACGGCGGCTCAGGAATAGAGTTATTCGATGTGATTTTACGATAGAAAGATGCGGAAACATAAAGATGGTTACTAGCGCGTAAATAGCTGATGTTAATTTATTTGCACATAAATATGTTTGAGTTGGTAAGCACTTGTATTACCTAACCGATTAATGTTATTTCTATTTTATGAACTGAACTTTAAGTTAGAGGCGATGTGTAATCAGTGTTTTTCCTACCTGTATAATGCTGAAGTGGATGGAGTGCATGGTCAATGATTTAAGACTATATAAATGAAATCAAATGTTGACTTGTAATTAATTTTACGGTAAAAATACTGGTCCAATATTTCGATGTATTTCAGCAAAAGGTATTTATTGAATGATCATTTTCTCCATAGGGTTTTGTAATATTATGTTATTGTAGTAACATAAGTCTTTTTGTAGACCACCGTGAAGTATCTAGCCTTATGAACCACTAAGCTATTCGTTTCGTATAACATGCGCTACAAAAAATGCCCCCTTTCCCTTATCTTCAGAATACCGTTTATTAAGACGTTGTACAACGGAACAGGTCCTTAGCAACGGTATTTTGGTATAAACCTTTTACTTGTGAAATACTAGCCTTTTTACCTTGGAGTTTTTATAGCTTGGGTTAATGAAAGAATGGTTGGGAAAATAAATTGAAATTATTCGAATGAAGTTACACACCGTAAGTTTTTTTTAAATCCCCTGAATTATGCGTGAAAATATATAGCCTAAAAGGCTCATAACTTGTGCCTCTATGGTTTAGAAAAGAATAATCCAGTTTTGCTCATTGAATAACTAATGTATTGTCTTTAAGGAATACTAATAAATCAGTATTCCGATATGAATAGAGATGTTTTATAAAAATGTTACTACAGGTCGCATGAGAAAAAAAAATATTATAGAGGAAACCATAGAGAGTCAATGCACTGTAATCTATCATTAGCTCTTCTCATGTCTATAAAAGAAGTAACAGTCGAATGAAGCTACGGGGAGAGATTTTAGTCTAGAATTTTGTAAATAATAATAAGAGTAAGAGATTCTAAATATATATCTTCGGAACATCATTATTGTGGTGCATTATTAGTATGATGGATGCAGTATTTTTTTAAATGATGTATCATAAATAATAGAAGCTCGAACGTTGCAAACGAACTTATTAAATACGATGTCATAGACAACTTGTAGGTACTTTTTAAGATAGTTTATTCGCCTATTATAAACAAGACTGTTTTAATTTCGTATTAATTTACGAACAATTGGATGCCTTAATGTATAAATAATTGTTACAATAATGTTATCTACATGTATACGTGCTATTTTGCCTTTAAATGGTCATTGTATTAACTTAATAAAACCATTTCATTATATCTTGCGTTTCATTTAGAATTATTACAATGACGGGCCAGATGGCTTGGTGGTTGCCCTGACTGACAAGCCGCAGGTCGTGGGTTGAATTCCTACCCAGGACAAACATTTGTGTGCATGAACATGTCTGTTTGTTCTATGTCTGGTACCCATAGTACAAGTAGTGCATTTGCTTAATATGGGATCACGTAACCATGTGTGAAGAATGTCCTGGGGTGTTATTTAATTATTAAGAAATTGTTTTGTTCTACTTAATATGTACCTGTTCCTAATTTTGCAGGCTTTTGTGTTACTTAAAGGACATTATTGGGTCAACAGCAATTCAATTCACCTCATTTAACGAGAAACATACATTTTGCGAGCACGTAATATCGGAATAATCGTAAATGTATAAAGTATTGTGTAATACTGAAGTAAAAAAACAATTTTACTTGTCACAAGGTTAACGTATAATTCCACTCGACTTCATTTATTGTCGGCAGTCTGACGGATGTGTTTGCGAAACTGAATCGCATACACCTGCCTATGTTAATAAGGAAGGAAAGTGCACAATCAGTATCGTGTTTAAACTAAATATGGTTTAACTTAAAGTTTGTTTCATTTTATATTTACATATTTTTAACATGAAATATTTACCTTTTATAAGTTTAATGATAAAAAATCGGAAGAGGTCCCAATACAGGATTTTCAAAACTTTACTTCCCATGTAACAACTGAATTTGTAATGAAATAAGGTTATAGTGAGAGCGTGTCTCCCACAACACAGGGTAACCTAATGTGGGAGCGCAGCCAAATAATTAACGTTCTTATGTCTTGGAATAAAAAAAAAAAAAAGAAATTGTTTTTTTTTGTTTGTTTTATTTATAAAATTTAAATACAGTATTTTAGCGATAGAATAGTTACAAAAGAATATAAATAGTGGATGGTATATGAACTGTCTGTTAATTAATCTCTCTGAAAATTAGACATCAACAATATATCTACTGAAACGAGATCACTGACACATTTGTGGTTCTAAAAAAAAGGTTCTATAAGGATGTATTGGTATGGGCGTTAAACTGGCAGAAGGTTAACTAGGTTCCGGGAGTCTATTTAAAAATACCCTAAAGCTAGAGAGATAAGACTTACTTTACCAGGCTCTATTTATCATGTCACTCTCCCCTGTGGTGTTCCCGTACGCGGAATAAAAAGTTGTGTGAAATGTGAACCATATTATTATGTATGATAATAATTAGTCATTGAGAAATTTATGTTGTTTCTTGTACCTATGGAAGTCCAAATTCTACAAAAATCGTTGATTTTGATATAGCCTAATAAAACATTATGAAGTTAGTAAACTACAATTTCAGAAAAGGTTAACGGAAAGAACTATGCGACACTTAGTTACGTGTGTAGGTTATTGGGCGTCTTCCGTGTCGTTCGGGGTCGATCTATACTTTCAAATCTTGTAAATATACTTTCTGTCCATGAAGTAGGAACAGATCTAAGCACTTAAATAGTCTATTCTCATAATTAATTGATTAGGGATTAGTTATATTAATGCTAAGTTTCAGATTTTGTCACGTCTTTGAAAAGACGTATATTATAATAATAATAATAAACAACTTTAAAAGACGTATATTATAATAATAATAATAAACAACTTTATTTGTATCTATATCTATCTATCTTTTTTTATATAGCATATATATATAAGGAAAATAGGGTTCCTTTGACGAACCTCAAAACTATTGAATATATCGGGATGAGACTGCTACCATTTCATTGTCAAAGAGGCTATATGTATATGATATCGATAAACGCGGGTGAAACCGCGGGGGACAGCTAGTTATATATATATTATAGAATTTATTACAAAAAGACGGTAGGAAAATTACCCTAACGATGTGTTTCAATTCGATTAATAAACATGAAACCAATAAAACTAAATCCTCAACTACGTATGAATTTTAATTTCCGCTTGGCATGTTTAAGCCAACACGACTACTAGATAATATACCTAACCTATTAAATTAATAGAAAGGGAAATCAGATACCAGTAGTGTGTTGATATAGGGTTGTTCTTACACTAATATCACATTTGCTTGCTAATTTGCCCTGTGTTACATTACGCGGAAAGGTGTTTGGTTGGCCTATGTACCCACGATTTAGCTTAAGGCTTGTACAGACAAGCATCTAATTCTAAAATACTTTAAATTATTGCAAAATGATAGCAGTTATTTTAATTTGTTTGAAGTGAAAACTTCTTTAGCGGCGTTGAGCACTTTTCTTGGGATGGGTATAAAATGTTAAGCTCGCGTCAGGACACGTGACCTGATCGAAAATTCGTAAGACAGTAAAAATGCACAACGTTAACGTTCAAGTTTTCACTTTTGCGGCGCTCCCGGAGTGCAACCCGTTGTTTCTTTTTTATGATAGAAGCGTTCTAAAGGTAATTTTAAAAATATTGGCAATGAACTCATACATAAAACGCAACCATTACGTTTATCATAACTTCCTCTCAGATCTAAATTGGCCAAACCAATAAACGTGAAGATCAACAGAATTTGTTGAACTCTTTCTTGTAATTGTCAAACATTCGCGTGAAATATCCGGTTCCTTTGATTTTCAAAACAAAGCTCCAACCTGTGATTACATGCCAGTGGCGTGCAGATAATGGTAATATTCACGCTACTTTAAACACCATTAGTGGGTTAAAACATGGTGCTTTTAGCCACAGGTGCAAAATATACCTAATCTAATACAACATGATATCGCAACTGTTTCGTTATGCGGCGAGAAATTAATAGAAATTATTGAAGTTACGTTTTATCTATATAGACACCACTTGTGACCGGGCCCTTCTGTCACCTCGCCCTAACAAGCATAAATTTCAACAAATGTCTTTAGCTCGGCACTTGGACAGCTATAATGGTAAGTTACAAGTACATCGACGCCTTTCACCGGTCAATAAAGATCCACTTTTCTATCAACAAGATTCTTGTATTGCAGCGAAACCTGTGTTATTTTATACGGCGGTATAGAGAAAAATTGCTACTAATAATGATATTTATGGCTAACAAATTGGTGCTGTTAGGATAATATGACATGTTTTAGTTCTTCTTGTTAACTGTGGTACACTAGGTCTCACGATGTTATTAATAGACTAAGCTACACACACGAGACACTCTTTCATTCTATTTATTACCATAGGTATGGAAAAGTGTATGCACGACTCAATAAATCAAAACGATGACCACCCCTGACAACATCAGAACGTATACATCGCGGTGATTATAAATCTAAATGTGGCGAAAATACAGTAAAAACATATTTAGAAATGCTTCGCTAAGCTTTATAACTATGTTTTACCGTTAAAATATAAAGACACCGTAACCATGTTTTTAGTCAGGTTCTTAGTAAAGTACGGCCTGACACAAATCTTTAAGTTAAGAGACAATGTAAATATAATTCATGACATAAACGCCAAACTATTGCATAAGATATAATTTACATATACATGTCTGCTGGCAGTTGTTGGTGGACAGAAAATTACAGTGGGGGTAAATAAAAGACAGGATAAATACAGCGCAATTAACACTTGTTGCAGTTTCTTAGGATCCCAGAGAAAGGATGGTGGAGCCACCTACGGGATTTCAACGTTAAGGATTTAAATTACGTGGTATTCATCCGATGACTTGCCGACATCAATGTGGGCTTCATGGAAGTGATAAATGCGCACCTTTACATCGCACGTCTGGAGCTGAGATGAAAGATAGAAGTGGTAATTGCAAAATTATGTTCTATTTATAAAGTAATACCATTACTTTTATTATTAATCTTGATGAAACAACAAATAAATGATATGTCGGTACACCAAGATTACTTATACGAAATGATAGTCGGTTAAAAAAGGAGTAGTTACGTCTTTTTGATTAGCAAACGATTTTCTTAGCAGAATAATGATTAATTTTAGAAATATATGTGTCCTGCGACGTACTGATGATGTAAATTGGTAAGTTGTTGGGCCAACTTAATAGTTAGTAGCGAAGAGCTAGCATTAGTTCTTGACTTTATAGCTTTGACAAAGTCTCTCGTCACTGACAGTTGATAAGATGCATTAAATCCCTTCATATTTGAAATATTTACTATGAAAGAAAATAAAACTTATCTTCCATTAAATCTCAAAACCACAGTATAAATAGGAATTAACAAGATATTGAAATTGTGATGAATATATGCGAGCCTTTCCGGATTCAGTTAATGTTTCTAAAGCGAAGGAGATACGTTATCACTGATTAGAACTAATAACGGCTCTGAGGAAACTAGATGAAGGCATGGACGGAGGCATCAACCTTGTTGCAGATAAAATGGCGCCTCGTATGACGGCTGACGGGCGCGGGCGCGGGCGCAGGCGCAGCGCCGCCGTCCCGGACTATCTACATTATGCAAATATTCGCGAAGGGAATTTGTTACACCCGTCTGGTTAGCGGTTGTAATAATTCACCTATTTGCTGTGCACTCAGTTTGCTGTATGGATTTCTAGGAATGTCACTCACCTTGAATTATTTATGCCATTTTTATGACCAAAATTCATTATATTTGCCTTGGATTGTAATCATAATAGTTACATAATACATAATGAGTATGCAATCTCTATCAGCTTCTAAAATCTGCTTTTAATCAATAATCAACTATGTTACAATAAAAATAAAACGAAAAACTCGTAATATCGTCTGGCGTTAAGATTTACAATGGAATGTTTCGAAATTATGCATTGTTTCGTCGATTTCGCTGCGCCGGAGGTTTCTATCGCCGCCATAACATTACCATAAAAACACCAATTCACGTCCCACATGCGTGACTTAATTCCAAATATTTTTGATAAGCATCTCGGTAATTGATTGGTGTTCATTTTATGCTGTCGCATTCGACACGTATAGCGTAATAAAATCGGTATTAATAAAAGAAACTACATTCTTGCATCTTGTAATATGGAGATTCTGTGGCGATAATCAAAATATTTCCCTATTAAGTCAATGGACCCAACTTGAGCCCTATTGTTTCGTTTGGCATGAAGGGTATTAGAATTGCGTGCAGTTTTGTCTGTCATTAGAATCGCGAAAAGTGCCTTTAGGCTTTGGTTGGAATAAGGTGTATTATTGAATGGGGTGTATGTGTGTTACATGGGACTGTTGGAATGTGGTCATTAGAGCGGCGCCAGAAAGGGCGCGTGCTGCAGCGCGCAGACCACCATGCGCACATTGAAAATGGCACATTATCATAATGCAATACACGGAATGCTAGTGATGCCCCCATAAGGTATCTGCTTGTATTCAAATAATAATAATATTTTGAAGAAGGATTGTTTCCGTACGCGATGTATCGGGCGTGTTACAATCGATTTTGTTATGAGTAACTCGTTAATTCTCTTAGAGTCGTGAAGGTTTTCAGTACTCAAAGACACTACAGCATTATATTGGTACAGTAAGCCTTTATTTACAAGGTGACGATAGGAATCATTTAAACTAAAAGAACCTATTTTTACTGTATGTAGGTACTTTCCTTCAATTTATAATTAAATCGGTAAGAAAAAGGATTTTGCTTTGACCATAGCATAAAAATCCCTAATTTCGCTACCCATATTTTCTCCTAAGAGTAAATATAGGTTTCATATGAAGCGAGAGTCTAATTCATTAATAATAATGAATAGCTTAAGATTATTCAAAGAAGCATTACTTATATTTACATCGGATAAGAGTTAAAAGCTGCTACGAGACAAAATGTAATGTAGGTATTGGGTTGCGCCGAATCGATTCGATATAGTAACGTTGTAGTATTCAGTGTCCCGAATCGTCTACTGTTATGTATTTCAGAGCGGGGCACATAAATCACGGCAGTTGTAAATGGAACGCAACACCGTAACTAACACAAGGTGAACGCAGCAATCACAATACCTAACAATTTATTTAACTCTAACATTGCGCTGCACTTTTATTGCATTATTCGTAAAATAATATCGCCTTTGCCATTTAACGTTGAACGAGATCAATAGGAGAATTATGTTTCTCACATTTCTGCAAACATTTCGAATAATTAAGATGATGTAACAGTCTTTTTTACGCTACAATCATACAGGAATCTTTACCCATTAAAAGTCGATTACAAGGTACAAAAACGAGAGATGCACTCCGCTTGAAATCCAGTCTCTTCCGAAGTTAGAAAAAGCGGTATAATTAAAGCTTCGGTTAGTTTAGGTATAATATTGACGACGAGAGAAAACCGAAAAATATCAAAAGCGCGATGAATTAGCGGTTTTTTCTAATGTAGTTATAATTATTTATGAACGTAACGGATTCTACAAATATTACGACACACAGTAAACACAGCGTATCGTTATTCATATTTTGACGGCGTCAAACATTCATAAGTACGTTTACGTTTTAATACAGCATGAGTCACGGTGTCTTTAGCGTTTATTGCAGTTGAAACATTTATCGAGCCAAGTCTAGACACAAGTTACGATAAATATCATTGGACACTGACCATTGCAATACAAAATGACAGCTTTATAATAAGTACTATTCGACGTGTTTCTATTGAAATTGGAAAAAATGCCGGTGGGTATGATAGTGGTGATTAAATGGCGACAGTTTAATATACGTTGTGATTTAGTAGGGTCTGGTGTAGTAGGAAGCAATTAATCCTATGTCTTATTTATCATGGTGGTGTCACAGCAGGTGACTGCGCAGTCGGGTTCCGGGAACGTAGTCGCGACGCTGTCCGTACGTGTGGCCCGCGCGGTGTACGAGCGGAGCGTATAGCGGTTTCAAAAGTGCCCATTACTGCCACTCGCGATCAGCGGTAGGATACATCGACAATTGGTCTTGCAAGTGTATCTCCTTCTAGCATATAACCTCATATTTTTATGCAGACAATACTGTCTGATTACGAAATAAGACTAGTTGTAGCGTAAACCAGATACGGTGTCTCGATTGTAAACATTATATGTATGAAAATATGTCTAAACATTTTATGAAATTAAATATCGAAGTATAAATTGACTCTACTCGTCCACTCTGTCCTCAACCTAACAATAACAGTAGTTCACGAAATATAAATAAAACACATCTAGACGTTCCATTGGATACAGTTACAGAACTCGCTACTGTTTCCAGTGATCCATCTAATTAACGGATATGTTTACATCTAGCGTTTCTTCGAAAAACACTTCATTTTTGGAGATATTGTGTTACATACATGCTAAATAATATCACGGTAAAGCCACTGTTTACTCTTTAATTGATGAAATAGGTACCAATTCTCAAAGCATCCGGCTAGCATCTGCATTCGTTAGTGCGTATGTCAGAGTCAAGTGACAACGCCTAAACTTGGAGCGTGCGCTCGAGTTGCGTCTCAGAGATCGACATCTGTACCTAGATCAAAGTCGGCGGAGCGCATGGGCCGTGCTGCATGGCTTAATAGGCCCTCTGTCAGGAACCTATGATATGAGATCAGAATCTTGCATATCATCATGATAAAGGCTTCTTGGATCCTTGCCTGGTTTACTGTCGATATTATGGTTATTCTGCATAAGTAGGTAGTTCTTCTGAAACTTCTTCGGGAATATTTAAGAGTTAACTTTATATTAAAATGTGGTATCATTTAAAACGTCAACAACAATATTATGATACTTGCCAGTATCGTACATTGAAAATCAAAAGTGAAGGAGAATTTTTATCGCCTTAAAAGTGAAAGAAAGAAATGTTTAAAAGCGGGTAGTAAATTCATGGAATTGTTTACTTCCATCATCCACGTTTACTGATGCGGCTGCTGTATGTTTGCAATTATGAAGCATTATTTAATTTGCTGTGATGTTCAACAACTGGCCATGATTATTTGTTTTGGCAAGCTGCCGTGTTAGTTAGTTCATGCGTTGAAAAAGTCTTGTGTCAACAAAGTATACCTGCTTGTTTGTGTGATGCATGGATGATTGTACAAAAATGATCGATTTTTGCTCTACTGAACTTTAAAATTCATAATATTGAAACATTATGTGTGTGTTAGTGTCACTGGACGCTGTATGTTGAGTATTTATGCTCAGTATTGGACAAACTAGATTTAAAGTGGCATAAAAACAACAGGAGCTGTATTTTCATAAGTCGAAAGTTTTGTCCAAAATAGCATTATTGAAACTCCATTAACTGGCAATTTATAATTAAAAGAAATAAGTTTCACCGTTCATTTTGGCGATTAACTCGTTAAACTCATATTATTTTGATATCATGTTACAAAATATTTTTAATGTTCGTAATTATTTATCCAATATTATTGTTTCTTCTTTTTAAGACGCCGATGAAAAGAAGACACCGCGGCATACAGTACCGAATTTATTACATACCTACCTACATTGTCTTTTTAAACATTTATTTTAAACTAAACTAATATTATTAGAAAGATTACATTTTTTGTTTATTTGTTACGATTTAACTCAAAAACTATTGGACCGATTTTAAAAAAAATTTCACCCATAGTAAGCTACATCTTTATCGATAGAGTAACATAGGCTATATTTTATCCCCGTATTCTCACTGGAACGGGAACTACGCGGGTGAAACCGCGGGGTGCAGCTAGTTTACTCGATAAACAGATTTAAATAAGATTATATTTTCACATCATGGAAAAAGATGATGTGGCCGAAGGTGTTAAACGGACAGAGAAAATCTATCGTATCTATATCGGCAAAGGATCTGGCTCTCAAATGAATCTACTCGAATGTATGTTTTCTAAAGCCCAAGCTCATTATCGGATTCGAGATCACATCCTTCGACATGGTACTACTTCCACTGATACACCATCGTCCGTGCACAACCTCATGATTGTAGGTGGGTAATTAATATAACAAGCAATAAAAAAATATCTTGGCAGTTTTTACACGGTCATTTTGATCAAACTAAGCAGAGTACTTTTTTCATCTAATGTCACGGAGACACAGAACATACAGACATTTTATGCCCAAAAATGGTTGTCCTGGGTGCAAATCGAACCCACGACCCGTTGCGTGGTAGTCTGGGTCTCTAACCACCAAGCCAACTGACCCCTCGATGGATGCATGGATATTTCGTTTCTTAAGTTACTTATTAACCTTTGCTACTGCAGTTTTTGTCTGATCCAAGCTCTCCATAATACGAAACCATTTTTCAGTGATTACATAATATACGATAAAAATATAATATTTATAGAAAATCTCTGTTTAATAGGTTAAGCAGACGGATGTGAGTGGCGTACAGGCAACGTACGGGTTCCGCGACAAGTGTTGAGATGAACTCAGACGAGCCGTAAACGGTAACCAGTAGAATGCGCGTAGGCCTCCTGTAATACTCACTACATAGGGCTGTCAAAATTGCATAAACTTATAGTCAGATGGGCTAATCTTTAACCCTTATTGTACCAATAGCTTTTGGTGTACGTTGTTCTATACTAGTGTAACATGATTGAAGTTTTGCCACAGCAAATTATACCTTCTAGTAATGAGAATATAAAGTAAAGTTAAACGTAATAAACTCCTTTTAGGACTAGCTGTGGTAAAACCTCTGTGGATTATAATAACCTTACTTAAAGGTTATTTATAAGACAGTCTAACCTTGATTACAGTCTATCAATAGAGGCAGGTATTAACATGAAAAGTGCTTATTAAACATTGTATCAAATAACATAATCATTAAGCTTTAGAATGACTGCAAACCCTATATTCCATATGTTTGGTATAACACGTTGTCAGTAATTGTACGTAACACAGGAGAAAAAAAGATATCATGTAATTATTTTTGGAAGTTTCGCGTACATATTTATTATTGGGCTGAGGTATTTTTATTGCGAGTAGTTTTTTATTTGCCTGTCCTTTCCATCAAGTTTTTGCTGACAGGTGCATTTTGATGGGTCTTGCAAAATGTATGTCATTATACCACTTATGTTGTGATATTCAACATTGATTGTATCGTTCTTAGTGTAATTTTATCTTTTCGTGTATCAACATTATATTTGGAGTGTCTTCAGGGGCTTGATTAGGATGTCTTCTTTCCAGTAATTTTACGGCCTTAAATCAATCTGCGCTTGCCATGCCATTATGGTTTTATAAGAGCATTATAAAATTTCAAATATTCAGGTTACGGACTCACAAGTTTTGATTGGCTGTGCGATAAGAGAAACTAACAATAAAGCTAAGGCAAATGACTGCTAACTAAATTCATATTTTACACAATTTATCCTCATATAAACAATATGATGGTATCGATGATTGCACGAATCAACCCGATAAATAACGAAAAAGAAGACATTTTCGAGTAGTAGAGCTCTTAGGGCAGAGTTCGTCCGGGGAAGTACTACGTTACCCATTTCTGCCGTGAAGCAGCAGTGCACTTGTATTACTATGTTTCGGTTAGAAAGGTAAGGGGGCCGGTGAAATTACAGGCACATGAGATTTAACAACTTCATGTCTCAGGGTCGACAACGCATTGGCGATGCCCCTAATGTTGCAAATGCCCATAGGTGGCGGTGACCACTTACCATCAGGTGGACCGTCTGCTTGTTTATCGGCCAAAGTGGTATAAAAAAAAACATGCCTGTGAAAATTTAAACAGACTGAGAAGTCTCTACGTCTGCGCCGTGAACTAAAGTATCTTTCTCTTTTTGCACTGCTTTCAATGCTTTGACTACCACTGGAATCAAAGCTGCCAATCAACAAATCATAACGACATTACATCAATTTACAAATATAAATCCAACATAGATGAGTCATTGCTCTCCTGACGTTATAATCTACAGCCTGTAACTCTCTGTATAAAAAAAAGAAGAGACGCTACAAATGATAACCCTGTAATTGCTCCTATGGGAAATCTATATTGGATTCAATCGTATGACGAGTTTATCTGGAGAAAAACTAGCCAAGCAAAGGAATAGCAAAAACAGATTCTTGATGTTTATGTAACTATGTCATGCCTTTATGGAAGAGACTGGTAAATGGCCGTTTTTTGGTCGACAACTTCATCTCAACTCGATAGAAGGAAAAAATATATGCTTGCTTATTAATATATCAAGACATAATTATAAATCGTATGATAATAATGTTGTGAAATGTTAAAAACTAAATGTTGGATAGATTATTTTTATACTTTCTAGTTGGAGTTATTTAGATCATCATTACAGCCTAAAAACGCTGATCGCTAATGACCTAATGAATCCTCACAATACATTTTTTAACCCTTGGCAAGCAATTGTTCGCCTGTCAAGCTATCTATGTAAGTATGTTGATTGAGAAATTCCTTATTTATTAATACTTATTATTGTTAGTAATAAAAAAAGATAATTAAAAAATATTTCTATTCTAATATACCTATGTATTCTAAAAAACGTTTTAATCACAGTAAGATTTCAAAGTTGATTAATTGTAATAGGAAAATATATTTGGGTCTACCATATTGGTAGTCCCAGGTGAAGACCTAAGGCTAAGTATATAATTAAAAATACAAATAAAAAAACTCATGACCAAGTTATTAAGTGTGTCAAAAGAAAGTGATCTATCATTGTAAGGTATACATTTCATACGACTGTACAACTGACAAAATTATACACGTATTCGGATAGACGTTTCACGTAGTGTACGATCATTACGTTTAGTGTGGCCGGTGACGGCTAAATTGGAAATTACACGGAGCTGTCAATATAACTAATGACTGCACGCGGAGGCGGTGATGTGACCTACATGGGAACCCTGATGAGATGATCGGAAGTCATGTAAACTTGACCCTCGGAGTCAACACCACCAGTGAAAGTACGGTAGCTGTGTAATGCTCACTCGTGAGACATCGGTTTAGTTTACCATCCACTGGTTGCGTATATCGTTGCAATATCCTTTTGTGAACTTTTGAGGATTTGTTTAGGAGTATAATTTATAAACCATTAAATAATTTTTTTTTTGCTTTTTGAGATATAAAATAATAAAAAATTTAGCCAATTTTATCATGGAAACGAAGGTGAAGCCGCTGGGCGGAAAGCTAGTACATTAAAATATTAAAAATCAGAAAATTGTAATACTTATCATAATAAAAAAATCAAATATTGTGAGAGCTTCGTCAGTACTTCATTGCAGCAAAAAAATAATATCAAAGTACTAGTGGATGGTAGACATATTTGTGTTTATCTGTGAAATATATTCAAGATTTTATCTTACTAATTGCACCCACCTATGCCGACTGCCGAGTCAAACCAAACACGGAAATTTCTAATTTGTTGCACACTACCCCGATATCACTGTGACTCGATCTTCAATAATGACGATCGTTTGTTTTAAGCAGTCAAAGCAAATATTCGTCAAAAGATGTATTGAGTAGGTTAGACTTAGAATGAACCTTAGAAACATTGGGACACACATGAGAATAGCTTTAGAATATGTAACTTTTTACATACCTACTTGATGGTTCACACCCTAACTGTATGTATGCACTTTGATTCGATATTTTTGCCTTTTGATTTTTAAGCTCATTCATGTCTAAAAGACGTATAAACATTTATGCAACATATTAAACATGCATATTTACGCTTTTACGTATACTTTGCAATAGTATGCAAATTCTAATCTAGTATTCGTGCCAGCGACCTAACTCGCAAATCTAAAAATAAGCCGTGACTCATTCAAATGTCAAAACTTAAAGCACAGAGAGGAGCATGACTCTCAGCTTCCCATAAGAGCGGCTCAAGCCACCTCACAAACCGATACTCATGAAATTATTTCTCGTGAGTCCCACGCCCCCAATAACGCCCTGAGCGGAGCTCCGAGCCCCACATGGGGCACCCTCAGTATTGTTGCATAACTTTCCCCGCGATGGCCTTAAGCACTCTCTGAAGTTTTCTAGTAATTTCTGACGAAGAAACAACCACTTCTCTTACCTAGCCCGACCTGGGTTTCGAAACAAGAATCTTCGGTCTCTAATCCAAGCCACTCGACTACCGAAGCGACCAAATCCTTTAAAAATAATAAATAAAGACTCAGCTCTCACCTTGCAACTCATTATTGTACCACATCCTAAGGCCAAGGAGCAACAAAAAGATTTTGTCGCCTGTTCCAAGTGACAGAGCAGTTAATTTAACGGGCCTCGATTTATTCTTATCTCCACGACTCGCTTTGGAAAAGCGTCCTTTAGCTTAAGCATGTATCGAATGCGTATGTTTATTGCAATCAAGTGGGTCTTGAAACGTGTAAATTACGCTTTGAATTATGTTCCAATTATAATAAAAATAAACGTGTGTCACGGTAAAATGCATCTTTTGCTGAGCCCTACAGTTTAGTCGATGCATTCGTGTTGCTTTTATTCGGGTTATTCTTGGATTACTGGAACGCACTAATGACGGCGCAGGCGCAGCGATAGATACGCATTCCTTCACCAGTGTAATAAAACTAAACAAATTGTTAGCATTGATGAGTGGTTCTACGACGCCACTTCACTCGCACATTGCTGTTTGCACGTAATTATTACCATCAGTAGTTCTCTCGACATCAACATTTTGTAGGTATATTACATCTAAGTTCTAGATGATTTAAATGTACAGTAAAGTATAAAATGGTGAACATTGCTATTTTAAGGAGAAGTAATGTTATTCTATAATTGTTTCATTATCATATGGCTCGATTTAGGATGTTTGTGGTGTGTCAGGATTATTTAATGTCAGCTTATAAGGGTTAGTCGATGATTGTAGAGTTTGATATCTGTATTTGATTGATCGTTTTGTTTACACTGGTGCAAGTGACAAATTACGTTTGCAAGCTCATCATTGTCTCTGTCTCTCGAGTAGATTACCACAGGTAACAAATATCTGAAAAATAAATGTCAATTTGTATCTGGACCTAATTGGGAATCTAATTCAACTTCAGCCTCTAGCCGATCTCCTAACCCTTCGACTACGGAGCCATTGAATTTCGCAAGATGCCACACACCATCCAACGAGAATAGAGTACAAGTTAAGTAAGAATAATTTCGTTAAAGTTCCAAAAGTTGATTATAAATTATTACTTTGATAATTTGATGTATGGGTATATATAATTTTCGATTATTGATTAAATAATTACGAGCACATTGAATCAATGTGAAATTGCAATATATACTACAGAGCAATATCAGAAATTACGGTTACTTCACAGGCTACATTATTATTATAATTATGTCGTTTAACTACAGGCATGTCGTTACGATAGATATATTATTTACTCTCCAACGTTTCCGTTTGTAATGGGTACTTTTTTTTTTTTTTTTTTAAAAGGACGAGGGTGTTAGTCTCAAGGGGTACGATATTTATTGTATTTATATATTACTAGTTGTCCCCCGCGAATTCACCCGCGTTCCCGAAGATTGTTACGGTTTCTCGGGATAGGTAGCCTACATGCTATTCCCGGCTATGACCTATCTCTATGCCTTTTTTACAGATCCGATCAGCTGTTCTTATGTGATAGAATAACAAACATCCAAACTTTTGCAATTAAAATAGTACATAGTAAAGTATCTCTTGTTATATTTTAATTGGTTATTCGACAACTTTACAAATTGCATAAAATGTAACCTAAAATTTAAGTTCCCATCGTTATTTTTTTTATTACATGCATTGTGTTTTACTGCTACTGAAGATGTCCACAAATATGGTAAGCTAGCGTTGCTTAGAAGGACACTATCTCTCTCAAGTGCAGCTGCCGGAACACTGACTTATTCTAGGCACTTGGCGATTGATTTTCAACTTGAGGGTGGAAGTCAATCAAACAGCTGGAAACATACAGAATCCCGGAACAACCACGGTGCTTTGGTTTTCTTATATTTTTTTCATTACCTACCAAAAGCTCAAGCTCAAACCCAGTTCCACAAGGCATTGCCATCGCCTTGCTTTCTTACAAAAAAGATTATTTTTCGACACGGTTCGTAAACATTTCTGTTCAGATTATCTAAGGTTGTTATCTCGTATTGAAACTATCTTCCGCTGGGCGTGCCACGTCGTGATACCTGTCTGTCTTGATTTAGGCATTAAATTAACGTTGGGGCGTATTTATTTCTTTTTATGATACGTCAACGTCTTGCCAATTTCGTGCGCTGAAATTTAGATAAGCATAAAGAGTAAGATCAAGGCTAGATTGAATTGTTCACCTTCTTTCTTTAGCAGCACAGAGTCACGAGCTTTTTTATGTTTTTCTAAATGTTAGTCGTTTCAATGTTAGGTTAAAATTAAAAATATAATTTATACAAATCGCAGATTTATCTTGGGCAATGATTGGCAGGTCATTCGTACACCTGCGGGTCTATTGTGTTACTTTGTTGCTATCGGTTTCAATTAGCGACCGGATAAAAAAGCGGTTTGCGATAGCAAACTTTGCTTGAGTGTAATTGGCACCAATTTCGACATTATAATACTTCCAAAAGAGGTTGTTTCAAAATTGAAACTGATTGCAATAAAGGTACATAACCAAAGCAACAGCTCACATGGCTTCTACAAATACCTTAAACAGTTTATTTATAAGGGGAGTTTCCAGTTATCACGCCAGTGAGTAGTCTGGGTTGACTGGTTACTCCATGACGGTTACAGTTGTTTTGATTTAATAATGAAATCCGGTCGGTAGGTATGTAAACTCCATTCCAGATAACTATCCACGTAGTAACCCTATGCATGTGACATTAATTTATTTCATTGAAAAGTAACTGCACCTGTCATCTATAAGTCCAGGGCCGGATTAGAATTTGTTATATTTTTAATAAGATTTGGGATCACTGACTAATCAGCGATGTTCTAAAAATAATTCTTGCTTATTGAGCAAAACATAATACACATCTAAAATATAGAAGGTATTAAATTCTACTTTGCAAGACTAAAATGTTTTCTAAATTTCTGAAAATTTATATTTCACGGTTTTGTTCTTAAGTACCGGAATAATTATATAATTTTCAGGTAAAAAATAATATTTTATAACTGTATCTAATTGCATCCCTGGTGTGGCAGTAATAGACAAGACGACATAATAATGTAAATGAATGCACCCGATTCTGTGCACCGTTGGGATTTAGCCGCGTTTCTATGCAGACACAGGTCGTCATCATTTACTGTCTCGAATCCACCCCTACCAATGGTATTTATTATATATCCATTTTTATTTCAAGTTATTTGCAATCAAAGTGTAAATTAAACAATAGAATATAATGAATAACGAAATGTGATTATATTAGGGGATAACTTTTGTGACCTTTTTGTGCTCTCAAGAGATAAATATATTTAATAAAATATATGATGCTGATGTGTTCAGCAATTTATGACAGAAAAATTATATTAAAGCCATCCTACCTTTAAAATCATATATAAAATGAGAATCTGACTGACTACAAAGGATTTTAGAAAAATCACCCCCTAAGGGGGTAAAACGAGGGTGCAAAATATGTACGAAACAATGTGTTTTCTAAGTCTAATCGACTTCAATCTAAACGCGGGTGAAACCGCGGGGGACAGCTAGTTGGAAATAAACTGAGACTTGAACAAAATTTGTAACATTCCTGTATTGTGTTTGTAATGTGAGTTCATAATATTAAATAATTTTATAAAATCTCACATGTATTTGAAAATTCATCGACGAAACGTTTAATTCAGTGTTTTAATACATGGTAGGCGCTTCATCTACCTAGGTAACGCTTGCCGAGAGGCAATTAGCATCCTCAGCGCGACCGGATTGTTAACATTCTTCCTGTTGTATCCGTTCCCACATATTACATCAGAAAAGAAAAAAGAAACTTTAATTCGCAGAGAAATACTAAGGCAAACAAAACACAGGCGCCTGTTTTTTCTCAGTGACGCAAGTAAAAAGAATTTCACATGTCAGACTGTCGAAATATCTAAAAATCGCAAAGATAAACAGCTCGCCGAGTTTGGTGCGTCTCCAGCGAAAGTGTCGTTGGTGATGCGCACGAGTTTAGTGACAATGGATGGTGAAAGCAACACATGATGGGTGCGCTAGGGATGCCCAAGAGCCGATGTGGCGATGAGTCGATAGCACCAACTTTCAATATGCACAGTACTAGTTAACTGACAAAAACCGATCTAATAAGTAAAAGTAAAATGTTAAGGCCTTAATAATTAATTAACACATTTTGAAGATTTTTTATCACTATGTAATATTAGTTAGGTGATATTTGGGTGTGGGCCTATCTGGCCAGTTGGCTTGGTGGTTAGAGACCCTGACTGCCAAACCGAAGCTCGCGGGTTCGATTCCCACCCAAGACAAACATTTGTGTACATGAATATGTCTGTTTGTACTGTGTCTGGGTGTAAATATCTATATAAGTATGTATTTAAAAAGTAGTATATCAGTTACCTGGTAGCCATACTACAAGCAGTACACTCTGCTTAACTTGGGATCAGGTAACCATGTGTGAAGAATGTCTTGGGATATTTATTATTATTATTTATTATCTATCTGGGCCTTGGGTAGGTTCATTATTTAAACAAAGAAACGCCAATTATAGTAAGATTCTATATATTTTTGGTAAGAAATTATTACCTGTACAGAATTAGTAATGAGAACTTGAGAGTGAGACAAAGCTTACCACATGTCAATTTGAGTCATAAAATATCCTATAATATTTGAGATTCCTTGTTTGGGACTTGACAGAGAAGGAGATCCATCGGAATTAGTTACTAGATATTTGTTTTTGTTTAATCTTACTATGGTCACACCTGAGTCAATTAATTAACCTATAATATTTATAAAAACATCCTATAAAAACAAAATGGATCTTACAAAATTAAATAAATGCTATTTCCCATTTTAATATTTTAACGTCATCAAACTCAAATTTAGTGAAATGCAATGCGTAAACGAAAATTATAAATTTAAATAACCTATTTAATTTATCGATAAATTAATCACTTTAGCACCACTCAAAGTGTTCGCAATAAACGACAGATTTGTCGCGTATGTTAGTAACAGAGGCATCGTTTATGTGTTCGCACCTAATCGATGTCTTTCATAGAGCTACTGTGCAAAGTCGTTTCATATGATTTATAGATGCCTACATTGTCAACACGAATAGCACCCGCCTTGATGATCATTTCGATGCCCACTTTATGTACTAACGAGGTAAAACACGGGGATAAAGGGCCTTGTTATGTGACACTTTATATGTTGCAGGAGAAATAAAATCAATTTATTTCAGCCTGTCATTATCATTATAATTTTGTAGTCTTCTGAATATGACCTTAGGAGTACCTACAAGCGATTTTGTGACATACCATTCTATCGTATGCCGAACTCATCGATCGAATCTATATTAACTAACTGTTTTCCATATACCTACCTAGTTCTAAATAAAACTCTAAACAAATTGTAGTTTCACTGAAAAACAAAGTTCAAACCTGTAAATATTTTTGAATACAATTTATGACGTTTTGACATATCTGTATATTTTTTTTATGATGGTAAGTGGTCACCGCCGCCTATGAACATTTGCAACACTAGGAGCATCGCAAATGCGTTGTCGACCCTGAGACGTGAAGTTGTTACGTCTCATGTGCCTGTAATTTCCCCTACCTTTCTAACCGAAACACAGTAATACAATTGCACTCCTGCTTCACGGCGGAAATGGGTAAGGTGGTAGTACTTCCCCGGACGAACTCTGCACTAAGAGCTCTACTACTTGTAGCGACATCTATTAACACGCGCGCGAAAATGCTGCGATATCGATAATTTTTACTGATCTGAACTTAAAGATGCTTCCAACATCAACAGTCGGACCGCGGTCCCCAGGCATCACCATGCCTGGCGAGGCAAAATCCCTTTTAAAAGGAGGAGTCTTACAACTCACTCCTCCATATATCGTTTTAACTCCGCATAGTTATGCCAAAGAATATAGCGAGGAGGTGGTAGTGTATAGCCGCTTATACACTCTTTCTCTCATAATCTAATACCCACAAATTAAATCTGGTGATATATGGCTCTCCTCGCCTTTCAATTTGTATCGCATAAATCATAAATTTTACATTAATGTTCAAATACTAAATCATTCTATTTCGAAATGTTATAATTGTAACGATTAAATGGTACAACGAAATAAATTAATTATCGGCATCTATCTGCGTTCGGTCCGTGCCGAATACTTACGATGTCACGTCTGCGCTTACGCAACTAAATACACTGCTCTACAGATAGTATCGAACTGTTACATGCATTTTCCATTCTAGTCACTTGATCTTGAACTTTATGTCATTGGAATTGAAGTTATTGTTACGATTTGTTATTTTATTGTACTAGTGCATGTTGCATACTATTGGAATGACAGGATGACTGTACGACTAGGAGTCACGATCACGAACCAATGAACACATCGAATTCTTATGAACTTCGGTCATTTGTTAGCTATGAAGTAATAATGCGTGATAAAGTCATGGGTAAAATAATCAATATCAATTTTTGCTGTTTAGGTCTGGATTTTGAAGGGACAATTGGCTTTGTGGCGAGCGACCCTGACTGCGAGCCTCAGGTCGCGGGTTCGATTCCCACCCAGAACAAACATTTAGGTGCATGGAAATGTCTGTTTATTCTGTTTCTAAATATCTGTATGTATTTAGAAAAAAAAAAAGCATATAAATAATCTGGTCTCCATAGTACAAGCTTTGTTTAGTTTGGGATCAGATGGGCGTGTGTAAAGAATGTCCCAGGATATTTATTTATTTTTATTCAGGATTCATTGTATGCATTTACAATCAATTTTTAAGTCGGTACTCTAACCATAGTCTGATTCCATTCTTCCGGAATTCCCGATGTAGCATCGATCGCATCAGTCCTTTTCCGCAATCTCCTCGATGTCATTAACCTATCCGGCTGTAAGTTTGCCAACACGTACTTACCTACTTTTACACATTTACATTCTACACATAACACTGTCTTGCATCGCATTTAGAATACTTAAACCCTGAACTAAATAATCGAACGTAATGTTTCAACTAATTAATATTAATTGATATTAACAAATTGTGACACTGCCAAGAAAATAACGTCAATTGACCTTATCATATTAAAAATGCGTTTAAGTGACAAGTAACACGGCAATTGTTTTGGTCGCACCTTCACAGCCTCTGGCAATTCGAATGAATACAGACAAATAATACTTATGGAGAGGTATTATCTATACGCTTATGGTGAAGGAAAAGTGAAGATACATTACGCAAATTGCGTAACATTAATAGTACCTTGTAATCCCATTTGTCAGGGTGATACCATCTCGGTCCACAGTCTACAGACTACTGAGGAACAATGAAGAACACGTAACAAATGAAAGCCAAACAATTAGGAGACCGGGACATCACTGACTTTCACGTACTCGATCTTATCGTACATAAGCCTAATTAAGTTTGTTTTCATCTGAAAATAATACACGCGTTCTGAATTGACAGGTTGGATTAAAATCATTCAAACGTTTGATATTATCTAGATCGGATATTAATTTCCAATTAAAATTGTATAGTTTTTTCAATTTTATTATTAAATTATCTGATGGTTTCACTTTTTCTGACAGTGAAATATGTATTCAAGTATACAATATCCGCAATTTGATCTCGTGAATCAACACCTCGACTCGAGCCATGCGAACAGAAACGTGATTCCTAAACAGAAACCGTAAATGTATTTATAGATGTTATTCCAATAATATTCGCCCATAATTTATGCCGCGGATAGCTTTTATAGCAATCGCAAGGAATTTAAGGCAATTTCCACGAGGAATACAACAAAAGACGTGCGATCGATTTCGACTAGCCTCGGGAAGATATCTCATTATCTAGATACATACGTCCGAGCATTACAAATAGGTGGGTGCGTAATTACGTACAAGTACGGCTATATATCAAACAAACTCATTACCGTTGGCAATCACATATCAAATGTTCTTTTTAACCCAACTCTGGGCCAATACGTGTAAATAGCGTGCCGTGTCTATTAATTGAGCTTAATGTCGTCCCAAAGGCTATTCAGTCCGTTTTGAATGCGATATTTATTTTAATTCGAGTTTCGCCGACAGGCTTCCTTAGATTGTATCTCGTCACGCCTGTTGCTCATTGTAACTCGAGTGGGCTTTTATTTTAGAAAAGAAAATACAAGCTGCTGCCTTCGTGTATTTTGTAATAAGATAATGATGGATTTGAGTGCAGTTTTTCAATTAAATGCAGAAAAATGAGGGTCGATTTCAAGTGGTTTTAAAGGCTCACAAAAGACTTCAACGGGCTTAACAAAAGGCTCTTGCTTTATTTTCTCCATAGAAAATTGTTTGTAATGTTTTATTTTGTTTTGTAGGTCCAAGGCTTGGATTTAATCATACAGTCAGTAAAAGCTGATAATGGTTATGTATTGCCGATTTCCGAGTTGTGTTTAGAACCGTTGCCTTTGAAATGAAATGAAATGAAATGAAAATATTTTTATTCAAATAGGCCTTTACAAGCACTTATGAATAGTCTGACTCTAATACCGGTTCGGAAGGTTGTTTTTTACTGAGAAGAGCCGGCAATAAACTCAGCAATTACTCTTTTAAAAAAAAAAACAAACTTAGATTTATTACATAAAATATTATTTAGTCTCATTGACAATACCTGTGTGTTATGGCAATATTGCAGAATTATTTAACAATAATATAATATTATAAATATGTAATGAAAAAAAAAATACAAACAAACTAAAGCCGACCAGCCCCCACAAGCAGCACCTGTTCACAAGTATGACGCATGTGGCAGCCATCGCCCTCCTCGCCATATTGTAGGGAAGTGAGCGACCCGCCACACGACGCCGCCACAAGCAAAGGCATTAAAGCGAGCATGACTTTTGATTTTAATCATTCATCAATCATAATTTTCTCGTGCAAATAATTATTTGTTATTTATTGTTTTTTTGTTCGAAGGCTGACAAACCCGCAGAATACCGTATGTGTTTACCTTCGGCTTTAGACCAACTACTTCCGATAATGTTTTTTTTATTAAATTAACAGCTCTTAGTAGCGAATACAATAATCATATTAAATATATTGCATTTTAACTAAAGGGTAAGTAGTATATATAGTAGATATATAAGTCAAGGGGTAGAACAGTAGATGTGTGCCTTGCACGATAAATTTGTTCTTGAGCAGAGTTGGTATTGCAACCCAGTAAAGTTGTATAGAGTACTAGCGGACCCGGCAAACGTTGTTTTGCCCCGCGGTTTTACCCGCGTTCCCGCAGGATGTCACATGTATTATACATAAAAACCTTCCTCTTCAATCATTCTATCTATTAAAAAAAACCGCATCAAAATCCGTTGCGTAATTTTAAGCCTACATAGGGATATAGGGACTGAGAAAGTGACTTTTTTTTATACTATGTAGTGATAAATGTGGACATGCTTGTGGGGGTATTGGTATACCTTTGATAATTACAGAAACATAGCAGTTGGTATATAATATAAGCGAAAATGTAAAGTTTTGACGTGAGTTGTAAATGTAGCTTTAAAACTAGGTACTTATAATATTATATCACTTACTGTTCAGATATCACGGTAGACAGGCGGGAGCAAGAGCATACTCTCACGTACCTAAGGAACTCAGTACTCTGTACGACTGTCATGAACGAAACGTCTCGGAATTTATGAAGCCATACAGTTTTGCAATAACATAACTTTCGGCCCTTTTGTTCGCTTGCCGCAATATCTCTGAACAAAGGAAATCGTCTAAGACAAAACTCCTTTAAAATAAACCACTAGGAGATGAAGTTGTCGTTGTATTCGTTATTTGTAGTCCATGAATATCTTCTAAAATTACGAGTTGGTGCCCACAAAGCTAACGTGGACTTTCTCGTAAAATAACAATGTTATTTGTAGATGTTTAGGTACCCATAAAAGATGTTTCGATTTTCAAATGACAATGACAAGAATGGATCTAATAATAGGTGCCCAAAGATTTATGTTCCAACGTTAGGCTTTCTGAGCTGTCAAATTTGTTTTTTTATTTTTCTTTAATAAACGGCAGTCAAATATTACGTGTCATTATTGGCAGCATAGTGTTTATATCTATCTATATACATGTATATTTATAAGGATAATAGGGTTCCTTTGACGCACCATCACTTCAAAACTTCTGAACATATCGGGATGGGACTGCTTCCATTCGACGCGGATTTGTTCCTGGATGATTATAGGCTATATATGATCTCGATAAACGTAGATAAAACCGCGGGGGATAGCTAGTATTATAATAATATCATAATCGTTATTCCGGTAGATTTTTGATGTTTAATAGTAAAGTACAAAGATACTCGTAAAGTGTATAAAATGTGAAAACTTTTCGTCAAATTCCGTATTATTTTTATTATATACAAATAGAAAATTATGTAAATATCTTGTATAACAAACGAAAGTGAAACTAGTAGGTAATGTTGTCGGATATAATTAATGAGTAGCATTTTCGCCACTCACGCCTCTGTCAGGTCGGTGGACTCTGCGGTAGTCGGTCAAAACATTTTGACACATATCGAATCGCGTAATATGCAAATAAGTTGATCATCAGTCGTGATTCACACATCATAATCGCGTGTACTTAATTATATGAACATGCCGGGTATTTTGTTGCACTTAATGTTGGAGCTAATGTTACGTAACAGTCTTCCGAGTGGTTTTTAAATCCTGCTCTAAATTCATTGACGTCATTTATGTTAGGCAATGGTTTGGAATTAAATGAGAAAAGTTTACTATTTTCCATGTGACCTCGACTAACATCTCCTTTATCCCTAAATTAGTGCTAGCTTTAAAATTTAGGCAAATTAATTATAAATAGAACCCGGCCAAATGCGTGTCGGGTCCCGCGCAGTGTAGGGTTCTGTTCTTTTATAAGTTGACCGACCAGAACCAGCTTTCCCCTTACCTTCTTTTTTGCCTATTATTACCAATATTGTAGATTTTCACATATTTAAGAACAACGGTTTAGTTTCTAGGAAGGGAGAGCTTGACTAACGAAAATTACTACTTTATTAATATTTTTGAACGACATGGCCAACGACACCCCAGCATGAAATTGTTGAGAAAAAATCATTCCCACTTTACGCGTAAGGTACATTTTAGATTTCAAGTTTTTATTAAAAACTATTTTTGGCGTGATTTATATGTATACGTTTACCAGCTTTCTAATAATAAGAGTCTCTGAGCTACGTCGCGGACATACAGATAGACAGACGGACAGCGAAACTGTAAAGGTTGTTGACACCCTAAAAACCGGACATGTGAGTTGGACTCGTCCATGGAGGGCTTCCGTACAATCAAATTGTTATTTTAAATTGTTATTGAATGGATATACGGATGCAATAAGTTATGTATTCAACATTTCTGAAAACCTGTATACTTATTTAATTAAATAATAAATAAATAAATATCCTGGGACATTCTCTTACACATGGCCATCTGATTCCACACTAAGCAGAACTTGAACTATCGAAACCAGATAGCTGACATACTACATATACTATTTTTTTTCTAAATACATACTTATATAGATCACCCAGACACAGAATAAACAGACATGTTCATGCACACAAATGTTTGTCCTGGGTGGGAATCGAACCCGCGACCTTCGGCTTGGCAGTCAGAGTCGCTAACCACCAAGCCAACTTAATATTTAAAAAAAATCAATAAGTTGTTACTAATACTACTATATCACCTGTATTATTTTAGATTGATGGCTCGCAAACTTCGTGGGACTTTTGTTGTTCTTTGGCCAGGAGACATAAACTGTCACAAAAAGTAATAAAATAAAAATATCTTGGCAATAAAGCCATATATTAACCAAAATACCTTATTTGCCGTAATACCACATTAAGATGTCGACATCCTATTCGCAATACCTATAAAAAAAAATTATATATATATTTTAAATAAGTGTGGACAAGCAAGCACTACAACTGCTCCTAATTTCATGTCGATAACATTAGTTGCTGGTAAAACAAGTTGTTTAGACAGACAGTGACGAAATCCCACCATAAGAGTAAATTGTTTATTACTATCTATGTACGCAACTCCAAAAAAGTACAATCCCCTCTATAAGAAATAAGTAAGTGCAGAAATGGTTATATTAGAGTTCAAAATGCTATCATTAGACATTTCTAATCCCCTTGCATTAATTTAGAAACAGTTTCTCATCGATATCTACTCCGCTCGCTTCGCGTCTCCTGTCATCACGTTCACGTCGTGTCTAAGTCCTTAAGACCAGTTGTCATCAACAAAATATACAAGTAATCAACCGTTACCTCATGCAATATGCTAATATTATCTAATTACCAAAAACTTATCCTTAAGACATTGATCACGAAATGTGACCTGTCCATTACATAACATTAAAATATTAACCACCAGTAAAAGTAGTCCGAGTGTTGCCAAGGAATACTTCCATCTAATTATCTTGGATGATTAACAAAGCGTACAATTTGTTTGTTTGTTCCTAATAAGTAATTTAACGGTAAACTAAGCACAACTAGTATTTGTCAATTGAGGAATTCGGCAACAGATTTACGCATAACTGAGTGTTTAAGAAGTAAGGCGAACTCTATTTCATTCAGCCAATGTCTACAATGAGCATTGTTTGATAATGCATGCAACTACTGGACAAATGGCTAGTAGTGATAGGTATAAATTGATATTTTCGCAACTGTAACGGTTTACAAATTAACCTCTCAGTTTTATCTATACATTAAATTATTAGCGTTAAGAAGAAGCACCTTAATTTCAAGAGAATTATTTTTGTAAACACACCACTATTTAAATTGATTTTCATTATATTAGAGCAGCCAGTATGCTTACAAATGCACTATTCAGTGATTAACTGCCATTCCATATACTAAATTACAATGCAACAATTGCTACCAAATGCTTTTTGAATGCAACATATTGTATTTTCACCAAAATAAATCCTAGTGATGATGACCATATCAATAATATTAACATAACAATAACTAGTGTGACTTGCAATAAACTGAGAGCAAATAAGCTCCAAAAGCTTGGCCTTAACACAAATCGCGGCAAACTTGTCACTTTCTACCAGTCGCAGACAGTGTTCGTCAGATGCTCTCCACTGATTATTTCCATTAGTGTCCATTAGCCATTTAACTCGATATGATTAGAACGCGTCACGACACGAACTCCAGTTTGCCAATACCATAAATCATAGAATCTCGTTCTGAAATCATTCGGATTCGCGCGGCGCGGGCGACGTTTGCGTAATACTGTCGTTTTTGAGTTATGATCGCATACATAATGTTACAAAACGGAAAGCGTTTTAATTTGTAACTGGGTGGAATTATTAATAGAATTAGTTTTATCTGTATACCATTATTGTTTTAAATTAATATTCATTTTAAATGTTAGTATAATGGAATAACTAGTAACTTTACAGCTTGGCTGCAACAGAGTTAAGGCCGCCTAAATAGTTTTTACCTGATTTGTTAATAATTTCTAGTCCTAATATAGTTTTTTGACATTTGATGAAACGCCACCTTTCCACTAATGTTTCGAATTTTTCAACATTTTATTAAAGCCGTATTAGACTTAAGTTATTTTTAGTAACATACTGCTTTAGAGCCTGAACTGCAAATTCACGTAGGTACTGGGAAGTTCGTTAATCATTATCAATTTACTTGGCCTTGACCTCCAAACACTGAGTTACTTCGAGAAGGTATATTGAGTAGATAAACCATGAGTCAAGGATGGGTATTTCCTCGTTAAGAAAATATTTTTTAGTCACGAAGTTCAATAATGGAAATACCGGTTTAGTTAGAGATATGAACGCTTCTGAACATAGGGTACCTACCCCATGGATTTTCATCATAAAAAGTGCTTGACCCACTTAAATCAGTGACTGCAACCAGATAGCTAGACAACCTATTTGACCTAACCTGAGCTGATTACCTCCAAGAGTAAAATCGTAGTTCTTGCTCAAGTGTCTCTGTTCCTTATGGATTTTTGGCTTTACCAGTGCTATGGCAATGTGCAGAACATTGTCACTTCAGTTTATTGACAGCGATCACTAACAAATAAAAATGCAATGTAACCCAATACTTGAAAAGAAAACGCTATGTGGTATTTTGGATAATATTTCAGTAAAGACAGAAATTTGAATTCCAACATTGGTTTGCGTAAACTAGAACAAGGAAAGTTTAATAATCATGCCACGTCGCTAGTATGTCAAATCGAGATAAGTAATCAGCTGTGACGTATGTATAAGCAGGAGATTTACAACGTAGTTTTAGTTGGTATTCTATTGTAAAACTTGAAGTATGTACTGACTTCAAAAGAAGCAATATCTCATAGATTCTTTTGGTAAATTCAAATTCTTCATATGACAAATTGGTTCTTAACCGGAAACATTAAGCTGATAATTAATTATATCCATATGTAGTCAGATTACGCCGTCATAGGCCTCTTAGCACAAATAATGAGCTCCCACAACAATAATTTATTTAGCTGAATGCGTGTAAAACGTCATCATTAAACAATAGAGATCATTAGCTCACTGATTAGGTAAGAGGCATACCTTCGTTATTACGAAGCCTCCGCGTCATTGCCAAAATCACAGGTCCCTTATTCACGAATCGCATCCGTAATGTCAATGACACCACGCGGATGCGTTTACGCAACGTGCACCTTGACAGTACCCACTCCGTTACCTATAACAGATGGCGATCGCCGTGATGTAATTAATGTGCCGAGAGAATTTGCTTCTGTACATCATAACATGCTCTTTTTACCAACAAGGTAACGTTAAAGATTATCATTTAAGCGTCGATGTAAAAAGCACACCATATAAATCAGTACAAAAGCCGCGTAGGCCGGCCAGACGTCTTCGATGAGATGTGATGCGAGTGATAGCGTAATTGCACAACAAACCATTGTTCAACAATCGTAATCTCTATGAATGAACTATCATCACTATTATGATATTATCGAAATATTATTTCTGATTGAAAATATATAAGTAGGCTTTTACACGTCATTTTTATGGCTACCATAAACTGTATTTATAGCTTTAGAAATTGACTTCAAATCAACCATTTAGCCCCGATATTAAGAAAACGGGGTGTAGGTGTTTTACAACTTCTAAGTAATAAGTTATAGGATACGAAATAAATAAGTGGCCTCGTCTCCTGATATTGAAATGACATTTAATAAATATTATTACTGTAATATTACCTATATATCGTTGCTTTTCTAACATTAATGCCATGTTCTTAATACATATCCGGTGTTATGGTACTGTCATTTGATTATAGGGAAAGTTGATTCGGCGGGCTGTAATCTTGATAGTGGGAAGATGAAGGGTTGACTAACTTCACAAGTAGGTAGTCACTGCAAGGTAGAAGACCTTATTGGACAGTCGGCATAAAACATGCACTATTTATATTTTATTTAATGAAAACTATTACTTATAGCCCAAGTATTAAGGACTATATGAATAAAACTAATACAGCTAGTCGGCATTAGATCACCTATGCCTGAGCTTTGATAATACTAGCTTCATAATGTTCAGACCAATTTATTCAGTATTGGCTCATGAAAGCTCATAAAGCTCAAAGCTACTCTAGTTACTACCAAATAACTAACCTATTAACTTTACGGAAGTAATATATCTTTCTTCTTCTTCTTGGATACTTTAACTCTTCGAGAAGAATAAGGCGTCAACTAGGACATCAGAAGTAATATATGTGGCTAGTACTTTTAAATTAATCTCAAGCTATTATGGCTCATCAAAATAGTGAGTTGGAAACTGTAAGTCTCGTAGAGAAAGCAATGTCGTTGAACAACCATTATTTGTTAATTAAACATGCTAGCCTATAGATTATGTCACTATTAGCAAAGCTAAGAGCTTCTAAGAAATTGTAAGCGGCTCAG
This sequence comes from Habrosyne pyritoides, assembly GCA_907165245.1. NCBI lineage: Eukaryota > Metazoa > Arthropoda > Insecta > Lepidoptera > Drepanidae > Habrosyne > Habrosyne pyritoides. The sequence goes on along the minus strand of OU015593.1, from coordinate 9,064,479 downwards.
ACTACTTAGATTTATCTTCGTTATGAAATACAATTTAAATAAAGATTAAGTTTTAATATTTCTTTCTAATTTCTATCTTGATCTTATTATATAATGTTGGATTAAACTAAAACCGGGCCTAAAATAAAAAAATATATATATATTAATCTTTCAGGTACTGATACCGAAGTTATAGATACAAATCACAACAAAAACAAAGAATTTAAATGACGACTATACATTTCCGTTTATTTCCATTAATCGCCGCTGCAGTGTAAGTTACAAGAAAGTTCTTGTAAGATGTTAATGAAATGATGTAAAAGCTTAGTAACACGATCGATTTCGTCCGGTGTGGGCAGGTGGCGCCTACATCGACAACTTCTGCGCCCGCGCATATACTGTTATTACCATAATATAACCCGTAGACAAGCACCCATAACTTTTAGAACAAAATTAGGACTGTTTATTTATTAGGTCAGCCAACAATTGTTTACACAATAAATATGTTTCTCTGATTAATGATATATTTAAGAGTAACAATTACTTAAGGCTACCACATGTACCTACAGTAACAAATTAACATAAAAAAAATTACAAACAATCAGTATTATAAATTAAACAAAACGTTTCGTACTTATAACTAAGGAAATATTTTAAGTTTAAATTGATCGGCCAATAAAAGGCATATTCGCCAAATATCATATTATATCATTTATTTGTTGCCAAAAATCAACTTTTTTAAAACTGACAAATATTTTGACATAAAATATATTTTACAAGTGATTATTTAATTAAAACGTGTTTCGTAATATTTTATGCAATTATTTCAGTTTTAATTAAGTCATTCTCATCAAATCGTTGCATTACTTAAGAGAGTAAATGTCTTTTAAGGATCTTAATTTACATATCACACCATTAATCTACAAAGTGGATACGTAGCTACTTTTAATTGCCATTCGGATTTCTTAATCTACTGGCGCTTTGCCCTTTAGGCTGTACTATAAATGTTTTTGTGATTTAGTTAGAATGCACCTACATGGGTGGGAGCTAATTGTCCGTAGTCTAACGTAAATTTTGGTAACTTTTTATTCGACTGAATAGAGATAAATAGTAAAGATGTAAAGGTACCTAAATGTAAAAAAATATTGAGTCAAATTGTGGCAGAGAGCGAATGAAGATAACCTATATAGGTTATCTTCATTCGCTCTCTCTTCTTCTTCTTCGCTTCTCATACTAAATGCACTAGAGCATATGCTCTAGTGCATTTAGTAAATCTGTTAGAGACCAGTAGTTGAAATATTTCTAAACCATTAGATTATGGTGAAGTGACAGTGAGATGATAAACGCGTGCCACTGAATGTCCCTGAGAGAATAAAGAGTGGCGTGCTACCAGAATTGTACCCATGCCGGGGATATAGGTTATACATAATTTAATTTCACTTTCAAATTGGTGTTCGTTCATGCTAAGAATACATTATGTTAATACCGTACATCCCTTGGATTCATAAGAATTTAAAACATGTATAATAAATACTTCGTTTAAATCATGTAAAAGTATTCTTAAATATCAAGGCCTCTTTAAGAAACCTTTTATTTATGAAATACCTTATTTCTTAAGGTAATTTTAATATTCCTTTCAATTTTCACATTCACGCATCATCAACAAATCAAGACAAAGTGTTGGCATTGAAAGGTGTATTCACGGTACCAGATTTTGCGGTTGTTTATTAATTAAAGCGTCAAAACCGTGTAAAAAGATATTATTTATTTTTAAAAGCCCAATATTTAGTAACTTGCTTCTTTATGACGGGTGACATTATGCACTATACATACTTCCATGTCATCTTTCGAAACATCTTTGGGAACGTCTTAGTGAAACGTCTATATTATACCATGAGTACGGCGTTCGATGTTTAGTTTGGCCCCACTTGGGGCTCGATTCTGTAAGGAACATGACACTAACTCGAGGATGTTTCTTCGCGGCCTCTATGCTCTATCTTTATATATCTTTCGCTTACTACGCTAATAATTCTAATCACGTGAGAGATAAGCTCTCCGAGGTCTCCATGAAGCGGCTTGCCGACGAAGCTTGTATTTGCTGAATCTGGTTTAGGTTTCATAAATTGAAATCTGGAAGCATATGTATAAAAAAAATTAAACAAGACACCAAATTGAGAAAAAGAATGCCCACACGATGAAATATCTTCTATATAGTCAAAGTAACAATAAAATATGTTTTTTACAAGCTAGAACAAGGTCAAGTCATCAGTTATAAAAGACACGTTCATTTGCAAAAGGCAAAATAATTAGAGCAGAAGCAATTTTTGATTTAAATCCAAATATTTGTTGTTACGTAACAAACTAATAGACTGTGAATCATTTTTGCTGTGCGATTCGCCCTAGTTACCGAATGGTGAAGTATATCGTCACGGGGATTATCAGACGACCTTGTCCACCATGGCCTGAATACCGGGTCGTGGTTGTTTGTTCCGTCAACACTGATTAGAATAACTAACTATGGCATTTTGATATCATTAATGCGAAAATAGCTCTGATTGTTTGTTACTCTTTCACGAGTAAGTGATCGAATCGATACTGATGAGATTTGGTAATGATTTACATAAATTAAATTAAATTTTAAATTTCAAACCATTTATTTTCAAAAACGACATGCATAAATATTATTAGAAAAAAAATAACGCTCAATGTTTTAAGGTAAGATTACGTGCGCTATATCTAGTTACTCACACACAGGTCTTTGTCTGATAGTGGACCCGTACGCCCTTCCGAGATTTCCAGTGTAAAATAGTTTTTTAATTTGTCGAGGCTTTTTATTTTTTATATGTAGTTTCATTTGGTCCAATTCCGAATATTCCTTTTCTAATCTTTTTCAGGGGCTCGCCATTTCCATCCATCAGGAGCCAACTACCCATCATCCCTAAAAAAAAGTGCATGAAGCTTTTATAATTTTAAATTTCTCTGCGGACACTAGGTTGTGATATCCTATATTAGGACATAGGGTAAGTACTTTAAATCCTGAGAAATAGTAATTTATATTTAACTAGCTGCTCCCTGCGGTTTTACCCCCGTTCCCGAGGGATGTCTCATTTTCACCGGATAAAAAGTAGTTTGTATATTATTCCAAGATGTGCTCTATATATGTGCCAAATTTCATCTAATACTGTCCGGTAGTTTTTGCGTGAAAGTGTAACAAAATTCCATACATATAAACATTCGCATTTATAATTTCACTAGGAAGTCTGTTCGTTTCTGTCAAAGGTAGAAATTACTAAGTTGGTATTTAGTTATAATGCTACATTATTACTTATTATTTTTATGAATATCTAGTTCGTATCTGTTGTATCTGTTACCTGCGGTTTTACCCGCATTACCGAGAGATATAACAGTCCCGGGATAAAAAGTAACCTAATATACTCCTTATAACGAAGTGCTACTTTATATGAAGTCCATAAAAAATCAACATAGATTTTTATTTAAATAGATATGTCACGAAATAATTTCACTCTCTTTGATAATTTAAAATTATACGCAGCATATCTGTATTACGGTCAGTGACGGGACATATTGGAGCTGAGAATGCATGATATAACCATTGACGCAGGCGCATTGAGCGACACACTTTTGTATGTTTTTTTGTTAACAAAAATATAAAGATCACATTCCGGTTGGCCTGCACTTTCTCCAACATTGTAATGTGTAATGTGCCATTCCATATGTAACAAATCAATTTGAGTTATGAGACATTAGCTCATAGCTTTTTACTGTGAAATAATCAATTGTTAAATCGAATGTGTAGGTAATGGTATAATAGAATGAATGAAGCGCGTTACCTTTTGGTCACATAAAAGTGTCATTGTGTTGTGCGAGAGCTATTAATATAACTCATTGCCTATGTCCCCAAGGGTGGGTGTATTATGGAACCTCGTGACAACTGGTTAAGGAATATAGCAATGGCTCCATCACACATGGAGTTATATACTAATAATACCTATCAATTAGCCAATTGGCTTGGTGGTTAGCGATCCGGACTGCCAAGTCGAAGGTCGCGGGTTCGATTCCCACCCAGGACAAACATTTGTGTGCATGAACATGTCTGTTTGTTCTGTGTCTGGGTGTAAATATCTATATATGTATGTATTTAGAAAAATAAAAAGTAGTATATGTAGTATATCCGTTATCTGGTTTCCATAGTACAAGCTCTGCTTAGTTTGGGATCAGATGGCCGAGTCTAAAAGAATGTCCCAGGATATTTATTTATTTATTATTTGTCAACCTACTTAGGTGTAATACTTAACATTGATGATGCTAATGATATATGTGCAAATGTCTGATGACAACTGCCTAAAGACCACATGATTTATGACATCGATCAAAGAGGCATTTGTAACCGATTCGATGACCTCTACACACATAAGTAATCGCATACCTAATGCATGTTACAATAATGACATAATCTTAAACGAGAACGAGTGTTTCATTACCCTAAATACCTTACTGACACCTCGTGGACACTTCTCATACCTATTTACATTGAAAATATTTAACACACATTTACTATGACTAGATACACGATGACTGGTTATCTAAAAGGGAAGGTATATATTAAAAGTGTTAAGCAATCGAATATCCGAAGAACATAATTAAAATTCCCGAAAATACTAGTCTATACTAATATTATAAAGAGGAAAGATTTGTATGTAAGTATGTTTGTTACTCTTTCACGCATTAATGGATATGGATGAAACTTGGCACATAGATATATAGGCTACTTTTTATCCCGGGAAAATGTGATATCCCTCTGATAAAGGCGTAAATAATTTGATAAATAAAGAATAACGCTTATTAGTCTTTTTTCTGGTCGTTTTGTACTATGTACCTATAGGCTTGAGATTGACTACAATCTTATTATGGTAAGTAATGATGAGGCCGAAGGTGGAAAACCCAAAAGCCTCTGAGAGAACTGCCGCACAAATGCAGCGGAACAAACCGACAGCTCCCCTGCAGCTGCTTGGTGGTAAATTTTCAACTTGTGGGTAGTAACCAGCCAGCAGGTTCTACAAAGAACCGCAAATCTCAAGTCCATTGTAAGATTCGAAACCATGACTCTCGTCACGGCATTCGACGTCAATACCTTACCTATCATCGCCTAGATACCAGATACTTTTATTATAATAATAATAAAACAGATTGTAATCGATCTCTTAAGTAATATACTTAAATAGCGACAAAGGTTGCGATACAGGTATCTAAAAGCGATTTCCCATTACAAAGTAAGTAATTGATGAACAGATAAGATCGATATCTTTCGATGATCGATCGTATGGATCGGAAGAGACCTAGAAAGCTGGATAAATCGTGATTTTACTAATTATTGGTATTACATCAGGTGTTGCGACAAACGTTTGTCTCCTAATTGCGAATCCACAAAGATTTATGGCCATTAATCAGGCTGCAACGGCAACCGTGTTTGTTTTATTACGTGATCTAGCGGTTAATAATGTGTTTATCTTAGGAAATTTGTTGTGTAATGACCTTTTAAGTGTTTTAATATTAGCCAACGCTAATGTTTACCTCGATAATGTTGCAACTACGAATGCTAATTTAAACTCATTGACTGGAGTGAATGCGCTAAAGTAATATTTGCGATCCACATAACTCACGATGTTTTAGTGTCGGCGGTGGTTTCAACAAAAAACTATTCTGCTAATAAAAGTGCCCACTTTACAGCCATACTGAGAAGGTATGGCAGAAAGAACGACATTAAGCCTAAGGGACAGGCGAATGAGTTGTAAATTTTCCATTACAAAAAACGACAAGTGTCTTCCCCGACTGAAATTTGTCTCCGAGCTAAATAAGCTCATCTTTAAAGAGCTCACAAATTAGTCAGCAAGACTGGCCTTTGTAAATAGATGACAGTTATTTCGCATTATTTTTATGTTCAAGACTTGATCTCGTAGGTCGTAAAAAGTTTTATGGTCAACAAGTATTTTACATGTTTTTTTTAATTTCTTTATAATTTTACTATAATAACAAAACACTGATAAAATAAATTAGCGCGCAGCAAAATAGCGTGGAACGCGATTCGAATATTAACATATAGATGGCTTAGATTATAAAATTGTAATCTTATCTTTTTAATGACAGTTATATTAGTCGTCTTACATTCTAACCCTTTTCAAGCTTTCGAAGTTACATGTTTTCGTTAAACCAAATAAATTATATACGTAACTATATAACTGTACATTATACACCATGGGTCAAAATGTCATTGTGAAAAACGCCCCGTCATAACCAACATAGCATTTCCGCAAACACCATAGAGATGCTATGTAGATAACTCGCTTCATTGAATGCTATCAATAGAGGAAACGTCAAAGAAATAGCTTTCATGGATAGGTCAAGTGCTTATTAAAGTTGGTCATAGTAAATCATGAAAAAGCTGAGCGTAGTTCTTAGTAATCAGATGCACAAGGAGAATGCCCTGTGTCATATCCAGTGCAGTAATTGTTAGCGTTCTAAGCAATGCTTCCGCCAGTCATGAGCACACGCATTCATTACACTTCCTATTGAAGAGTCGACACCTGACTTTGATGTAGTATCCATTTAAGCGGTAAAAAGATAGACACTATTATATGATCTGCCGACATAAACTCAGATTATAGATCTAATGTCTAGAGTATGATTAACAGGCATTATCGTTTGTGCAAACCACCATTCACTACGTACTGGAATAAGTGTTTGTGGTTTATTTGTATGTATGTTTGATGGTGGGCCATGCGATTACTATTGACCAAGAAAATCGCCTGCAGGTACGCTTAAGAATGGTACGCGTACAATTTTCCCTGCGCTCATAAATTTAGCAAAATTCAGTTGAACATTCAAATACTCCAGATTTTAAAATCATTTATCGCTTCGGTGGTTGAGTTGTATAAAGCTCGGCTAGACACCTGGAGGTCCTGGGTTCATTTCCCGGGTCGGGCAAAGTAATGTTAACGATTCTTTGTTCAGGAATGATTTAATGTAGTAATGTGGCCCTAGATCGGTAATATGCCCGAAGACGGCTAAAATGATCACCAAATGTCACGTTGGGGCTTAAATATCTTCGGAGCTCGTTTACAGTCATATTAGTAAATAATTTATTGTAGAATAATAATTTAAATAAAATAAATGTACAAAATCTTGCGAACAATGTAACAAAAGGCATGCTGTTGTTGATACTTTTCCGTCAGTAACAGGATTTCTCCATTGAAATGTATAAGATAATAAAGAAAATTAAGTATCATAACTATTTTATACTTATGGACAATAACATAATTTCCCTGCAGTAATGCACAAAGTGGTGGTCGGCATGTCGGCGCCGGCGCCGGTAAAACTGACATTTTAACATGGGACCTTGCGCGCAACAATTTGCGAACAATGAGCGCGCTTGTCACATATGTTCCGGGAACCTGCCGGCAACCAGGGGTGACCTCAGCCCGTGCGACCTCCGACGTAACGAGACACTTGCAAACACTGCGCAAATTACTAAAGTGAAAAGCTGTTAGTTTTCTGAAATGTTATTATTAGTTACTCAGGACTATATCTGGCTGAGCAGATGAGAGTCTTTCGATATTGGATGAATGATAAGTAGAGATTAATACTGATTCCATGGTTACGAATAGACTTTGAATGTAAAATGTGGACTGGTCACTATCCCTACTAATATTATAAATGTGAATGTAAGTTTGTTTGTTACGTTTTTACACGAAAACTACTTTACCGGTCGTCATGAAACTTTGTACGCATATTCTTGGAGGTTTTAGATGTAACATAGGATATTTGTGCCGGGCAAATGCTCGGGAACGAGGGTAAAACCGTGGGGGACAGCTAGTGACTTATATTGTGCATTATTTGACTGACACTTGACCGTTTTAGCAATTTCCTGTCAAATTGTAAGAAATATTTAAATCAACATTCTGTGAGTACCTAACGTAAGCTTCCGAATATATATTATACGTAATATCATGTCAGATAATCAGAGATGCTCTTGATGATGATTAATTATTTGGGGATGTTCGTACCTTGTCCGAATGCCTGCATCAATATTTATTACGAAATAGATAACCATCCGATGCCTACGTAAATCACACGAATTTCGTAGCTCATTACATTGCTTGCATAACTGAGTTTTATCGCAAAGATAATTAATGGATCAAGTCAACTGTTTCACTTCGCGGAAAGACAATCTGTTACAAGATCGCCCACGACCGGACGGAGCAATAAACTTCTTCTATAAAAGAAATTGCTTCACAAGCAGTTCCCACAAGTGCGTCACGTTACCCGATTAGGTAACAATCAGCCGGATCTGCAGGCTCATTAAACAAAAAAAAGATCATATCGCAGACAATAGAGCACTCGGCGACCGAAAGTGATAGTTTAATAGATATTAAAGCGAGACGATGACTACGATGACGTTAGCAAATGACCGGTATATTGTACAGTCACTCCTTCGATCAATATAAGTACAAACCGCTTAAGGCGCTATGATCGAGCTTAGTTTTTCTATTTCAATTCGCAGACCATAAGGAAAGATAACTTCTGAACCGTATCTGATCTTGAGATGTTAGTAGGTGCTTGATATTAAAAAATATTGGGCAAGTGCAAGTGTGATACGCGCCCAGAGAGTTCCGTAGTCTTTCGAATCAAGTTGATTTTGTCTGGAATAAGAATCGATATAATTAAAATCTATTTAGGCTAGCCAACATTTGAAAAGGAATTAAATTATTTATTTAAAGTTATTCTTAATTAAGTACTTTAATAATTTAGCCAAAAACATCTCCTGTATATTGAAATAAATTGTGCAAACAAAGGTTTGGTATTCGCACTTTTTATAAATAAATAGGGTATTTTTTTATATATTAAATTATTTTCTTATTTTAAAGACAGATGCAGAAATAACGAGTAGCAAACTTTTGTTTGTACAATTATATATTTGAGTACTCTCAGATCTTGAATCCACCAGATTCTATTTCCAATTATTGTAAAATTATTTTCTTAGTTTTAAGACAGATGCAAAAAAAAACGAATACCAATCTTCCAGTCGATATAGTTGCTGATAAAATCAATAAGCATTTTTTATTGTTGTACGAAACCCTAAAAAGAACAAAAACCTAATGCAATGTCTTATTATTACTGGTTTTCCTGTTAACCTTTCCTATTGAGCTGATGGTATTATTTATTATGTAGTTAGGTCAGTTGGGTAAGAATCAACAAATAAAATAAATCAAAACTTATCGCCAAAAGGACATCAATATTCTACTAACAACAGAGATGGGCTCGTTAGGTACCTCTAATTTACTACATTAATATTAAGCCCGTACGCCTCTTAAAGTAACTGCCGATTCATTCAAAACAAGTATAGACTTTAGGAACAAATGAGTGGCATCGAAACAGCAGTACATATTCAAGTAGCCATTCGTCATTCATGTCAAAATTGTAGGAAAACACAGAAGCGGCTGCACAAGCCGGGCACATAAGTCGGTAACCTGGCATAAACCGTCATGAATGGCAAACGGAACGCGAATGTCAAAATTGCGGCCGTTTTCAATACATCAAGCTAAGCCGGCGGCGGCCGCGTCGTTTTCTGTCTTGCGGTTCTTTGACAAATGAAGTTGTTGTTCCTGCGTCGGCGCAGGTATGTCGGGCTGGCAGCTACCGTGTGACCCGGAATGTCATGTGTCATATGCTCATCGAGAGACATAACTTTTGCACATATGAGACTGAGGAGTGTTTGACAGATTGGTAAGTAGGGTTATATTAATAGGGATAGCTATGGGGGTTAATTTCGCAGTATCATTATATTGTAACTTTGTTTCTAAATTGATTGGCACGACAATATTTATCTTCCGTTTACTGACAGTTTTGCAAATTTTACAATCGATTCTTCATCGAATTTTGATTCGAGATTGACGTCAATGCTCTGAATAAACTATTAATTTCACAATAGTGGTTTATTATTTATGGTGGCGTTTCATAAATTAACTTGATTATTGTGTATCGACATCAAGATGAAAAAATAAAACTAAATTAAGCAAACCATCTATAAAAAAATATATAAGAGGACTCCTTCTTCATATGTAGAAATGGGGGTAATATTACGAAAGCGATATACATGTAGTTCGATAGGTACGATGTTCATACATCAATAAACAAATAAAAAATATGGACTACTTTCAAAACTACGCATAACTCATAAAACGCGTCTTTAATTAAAAAGCATTACAAACCTACAACAACATTACCCACTTTTGCGTCAATAAGCCTCCTTTATCATGTTATTTTAAGCTCTTGTGCAGAAATTATAGTAAGGAGTGCCGCGTGGCGCCGTGTACACAAGTTATAATACACACTAGCGCCACATAATGGGTGTCACTGACCTTCAGTCAACATTGGATCAGCGTCCAAGGTCAATAGCCTTGATTGATGTATTTATCGCATAGTTTTCAAGAGCGTCGGAAAGATTTCAAAGATAGAAACTGTAATCAACTAATCAGTGTCAATACCGTAGGCTTTTAGTATTTCATGAGTAAAGTTAAGAGTGTTGACCGATTTTGAATTAGGTAGGTGCTTTAAGCTGTAAATAAAGTAAATGTTGTGATATTGAAAGAATAATACGTAGTTTCGTAGGTACTTGGAAACGCTCATCTATCAACCCGCAGTTGCACTGGCCTTGGACCCTTAGAGAAAAAAAAAACAGGGTGTGTCGTAAAAAGACGGCAGAAGTGAAACTTTTGTATTACAGAGAAACAAATACGTATCAATCACTTTTGAATAGCATAGATTGTATATATCATTAATTTATTTTTCATCATGCAATAAGCTTGTGGAACAAAATTTGAAAGTCCTCCCATAAGAAGTGTCCCTTCAAAAGAACCTACCGAATTTAAACTCGGAATAACTGAATATCCAAATTTCATCAGATTACCTACAACCAGAGAAAAAGCCGAAGAAATCGCGAAGGTTTAGCACAAACGAGGTTAAGTCAACCTTGAACTATGAAAGCACCTTGGCGAAACGGAGACGAAAACACAGACAGAGAAACAAAGGCCCAGATAATAGATCTACAGCCGCAGCCCGCCCCGGTCCGGTGCCAGTGGCACCAACGTTATACATTTACATACATTGCCGTGGCCACCGAGATGAATCGAATTGATAGCCGCTATCGAGGATTTAAGGTGATTTTCAACGGGTAACGATTTCATACAAAACATACCTTTACCTACGTAATTTTCGATGCTTCGAAACAGTAGCTAAAAGTGTAAATGCAGCGCGTTTTTTTTGTGACATCTACACTTCTACACTAATATTATAAAGAGGATTTTTTTTTTATTTTTGTGTGTGTGAATGTTTTTGTGTATGTTTGTAATGAATAAACTCAAAAACTACTGTGCCGATCCGCGGGGGACAGCTAGTTGGGGTATAAACCTATTTAATAATACTATACACATATACCATACCGTACTACATGCACATAATTGGCAAACTTTTATAACGGCTCAGATACTCCACGCGCCGCAACAATATAGGTAAAATAAATCCCGATAAATATATTCGTTTTGGAATTACAGATAGGTACCTAAGTATTTTTTTTATAAATTTATATCAGGACATATCTTATATTATACACATACATCTAATCCCAAACCTAGCAACAATTGATAACCTAGCCTATATAAGTGAAACTAAACTGTATTACAGGGAACCATTTTAATTACTCATCAATCACTTTTGAATAGCATAGACCGTGTTTTAATTCATTTATTTTTTGTCACACCGAAAGGTTACAAATCAGAATTTCAAAGCCCTCCTAATCCTCCTCATAAGAAATTTCACTTCAAAAATACGACTGGGTGGGAATCGAAACCACTGAATTTTTTGTATGAAACGTACCCGTCGCATAAGTAATATAAATAGTGCTCTTAATGCACGTAGGTATTACACCCACTACACCCGGAAGGTTTAAACAACGGCCCGATATGTAATCTAACCATGAGACAATGTTGTATCACCTCATTAACTATACCATAATATTGTGTAACATAACGTACCTTATCGTAAATACCGTAAGATCTACCATCAGCCTTTAGATTATTTTTATCGAACGTTGGGCTTTATAATGTATCTACACTGTAAGAAACATTCTTCTGTCTTTACAGAGCTGATTAACATTTACTTCTATAGGACATCCAACTTCAAGGTTTAGATACAAAGCACTCTTCTTTGGGATTTAACAGAGAAGGAGATCCATCGGAATTAGTTACTAGATATTTGTTTTTTGTATTATATAATCTTATAAAGGATTTTTCTACCGCACACGCTTAGGCTGTGGAATGAGCTCTCCGCCGTGGTGTTCTCAAGTCAGTACAGCATGGGGTTTTTTAAGAAGGGTGTGAAGATATTTTTGCAGGGTCGGCAGCGCGCAATTAATACCCACGGTGCTGCAAGCGTCCATAGGCTGCGGTGACTGTTTACCATCAGACGGGCCGTCACCATGTTCTGCTAGCTTGAAAAAAAAAATGGATATCCGCACAGCCACGCCTGAGTCAATTAGTCACAAGCCACTCGTCTACCCCTCAAATTATTTTTGTAAAGTTCATGCAATTTTAATCTAAAATGTTCGAAACTAGGTCAAAACAAATAATTAGGAAAGGATTTTGTGTGTTTTTGGTACACGGTTAGATAATCATGTAAGTAACACCATTCTAAAGTTTATTCAATGTTTTTACATAGAAAACTACCTATAAATCAGTAGGTACAATAAAGAAAGGCAATTTGGTGTCGAGTAGAGAAACAAAATGTAATGTAATGGCTCCATTGCAAACATGATAACGTTTGAGGTCGAACCTTTATTACCCCTTAGAATTTAGTTTGGATTCCCGGGGAATTCGGTTAATTTGACCTAATCCTAAGTAGGCACCTATTGCTACGTAGGAACTTTTATCTGATTGCTTGCTTATTATCTATACCATACTAGCTGTCCGCTGCGGTTTTGCCCGCGTTCCCGAGGGATGTAAAATTATTCCGGGAAAAAAGAATCCTATATCTTTTTTAAATTTTCCATATGCCAAGCTTCAACCAAATCCGATATGTATCCATTTATAATAATAATAATCTGATGTTGTTAGTTCTGTGTTAGTTTAAATCCACAGATTAAAACGATAACGACTTTAACTAAAATCTATTTTGCACAGTCATTAGATAGTTACATTTCCTTTGTGATTCAACTACAATACGATGGTAATTAACGTTAATTTACATAAAACAATTTACATTTAAACATAAAAGTTAATAGGGAGGGATTTGTATACCAGCTGATTTTGTTGTGGTAACAATAACAATCAAGGCGATGAATATTCAACTGAATAAATTAACCTGCCTACCTACTCGGAAACTATTGCGCGAAATTTTAATAATGCAATCTAGTATTGATTGGGTGTGTCTTGAAAATATTATTAGGTATCTGAATTAGTAACTAGATATTTGTTTTTTGTATAATCTTATAAAAGATTTTACTACCGCACAAGCTTAGGCTGTGCTATTCCCAAGTCAGTACAGCATGGGGTTCTTCAAGAAGGGTATGAAGATATTTTTGCAGGGTCGGCAACGCGCGATTAATACCCACGGTGCTGCAAGCGTCCATAGGCTGCGGTGACTGTTTACCATCTGAATAAATTAACCTGCCTACCTACTCGGAAACTATTGCGCGAAATTTTAATAATGCAATCTAGTATCGATTGGGCGTGTCTTGAAAATATTATTAGGTATCTGCATCGTCTGTCTCACACCGAAACCCAGGTTAACAAGGTTGCTATAGCTCGGTAGTTATAGTTACTTGTTGCAAGCCAGGGCGACCCCGCACATGCGCACTTACCCACATTGATTTTTCTCACTTTGACAGTTCGTCCTATGTTTTGAGCCACAACTCGCGTACCAACAACAAAGTAAACAAAAAATGGCTTTAGATTTTTCTGCAACGTATAAATTATTAGTTTTAGGCGATTCTAATGTAGGAAAAACATGTATTGTGCACAGATATTGTGACGAGAGATACTACGATATATACATATCCACAATAGGTAAGTTGAAGTATTTACTTTTAGTTTTACGAGCCTTTGTCAGACAGGTGATGCTGTGTTTTAGTGCCGCTTTGAAACATAACGAATCCTGGATTATATTTTATATTGCGGATGTTAAGCGGGGAACAATGGAACGTGCGACTTGAAACAGCGCTTTAAATATTTATATGCTATGGACTTCCTATTCCGATACATTTATTTACAGCCCAGGCTAATGCACGACTTACATTAGTAGGTAATTCAATTAGTTTAACTATCACAGTACTGCATTGTTCCAAGCTCCAGTTAGGTACTTAACAGTAAACACTAGACGAACATGTAATTCATGGTAGGTTCCTATTTTATCTCTATTGCAAACTAACGTTAATTAACTGACTGATTCTTCACCATCTAAAATTAGTTGATGACTAACCACAGTTCTAGATCAATAAATAACTAGCCGTTTCACAATAGGTCTATCTATTCTCAGCTGCTGCTATTTTGATGAATCAAATGTACATAGTATACATACACATTGTAATTAATAGATTGTAGAATCGAGTAAATGTAACGATTGTATCGTAACCATACATTACAGGCATAGACTTTAAACAGAAGATAATCAATCTGGACGGTGTACCGATCAAGCTGCAGATATGGGATACTGCGGGCCAAGAGAGGTTTCGGACGCTCACCACCGCATATTATCGTGGGGCAATGGGCATTATTCTGATGTACGATATCACTAATCTTGAGTCGTTCAATCATTTGTCGTATTGGCTGAGAAATATACAAGAGGTAAGTTGATTAATAATAGGCAGCATGAGAATGATGCACATTAGAAAGTTAATTGCATGGCATTGGTACACCACTGATACTTCCATACTGGTTAATTGCAGTAGAGTATATTACAGAATACGGGCTAGTTCATAAAGCAAAGGTAAATTATAGTATTTTCCAAATAGCATGAGTTGGGTGACACACGGTGTTTTATAAGATTTCTCAATAGTTTATGTTTATTTCGACATAATAAGGGGATACCGTAGCAGAGCCCTTGCCACGACTCATCCTAAAATATTATAAAAAATAATGTAAAATATTATAGGCTACAGGAAGGGAGCTAATTGCCTACCTAAATAGGTACAAAACTACTAAAATGAATACACTAAATAAATAAAGCATTTTATTTTAATAATTATGTAGGTATAAGTTGGTAACAAGGTTTCATAGGTCTGATGACTATACTAATAGTTATATATAAACTAAATAAATAATTAAACTTACCCAGTTCATTAGATACCTCTATAATTACAATAATGACTCTTTATAGTAAAGGTTTTGGTTGTATGCATACTTCACTTATTTTTAATATATTCAATATGTAGTTTGATTACCCCTTCATTAAATATATTTAGAATTTAAATTAACTGCAGAAATTAATTTAAGTATTAAAAAAGGTGTAAGCATAAAAAATACAGAACTATCATTAGGTTAATTAACAATGTCCTATTTACAGTATGCTTCTCCAGACGTAATCAAAGTGCTAGTTGGTAACAAATGTGATGTACACGAGAATCACAGGGCTGTTCCCAGGGAAAGGGGCCAAAAGGTACAAATTCTTTGATTTTATGTTTTAAAGGCTCAATGTACATAGAAATTTAGGCACATGAGACTTAACAACTTCACGTCTCAAGGACGACAACGCATTGGCGATGCCCCTGGTGTTGCCAATGTCCATAGGCAGCGGTGACCACTTACCATCAGGTGGACCGTCTGCTTGTTGACCACGACTTTATTGTTATGTGAAAATCAAGTAATATTTTAGAAAGGAGAATTTATAAGTTCTCTTCAAAAACTTACTTACATTAAATGTTCTGAATTTTCAGATTGCTGATGATTTTGATATGCCGTTCTTCGAGGTATCGTGTAAGAGTAACATACATATAGAGGAAGCTTTCCTGACATTAGCCAGGAAAATTAGGGAATACAGAGATTCAAAGGTACGAATTATTTAAGAATAACATAAAATTTGATTGAATTTTATTCAAAACAATCTCACAAAATGTTTTAGAAGAGCCAACGCTTTTACTACATTTATCGTTACTGAAGAAAACAGACGGACACCGAAATTTCACTCTACTCTAAAAGTTCCTTTTATCCACGATAAGGAATTTGAAAAACCAATTACTTTAATTGCGCTTGGTCAATGGCCCTCCGAAATTCACGAAGCACGCTTGTCCAAAAGAACAAAAATCAAAAGTGATTTCAATTTTTTTAATCATGATTTTGTAATGAGTCCTAATTGCTGATCTTATGGGTGGCTTTTTATGGTCAGATTATTCATATGTGCTTGTGAAGGCCAGTTGCAGTAAAAAAAAAAACATTAATTTATTCAATAAATTAATTGTTTAATGTTTAATATTCTGGGACATTCATTAATTCATGTGTTTACTAATTTCAGGCCGATGCGTTCGAGCTGAAGGAAAGGGACAACGTGATAAAGCCATCTGAATCCGAGACAGACGTGTCAAAGTGCAGCTGTTAGCCTCCCATCGTTTTTTAATTGTTTACACCAATCTTTGCTTAGTATACGAGCCACAAACTAAGTACATACTATAGAAGCATTCAACGTTGTGTCGATATCGAATAGTCTGTTGTGAGTGTAACTACTTACTTTGAAACTATGATAATGCTTTCAGCGATTCTGTCAGAAAACATCTTTTGGGCTTACCTAATGTCGTGCACTAAATACTTAGGCTTCCACCTAGGAATTGAGTCATCATAACTTTTGTAATGTATTTAAAATTATGAATCAGCTCTTAATCGTCGGTATATTGAAGGTTTATAATCGATTAGCATAATCATAAGCTGTGTCTTTAGATGGCTGGCTGGATGATCGATGGCAACATATAGTTTTAAAGTTTGAGTTGCGCTGCTCAACATTTGCATCTAGGCGCTTTTATAAGCAGTTAGTTACGCTAGTATGAAATAGTTACCCAACGATATCGAATCGGGTCATGGACAGCAATATCTTAAAATATAAGGAAACCTAAGGGTACCTAATGTACACAAGTAAACTTATATCATACATTCCAGACAAAGTTCGTATCATGCAGTGCATGCAGCCTTCTCCCAACACCGCAGACTTTAAATAGATACAATAATTGTTAGTGTTTTTGATTGATTAGGATAATTATGTTAGATTATGGCAAGGTAATGAAATGCGATTTAGTTTAGGTTGTTGAAACAACATCTACCCATGAAAGTATTAATTCATGCTCAAAAAGCATTTACATTAGGGATTATTTTCTTAATTTCCTTAGCGAAGACTACTATAGTTACTATTTCTGTTCAATTTAAGCCTTTTTGGCGTTAAAAATATCATAGAAATTAACTTAAAGCCGTTAGCTACTTTACTTTGAAGTTAGTCTATATAATCATAAAATTAATCATTGATTTTATAGATTGCTCTTATTGCAAGTAAATACTGTGCATTTCTATAACATTTATGAACGTCAAAAAGTACTCCTATTTAAATCATCACTAAATAAATTATTAATCCGAAGGTTAAACTGGTATCTACCTACCTGTCAAAAAGACAATCACAATACCGTTTAATGTAGATACCTACTTAAAGTAGTGATGGTTATGGTTCCAATTTATCAACCATTTTTTGGTAAAATCATAGTAAGAGGCTAGCTAGTGCGCAAAAATAATGTGTGCTAATGCGTGAACAATTGTCGCAATGCAAATAATGAGTAGGTATTCACAATAGATATTAAAGCAAAATATGCTATTTAACAAAAACCTTAAGTATTTTAACTAGGTAATCGACTCAGGGATGGCCTTGCGGCAATCCATATAAGATCGTAACAAGAAAACAAATATTTAGTAACAAATTACGCTGGATCTTCTTCACTGTCAACACGTGTTTCACTTCTACACGAAGCATCATCAGGACGTAAAACCACTGTCACCGACTTGATGAACGAGCACCACAGACGTGTTACCTCGCCGACCGCCGGACAGTATCGCGTTGAGTTTCCTAGTTTGGGATTTGACAGAGAAGAAGATCCAACGGAATTCGTTTTTTGAATAACCTGAAGTATTTTCATCGAAATCTACTGGATTGATTTTATTTGCATTTTACTGATAAACCCATTTGACCGCCACATGGTCTATAGATGCAAATTTTGGTACATACCTACTATAACTACGGTGTACCTAGCTGTCGGAAGGCCATTAAACTACACACGAAATGTTAAAAAAACATAAGGTGCCAGTATTTGACGAGACAGGTTGTAACAGTTTATTTAAAAGCAAACATTATTTTTCTTTCAATTTATAAAAGCATGGCAACATTTAGTAGACGTTAGATACGTCTCGTATTGAACACGATTTCAAAACATGACTTACATATGAAACAAGTAAAACTGAGAACGCCTTCAATGTTGTAGGTTTAAATTAATATAATAGCCTACGCAATTACTTATCCTTGCTCAGCGAAAATTATAGACTCAATAAAAATGCACATGATATGTATCGAATTTATTAGAAATGATTATTTATACTTAGATGCATTTGTTACATGACTTAATAATTGCATTAATAGGTATCGGATAAGTTACAATTAATGCGATTACATTGGAGTACCTTTTTGGTGTCACAAAAAATAATTATGCTTTTAAGGTACCTTCAAGGACCAAGTTTTTGACCAAAAAGATAATAAATTCATTATACATTATAATTTAAAATATAAAACACATTATTATTAGATATTTTATAGTAGAAATATTATTTAAAATCGCCTTATAATTTTTTAAATTACGCTTTGGTAAATATAAAATATATATAAAAGTAGGTAAAAATGTCACGACGAGTAAGTGCTTAGGTATCATTAATATGAGCTGGTCCCAGAAGATGGTAACTGGCTGCAGAATGAAGGTTATGAAGTATGAAAAAATATTAACATCTTGTGATGACTTCTGATGGAAAAGAATGAGAATTAATTGACATTATAAATTGTGGAAGTAACTAGTAATTCAATAATTAATCAAATTTCATCTAAAAACATTTTTCAGGTTTATTAAATGCATGCCAATTACTCCCCACATGTATTATAAAATAATCAATTAAAAAGTAACATATATAGAAACTAGAAATATAATTCATGATGTCATTAGAAATACATTAACAATAAGAATTCTCACCGAACGTACATTAAAAACCTTATTAGTATCTCCAATTAATCACATTATTGGTAACATTTTTTACACTAGCACAACTTATATAACAGTTTTATTAGTTTGATGTATAATAAATGTTTTATAAAAAAAGCGTTTTATTTTTAAGCCTTGTAACATTTATAGTACCTTATCAAAATATGCAATTGTATGCTTTACAGTTATATTTCATATGGAAAACCAAAACCAAAAAATTTCATGAGTACAATTTACCGTTGACAATAAAATTTATAGTAAAAAAAAAATTGTACAAAAAAAATACAATAAAAAAATCGAATTATTTACCTTTATATGACAAGTTAAACATATTTACATTAAAAACCTGTAAGTACATAGTGTATTCACAATTAAATAGGTACCTACCTATATTTACATATTATAATCCTAAATTTACACATCAGAATCCAAGCACGAACATCTATCGTAAGCGTATCGTTATCGTATCGTGTGCGCTAAAAACCAGCGCAATGGGAAATTGAACATCGCGCAACGTCACGGTATGCGCGATGTTCAATATTTCTATACAAACCAGCATTTTGGCGCACTCGATAACTTATCTAAAAAAGACGGCAACATGGTACAACGATTTGCATGCATTGGCAATAAATAAAATTATTATAGTCTCTTTACCTTAGTAATTTAACTTCTTTTTCAGTTTCTTTTTAGGTGTGAGTGCTAAAGGTTCAGTCTTAATTAGTTCTTGTTTAATATCATTATTGTCTGTAACTGTTCTGTTTTGAATCACACTTGGTATTTCTGTTTCAGAGTCACGTTTTATTGAATTGTTTGCGTTAAGCTCAATTTTAATTACACCATTTCTAATTGGTTCCTTTTTAACAGCACTTGGTTCTTGTTTTCTGAAATTAAGTTATTATTATTATCATAATACATCAGAATATGGTATTTACGTGCTCTTTACACCATACACTGATAGGTCAACAAGAGCTTTCCAAAAGAGGGTTGAAGTCTATATTCTAACAAATTTCTTATTTTATGTAATGTACCTAATGAAATTTGGTTCTTCACATTCATATTACGCAAACCCTGAATGATTGAGAACCGGGCAGACAGAAGATGATGATCACAGACCCATAGAATACTTTTAATTATAAAGAATTAATTGATGTAGTTTATCATTCAAAATTCAAAACCATTTATTCAGTTAAGGCCCTCGGAAGGCACTTATGAAGGTCAAATTTAAAGTTACTGAAGCTACAACTGGATCGGAAGTCAGCTTTCAACTGAGAAGATCCGGCAAGAAACTCAGCATTTTGGTTACTGACAGCGGTATCTTATTATAAATCAAACACAATTACCAAGAAATGACTTGTTTACTTTAGTTAGTCTAAAGTATGGAACAACTAGCTTCTCTCTTTGTCTTGTATTAATATTAATATTATGGCATTAAGGCGAACTTACATCATTCTTTGGCTTGAGTCCTCAGGCTTTATATTGGTTGTAAGTTTTGGAGCCCCTAGTTTCATTATTAAATCATTGAAATTCGTAAATTGGTAAGGGGCATCAAAATTTTCTTCATACACCTTATGTTCTGACATATGCGCTGTATCATTATATTGCGGTGTTGTGTAATGCTCTGTAAGTAATAATGGTAATGAATAAGAACATGAAAAGTGAGGAGAGTTTTCACCCTTATGTTGAAGACATGCCACCTATTCACACGAAGCGCTTTGCATCTTCCTTCATCATGCGTACAGCTAAAGATTGGAATTCTCTGCTCTCGTCTGTGTTCCCAGAAACTTACGACTTGGGGCTCTTTAAGAAAAGAGTGAATTGGCTACTAAGGGGAAAGCGAGCTCCATCTTTGGCCTCATCTTCACTTACCATCAGGTGAGATTGAGGTCAATCCCAATCTCGTCAGATATAATAAAAATAATTAATCATAAATAGCCATTGGCCATGGCATAGACCAGGGTCGATAATTTTTAAAACAAAAAAAAATAATACTAGGATGAAACCCACTAGAAAAGGAGGAGAATATTATAAAAATGAAAGGGAAAATAATTTACGGGCGATCTGAGGTCGGGAAGGGGATGGGGGTGAGTTTTTAAGGGTAAAAACGGGTTTTCTCAATTTCCGGCAAAACTAAAAGTCCTTTGGAAAAAAGTCAAATATCAAAGTTGTAGGTAATAAAAAGATCTAAAACTTTTGTATTTACACTTTTTTCACATAACCTCAAAATTTTTATGAAAAATTTAAGTTTTTGGTTTTTTATTTTTATCGTTTACAAAAATTTTTTTACCTTATTATGTCCCAAATACACTGTAATTTATTTGATTTAAAATATTTATTTTTTCGCCTTATTTTAACTTAATATCAAAAAAGCACCCTAATTTTGAATCGAAAATTCTGACGTCAAAATATCAGCATTTTCCAAAAAGTCTGGGGGCGTTTTGTTCATTGAAATATCTACTTTCTGATGTTGTAAAAAAATATATTACATTACTATAGGAAATTTTCTCAAAATGTGCAAATATTGAAACTCGAAATTCGAGATACAAAGCTGTGTACAACATCGTTTTTAAAAATAGACGTGCAGGCTGAGTTACTCTAAGAGAATTGTAAGAAATACTTGAATACTGGCTAACGGTTTTTACAGCTGCTACGAAATAGCAGGTATGTAGTAAGGCCCAGACCCTCCTAGGTCCGTCCCCACTTCCCTATGAAATACCTTACAA
The DNA here is from genome assembly GCA_907165245.1 of Habrosyne pyritoides. NCBI lineage: Eukaryota > Metazoa > Arthropoda > Insecta > Lepidoptera > Drepanidae > Habrosyne > Habrosyne pyritoides. The sequence continues at coordinate 9,042,447 of OU015593.1, read as the reverse complement.
TGAGCTAAAATTTACCGAAGGTCACTCAGGTATATAAATGATCTTAAAACAGCAATAAATAGGCATCTACAAATATTATTTAAAGAAGATTCTACAACTTTTTCAAAATATTGGAGATGTCTTATTAAATATTAACTTTATTAACTTTATTAACTTATGTGTTTGTTAATTATAGAAGTATATTTCAATATGCAATTTTTTCGTTTATCAATAAAACATGAAATCTTAAGTTTTTTGAGTAATTAAAGTGTACATTTTAATAAATACCTCAACATTGTACATAATGATTAAAAAAGAAAATTCGAATTTGAGTTTCAATTTTTTGCATTTTTGAGAACAATTACAGTGTATTTGGGACATAATAAAGTAAGTTTTTACTTTACTACAGAAAAAGATATAAATAAAAAACCAAAATCTTGGTTATTTGAATTTTTCACCTAAATTTTGAGGTTATGTGAAAAAATTGCAAATACGTAAGTTGTAGAACTTTTTATTACCTACAACTTTGCCATTTAACTTTTTTCCATAGGAAAAGTTTTCCGTAGTTTTGCCGGAATCACGAAAAAACATTTTTTACCCTTAAAAACTCACCCCCACCCACTTCCCGAACTCGGATCGACCGTAATTTATTTTTCCTTTCATTTTTATCATATTCCCCTCCTTTTCTAATGGGTTTCATCCTACTATTATTTTTTCACTTTTTATTATATTTAAAGGCTGCCAGATAAATATGTAGTATTTGATGCTTTGTCCAAAAACTTCAGTCATACTAGTATGTTCATCTACTACGGTTTTTAGCACTCGTTTTCAAATACTGTGTGTTTACATTGAATTAAGCACATCACGCACGATGAAGATACTGTTATATTTTATTTAAAGATCAATGAGAAAGTAGTATACTCTAAAAAGAGAAGAAGCTATTCTTTATTTTCCTTCTCCTTCTCTTGTATGACGCTGTCGCATATCAATCTTCATATAAAATATTTAGTATCTTCATTGTGTGTGTGATGCGCTGTTGTGACAAAGCTTACTTACTTAATGTTTCAAACTTAGTGATACTACATAGTTACACGTGGAAACTATGAAGAAAAATGAAAGGCATCAATGGTTTTAAATTATAATGAAACTAATACAGAAACTATTTATCAGTTCTTTGGTACAAGGGACCATAATGACGAAAATATAGCACAGAGCCTAAGCTTTAATAATATCTGGGTAGTGGGTAGAACTTACCAATTGCAATTGCACCTCCCTCTCTTTTGTAGTAGTCAAGTTCACGATCTTTTCCATTTAATAATTTTCGAAGTTTATTCTGGCTCGAGTGAAGATCTTGGATGGACTTCAATAGTGGTTGCGTAACCTTGTGGAAATACTGTTGATAGCAAAAAAAAAAATATATAAATTGGTATTTTATTTTCATATATCACTTACACATGTGTGTAACCACAGTGCGGAATGAAAGTAATGAAATTTCCCAAATGAAAATTTTGTCTTTTTTCCAAGACCAAGTATAACTTAATTAATAAAAAATGATTTGCTTAACATTCCTGTAGTTAAAAGATAACAAACAGACAGAGACAGAGTTACTCTTATATGTATATCAATACTAGTGTTCGCAAACTGGTTGAAGTTCACCCTTAATCATTAAACATTAATTTTGCATTGATTATTGATAAATACACTAAATAGTTATTAAACAAAAATAATAAAAAAATAATTCTCAACCAGAAGATAAAATTGTCCCTAACTATTTTGTCTATGCTTATTTGAAAGGAATTAGTGTTATTTCATTGCTTTTGTAATACATTTTTTGGTTTTTAATATCCTTCAATAGAGGAAATTTAAAATTTAATAGGTATTTAGTGGTAATTTAGTAGGTAGTATATTTCCTTATTATTGTCTTGTGTAAAGTCAAATTAAGTTAAAATCTCTCTTTCCCACAATTTGTTTCATTGTTTCTTATTGCATATAAATTTTGTTTAGCTTTTGGTTCTTATACTATATAGTAAAGTTGTAATTGAATATTCTAACAAATAATCTTACATATTCTCTAGACTGCTCAGTAAGTTTAAATTTCAGTCTAAATGAATATCCAAAAGACATAGTCATAGTAACATGCAGATCTTTCCCATCATCTTCCTTCTTAATCAGGACTCTTCGTAACTTCTCAGGATTTGAGAGCATTTGTACACCTTTTTCTATATACAAATTATCATTTTCTAATTGTAGTCCTTCATTACTGTCCTGAAATAAGAAAAAGCATAAATATATTAAACCTATACAGATTATCATACAGAAGCAATGGCAACAATTATTTTTGAGAAATACCAATTTATTTTGGATGACCTGAAAATCATGAATGTGAACATCATGATGGAATTACTTGGGAGTAATACCTTTTTCTTTTTAATTTCTTTAAACACATTGACTGTCCAGGCTATTTTGCTTATGGTCCCTGGTATGTCCATGGGTATTATATGATAACCTATTCTATTTTAGGTTCTTATGAAAGTTTTATGAGTTAACATTGGTGAACGCATTACATATAGTGCATGGATGTCACAGCTAGTTAAAAAATGGACTCAATGTAGTGCACGGTCAGTTAACATGTTAATATTGTAATCAGCCATTAAGTATTTAGTGAGTGTAGTTTGCTTATTATTTTACTTATCGACGGGTAAAAGGCGACTTGACTCAACCGCCAATTTTGACTAAAGTAACATTTATCTGAATGAATTATATGGACTATGATGATGGCCCATGCACAAATTCATTGAAGCTTGCATTTAGTTTTAATATTCAACAGCTTCAATATGGAATGTTAAGAAGTTTAGATGCCATATCTGTTATTGGATTTTAAAATTTTCAAATAGCTCTCCTGCAAAGTTTTCAAAGTAGCACTTGAATCAAGTTGCCTTTTAACTGTTGATATATAATTTAATAAAATTGTTGTTGTTATTATTAATACTACTAGCTACTTGATTTATCATTATTAATGATGACAACTATGAAGCAATGGTTATGACACTTATGAATTAGGGTTAGCCTTCCAATCACAAACAATACAATCCTTCAAAAGTCAAGGGTGAGACGCAGACTACACTGAAGCATTCTGCATGCTTCAGTATAATCAATTGTTTTCTTCATTAATTACTAATAATGTAGATCTTATAAAATTGGTTAAGTTTAATTCCGTTCTATTTCTAATGGTGATAACTTAAATGAATGCAGTATTTCCTCATATTTAGACAAACTAATCAAAATAAATACAAACCTTTAAGTATAAAAGAAAATCCGTTTTTGTAAAATTCACAGCCCAAATGTGTATATAATCTGTAATATTTATTTCATATCCATCGTTTAAAGTAAAAACAATATAAAGTGGAAGAGAGTCTTGTTGTATCGGTTCAAGTCTTTTCCACATTTCAAAAAGTATGTAATCAAGCAGTACTCTTATGTCCTTCCTCTGAGTATCTTATTTTCTTAGTCCTTTTAAGTATTTGTTCATTTTGTATTTGGTTTGTTTTGTTTGTTCAATAACAATAGCAACTTTAGCTATTTTAGTGATGCTATTTAGTGTAAAACTTCTTCGTTTTTAGGACTAGAGACTAGACTAGGACTGTTGATAAAATATCGAAATATCGATATTATTAAATATCGATATTTATTACTAATCTTTTTTTTGGTCGATATATCGATAGTTCGATATTGAAATGTCGATATCGGTGGTCGATATTTCTTTAAATACATTTTTTTTTTCGTAATTCATTTAATCAACAAAATCATCGTAAACTTAATCTACCGTATTTTATTTATGAAAATGAAGTTAGCCGACACTCAACAATTTCTGTTTTTTTTATTAATTATGAAATTAGAACTAAAAAACTGTTTTTAAAAAAGTTCACGTATAATTTTTAAGTTTCGGTACAAAAGGTAGATGTTAAATATTCGATTTCTTCTGCTACATCTGTAACATCTGAACGAGTAGCTTCTACAATCAATCGTTTAGTGCCTTATAATCGTAGTAGCCAAATATATCGATATATTGAAATATCGATATTTTTTTCGATATATCGAACTCCGATATTGATATATTTAAAAATATCGATATATTGAAAACCCGATATTTAAAAAAATATCAACAGCCCTAGACTAGACTACTAGCTAGACTGACAGTGACAACTCGTACAAATGACAATGTTAATGTCAAAAAGTGTTGCCAGCTCCAAAATATTTGAGTCCCTAGACTCATTATCCAAAGTAGCTATAAAGTCGCTAATTGATTCTACCAGGGACGAATCCTGGATTTCGATCTGAAAGAGGCATAAGATGAGAGTCGGTGGTGGCGTTCAGGTTGACTGTTTATTAAGTACTGATTAAACTTGAACGGAGCCAGTGTAGTACACTCGTTTTCATAAATGCCGGAACACCCAACTATTGCTAATAAGGCCAATTATCTATTCTATACTATAGTTGAGAGTTCAAGAATTTATAAAAACGAGTGTGAGCCTACTCGATAATTAAATACTTACTTGAAAATTAGGTGTCATATTTTTATTTTAATTAGAGAAATGTATACTTGGCCTAAAACGATTTTGATTCGTACTCCAAAAGTAATGTAAATAAATTGAAATTGATGTCTTATGGAAACGTCGTCAATTTCGGCATGACAAACATAAGTTGGCAACACTGATGTCATTGAAAATCATGTGTCACTGTCACCTTTCTTTTTTAATTTAGATACCTATACACCCAAACCCAATTATTCTAAAACTTATTTCTTGCTAGTGTCGAGTTAAACTTTATGATTTATAAAAAGTTCTAATGACGTAATGAGTGTAAACGTCAGTGTTATATTTTCTAATACTGTTTTTTAACAACAAAATAAAATCACGTAGGTTTGAATATTTGGCATGTGATGAGCGGGCATTCTATTCCAAAATATTGTAAAATTTATTACGCGCAGAAAATTATAAATTTATCTTGAAGTAATAGGTATTATACGTTCCTAAGTGTGTTTGATGGTAGGGCTTTCATTTACACAGGAACAAAGCACAGAAGTTTACTTTTCAGACTTTACAGACTGCTTTTCGCTTATACCTGGGGCTGCCTTCACCTCAATTGCCAACGCCGGACAAAAACTTAATAAGCCTCGGGCATATAGGCAAAATCCCGGACCCGCCTAAAAATATTTCTACACTTATAGTTTACATTTTTATTGGATTAGGTTCACGATTACGCATCATTGTTGAACTGCTTATCTACTAATGAATTGGGATTCCCCTGACACAAAAAGTGTACGGGTTTCACCAGGACTCTATTTGAAAACCCTACCCGGACGCACCTTGAACACCCTCTAAACTAGGATAAATCCGGGAAACCCGGATGACAGCCCTATAGGTACCTAAAGGGAACGCAAATGCAACCGTGCATAATATTGTCATAATGTACAGTACCTAAGCGTTATCATAATATAGGTACCTAATTTATGGTAACTTATTTTTGATTGCATTTCAAAGCACTTTTTGTTAAATGGTAGGTACTTAACTATTTACGTTTGTTCAAAAAAAAAAAAAATGTTGTTGATGTTTCTAATGTTTGACCTATTCATTCAGAACCTTGAATAATAGAAATAGAATTTGGCTTTTTCAAAGCCCTTTATTATTATGCCTATATTATTTATTAGATAAGATGCGGACAGTGTTAAACAAAACATCACATATCTTTAATAAATTCCATTTTTCTTACTTACCACTTCAAAACCATGCAACGGATTTTGATACCTAGGTACCTGGAGTTTTCACTCTCGCTATGAGTGTATAATGTATTGTTTGTTTTGTGATCAAGCAGTTTTTTAGATAGCCAATTTAAAACTGTATATAAAACAAATTGTTATTCGAAGCTCAGGAGGCGCTAAATGTTTATTTTCAAATAATTCCTTGTCCACCTGTCGCATTTGGTTTTTTTGCACTAATTTGAAGGTAATAGTTAATATAATTAGTAAATATTTGAAGGTATTTAGAATCGTAAGTATTTTAACTTGCGTCAGAAAATTGATTCTTTGCAATCGTAGACGCTCGTCCTGTTGTCTGGACCGAGCCCCTAGGCTTGACTAAATGAAAATGATCCCCTACATAAAGTGATGGTCACTATTAATTTGGTCGTTTAGTGCCGGTGTGTGTTTAATGCCATGTTTAACATCAAAGCTTCATACCAGGCAGTCCGAGCATTAGGTAGGTACTGCGAACCTATGTCGAGGTACCAACGCCCCGCTGCTTCTGCAAGACAACGCGCCGCCCACACTGCACAACAGACGGTCTTCAAGCTGACAGAGCCAGAGTTGGAAGTTCACCAGAACTTGCGACTTTTACTTTTTACAGATTTTGGACACTTTCAAGATGACAGTATAAAATGCCGTTGAAAAGCCTTTTTCAGGAGGGACATTGATAAATTGCGCCGGCAAAGATGCAATATGCAATAGCAAGGGTGAATACTTTCATTTTCGATCATTTTTAAACATAAATGGCACCATTCGTAAATTGTTCCCATACGAAACAGAGGCGGGTCTCTATTATCAAAATGATGAGAGAAAGAATCTATAATGGTGACCAACGAACATACACAACATGGTGATATTTTAGTGATAAACTGTATCCAGGATTCGATATACCTACTGAGGAGGTTATATATATTTTTTATTAACCTCAACGTTATAAAATAAGTAAAAATAATCACACTCGTGATCCTGATCGTCTTCTCTCCTTCCTGAGAATCATGTTGCGTTTGATAGCATGACATGCTGATATGAATGGCTAGTTCCATTCTCTGTACCTACAACCTATAACAGAAAGGTTGAATTAGCGAGGCATCGTTGGTCTTTGGGCATCGTTGAGCACTGTTTCGTATTTGGTATACGGTCCAAGAGATAAGCGTAGTTAACAGGCACTTTAGTATTTTGATTGTCGGTAAGCGAATCATTTGAAGGAATTTATGTATTGAGCTTTTTTACGAGCATGTAATAAAATAGAGCAAATGTGAGGAAACCACAGCACCCCTGCTACCACACTGAAAATCGGTCAAATACCCAGGGTATTCATACAGCTATTCTGATTCATTTTTTGTGATTTACCACTGACGGTAAGATTCACCGATAAATATCAGTGACTGTTGTGATTACTACGTAATAAAAAAATATACAAATCTCTCTTATCTTTTTTTTTGCAGTGGGAAAATGGGGTTAGTCTCTTTATGTCCTTGATACATAACTAAATTCCTATGACAGCTTGGTTTGATTTATTTGACAGCGGTATCTTGTTAGTTAGAATAATTTCATTCAAACTGGAATGATGTATACAAAGCTAATATCTCATTACATGGACCATATTGCAATATATCCAATAACAGAGATTGTAATCGATCACATTTGTACAAAGATGAATTCCTACTCTTATCCTGTCCAAGGAATGGAAAAAACGCGTTCATACTTTGAGAAAGGGACATTTCTAGAATACCTATTTAAGTAGATGGAGTCGCTGCAGGCGGCCCAGAACCATTTGATATGGAAATGTATGGGGGAGGCTTAAATATCAGTGGAGTAATGTCCACTGGGTTAATATGATTTGGGCTAAATTTGAAAACTGTGTTAAATGTTTCTGTGAGGGTGGTGTCATAGGTACTTACCGTAGGAAACCATCTTTCAAAACAAATGACAGGCCAGTTGGCTTGGTGGTTAGCAACCCTGACTGCCAAGCCGAAGGCCGCGGGTTCGATTCCCACCCAGGGCAAACATTTATGTGCATGAACATGTCTGTTTGTAAATATCTATTATTTATACTATATTATTATATACGTATGTATTTAGAAAAAAAAGTAGTATAGCAGTTATCTTTTTGCCATAGTACTAGCTCTGCTTAGTTTGGGATCAGGTGGCCGTGTGCAAAAATGATGTCCCGGGATATTTATTTATAAAAAAAAATACTTTTAATAGGTAGATCAAGGAAGAAGACATCCATCAAGTAGGTACTAAAACATAAATGTACAGACCCTGAAGACTTACTATTAGACATTCTAACCTAACCTTAAAAAGGAACATCACCTTCATCAGGCTGTTCGTTTTCTGTCAAGGAAGAACGTCTTATATACATAAACATTAAATGAAGTATTAGACGATTCAGGTTCAACAGAATTATGATTTTAAAACAGGCCAGTTGGCCAAGTCACAGGTCGCGGGATCGATTCCCACCCAGGGCAAAAATTTGTGTGCATGAACATGTCAATTTGTTGTGTCTGGATGTAAAACATCTATATTAGTATGTATTTTGAAAAATAAAAGTAGTATTTGTAGTATATCAGTTATCTGCTTTCCATAGTACCTGGTACAAGCTCTGCTTAGTTTGGGATCAGATGGCCGTGTGTAATGAATGTCCTAGGATATTTATTTATTTAAAACATAAAATGTGAAGCCAACTAAATCATTTTGATTTAACAGTAATTTAGCCGTTGGTTTTATAGAACCATTTTAAAATATTACTATCTTTCAATAAGTCTTTCACTGATAGAAAATTTACACTATTACCGACTTATGCTATGTCCAAGGATACGTTAGATCTCCAGGGAACACAATTGAAAGTTCAATTATAAAACGATCAAAGTTTTAGATATACTAGAGTACTAGAGCTCTTAGTGCAGAGTTCGTCCGGGGAAGTACTACCACCTTACCCATTTCCGCCGTGAAGCAGTAGTGCAGTTGTATTACTGTGTTTCGGTTAGAAAGGTAAGGGGGCCGGTGAAATTACAGGCACATGAAATTTAACAACTTCACGTCTCAGGGTCGCCAACGCATTGGCGATGCTCCTAGGGTTGCAAATGTCCATAGGCGGCGGTGACCACTTACCATCAGGTGGACCGTCTGCTTGTTTGTCGGCCCAAATGGCACTATAAAAAAAAAAAAACGCTTAGACGATTTTAAAACTTACAACGGACTAAGAAGCTAAACTAATAACATGAGTTAACCTATGTCACGTTTATAAATCGTTAACATTATTACTTGTTCTTCAAATCACTTGACTTCAGTTTTGTTTATGATCGATTGGAATCCCAAAACTGGGTGACGAGCCTGCATCATCATCTCGTACCCGGATGCGAAATTGTTTGATGGATCATCACATTAATTCAAAAAGCCTGAGGTGTTAGCGCTGCGTAACCCACATCAATATAGAAGAAACAATACGGCCACCCCTCCGTAATTCCATTTGACACCTAAGCGTTTTTCGATCGCTCGTTGTATGGGGGGGGGGGGGGGGGGGACTATTTCGAAGATAAATAAACGGTCGTACCATTAAATCGTATAATGCTCGCCCTTTTTATGACCTTTTGTAACAGCAATAGACGTTACCGCGATCTTAATTTTAAGCGGTGCCGTTTGGTGGATTTATTTCAGTGAGACATCCTATAAAAACCTATATAAAGCCGTTGGATTACCGTTATTAACAGCAAATGTACCATTGTAGAGGAACAGTTATGACGGCGTTTATAATTTTTAATGTAGCTTTTGAATTTTTGGAGTCTGTTAGAAAAGGGACATAACGGAAGGAAATTGGGACTGAATGTATGTCTAAGAAAATTGTGGCTTCCACCCATGTAATCTGCTAGCTAACCCATGAAATCAGACATCGCATGCTAACTTTACATACTTTTCGTGAAGAATTGACAACAAAGTTGTAAACTTTAAATCAAAACAACAATGATTTTAATGTAATTCCGTTTTCACAGTCGTGAAGCTTATACGTCACGACACCGTACCGACAGAATAGACTTCAACGAGTTAATTATAAGTTGTAGATATATTCCATCCGACTCCTCAAACTTCTTGAAAACTATAAACATGTTGATGCGTACCAACTTGCAGTAGACAGCTTCACAGTCATAGTGAATACTTACCTATAATTTTGCTGCTGTATCAAGTGTACTTATTTCCGGAGTTGTTGAGACATGTCAAACTTGTTACAGTAATATAGGAACTTTGTGATTTTATTACAAACTAACATCCGCCCCGCGGTTCGACCGGGGTTCACAGGATAAAAGGTAGTCTGCGTCAATTTCCGTTTTGTAATACGATTCCCTTGCAAAGGACAAGTAAACGAACGCTTTGTTTCACGTTTGCATAACGATAGCATCAATAGGAAGTTGTAATGATATCTTACTTCACACACACCCACACGCATATCATGTATGCGTATGTGTCAGAGGAAATATTACAGACTAGCTTTTCGTGCTGCGGATTCACCCACGTTCCCGAGGGATCTTGTCGCACCCTCAGTGCGATAAGGGCTTATCTCAAAATTTTGCAAAATGAAGTTACGATCATAGGGAGACTTACCAAAGTACGCTCTATCCGATGAATAGTAAAACATAGTCAATTTAATGCTAGAATAAGCATACCGATACTTCAGCCTCTTTAACGCCGGGACCCACCCTCCCCGCTCAGCGAAAGTGACCCAATCAGAGATGTGCCAAAAGTGATTTTTTGAGTTAAGCTCCTATCGTTCTGAGGGTGCGTTGTGTATCCCGGCATTATACAATAGCTAATCTACCCGGAATAATGTGCCTTTCCAATGGTGCAAGAATATTTCAAAGAAGAATAAAAGATGCCCTGGTTTCGGAGATCACCTTAAAGGCTCACAAAATTCGCACTCTCTCTTTCTAATATTAGTATAGATTAGTTTGGATGATAAAAGGGTTTGATGAATTTCCCGATCTATTGCTCCACCTATGAGTTGTTATACCCATCGGATTTCCGCTGTGTAAGTAATTTGTCTTAGTTCAAGGCAATTATCGGATTGTTTCTGTACAGTCATGAGCATAAATATGTAACAACGGAGAGTTCTGGAATAATATTTGATTTCATGATTAATTTCTCTTATTTTATTTGTAGACGGCTCAATATTACAACAACTCTGTTGCTTTAATAATTGTGTTGTTGAATTATGTGAAGGGTGTCAGATATTATTTTAGTACTGTCCATGGTTATATATTTATGGTCGTAACTGTACTGATATTTCCAAACTTTCTTTTCATAAAATAAAATAAAGACGATTCATATATGGTCAGTTAAGGTGCATGTAGGGTTGTGCTAATGGAAGCTAAGGGCAGCTCCCATGGGTAAGAAGTTAGAACATTATGGTTACAAGGGTTACCACTCAGATTTTCGCTCGAAATCTACTTTTCTACTTTCATAATGTTAGGTTGGGATTGCTTTTTCTACGGTAACATAATTCTATCATAGAAGTAAATTTATTTTCAATTCTTTTATATACTTCCTTTAGGTTGTTTATGGGATTGGCAAATAACTCTTCTCCTCCCATTGTAATATAAGTACAAATATAAAACCAAGGGTCTAATCGGTAGTGACCTTATGATCGACCAAGATGTGATGTAATCGAAGTGCCAGGAATTTTAGATGAAGTGGATGCGATGGGAAAGCTTGGATCTCCTTTAATTCTCGGTAATTTATCAAAGTCACCGGGCCGGCAGCGTAAACAAAATGTTTTAATTAAATGAGCAAAGTGATTGCTTAATCGTGTCTGAAATTCTTCTACAATAAATTTTATTTAGTTTTTTTTATTACAGTTTACTGTTGTTATGTGATCGTTTCGAATATTTTAGGTAGAGGTTGCATTAAAAAAATAACATTCCAATATTCGACAGAAACACATAGTAAGGACCTTGGTTGGAAAAACGATGCGACATAAGGATTTGGCTATGGAAAATATAAATCTATCCATAAAAGACTTCCCTGTGTTCTGAAAATTGTACATCTTCTTGCCAACTTTCCAGTCCATTATTGAAAAAATATGTTTTATAACCTTTTGTACGTATACTCCATTAAAATATTTATGGGTCCTAAATAATAATGAATGAGTAAAATATTTTATTCATTACAATTTCTACGTAACAATAATAATTAATCGAACATTTTCGTATTCTTTTCACGAAAAAAGGCTCTGGTTAGCTCTTCTCTTGTTTTGGAGTAAACACTTTTACGAGAAAATCGTAATTACGTATTGTCAAACATTTCTAAAACATGAAAACATTTCCAAGCCCGCGTTGGTTGTTTTCTCAGAGAAACAACGCAAAGACCTCTGATGAGATTACATTACACAAATACTTTAGGAGTAATTTCTTACTCACTACATCTTATTCTGTTGACCTATTTTATAATTTGGTATTTAAATTGGTGCTGTCGCTTGATTGTTCAATATTTATAGCACCTACATCGATACACTATGATATTATCTTATATCGATATTATTTCTCTTTAGTTCGAGTTCTTTGTTGTTTCTGTAACCTAAACCTTTTGTTTTAAACCATGGTTCGGCCAAGCAACATTTATGAACATACAGATTGTGTAGAGAGGTTATAGTATAGAGTGACGGAAAAGCAAACAACCTTACAATTTTATTTTGTCAACATAATTAGCGTTTTAGACTACACAAACAAAATACAATCTTTTATGTAACCTAATATTTTGTACAACTTGCTAATTAACAAATTAAAGGGAAACAAATACTTAATTAGTCTTAGAATCTAGTAATGTAGAATCTGCCAACTTTTGAGAGACGGCACGCTAAAATGTGAGCATTAACTTAATAATACATAGCAATGTACCCTTATAGGAAACTATATCATAACATGGAGATTGTATAAGCCACAGGCACCTTGGTGGATAGATTAATTACGGGAGCAATTTCAACCAACCAACCGAGTAACCTTACCGCAACCCATCCGCAACCGCAATATTGGCAAGACAATCAATATGCTTATCAAAGAATAAAGGTTTGCAAACATTTGACTGAAACGAAACGTGACGCTTCATCGCGCATCGATTGAAAACAATATGTGGACGGTTTTGTTCGGCTGATGAAAAAAATGCGTAGCATGTAAATGGAAGGGATAGGAGCGTTGGTATCTACCCTTGTATCCCTTGTATCCTCCTATCCAGTGTAATCCTTTAATTTACCCCCTTTCTAATGCCACTGGATTATAAAAATGTGCCATAAAGTCACCGAATAGGTATAGGATATTCGACTATACTCAAATAATAAAACTCTATTTTATAAACCCTATTTTAGTACAACAAAACAAAAGTTTACTTAAGAAGAGTTACAGTGACAAAATATAACCATGAAGTAAGTTTCCCGTGCCTAAAATAAAACTCTTTTTAATCCGCCCCTGTTGTTGGTCTGGTGAGCTTTTCCGATCTGTAACAAAATGTTCTCGTAGTGTTTTGATCATGGCTCACCGCCAGTGCCTCGCCGCAGTTGGCGTTGGTATTTCACAAATTTATAAGCGAGAACTATCGACACTGCTTTTTCCGTGCGATTTGGTCCGTATACATAATTTGAATTCCGCTATGGTTGCGCTGCACATTGCTGCTTTTTCGAACCGACTTTAAAAAGAGGAGGTGCTCAATTTTCTGTAATAAAATTAGAATACATAAAACTTGATAAGATCTATGTTGTAAAACCTTTGTATTTTTATACATTAAAGTAATCCATTTCATTATTGTGAAACCTTTATTTATTAAGTAACTAAACAGATAGTAAATAAAATAAACAGAGGTTATATCATTTACAAGGTTAAACATTGGTGTTGCAAACGTACCGAAGTATTTTTCTCTCTTGCCACCCAGGCAACCTTCTGATTAAACGGCCTCGTCTTAATTGCCAGTAGGTTGCAAACCCTCTAATAATGGGAGGTTTCGAGGAAGATTTACCGAGATAAAAAATTCAATTAACATTTTACCATCAATTTTGAAGGTTCCGCTAGACGTTAGGGCGTTTCGCGTTTGTTGAACTAAATAAAAAAGCTTGGTAGGCTTATAAAAACCAAATAGCTTAATCTTTTACAGGTTATATAATGGTGGGGTTATAAAATAAGTGATTTCAATTATGAAATGAAATTCATGCAGGTGTTAACATTTTCTCACATCAATACACTTTTTGGGAAGCATAGAAGTAACTAATCGAAGATTAGTTACTCATATTTCACATACATTACATATGGTTTGGCCGTTATTTGAATAGTTTTAAACCTTTTGGAATAGTTCTGTTTGATTATATTCACAGTCGATTCAATCGGAAGATTCGTTTTCAATATAATTTGTTAAGACAGGACAACGTCTGTCGGGTCAGCTAGTTTAAAATAAATATCTTAGGACGTTTTTAATACACGGCCATTTAATCTCAAACTTCTTATTGGGTTTGCTGGAAGTATTGTAAATTAAAAATTTAAACATACTACATATGCTCCTTTTTTTCATCTAAATATATACCTACTTAACTATACAAATATTAACACACATATAATTATTTTGTACTCTCATCATGGTTCGAAAAGTTATTCGATTTATATTTCTATCTACATATTAAAGCGAAAGGTCACTCACTCACTGACTAAACACGAAAACTCGAAAACTACTTTACGTATGGAGGTGAAATTTGGCAAGTACTTAGGCAGTTTATATGGAGACGAGAGAAACGTGTAGTAGAGCTTTAATATAGAAATTGAACGTTGAACTGGTCACTTGCATATATCTACCTTAATACTGTCCTTCGTAAACTGAAATCACCTATACCTATAACTTTACAATAATCAAATATTTTTACTGACCGAGACAATTCTAGAATACACAACTCATGTTTTATTGTAATATTCAACTTTGAAGTCAAATAAAAGACATTTAAGAACGCGACGGGCCATAAATCATAACATTTAGTTATTTATCCTTGTCAGTAGAAATAGTCATAGACAACTTTTTACCCATAATGGCAACACGAATGGAACCGCGGGAGATAGATAACAATAAGCTGGTAACGGAACCTATTAGGTGCTTGAAGGTAGCCAGCTAGGTGATTACTACGTAGTACCTACTCAACCACCGTGCTTTACTTTGCTTACGATATTTTCCATAATGAGAACTCTATGTTCTTGTAGGACTCGAACCTGACACTCTTTACTACTCGGGCGTCTTCGGAAGTACCACTCGAGTTTCATCTTAAAATATTAATGTTTTTAACATAATTAAGGTAATATAATTCAATGTTATAGAAAGAAACAAATATCATCTACCGCCCACTCAGGTTTTATTCTGTGAAATGTCAGCCGTCCTTCCTGGTATATTAAATCACGTCAATTGTATTCGATATAATTTAAATAAACGTGGGTGTTGTAACGTGAAGCTCTAAAATACTAGATGTTTTCCTTCTATAACTTCAAGTGTTTCCTTTCACAAAAGAGCAAAAGGTAACATTTTGAGTTTGACTGAATATGACGAGGTTAATGGTTCCACTTCTGAAGTTAATAGGGGTAATTTATATGAATTCATAATTAACTTTATGGGGAAAGAAAAATTATATTATAATTTATTTTGTAATACTTAAATATTACATAATTTCATTCAGGGTTTCATAATTAAATAGCATGGTCATCTTTATCAACCTTTTTGTAAGCCGCGTAAATGCTATCAGCCTTCCTTAATTTCATTTTGAAAATAAAGCAATATATTTATCATCAGCACAAAAATTCAATCAGTGATTTACTTATTACGTACAACTATTTGGTACCCGAGGCATTGCTCTGGTAGAAGAAATAATTGTGGAAATATCACGCCCGCTTTCGTGAATTCTTATTTTATAATCTTCGCGCGGATTTCAGCTAACAACAAATCGCAATTAGATGAACGATATGCCAGAGCATAAAATACGAAAAAGTTAACATTGATTTTTCAATAATAAATAAATAATTAGATGATTATAAAAAACCACGACAGTTAAATTATTGCGGGTTGTTTCCGTAAATGCAAGGTAAGTGACAAAAGCTCAAGATGATTCGGCGTAGCCTCCGTCTCTCTCGTTAACAACGCAATCGGATGAAAAGTTCTATGTCCATAGCTTTGTGCCGGTTTGTTGTCGAGTTTTATTCTTATGCTGGAGTTGTTAATGTCACTCAAAAGCTAAATATTCATTAATACTATGCATAATATGTACTGAATAATCTTCTGGCACATAGACAAGATAATACAAATGATTACCAGATCCTATGAAGAAAAAGTCAGATTGGCCACATTGTCTGATATTTCAATACAATAAAATAAATGCATTTATTTTAGAATCTGTAAATAATATAATATATATAATATATATATAAATATAGAATAATTTTTTATCTATTCTGACTTTTTGGCTATTTTATAATATACATATATTCATAACAAATAATCATCTTCAATAAGGTGCGTAAGAAAGTTTTATTTCTGTTTCACTTGTTTGACTTCTTCAGAGCCTTCTTTCACTCAAGTTACAGAAGTCAAATTTCAACAGGCGGAATACGAGAAATGAATTATTTTCAAATAAGCTGAACAGGAAGTGATGTGATGGACGTAATTATTCCGAAGTTAAATATGAGAATTAAACTGAAGTGACTGTCACTAAAGAAAAATATTGAGTGAAGTCTTGACTGAGCTGCCTTAAAAGTGTAGGTGATTAAAAGCTTTTAGTATTAACCACGACAATGTCAAAATAAAAACCTTTCTAACAAGAATAAAAATCTCATTTTACTTAGCTACCTCAGTAAAGTTTACCCTCTTATGTCGCGGACTTGTAAAGTAGCTCAAATTCTAAGCGCTACGAGGGATAATCTCGCTACAAAATATCATGTTCCCTTATGGCTTGTAGGAACTTATTGGTGATGGTGTCGGCACGAGTATAGGTGGGTCCCATACACGCGCTAACGGTTTTGCATAATATTGGCCCATAATGTAAGCGAGCTGTAAACGATCGTTTTGTGGATTGTGCTGAAACGATGTCATTTGTTATCCCCATGTTTGGTTGATATTGGATCCATTACACACGTGAAACAAGAGAATTGAGCCATAATTTCCCTTTATGACTATCGAATACTGTAATAATTGGAAATTCAATCGAAGAATTGGATACAGAAACTGAAATTAAATGTCAATCACAGCTCCAGCGAAATAAGATTTGTTTTATATACGAAAAACTCAGTATTTTCTATGTCGTAAGTGATTGCTCTGCATTACTATCTTATTTCAGGAAGCTTTGTTTAGACAATGATTTGCACAAAATTATTATCAATTGGTTTCTAGAAATAATATTGTGAATAGTTTTTAGTTATATATAATAATAATAGTAGTATAGCTAATAGGAAGGTATTAGGTACTTACGTAGGTTACTTCCCGCTTTCGTAAAAACGAGGTTGGAAATATTAAAATGCAAACACGTGAACTTAAATATAAAACTTTTTAACTAGACTTGTTGCGAATGGACTGGATAGGAATTAAGATGATTTGTCAAAGATTTCTCTTGGACTTTCTTGAAACAAACAACTTTTCAATGAATGAAGTATTTTCTAATTGAATATAAAAAATAACGTTTAGGTTTTAAGTTAAGTCAGCTACGCTATTTAAAAAAATAAGGTTAGTCGTAGTTAAAAATGGGAATCTTAAGTTAAACGTATTGCATTTTAAATAATTATTATTTAACAAAAACAGTGTGCAAAGGCAATGTGGTACATTGAAATAAAATACAGTTTTCACAATTCATATGAAATCGCAGCTGTAAAAAATATCACAAAAATCTTTTAAAAGAGTTCATAAGTATATAAATGACATGTTTTTAACGCAGCAAACAGTAGGTAACGCGAGTTAACCTTGTATAGGTGCTATATAGGTGTTATGGGAAGCCACATTATAGTTAACAGCGCGACAAGCCGGCGCCTATACGAGGAAATTTTTATGATAAAGCCACCGTATGGACTCCGCATAAAAGTTAACAACATTGAAAGAGGATGCTAAAATGTTGTGGCCAGCAAATTTATTTGTTGTATAAAGGTCGCAAGGTCATGGCTAAAGTCACGTTAGAACGGAAAATATTTTTAGCTTAGTATAATCAGCATGCTCATTTTGGGAGACGAAATGTATCTAAATCAAAAAAAAACAATCGAAGTATGTTAAGGTTCTGTCCGTACCCAATTCTAAATCTGCCTCAAGCCTCTGTCTATCCCACGACTGAATCTGTATATATATATAATACGTATTATTTGCCAATATCATGACATACTATCAAAGACCTTATAAGATACCTCCCAATGACTCTTATAAACTGAGTTATTATTCTGTGTTGTAGGTATAAAACTTAGTATGCGTTCCGACACACACGTGCCTGGATTTTTCATTGTGGTGTCAATCTGACGTGCGTTGGTAGTGATAGGGTATCTAGCTTCAATAAAATAAGTAGGAATACTTGTACTTTGTTCTGTTTATAGCTCCTTAAGCTCTTTAAGACCCTTATGGTATTTATTACGGTACAAATATACTTAATTTAGAGTTCTTAAAAATATAAAAAGATGCGTGACCGTTGGTCTATTTGACCTGCTGTATGTCTCAGTCTCAGTCATTTACTCAAAGTTTTTAGGTCAATGTCGCCCTAATCTAGGACATAATATTTTAATAAACAAAGATCAACATATATTATCATATAATTATAAACAATCCTAATAATAGGTGTTATAAATACGAAAGTTTGTAATATTTGTTACTCTTTCACGCAAAAACTACCCAACGGATTTGGATGAAACTTGGCACATATAGGTATAGAAAATGCCCTAGAATAACAAATAGAATTTTTGTGCCTGCAAAATGTTAAATCCCTCTGGAACGCGGGTGAAACCGCAGGGTACAGCTAGTCATATATAATCATTTAATAACTTAGAATTGAGAAATTACTAACTACTTTATGTTGAGATGTTAATACTTGAATATTTTGTAATGAGTTTAAACCACAACAAAGATGAACAAATAATAATGTTTTGGAAGTAGAGCATTTATATATAGCCCCCATAAGATGTAATGTTACATAAGTCTTGAAGAATAATAGTCAGTTTCTTTATTATTTTCTTGATATCAAGACTATTGACGAAATAAAAATGGCTCAATTGGGTAATATCTTCACCATTAGTTTTTACATGAAAACTTTTACAGCAAAGTAGACTTCTTCTGTGTAACACTTTATTATTCACAAGCTATTTTAGGGTAAATATCTTGCCTACTGCTCAGGCTCAGGTTGTAAAATGAACTCCCCGTGGCTTTCCCAAGTGAGTACAGCATGGGGTTCAAGAAGGGTGTGAAGAGATTTTTGCAGTGTCGGCAACGCGCGATTTATTGAGCGAGATACCCATGGTGTTGCAAGCGTCATTAGGCTGCGGTGACCGTTTACCATCTGTTTGCCAGGTTAGTAGTATAAAAAATACTATCAATCTCGCTTACCAGTGTCTCTACCATCATCAGGTGTAGTCATACAGTAACTGTATCGTATAATACTGGATCTACGTACAAGTATAAGAACTATGGGACCAAGCAGATTGTATTGCTTTGGGTGGGCATCGAAACTACGACCTGTGGCGTGGCAGTGAGAGTAAACTGACTAATATCCTAAATAACGGACTACGCACTGCCTTACTTCTTTAAACAGTAACATGATATTTAGAGAACTTATTCCATAGGGGTGTGGGTAGTTTATTAATATACTCGTATCGGGTCAGTACTCAGATTATAATCAAAAAGTTATTTTGGCCTTGATGTTTCGATCAAGTTTCACTGAACGTGGTCACGATAGAACATCATAAATTACATTAACAACTTAATATATATATTAAATATCACTAAAACATGTATTTAGGTCAGTATAAAAGCCAAAGTACTATTAATGCATAGCAATTTGAAAATATCTGCACGCTTTGACCTAGACAGACCCAGATTTAGACCAGATTTGGAGCACGGGCTAAAATATCTGTCTCAAGTTCAGACAGAATACAAGTCTGCGTCAAAATGTCAGACAGGTACTATTGTCGAGTAGAAACGTTGTTTAAACATGAAATAGATCCGTTAGGTACTTAGGTGTCTGTTAGACCAGTGATTTATGAGTACTTGAAATAGAACCAGTGAATATTCCATTACCGTACGATAAGTTGAGATCTCTTTGCTACTTAATGAAGTATATGTTTCGAACTGTTGTAAAAGAAAATGAGATTTTTTGGATTCTGAAAAGCTATCAGAACTTGTTGAAGTTAAGACTTCAGTCACTTGTTTAATATAGAGATCATTATAAGTTCCTACGTTTTTGTGAAGCCCTAGAGAAGGAACGTCATTGCTTTTCAAGTTTTTGTGACTAAAGAATTATGGAACTGTGTACTGACTGGGCTGATCTTGATTTTGTTCCTAATAAGGTAACTAGTATAGAGAAGTAATAAATATCCAGCTTGAAAAGAAACAAAATAATAATGAAAAATCATAAATTTTTCTCAAGGTCTCATTTTTATTATTTTTGTAAGCATCTACGGTCGAGCTATTTATCAGATGCAACGGAAATTTTTTCTTAATACTTCAGAATTTTCATGTGTTAATATCCATTTTAGAAAAGTTATAAATGTACCTAGGATTCTAATATTATAACTTACATTTACAATTACATATTTCACGAAACCCAAACCAAATTTTCGTGTTATAATATAATTACCTAGAATTTAGTCTCATCCACATTTATTACTTAATTATAGTTCACAAAGTCTACAACAAAGTCTATTGTTTAGATATTGGGTCAGTTGGGTCATTAAATTTTAGCTTTTATTTGTTTATGAAAACTGATTGTTTATTCTTGAAATTAGCTTAATAGTTCCCTTGGTAACAGGTTTCTTTGACCCATAAATAGCTATAAATTGGACCATAATGGCTTAATAAAAATAAATGTATTTATAAAAGACTAACTGTCCTCCGCGGTTTCACCCGCGTTCCCGAGGAATGTTACATTATTTTGTTCTCTCTATCGTCAACAGTTTACACAGCGCACGCGATGTATGGAATTTTTTAGGTCAAGTTTTTGCATCTTGGGTTATATTATTGGAGTTTTTGTAAGGATCCCAAATTTTCATCAAAATAAATCATGTCACCCGGAGATGGTGTAGCTTCCCAACGGTGAAAGAATTTTTCAAATCAGTCCAGTAGTTTCGGAGCTTTTTCAATGCAACCAAAAAAATAATCAAATCTTTCCACTTTGTATATTATTATAGTATAGATTTACTTATGTTATATAGAATACATTTAAAACTGTAGTAAAGAAAACTTTGTATCATGACCCATGACAATGAATTTGTCGCCTGACAATATATTTATTTAACTACCTATTTTTAAAAGTAACAAATCGAAGTTCGTTTTGAAAAAAAGTTATTGCTGAGTTTATTGCCAGCCGCTGTTAGTAAAGGACTATTTGAATAATAATTATTTTCGTTTTTCATCTGCATTCATTTCAAAGGTATATTACATTAGCTCTCTCATAACTCCAGTGAATTCTAAAATGTTATTTGTCACAAGTAGATAGAATAGTAAATACGAACGTCTAAGTCCAAATAGTTTTAAAGTAAATAGAGAAAAAAGGCTGCAGCTTCATATGGTGTACTTCTTCCTGTACACCAATAACGATTGGCATCGGCGTTATTGTTTCCGCTCGGAGGGCGCGACAGACTAACCATGGAATCGAGAACTCGAACAGACACGGTTTTCACATAAACGATTTCCCTCTTATATCTTCTTATATCTCTTTCCCTCTGATATAGGGGCTCGAGTATTTTCACGACAGTTTAAATATAGGAATGCAAATAGCATTTTTGTGTTCCCATTTAAGTACCTACATGAGGTCTGTCATGTCATGCCTATGGCAATGCGTGAGTTTTTATCAATATCCTTTGTAATCGTTTAGGTTATTTTTATAGATGGAAATGAAGATATTATCGAATGAAGCACGTTCACGCACTTTATCATTGCTATATAATAATAATATTATGATAGCACATTAACGTATTTTCAAGGGGCATCTACATGTTGGTTCTGTATCCCCACGTACGCCTTCCAAAAGGACCGGCCAAGAGATATCAAGAAGAGATTCAAATATTCAAGTATATTCGGAAATTATGCTTCTTTATTTATTAAATAATTAAAACGATTTTCACCAATAACACTAATTACAGATATCTACTAAAAAGGATAACAATAAACGAGATCAATAAGTTTACAAAACTAAACCTGTCACTAGGTCTCACTATACCTCATACCTGATACATTGAGATATTTTATATGTACATATACATAGAAATGAATGTTTGTCTGTATGTCCTTTATAGAATCGTAAACTGTGCAACGGATTTTAATGCAGTTTTCAGCAATAGATAGAATAATTCATGAGGAAGGTTATAAGGATTGAAAGCGGGCAAAGCCGCTGGGCGGACCTAGTATCTTCATGAACAAGTGTAAATTATAAAACACAATTATTTAAAAAGTGTGTAAGATGCTGCAGTATTCTCTTAAGATCAAAGTCCTAAAAATATTTAATGGATGATCCATAAAAAAGGCGCATAGCCTTATTAAGTGCCTTGAGTAAAGAAATAAATAGAAGAGCGACCGAACTCTTTGAAAAATTAAGAATAGTGTATCTAGCCCACTCCCTAAACAGAGAAGTGAGTTTATGACTGATAGTAGGACTTTACAGCGGGGTTATCGGTGGGTAGGTGGGGGCATGCACCAACTAGAGTTTAGTACCCGTTATTAATGGCGCAAACTAAGCCTAGTCGTAATGCGTTCCCGTATATAGGCCGATATATTCTACACTAACATTGACATTTATTTTAGTGTTATTGCTACTTTATGTACCTATGAAAAAACATGGTTTTGTAAAATTGAAGCTTTTTCTAAATTGGATTTTTGTATTAATTCTGTACTGGCGATATCTTCCACTTCTAATTCATGCAAAAATATCAAAGAATGTTAATTTTGTGACTTTTGAAGAAATTGAACATTTTTTACGTTTACTAGTCTGTATTTTATCGAAATTCAATTTACCGCGTGATAAAAACATGCCACCTACTGCTGACTACATGTTAAGTTTTTATAATGTCTAGCAAGGTATGTCGCTACAACTTCTTATGGGAGAGTTTTGAAATTCTGATCCTCAACCTTTTTGTGTGAAATACAATCTATGCTATTCAAAAGTGATTGATGAATTATTAAAAAGTTTCATTTCTCGTGTTTTTATGACATACCTACCCTGATTAAAAAAAAATACCATTTTTATCAAGTATTATATTTTGTATACTTAAGTATACATCTATACTAATATTATAAAGAGGAAAGATTTGTATGTAAGTATGTTTGCTCTTCCACGCAAAAACTACTAAATGGATATAGATGAAACTTAGCACATAGATAGAGCATATCCTGGAATAACATATAGGCTACTTTTTATCCCGGGAAAATGTGACATCCCTCGGGAAAACCGCAGGGGACAGCTAGTCGTATATAAATATTATATTAAGTGTATGCAAAGTGTGTTATAACTCTGTCGTTGTCATTGTATAATAAATAACCAATCTCAAATTTTTCATTACATTCTACCAACTTAACCTCTAAACCACTTAAAAAAAAAGCAGATGTTGCACAGATTAGGTATTTGTTCCTCACGCAAGTGCTACACTGGCACTTATAGCCCCAGGCTGTACATTGTGAATTTCGCCAGAAATTCTGACAATAATCGCATTGCGGTCGTTATGAAGCTTTTCAATGTATTATTTGGCTTTTATCGCGCGTGTCTACGGCTTCATACAGTAATGTTAAGAATACGAACTGAATGTAATTGTTACATTTTATATTTTTACGCATTATATGAGTTACTTTCCTATTCTTTTTCAATTTAGAATTTTTTTTATCCATATTTTTTCATACGTCGTGGTTCGAATAAGTTAACAAGTCACTTCCTATATGTGGATTTCATGATTTTTGTCAATTATATTAAACATTTTACTGAGGTAGGTACGTTTTATTAACGTCTGTGCGGCAATACAAACACAAGCTGATCAGCTTGAGTGAACTCAGTCCGTTCTGCGTCTGGCTGCGATGCGAACGTACGTTTTAGCGGGAGTTTGGTGTTTATCTTTTTCTGACAACTGGATCAATATATCTTTGCCACCTTCTATAAGTAGTGATAGAAATAAAGTTGCTTATGTTCTATGTAGTTATTAAACATCGCCATGTTTTAATTTCTTTACAATAGTCGTACTATTGGTAAAAGCATTGATTTTAGTTCGGTTGAATTAAAAGACAAGAAAAATGGTCTCATTTTAAAATTTTAAATTATTATTATGCATGAATAAGAATAAATGTGTACTGTTAGTATACTTATAGTCAGTACATTAAACTAACTTCCATCCACTAACGTTTTATAAACAGAAACTACTGCCTAAGTTTCCAATTTGGTCTAATGCCAAATGACATTCCGTAATTGAAAGCCTTTATCCAACTGGTAAACCATATGAGCTTTCTTAGTTATTTCAACGATTATTACTTGCTTAAGGAAAATACCTACAAGCAAATCTATATAATAAATGGATGTCAGTAGGTATGTATGGTTCATAAACTTCCACACCATCAAACTGATCACCATGAAAGTTAATGCATTCATGTACGTATTTTTTGGGGGAGCAGGTTTGCATCACATCCATTTTATTTTTACTTGCCTGCACCGCATCAACTTCAATACCACGACATGAAAATAACCATACCTAGATAGGATAATGTCTGCTGAGTTTTAGTAGTAAAATACAAATACATAATGAATTATTGTTTTAAACGATTATCACAATGATAATATAATAGATATTATTATGTTGACTGATATGTCAAATCAGCAACTTTTTATTAAATGTCAAAACGATTGAATGTATGGAGTTCTGTTTGAAATAGAAAGTTGTGACGTCATAATTGTACAGCATCAAAAGAGCTACTCTTTGTGGTTAGATCGGTGCTTAAAAATCATATTAAAAATGAAGTTTTGATCACATTTCATGTATCTGTGTTTTTTTGGATAATTAATACACTGGTTAGTGTTTGATCATTTATCTTGAATACAGGGTAGTTCCTATTACTTAATACCCTTAAATCCTTGAAATCAAAATTGAGTGCTACCACAAATTGTTCAAATGTATTTGACATTCCTTTGAAGCTATTGAGTCGGTATAATCTAGTAGTCGGCAAAATTCAATAGAATATAGATATCTAATTAGTATATTTCGATTTCATGCCCTTTGCTGGCCCTTAGTATTATTTAAAATGACAGGTACTTTAGTCAAAGTGACCATTTCGACGGGATAAGGGGGTGCCTGGGGTCGACATAAATTCCAATGTCGGCATTATTGCGGTGTCCTTAGTTTGACGAAGGTACGGTTCGAATTGTTGAGGCTATCTCAAAGCAGTACGCCCCCTAAAATAGTCCAACGCCTATTGTTTACGCGGCCTCCGAAACACTTGACAATACACGGATTTATACAGATTTGTCGATATTTAATAATTTCCTTTGTACTTACGTCTGCGGGCTTGGGATTTTAGGTTTTACAATTTAGTATTAATATTCTTTTTTTTTGTGTATTTGTTTATCATGAAACAGTACTTACGCAATGGAATAAGAAGCATATGAATGAGACAATTCGACGACTATTTTTTATTTAGATTGTTATTGAATCTAACTGGAAATGACTGCGCTCATATTTTGAACCTCGAAAGTAAACATGATATTTTTATAATCACATTACATAATAAATTAATATCCTGGGACATTCTTTTTACACAAGGCCATCTGGTCCCAAACTAAGCAGAGCTTGTACTATGGAAACCAGATAACTGATATACTACATATACTACTTTTTTTTCTAAATACATACTTATATAGATATTTACACCCAGACACAGAACAAACAAACATGTTCATGCACACAAATGGGCCTTAAGTTTGGCCTGTCAATTACTTAGTTACTCTGACATATTTTTTTTTAGATACTTATCTAAAAATTTATTGTCTGCTTGTCATATTTTCAAGGATTTCAGTTAAACATGATCCCATATATCATTGGTTGAAAACATGACACATAGTCGTAGAGGCCCCAATTTAGAGGCCTCATTGCCTATTGTTTCGTATCGAATAGCGTGAAAACCGTATTTAATATTTGATTTAGTGTCCTGCCACCACTACCTGACCTTTGAGGACAATACATACTTAATTAAAGGCTTAATTTAGGTGTGTACTCTAACGATGCCTACTTGTGAGGTTCTTGGAGATATTTATCAATGAAGGAACATAATAATAAATGTTTGAATTCAAAAGGAGTAATATATTACGAAGAAATAAATTTACGTAACAAGACCAACGATTTAGCAAATTATATTACTACCTATAATTATATCAGTTTTTTCCATCTCAGCCTTTTAGTGAGTGTATCAAAGCTTCTGATTACTCAAGTTCGGTAAACTCAGCAGTTTTTGGATTTACGGGAAAACTACACAGAAAAAAATGCAGCGTTTTTCTTTACAACATTTCTGTTTTCTTATTACATTTTCCCTACAATATTATACCAAAAATAACTGTGCAATCTAATCCTTTACTCAGAGGAGGAAAAAACGTTTTTAATTACGCTTGAAGAGATCCCTGTTTTATGATCCTGAGACTATAAAAAGAGTAAAACATGTCAATGAAATTGAATACGCTCCCAGCCTTGCAGGAAATTTACCAAGGAAAATCTATGCGGAAAACATGGAATGTTGAATGCAACGGAAAATATAATGAATTTGCATGGTCGTTTTATTTTATGAAATTAATTAATGTTCATTTTGCGTACTCTTTCTGGCTTCTAGGTGTTTTAATGTAAGCCTCCGTGATTTTTATATCACACGTTATTCGTTTACTGGTTTAACGTGATAATTAGTAGATTCTTGAGTAGTAGAGCTTTTAGTGCAGAGTTCTTCCGGGGAAGTACCTTACCTATTTCCGTCGTGAAGCAGTAGTGCACTTGTATTACTGTGTTCGGTTAGAAAAGTAAAGGAGCCAGTGAAATTAGAGGCACATGAGACTTAACAACTTCATCGAGTCGACAACGCATTGGCGATGCCCTGGTGTTGCAAATGTCCATAGACGGCGGTGACCACTTACCATCATGTGGACCGCATGCTTGTTTGTCAGACCCTGTGGTATATAAAAAAAAAGGATGCTATAATGTCAACGTTAACGAAATATAAACATATGAATCAAAAAAATATATTTTTTCTTAAATAGTTTATTTAACATTGATTAAAAAACTTTTCAATATGAAATATACCAGTTGCCTACCTTTCAAGCTCATATCATAAGTTTGTAAGCAATAAAAATGGTAGAGTAAACCTAATATTTTGGAAATAGCTGACTACATTTTAACACCTTTATGTAAAATATACCGGATTGAAATCAGTACTTTCTTTCGGTACTAAATGTACGTATAATATATATATTTGTATTGAGAGCCTAAGATTTTTAAAGTAGAAAAAAAAAACAAGAAACCAGTCTGTATCTTTGTTGCTACATTATTTTCCTCTCGATTTGTGCCTATTGCTTGATAAAATTTGGTTTTAAGCCAACATATAAATCTCATCCAGTAAATGGCTTCTTTTATCCACGTCCACTCAGTTACTTGATTAGAAGAAAATACTTGCAAAGACACGGACCCTGACCACGGATGTTTATTGTATGTGGAAAAAATTCTAAGCCATAATCCCTGATTGGCTTATGTATAAGATTTTTCACATGAAGACCTTAAGACTAGCATATAGGCGGACGATTTTTCAACGACACAGCTACGATGCGCAGCGCGAGTGGGTATAAGGTTGTTACCATCACTTTCTATTTGAAACCGGGAAAACTTTGGCTTATCTATTTGCGATCTGTCGTTTCATATCCAAACACTCCTTAACTAGAAGCCTAATTATTTTTTAGTGTGTTTGCAAGTCAAAGCGGTACCCTACTACCGAACTATGTTTTTGTTGCGAAAGGTCTATATTATTCTAAGGTCCTAGCCTACGATAATTGCCACGACGTTAGAAGTTACTACCACTCAAATATCCCTACTAATATTATAAAAATGAATATAAGTTTCTTTGTTACACTTTCACGAAAACTTAACCGATCATCATGAAACTTTGTACACATATTCTTGGAGGTATAAGAAGTAACGTAAAATACTTTTTGTGCCGGGAAAATGTTACATCCCACGGGAACACGGGTAAAACCGCAGGGACAGCTAGTAATATAAAAAAATAGTTTATCATAAAAAAAACATAATGCCTTAAAAGATATTTTCACAGAATTTGATGATAATATAAAAGCTTCAGAAGATATATACGAGCACAGCTGCGAGTCCATGAGATCGTCTAAATTCTCCCAAAAACCTACTTACTGGGGAAAAGATTGCAGATCCATTTCATTATATTCAAGACACGGAGAGGCGCTTCCTCTGGCTATTCATTATTCTTTCTGAACATTAATCAGGACATTCAGTGCGTCTACTTACATACTTACCTTTAAGGGAAATTTATTGTGCCATACCTTAGGGAATGATTTGATTGATACTTCAAAGATATTGAAAGAATATTAAATTTGTATTTTATTATAATGACGGCTATTGTTTTATTGATTGTACAAAAAAAATGATTAGATACACGAAATTTTATATCTATCTTGTTCTCGCTAGAAAATTGGAATTTCATCGCGTTGGTTTTTTACTGCTTGCGTTGTATAAAGGGAGATAGCACGTCTCTACGCGTCTCACTCTTGAATTTTCCTTCTTAGCTGAAAGGATATTGGTGTACACCAACAAAGTTTCTTTTTACTACTCCTTAACTAAATATCTATGAGTAATTGTAATTCTTAGATTATAATGAAATCATTCGGTTATAAGTATAAAAAGGATACCAGTTCTAATAAAATTCAGTTCCTCGAAAATGTAGATACCCTACATAAATTAAATATGGAGATAAAATCATTTCGTCAGAAAACCCAGTTTAAATTTTGAATTTAGAATGAAAGAGAAGTAGATTTCGGGAAAATGACCGCAATCGTACAGTTAAGCATTTGTTTTCAGTTCGAATAATGGAAAAAGTTTCTCAATAACTACTATCTGAGAAATTTTACGATATTCGCTCCGAATAATTTTCTGTTTAACAAATAATCATGGAGTTTTACCATTCGCATTTGTTTGAATACTCATATAACCTAACATCCGTACTATTCTTATATACAAAATCTAGCTGACCCGGCAAACGTTGTTTTGCCATATTTTGTTAGTTATAAATTTATCGTACTATAAAAATATAAAAAAAATCACGATTTAAAACCAGGGGTCGATCGTAGAAGAGTGAAAATTTAGGGTTGTATGTATTTTTCAATGCCAAATTATAGGTATATAAAAAAAAATGTTTGTCTAAAAAATAAAAAAAAATAATGTTAAGGGTGGACAACCCTTGTCACTTAGGGGTATGAAAAATAGATAGTAACCAATTCTCAGACCTATTAAATATGCATATAATATTTCATAAAAATCGGTCAAGCTGTGACGTAACCAATCAGAATAAAATTACTATATTATTGTAGTCTTTCATTAACAAATTTAAAACGAAATAAACATATTTACATATTATTGATTCAATTACTTTAATTTATCAAAGTAATATTTTTATCAAATGAGAAGAAAAGATTACTCAATGAATGACAAGAAGTAATTCTCTTTATAAAATATCTTGTGAAAAAGGTAATAAAAATAATAATGAAAAGCAATGCCGTAAAATGAAGCTATACATTAAAAATTTTCGAAATGAAACTTCTTACAAACGTTCGGGAGATTAAACGCTTTCAGAATTTACGCTTCCTCAACAATAGCAGAGGGGTAGGTGGGTATAATCAAAAATATGGTACGAATCAGGTGATTGCGAGCCATTTCCTGGAAAATGGTTTATTGTAAGCAGTGTTGCATACAGTTAAAGTACATATAGTTTTTGATTAAAAAGCCATAGCTAAAATCTAATCTAAGGCTCAAAATTACGCTGTCTTTACAGTCTTCCCAAAAGCGGAATGTAAATAGGTTCATACTTGAATCTTATTTCAAATTAAATAAGAATTATCAGATTTTTTTTAATAGGTAGAGAGCTCATTTGGAAAAATGGATTCCTTAAGTAGGGTCAAGAACGAATCACAATGGTTTTAATAATTTCAAATAATTACCTTTTTTTCTGCTTCGATGGGTTTCAATTTACGCAAGAGTCTTAGATTAAACCGAAGTTTTCAATTATCGGTCCCATTAAGGGGGCGCCAGGGAGCTTGTGGAAGCTTCATCAATTTTTATAGCGTGAAGTCTTGAGATAAGCCGGTTCGTTACCAATGTTTCTTGATCAGCTTACTGATTCCATGTTAATGTAAGCCAAGTCTTTCGCCCATTTCTTTTAAATTAATCTTGAGTTCGATTTTCTTTTTCTTTTACAAGGTGTTATAATGTTAATATTAGGCTCTTATTATAGGCTTTTGTTTATGAATCTGCTGGGAATATGTTTGAGTCTGATTTAATTTTGTTGTACCTTTTTTGTTCTGTGTTGTTAGTTTACTTTATACGGTGTTTTAAAACTATTACTTAACATACTAAATTTAAGATTATACAGAAACAAATATCTAGTAACTAATTCCGCACAGACGGACAGAAAGTTTCTGTCCGGCGGTCGGCGAGGTAACGTATGTAGTGCTAGTGCGTCGACTCAGTGACAGCGGGTCCAATACGTCCTGAAGATGCTTCGTGTAGAAGCGAAACATGTGTCGATATCCTGTTGAGTTTCCTTGTTTGGGAAATGACAGAGAAGGAGATCCAGCGGAATTAGTTACTAGATATTTGTTTCTGTATAATCTTATGATGGATTTCCGCACGGTCACCCCTGAATCAATTAGTTATACTGTGGAGGAGCGAGGTATGAGACTCCTCCATTTAAAAGGGAAGATCTTCCGCCAGGCTAGGTGATCATGCCTGGGGACCGCGGTCCAACTGTTGATGTTGGATGCTTGTATATATGTCAAATCCTGAGAGAATCTTGATTGCGCGATGTAGGATTCTCGCGTGTTTCTACTCGTTCATAGATGTCGCCACATCACTGTTGTGCGGGCGTGAAGGATTGTAGGCGTGCTCATAGATGTCGCCACAATACTAAATTTACTAAATAAATTTTGTATGTTGGATATGGGAATGGGATCTAATAAATATTAGGTACAAATTGCTTTTTCTGTTGGCAAACAATTTGATTAAAAATAAACTAAAACGGACAAATACAAAAAAGATTATTGAGGTCACAGATTAGTTGGTCCGGGAACGACAATAAGGTAAAGTATTTTTGTTACAAAGCAAATTGTTACTGCTGGTGATTTTAATAAGATATTCTACTTATTGTTGTCGATTTATAATATAGTAAAAATAATACCAATTAATATACTATGATGGTATTTATATCCGATCTCTTTGAAATAGGTAAGAAGTTCATATTGCCTAATGAGAAATCACAAGATTCTTACATATTTCAGTATGATACATGTCACTAACTTTTCCTATACTACTTAAGTCGCACATATTATGTGGAGTGCAGGAAGTCTGAAGAGCATAGATCATTAGTTCTTTTCATTTGATTAATTAACTTAGTAATGGCGTATTACGTTATTGAGAGCGCTGAAGTACTGTTTGCTTTTATGATCATATCATTCTAGCTAGAGGAATACCAATAACTTTACACACGGCCACCTGATCCCAAACTAAGCAAAGCTTGGATTTTGAAGACCAGATGACTGATATACCTACTAAATATACTACTTTTTTATTTTTCTTATAAACATACCTACTCCAGACACAGAATTAACAGACATGTTTATGCACACAAATGTTAGTCCTGGGTGGGAACCGAACCCATGACCTGCGATTTGGCAGTCAGGGTCGCTGACCACCAAACCAGTTGTCAATATAATATATAACTTCTGTTATTGTACAAATTAAATGTTATTTCCGGGTTTTTCATTGCAATAGCGGCATAGCTATGCTTGGTACTTCACCAATCAGAGCATTACATATTACAAGAGATTTGGAAAGGTTTTTACAAACGATCTCGTCGGCGAGCCGCTTCACGGAGGCCTCGGAGAGCATATCTCCCACGTGATTAGTAGTATTAGCGTAGTAAGCGACAGAGACAGAGCATAGAGGCCGCGACGAAATATACTCGAGTTAGTATCATTTTCCTTACAGAATCGAGCCCCTGATACCATCCCTCTTGGGGAATGTGTTTGAAGACCACTTTGTGCAGATGTAAAGCACTTCACATCAATAGAATCGGTTTACTTTTTAGTCGCCTTTTACGGACACCTTAGACATGAGTTTGGGTGGTACTTTTCATTGCTACTACCTCATTTCTATGTACGAGTATAGCATTGTATCGCTTCTAAAGAGCATCTGGACTAGGGATGTTATGGATATGAAATTTTGGATCCGGATACGAATATATGATTACTATATCTTATTTCAGATCATTCGATAGTTTCAGTTACGGATATCAGTTTTTTTTTGGAATTGCAATCGGAAAATACAAATTACAAAGCAAGGATTTGATTTTATTTCATGGCTATTCGTACGTCTTATACGCTATTCTTCGTACTAAAACACAAAAAAATAATACTTGAAAAAAAACAACATTCAGTATTAGTTCCTATTATTATTCAGTATCGTTTTAAAGGAATCATTATGTATCAACAAATATTTTAACTAATACTTAGTTTATAAGGATACATTTGATTGATGCCGGGGTAGCACTCTTAAAACAAATTTTCTACGCTTGGGAAAAGTCGCAGAATGTTATTGGAGTGTTCTGTGATTTATCTAAAGCTTTTGATTGTGTTGACCATCAGACACTTACGTGTAAATTAGACTATTATGGAGTTAAGGGTGCTGCACTTAATTTGATGAAATCGTACCTTAGTGAGAGAACTCAAAGTGTTAATGTGAATGGAGTTAAATCATCTGGTTCTCCTGTGCATATGGGTGTACCCCAAGGCTCTATTCTAGGGCCTTTTCTGTTTTTAGTATACATCAATGACCTACCATTTTACGTAAGAAATACCTGTGGAATTGTACTGTTTGCTGACGATACCTCACTGATTTTTGGTGTTGATAGACTGAAATACAATTATGACGATGTAAACGGTGCATTAGCCCAGGTATTAAATTGGTTTACTGTTAATAATCTTGTTTTAAATGCAAGAAAAACATCATCTCTCACTTCAACACCATTGGTCTTCAATTAAATTTTTCGAAATGTGAATTATTCATTTCAGACACCATACCAAACAACACTACACATTCCATTGTCAATGATTTCAATATGATCTGCCCAAACATTAAAATCCTGGGCAAAGAGAGTCTTCGCCTCCTAGGAGCACCCATTTTAGATGAGTCCATCCCACCATTTTTAAATGAACAAACTTTAAAATTTAACGAAATTACCGATCGTCTTTTAAAAATCAATTCTCATATAGCCTTCACCATAATTCGCTTTTGTGTGTTCGTTCCAAAATTCACATATGTCATTAGATGTAGTCCTCTATGGAAATTTGATAACCTTTTAACCCCCATTGATAATTTCATTCAGAAAACCATGATCCAAATTCTAAATTGTCCATTAAATGACAGAACTTGGTGCCAGGCATCATTACCCATACGGTTCGGCGGCCTGGGCATCAGAAAAATTTCCCGTGTTTCCCTTCCGGCATTTTTGTCCTCGACTTACAGTATTTCAGACCTATTTAGCAAAATTATCTCTCCGTCACTTAAAGACGCTGAGATATCTTGTTCAGTCGAGGCTAAAAATGCCTGGATCACAGCTTGTTCAGGGGAAAGCATTCCCCTATATCCAAAAGTCCAAAGACAGTGGGACGAGCCGCTTTGCAAGGCAGTACAGCAAGATTTACTTAACACGAGTTCTAACCTTTCAGAACGCGCTCGTCTCCTTGCAGTTTCAGAGCGGGAGTCAGGGTACTGGCTACAAGCTTTACCATCCACCAACATCGGTACCTTACTAGCTAAATCTTACTTTATATGTAATAAAATAGGTAATGCTAATAACAAAATAAAGACAGTCTGGAATGTTATTAATACGGAAACTGGTAAAATTAGAAATAATAATGAACAGGTAACTCTTAAAATTAATGAAAAAATTCTAACAAATAATTTAGATGTAGCCTGTGCTTTTGAAAACTTCTTCACGAGTATACCTGGTAAAACTACTAAAAGCCTTAAATCATGTCCTATAGCAGCGGAATCTTTACTCAAGCAGCATATTCATAATACATTTCCAAGTTTTAAATTTGACCATATTAATGCTAGCGATATCATAATAACTTTTAATTCTCTCAATATGAAAAGTACTGAAGATTTATGGGGCTTATCAGTAACAATCGTAAAATCAATAATAACAGTGATTGCACCTGTTTTGTCAAATATTTTTAATGAATGCATTGATCAGGGTTGTTTTCCTGATTTAATGAAATATAGTAAAATAGTACCTATTTTCAAGTCCGGTTGTAGGGAGAATCCATCTGATTACAGACCAGTTACCGTTCTGCCAGCACTTAGTAAAATCTTTGAAAAATTGCTGCTTAATCAAATGTCAAGTCACTTTACTAAGCATAAGGTATTGCATGGTCATCAGTTCGGTTTCACGAAGGGAAGATCTACATCCGATGCGGCAGCAACATTGCTGAGGCACATTTATGGCGCATGGGAGGATTCACAGGATGCGATTGGCATTTTTTGTGATCTGTCCAAGGCATTCGATTGCGTTGACCACCGTACGCTACTACTAAAACTTGACTTCTACGGAATTCGTGGAACTGCTCATGATCTTGTTTTATCTTATTTATCAAATCGCCAGCAAAAGGTAGGGATTACCGGCACAACATCCAAGGGCTCTTTAGTCGAAATGGGGGTACCCCAGGGTTCAATTTTAGGTCCATTTTTGTTTTTAGTATATATAAATGATTTGCCATATGTTGTAAATGACCTCACAGATATTGTCTTGTTTGCTGATGATACATCATTAATTTTTAAAGTTAATAGAAAAGACAAAGATCTAACTAAAGTTAATCATACTATGTCAATTGTCTGTGGGTGGTTTGCTACAAATAATCTATTACTAAATTCAAAGAAAACTAAATGCTTAAGGTTTTCTTTACCAAATGTAGCACAAGTAGATAGCCAAATAATAATAGATGGGAGCCATATTGATCTTGTAAATAAAACGGTATTTTTGGGTCTTACATTAGACAATAAATTGCAATGGGGACCTCAGGTTGATACTCTAGCTGCTAAATTAAGTTCGGCTGCTTTTGCTGTTAGGAAAATTAAACAATTGACGAATGTTGAGACGGCCAAATTAGTTTATTTTGCATATTTTCATAGCCTCTTGTCCTATGGTATTTTGTTTTGGGGAGCAGCAGCGGATATAGAATCAATATTTATTATACAACAAAAGAGCAATTCGTGCAATTTACAGTATGGGTCCCCGTGAATCATTAAGAGATTTATTTAGGGAAATAAATATAATGACATTACCTTCACTATATATTTATGAAAATATAATGTTTATACGTAGAAACATAGGAATGTTTGAGGCAAAATTAGATATTCATAGTATAAATACAAGACAAAGGGAGAAGTTAGTTGTTCCATACTTTAGACTAACTAAAGTTAACAAGTCATTTCTTGGTAATTGTGTTCGATTTTATAATAAGATACCGCTTTCAATAACCAAAATGTCTGATCATAAATTTAAAAATTATATTAGGAAAGTTTTGAAAGAAAAAGCGTATTACAAGGTAGTTCATTATATTGAAGATAAAAATGTATGGAAATAGCTGCTCTCTGCACAGTGCACCTCTAAATCTCTTGTTTAAGTTGTAAGTACCTAATTATTGTTATTTTCTATTTTGTAGTCTTGTCATATTTTTTTTGTTTTGTTTTTATTAATGTTACCTATAATAAGTATCTTGTAATTGTTAAATATAAAATTATGTAAAATTGAAATTATAAAATAGCCAAAAAGTCAGAATAGATAAAAATTTATATAACAAATAAAAAAAAATGTAACCTTGCTGAGTTTCTTGCCGGTTCTTCTCAGTTGAAGGCTGACTTCCGAACCGGTTGTAGCTTCAGTAACTTTAAATTTGACCTTCATAAGTGCCCTCCGAAGGCCTAAACTGAA
Organism: Habrosyne pyritoides; assembly: GCA_907165245.1. NCBI lineage: Eukaryota > Metazoa > Arthropoda > Insecta > Lepidoptera > Drepanidae > Habrosyne > Habrosyne pyritoides. The sequence continues at coordinate 9,006,206 of OU015593.1, read as the reverse complement.
TAAATGGTTTTGAATTTTGAATTTTTTTGAATTTTACTAGACAATACCTCATTCTCTCTAGCCATCTGTCTACGCCTGGGTACCTATACGAATGAGCCCCATCGCTGTCTATGCGGTAATGACGTGGATCGACTAGGTTACCATGGTCTGTCATGTCGCCGCAGCGCTGGCCGCCTATCGAGACACGCTGCAATCAATGACGTCATCCGCAGGGCCTTTGCCACTGTTCACGTGCCGGCCATCTTAGAGCCGAACGGAATAGCACGTGATGATGGTAAGAGGCCCGATGGGATGACGTTATTGCCCTGGAGTCGTGGCAAACCTCTAGTGTGGGATGCAACATGTGTAGATACCGTTGCACAATCCCACCTAGAGTCAACTTCCAAGGCGGCGGGTGCGGCAGCGACTGCCGCTGAGAGCTCGAAGCGGCGGAAATATGCGACCATCGGCGATGGTTACATATTTGCACCGTTTGGAGTAGAAACGCTTGGGCCATGGGGACCAGAGGCGCGTAAATTATTCAAAGACCTTTCGACGCGCCTCATCGAGTCATCCGGTGACCAGAGGGCTGGCTCGTATTTTGGTCAGAGAATAAGCTTAGCCATACAAAGAGGAATCGTAGCCAGCCTTCTGGGCACTTTACCCATAGACAGCTCCAATAATTTAAATTCAGTTTTTTATTTATAGGTTATTGCTTTACTTATAAGTTAATTTTAAGTAGTTTAGTATGTACACTTTGTTTTATTAAACTTAATCAAATACAGTAACTAAGAATATTATAAATAAAGAAAAACTAAATGTATTAAATTTGCATTACCCAATGTTAAAAAACTAGGCTGTAGTATAATGTTAGACAACGAAGCTATTAGCCTTGTTGAGTCAAGAGTTTTCTTAGGAATTACTTTAGACTCAAAACTTTAATGGGGGACACAAATATCATGTCTTGCGGGAAAACTTAGTTCAGCAGCTTACACAGTTAGAAAAATCAGGCAGATTACAGATGTCGATACGGCTAGATTAGTTTGTTTTAGCTACTTTCATAGTGTTATGACCTACGGCATTTTGCTTTGGGGTAAAGCTGCTGATATAGAAACCATTTTTATATTGCAAAAAAGAGCTGTTCGAGCAATTTATAATTTGAGTTCTCGAGCTTCCCTCAGAGAAAAGTTTAAACAAATTGATATCCTCACAGTTGCATCGCAGTATATTTATGCAAATATAATATTTGTACATCAAAATATTAGTCTTTATGTCAAAAAGAGTGATATGCACTCCATCACCAAAAAAAACAAAGAAAGAAAAAAAAAGACAAAGATCTAACTAAAGTTAATCATACTATGTCAATTGTCTGTGGGTGGTTTGCTACAAATAATCTATTACTAAATTCAAAGAAAACTAAATGCTTAAGGTTTTCTTTACCAAATGTAGCACAAGTAGATAGCCAAATAATAATAGATGGGAGCCATATTAATCTTGTAAATAAAACGGTATTTTTGGGTCTTACATTAGACAATAAATTGCAATGGGGACCTCAGGTTGATACTCTAGCTGCTAAATTAAGTTCGGCTGCTTTTGCTGTTAGGAAAATTAAACAATTGACGAATGTTGAGACGGCCAAATTAGTTTATTTTGCATATTTTCATAGCCTCTTGTCCTATGGTATTTTGTTTTGGGGAGCAGCAGCGGATATAGAATCAATATTTATTATACAACAAAAGAGCAATTCGTGCAATTTACAGTATGGGTCCCCGTGAATCATTAAGAGATTTATTTAGGGAAATAAATATAATGACATTACCTTCACTATATATTTATGAAAATATAATGTTTATACGTAGAAACATAGGAATGTTTGAGTCAAAATTAGATATTCATAGTATAAATACAAGACAAAGGGAGAAGTTAGTTGTTCCATACTTTAGACTAACTAAAGTTAACAAGTCATTTCTTGGTAATTGTGTTCGATTTTATAATAAGATACCGCTTTCAATAACCAAAATGTCTGATCATAAATTTAAAAATTATATTAGGAAAGTTTTGAAAGAAAAAGCGTATTACAAGGTAGTTCATTATATTGAAGATAACTGTATGGAAATAGCTGCTCTCTGCACAGTGCACCACTAAATCTCTTGTTTACGTTGTAAGTACCTAATTATTGTTATTTTCTATTTTGTAGTCTTGTCATATTTTTTTTTTGTTTTGTTTTTATTAATGTTACCTATAATAAGTATTTTGTAATTGTTAAATATAAAATTATGTAAAATTGAAATTATAAAATAGCCAAAAAGTCAGAATAGATAAAAATTTATATAACAAATAAAAAAGAATGTAACCTTGCTGAGTTTCTTGCCGGTTCTTCTCAGTTGAAGGCTGACTTCCGAACCGGTTGTAGCTTCAGTAACTTTAAATTTGACCTTCATAAGTGCCCTCCGAAGGCCTAAACTGAATAAATGGTTTTGAATTTTGAATTTTGAATTTTTGAAATCAATACTAGAAATAAGGATAAACTTGTCACTTCTGCAAATAGACTGCAAAAAGTGCAAGGCTCATTTTTAGGACTTAGTGCACGCATCTATTATAAAATCCCTGCTGAAATTTTAAATTTGCCTTTACAAAAATTTAAGGAAAGAATTAAGACTGTTTTAGTACAAAAGGCTTTCTACAACACAAATGATTATTTTAATGACGACAATGCTTGGCTCGCTCCAGCAAGACACATCTTTATGTACAAAATCTTATTTTGAAAAGAGTAATTGCTGAGTTTATTGCCGGCTCTTCTCAGTAAAAGCAACCTTCCGAACCGGTGGTAGAGTCTGACCATTCATAAGTGCCTGTGAAGGCCTATTTGAATAAAATATTTCATTTCATTTCATTTCATTACAAACATAGTTGTTATTATTTGCATATTAAGAACACATCCAATCAATCTGCCTTTTTAGAGACATCGTTATAAAGTAAAATCTAATGAACGGGCGTAAAACTGGCATAACGTATCTTATTACGTCGAAATTATCCGATACTTTTATATCGGATTCGCTTACGATTTCGGATATTTTTTTATTTCGGATATCCGATAGTTTCGGTTAAGGATACAAAAAATAAAATAGATATCCTGGGACATTCTTTTACACACGGCCAAATTTCCAAACTAAGCAGAGCTATGGAAACCAGATAACTGATATACTACATATACAATTTTTTTTCTAAATAAATACGTATAGATATTTACACCCTGACACAGAACAAACAGACATGTTCATGCACACAAATGTTTGGTGGGAATCGAACCCGCGACCTTCGGTTTGGCAGTCAGAGCCGCTAACCACCAAGCCAACTGGCCTGTCATATGGAACTCCATAACATCCCTGTTCAGGACCTATGTAAGTACTTTTATAATTCCGGAAGCATGTTTCTTTATACCGATTCGATTGTTACACGAGGTCAAATTTCACAAGATACAGACAGTAGGTATAAATTGGTATCGTTTCCTATTTTGTTAAAAAAGGAAACTCTATCATTCGTTTGTAGGGAAACATAGTCACAACAAATCTGACATGCCTTTTTAGGGTTTTTGTATATATATTGAGAAGGGATCTTTCCACGTTTATCCCTAAGGGATCTCGCTGCCTTCATAGCATTTTTTTAGTTAAACATGGGAATATTTATTTTTGGCTGTAAAAGGTAAACACAGATCTCAAGATTAAGGATATATTACACGAATAATAAATAAAATCTCTCTTCAGGATATAGGTACCTATCGTTATAGTTTACAACATTAAAATAATATATTAATTTTGAATGAATGTGTACAATGAAAAATACAAAAAGCACCTAAAATGAAATTATCTTCTGTATTACACTACTAGCTGTCCCCCACAGTTCCACCCGTGTTCCCGAGGGATGTAACATTTTCCTAGCATAAAAAATATCCTATCTTACTTCTCTCTCTCCAAGAATATGTGTACAAAGTTTCATGATGATTGGAAGAGTAATTTTCGCGTGAAAGCGTAACAAACAAACTTACATTCACATTTATAATATTAGTAGGGATTTAACAAAACCAAATAAAATACATAAAAAATAAACATGAATTTGAAGAACTCATTTACTTTTGTTGTGCTTAATTTTAATATTCTGAAAATAAAACGACGAGCAGACAATGATCAAATATTCAAGCAGCGTCAGAGAAATAACAACTTCTCGTAATTTTCACACCACACAGTTGTAACTGTGGCCAGGTTCTACAGACGCTGCAAATTTTGTTACCTAAAGTCAATTTGAGGTCGCTGTGGAGGCTTACATTGTTCACAGAAGTGTGAATGTTTAAACGGTTGAATAATAGCACCTTAATGCAGTAAACGGCTTCGTTCATACATTACTCCATTTTGTCATATACACATAGTGCCTGCATATACCGAAATACAAACGATTTCAAGTCATATTATAATTAAAATTTTAAATAAAAAAAAAGAACATAATATGTATAGAAGAACTCTGGTACCCAAAACAAGATTAAACTTGCGTTATGAATACCAGCGCTCATACTTTAAGACTTAAAAATAAATTAAGTTTTTAATTTATAATCCTATCCCTACTAATATTAAAAACTAGCTGACCCGACAGACGTTGTCCTGTCTTAACAACGAATATTCAATTCGAATCTTGCGATTGAATCGACTGTGACAATAAGGAATTATAAATTAATTATTTTATCAATATAATTCCGACCCATGCCTCTATTTCAAACGATATCTGCAGCGCGCATTCTGTCAATCGCCCCAGCTGTCAAACGACTGACAATAATAAAAGTTTATATTGTCAAAAGCGGTAGGTAAAGTGGTTAAGTTTTCTTAAATTTTCTATTTTTCCACGCAACTTTCTTAATTTTTTATTTCATAAAAACCTTCTCCTGACAATAACAAACACAACAAAAAAAAGAATTTGCGAAATCGGTCCAGCCGTCCATGCGTGATACCGTGACCAAGGGAAATAAGGATTAATTTTTATATATATAGTTGTGAATGTATGTTTGTTTGTTACGATTTCACGCGAAAACTACTTAACCGATCATCATGAAACTTTGTACACATATTCTTGGACGTATTAGAAGTACATAGAACAAGAATGACATAGGATACTTTTAGTGCCGGGAAAATGTTAGATCCCTCGGAAACACGCGTGAAACCGCGGGGGACAGCTAATAGTAATATAAGGAAACCATGATAAAGTTCTAATCAAAACTACAAAGATGAATATAATTCACATGCTTTCTACATAAGTAACTGTCATAAATTGCAAAGGCCAAACGTAAAACAAACTTCATAAATTATAGCCGAATGTACAAACGTACCTGCAAAATTTAAAAATAAAAAAAAAACACTCAACACAAAAAGTGCCAGGAAAGCCGGAGATGACTGGTAATTTAAAACAAAACTAAGTGATGTATGTATGTACCACGATGGATTACCATTTGCACGACAGGAAACTAGGAGCTACGAACATCGGATGTTATAGAAGGCATGAGCAATCGAAATTCGCTGTATGGCAGTACTAATAATTACAAATTTCAGCTTTCACAGCTTTAGTCTATGTTTGTGAGTATTTATTTGGTATTCTCATAGTGCATTGGCAGAATGGATTTGGATGGAATTTGACACGTAGGTAGATACAATCTTTAATAGATCCTTATTGAAGAATAAATGATGGAATACAAAAAGGATTCTATAAAGATATTAGATCACATAAAATGCAAACGCATAAGCACCCTTATTCAGCTAATACAAACAAGGTACATCGGCGAGCTGACGAAACCGAAAGCGGACCTCTCACGTAATTCAGTGAATAGCAAAAGAGATAGAGCATGGAGGTTGCGTTGAAACATCCTCGAGCTAGTGTTATTTTGCCTTAGAGAATGACACCTCAGACCAATTTCAATTTTGGTAAATCTGATAAAAGTAAACGGACTTCGTTAAATTACAATTTTGACTATTCTTATGCCTATTTTCACTACCCAATCCTAACTTCGACTCCAACACACATCAAGTTGATACATTTGTGTGAAAAACGTTCTTACAAGCGTTGGGAGTCTCTTTAAGTGGTATGCGTCGTTTAATATCATAGTAAAAATGTGTTTCCTTCGTCTCATATTCTCTCAAGCCGGATATATCAATGTGGCTGCATTGTGACTAACGACAGTATCATACAAAATGATTAAAAATCCCAAGCGAAACTAATATCGCGTCGACAATACCCTTCTATTATACTCGAGGGTGTAAAGCTCTGTTTTAAAGCTATAAAACACACTGCAGCACTCTCCCACCCTTATTTTACTCCAGCACATGACACATTGGTCCTCAAACAATTTTAGCGCGCCATGCGCCGCGTGCAAAAAGCGGTCATTTACCATTTTTTAGAGGTACGTTGTTATAAAAATAAATGACCTACGAATTATTATTAATTGTTTATTTTCCGTATTCACAGTTTCGTGTTCCAGTATGTATTTACGTTGGCCATGCCGAATAAATGGTCACATTTTTCACGAAAACAAGCTATTGTTATTCCCGTTACTGCGATAGATTGCAAATGCGTAGACGGATGATGCGTACATAAAAATCCGGTCGGGTTACGTACCCACGTATATTATGTATATACAGCTATAACGTTTTATATTTCTTTTTGTACTCTTCAGATTTGTAACATGAGACTACAAGGTAAGATTGATTTATTTCATGGCATTTTTGTATACCAGGAAGTGCAGAAATATGAACCATTTCCTGTTTTGGCTATATTATTGTGTCGAGAACCGTGATTTCACGGATCGTGAAATAACTATTTTCATTACATACTTTTAATGAGCTGTAGGTATGGATGACGGATTGTATAGATTCAGTAACGATTATTTAAGTATCTGATAATTCCTTTTACGTATTATGTAATATCTATGTTACTATAACGTTCTATGTCACGACAGTATCATTTATATTTCTCTACAAACTACATAGTAAAACGATGTTATTCCTAGGAGCCCAGAACCTCGACAGGGTAACAGTAATGTGACAGAATTTCCAATTACATGGAAATTTCATAGAGGGAGAATGTAATTTCACTTCCCTAGGGGGATGCCTTTAATGATATTAAGTGACCTCACAAGCGGAAAGCACCAGGGCCGTACAAGTAGCAGCTAATATGGCTTTTAAAGTTAAGCGACTGATTTTAGAGTTACCTTACAGGTCGGGGTCATATAAATAAGGTGTGGTTTTTAAAAAAGAAATTATAAAATACATTTTTGTACCTTAACCATTAAACTTTCGACCAAACCAAATACATTTTAATTTTTACCCTTTCTTAAGTAAATTGAATGCTATGGAAAGTAAACAGAAAGAAGAGCAAGGTCACTAAGGAAAAATAAGAGCTTATAAAAAGGAGATAATTGGTCGATCCTTCCCTATCAAATATTAATCTACTCTTTAACTTTGCGAAAAAAAAACAGCCTATATTTTTTAGTTGTTTATTTTGTTACGTAGATAAGTAAGCGAAAGCGTATAGTTATAGAAAGGTATTGTTCCGTTTTGCTTAGCTTTATAGTGTGTAATCCACACCACATCAACGCGTCTATTTGCCAGGAGGCAGGAGTCCGATTATAGGAAAATTCAATGTACCGTTTACGTAATTTCGGTTTTCCGGGTTGGCGCGCCGCGTAATAGCCCTTGTACCTACGGAAATATATAGGACGCGACGGTATGTGTAGCGCCGAATTAGATGATAGTATCGTGAAATATCACCGCTTGTTTTGTATTTTAGTTAGAACATGGTTCTACGTGCTTGTTAATTAAAACGTGTATTTAAATTCGAACACGTATAATAATTAGGGGTCTGATTTTTCACTTCTACGAAAAATTGGGTCTGGTATTTAAATGAAAGCTTTCAGATATATTTTTGACAGCAGGATACTTAATGGTTTTGCATTTGCAATTAACCATAAGCCTCGTAGTTAAGCTCGTCTTCTCAGGGTAAAAATTCAAGTTGATTCGTGGCTGTTTCAACGTCGGTAAAGAACAAAAATGCAAACCTACTGTAGATATTTTTATCTTAGTTGGTCGTGAATATATTTTTTAAATAAATTACTAATAAATGTGCCGATTGTTTGTTGATTGTTCTCTAAAAATACATATCAAATTATTCACAACTCTTTTATCGTTGTAATTTGAACAGCCATGATTGCCTAAAACCAAAATTTACCTAGCAGTTGGGAAAAGGAGCAATAAGCAATACGCCTCATGAACTGCTTTCAGTTAACAGCCGCATAACTATCATTATTTCCGCATGAGTGGAGCTGCGGGCAGAGGTCCGTTGATTCACAATAGTTTTAGAACCTTCTGCTCAGCCGTGCCTTTGCATGAAGGATTAAATCTGTAATATATTTTCATAAGATAAAAGTTAATCGAAGATGTACTTTGGACGAGAAACTTAGTTATCACTTAAACCATTGAAACACTATTACGATGACAATATATTATCGATCTAAACATGAAAAAGGCGTATTATTTTTTGAGTAGTAGAGCTCTGATTGCAGATTTCGTCCGGGAAAGTACCACCTTACTAATTTCCGCTGTCAAGCAGTAGTGCACTTGTATTACTGTGGTTCGGTTAGAAAGGCAAGGGAGCCGGTAAAATTACTCGCACAAGAGACTCAGCAACTACATGTCTCAGGGTCGACGACGCATTGACGATGCTCTGGTGTTGCAAATGTCCATCGGCGGCGGTGACCAATTACCGCCGTGGACCGTGTGCTTGTGTAAATAAGAAATCTACTAGTCAGGCTCACACGTTGGCGATAAAGTAATTGATTCGTGTTTACTCGAATGTAATTAACTTTTGTCCATAATACATCCAGAAAGCTATACTACCAATGCCCTGAATGTTAATAAATGTAATGAATGTTTGTTCATTTTATATGTATATAATATTTAAAATGCCATTTACGCGATTGCGATACAAGTTTAAGAAGTTGTTGTGCTCGCGTCTGGGAAGAAATGACGCTTTGCAAAGTATGCCCGGTACAACTAATATCTATGCAATAAAATAATGTAAATATAAAATAAAGTATATAATGTATATCTAATATTTAAACAAAGAGGTTTAATCTGAACGTGTAATTCAAAATGTTTTTTTAGGGCTGCTTATTTAATATTATTTTCCAAAACCGTCACCCTCTCTTTTTTACAATGTACATTGCTTAGATGCACATCATGAACAGCACGTAATGTAAAACAGCCCTGCTGATTGATTCCAACGTTATGAAAATTCATAACGTTGGAATCATATAGCATGGTTTTTTTTAATGATCTTGCCTGGTATGTTCAGATCGACTGAAGTAAAATTACGCTGGGACTATAAGCCGTAGGCGTCTCGTAGTCGTAGACCTCCCATAGCCGTAGCAAAAGTAAGTCGTAGACTCATTATTAGGCGCTCTTAATATTTTTCTTTCTTTTGTTGTAGTATTTTTAGTCTATTCATGGTGTATTTGTAATAATAAGAAACATAAAAAACAAAATTACCTACTCTTTTCTAAAATACTACTTTTTTACCAGTAGTTTTATTTAAATGAGTGTTGTCTTTCAATTGAGAGTGTGATATTATGGAGGAGCGAGGTATGAGTCTCCTCCTTTTAAAAGGGTAGCTCTTCCGCTAGGCTAGGTGATCATGCCTGTGCAGAGTGTAGCTATGTCGTTTGTATAGTATGAGCTTTGCCTGGTTCGGGATCAGATGTCCGTGCGTAAAGTAGTGCCTAGGATATACGAGTATATCTATTTAGTTTACATAGCTTCATAGTTGATATAATAAAAAAGCAATGAAAAACTAATATAATCTCGCTTCTGTATTTATGATTTAATGCATTGTATAGTAACGTAGACGATTTCAGGAAAATAAACTTTATGCTACTGATATTAAATCAGAATTTGTCATGAACATTTGTTGTATATTCATTTTAATGGGACATTTGTTTTAGTCTTTATTGATATTGCCAATATTGCATTCCAATAAAATTTGCAATCAAATACAATGTATTCATGCTTTTAGCAAATAACTAGCTGGGCCCTGCAGTGTCGTTTGCATACCTAATGTTATAAATTTGAAATTATATGTCTGTTTGTTTGTGTGTATATTACATTTACACGTCCAAACGGGTCAATTTTTTTATTACTTTTTCAAATTATTTTTTAATTTGTTACAATTTAAAACATCTTACAATATTCAATTTATGAACGGATTATGATTGACTTCAATCTCACCTGATGGATCTTGATGAGATACGGAGATATCTTGAAAAAGGAACCATTTATAAACAAAAAAAACTTTTGTACCGTGGCTGAAGCCGCAGGGAGTACGATAAGTAATAGATAATAGTTTCTATAATGTCCTACTCGGAGTTCTAAATTTCCACTATGCCTTAGTAAACAAAATAAACAAAAATGTTACAAAAAGATATATAGAGAAGAAATTGTTATTGCGACCGACAGTGTCGGTCGCAATAACAATTTGTACAAGAATATAATTCATAAAACACATGGAAGTAATATCACTTTACCGAACAGGTATTCAAAACTCGAGAGCAAGATCCTTTGAACTCAAAATTTATTGCGAAGTATTCCTGAAATTTACGAGATTTTCAACAAGATGAATATCTAAGTCATAGTATTATTATAAAATTATTGAGGAATATTTGCAGAAATACCAAAGATAACTTCTTAGGCGGTAAGTATTATTCCACTCGAATAAACTTGAAGTGGTTTCAGGAAAATTAAAAGAAAACCTGTTTACCTTTACTCAATCATTATTTAGACATATTATACCTAGTTGATTTGGTAATTTGCAACCAAATTTAGAAGAACATCATTAATACTCTTAACAAAGTAAGGGAACATTGATGGTGAAAATGTATACACAAATCGACATTATATTAGGTGCCTATTTAAATCATTTAATTAGCTCATTAGCAAATATTTTCAAGAATAAATATCAAAGTATTCGAGTTAACTTCATTCATGAATATAATATATAGTAGGTATATGTAACGAAGTCAAAACGACTGCCTTGTTAGCGAACCTCATAAAACTCTCGGAGGATTCATAAAATATGTAATTTGATCAGGATCAGTTCTGGCGTCGGACTCTCCCAAGGGTGAAGATCTGCTACGAAGATACACTAGAAATAGAACTGTCTGTGGGTGATATGTTGCCACATTTAGGCCATTGTATCGCACATTAAAAGAAACGAATTATTTCCAGCAGTTATCCGAGATATTTCCTATATTCTCATGTCTCAGTCACTTGTTGTGTACAGTAAATAACATATCCTTAGATCAGGGATGGCGAACCAATGGCACGCGACACAATATTTTGGGCACTGCAACAACAGAAGTCACTCAAATTTTACATTAATTTAAATTACGCGTGTAATAAAAACATTGCAAAATGTACCTTTAATGTAGTAAATAAAGAGTTTTGATAGTATTTATTGTTATTATTTTACAAATAATTAGAAAGTCAAAGTTATTCGATACACCTTGATGCATAAAAGTTCCCCTACCCTGCCTTAGATAGTATAAAACAAGTCGGTTCCACCGTTTGTGCGCTGAGATCTTTTAAACTACGCAACGGATTTGAATGCGGTTTTCATTAAGAGTCAGAATGATTCAAGAGAATAGTTTATAATTATGTTTATATCCCTTGGGAACGCGGCTGAAACTGCTGGGGCAGCTAGTAGGATATTAATATGAATAACACATAACTTTATTATATATTATTTTTATTTACAATAATTATGTCTAAATAATTTAAAGAACCCGCGGGTATTCGATTTTGAGAAGGAAACGAATATATTATACTATAGTATGAATCTTATTGAGAAAAATACAATAAAGATATCTTATGTTTTAAGCCCCATGAAAAAATGCGAATAGCAACAGTTTAGGGCAAGAAATTAAGTGTAAACTATTTAGGCCAAATGTCCCTGAAATTATATTCTAAGTCATTTATTTGTGCTAGCAGAACACAGTAATTGTAAACCGTGTGTCGCATCTGGGTCACCAAGATACAGGCTGTGCCTAGTTTGGGACCCGCTGTTAAACCCTGCCAGTTCTCTGTTCTCTTCTAAGCTTTAAGTTAACACCATGTTTGCATGCTAAAGAACGATATGTATGAAAGAAATAAATTCTCTAGGGAACCTAGGTAATGGAATAAATATAAGATGGTTAATATACTTATGCCAACTAACTAAATGTGTACGCAATTTTCTATTTAATATTTTAAATAGTTAAAGAAATGTATTGTTTTATTGATTTACTAAATATTCATGAATAAAGCCACTTACATTACATCTGCTCTTTTTATTTGTATTATTAATACTAGTTCTGACTACTGCTCCTCTATGTACCTCTAAGGCGAAAATTATATATTATTACAACTATGAATTACTAAATATGGTATTTTAAATAGTTTACATGGTGACTATATATATTTTATTATACCTTCTTTATAGTTTTAGTTTTATAGACAAATAGGCAGACAGTCCATCTGATGGTAAGAGCTCCAGGGGCATTGCCAATGCGTTGTCGACCCTGAGACGTAACGTTGCTATGTCTCATATGCCTGTAATTTCACCGGCATATACGCAATATTATTAAATTAAAATGGTGATGACAGACTTTTCGCAAAGCTGTTTTCATTTGTATCAAAGTGTGATGAATGTAATTAGATGTAACGAAAGCGCCTAAATAAATACTACACCAATTCCATTGTTAAAGCAGAAAGAGAAAAAGTGTGTGTTTTGAAATAGAGATATTCAAATGTTGCTTTAGTATAATTTAAATAAATAATGAATCCCTTTGTTATCATTTTAATCTCGGAGGTCTGTTCAACGGCAGACTTTATGCAAATTGTACGAAAAGTAGAGAAAAACTTGTATGCAAAAATTGTTTTTCAAGTACTATAAAAACGCCAACGTTGTAGCGAGGCGAGTTTACTTCCCTAACACAATAATTATAGCCAAAAAGCCTTCCGTTAGGAACTACGCCAAACTTACTTTTAATATTTTTTTCGGTAAATAGAGAATATAGAGCCATTGGACAGGTTAAATTGATTTGTAAATAGATTAGTTCTACGTAAAACGCACAGTTGCGGTTATTGGATATTGTTTCAACCTTTTTGCCACTTTTTTCGTGATGACGTTTTTGACGTTTGAATGACATAAAATATACACCTGACGATGACACCAAATGTTCGGCAACATGACAGACAGTTGACGATGACGATTTCATTTTGTATTCATAAGTTTACTAGCTAACCCGGCAGACGTTGTCCTGCCTTCGTATTATATCATCCTGTATTCTATGTATATCAAAATAAAATACCAAGAAACATATTGTTCATTATTCTTGACAATTAAACTTTTAATATTAGGCGTGATGGCGCTCTGAACTAACCGTGATAAACAAACACTTCTTAAAAAACTCACTGGACATTACAATACATTTTTCGATTTAATTGACTGTGAAACGTGCACTAAGAAATGATAAATTAATTCTTTTATCAATATAAGTCCGACTCATTTCGATAAAAGATATTTGCAGCGCGCTTTCAGTCAATCTTGCAACTGTCAAACGACTGACAGTTATATCAAACGCCATATGGTTACATTAGTAAAGTTTATACTGTCAAAAGCGCTAAGGTTACATTAGAAAAGTAAATACGGTCGTTATCTTTTCTTAAATTTCTAATTTTCCACGCAACTTTCTTAATTTTTTCATTCATAAGAACCATCTCCTGACAATAACAAACACAACAAAGAAAGAATTACCGAAATCGGTCCAGCCGTCCATGCGTGATGCCGTGACCAAGGGAAATAGGGATTCATTTTTATATATACGAGTATAGATTAAAATTACCTCCATTGGATAAGCAACTTTTTTAAAATTATAAAATGGAAAGGATCGTAATGTTGCTTTGTAATGTAATAATTTCAGACATTATTCATAAAATATTTTGGCACGATTGAAAGGTACATAACCACATTTACCTTTGAAACAAGGTGATTTCAATTTACAAACCTTGTTTGCATCCTCTCGCATAGTAGTGTGAAACTAATTTGTTGTTTTGACACAGAGGAGACAGATTATGTTGTTGTTTGACGTTGCACACAGTTCACAAATTACGAGGAAAGTTTCCCTTTGAAGTGGTCGCTGCCAACCGCTTTGATAACCGCGAGTCATGTGGTGTTTTGGTTTCAAATTCAGTCTATAATTTAAGCAAACAATTTTTAGCAAAATATTACTTTTATTCGGAAAACGGTTCCATGAATGTATGTTGTCCAACATTGAATATTTTTAATTGTTATTATATTTTTGAAGTGAAAACTTCTTTAGCGGCGTTGAGCACTTTACTTGGGATGGGTATAAAATGTTAAACTCGCGTCAGGACACGAGCCTGGGGCTCGATTTTGTAAGGAAAATGTCACTAGCTCAAATATGTTTCGTCGCGGCCTCCGTGCCCCAGGCCCGGTCAACTGTCTATAGGTGACCTTGGACACGACGTGGGCTTGAAAGAGTGACAAGAATAGCGATTGTTGCCGCCTCTGTCTAACATGATGACATACGCTTCAATGTAACCATGTTAAATAAAAAGAAATATCAACGTTATACATTAGCTTTTGCTTAAAATATATAGCTCATGAATTAGTGATTTAATAATTATTGGAACAATCAATGATTTTTATTAAATTTGTAAGTAATTATCTACATTTAGAACAATAAATTAATTAATTATGTTTCTAAAATATAATATTAATAGACTCTGGTAGTTTGTTCTGGTAACACTACAAGATAAATGTCTGTCGTTGAGGACGGTCGTTTATTCTTGTGTTTATTTAAATTTATATAAACTTATTCACTTGTTTTGCCATTATATATAATGTTGAGTCGAGCATCCTGTTCCATTGTGTAAGTGGAATCAAGTTTTGAGATAGTGACTCTTTATGAGACAGTGACTTTTGATCGTTTAAGATGATGAATCGGATAAAGGAAAACTTAAGAAAGTGCATCAAGTGTGGTTCTTCAACTTCCACAGTTGCTTGTGCGTTTATTGAGAGATTATTTTGTATAACTTTTGTATAACATTTGTGCACTAAATACATATTGCAGAAATAAATTTGTGAAACTGATACCATTTTTTTAATTCCACCAGTTCATTACTATAATTCAATAATACACATTATTATACGTATATTATACTACAACACTACATATATGTATATGTGTAGGTACATTCCTAAGATTTAAATTTCCCGCCTAGAATACAATTCAGTCAAGCTTTTGTGGGCTGCCACTAAATGGCTAAATTTCTGTCTCATATTTTATCTATGCAGTTGTCATTCTTCTCGTGAGAGTATTAATGTTCTATGCTCTCGCACTGTCGCTTACTACGCTAATACTACTAATCACGTGAGAGATAAGCTTTCCGAGGCCTCCGTGAAGTGACTCGACCGATCGAAAATTCGTAAGAGGGTAAAAATGCACAACTTTAATGTTCGAGTTTTCACTTCTGCCGGTACTCCGAAGTGCAACCCGTTGTTTTTTAATTATTTTCAGGTATGGTTGTCATTAAATTTCACTTGACTCATTATGAAATAAATGCGTTATATATAAGGATATTCTTCGAATCAATTATTTGCAATGAATTCAAAGTCTACCTGATATTTTAAAACAACCTGCACAGCTTTTTTTGAAGCGCGTTTTTCATAAATAATATTCCAATATTAAAATCAACAAAAACAAAAACAAGTGTGTAAAAGGATAGCCCATATTTATTCCCAGAACCAATTATTTGGTATAGGTTCCAATGTAAAACAATTTACGTGGAATTTTCAAATAACCTACACAGCTTAATTAGTGGTGCGTTTTTTTTATTGAAATATCAATACACCAACAAACCTTTTACCTCAATTATTCGTTTTAGCTTTAATTTTACTAATGGAAACCAGATAACTGATATTCTACATATTAGGTTGGGGAAAAAGTCTTTTCGCATTATAGTATGTATGAACTTGTAATAAAATTTCTTTGGCTATACTATTTGTATCTGGCTGGTTTTGGTATCATTGAAAGTTTAAATTTTAAAGAACATAATTCCAAATTCAAATTAGGAAAATGTGTGATTTGCATTTGTTTTTCGTACCGCTAAGATGAGTGTATCTAATGAAGAAATTCGATTCATTTTAAAATTTTACTACTAAAAAGGTAAAAATGCAACGCAAGCCGCGAAAAAAATTTGCGATGTTTATGGACCTAGTGCAGTGTCTGTGATAGTAGCACAAATTTGGTTTAAGCGTTTTCAATACGGAAATTTTGATGTCAAAGATGCACGTCGCTCTGGTCGCCCCATTACGGATAAAATGGATGCCATTTTTGAAAAAGTGGAGCAAGATCGGCATATCAGTAGTTACGACGTAGCTAAAGAACTGGGAATTGACCACAAAACAGTTTTAGCGCATTTGAAAAAAACTGGGTACACAAAAAAGCTAGATATTTGGGTACCTCACGAGCTCACTGAAAGAAACCTAATGAACCGTGTACTCATTTGTGATTCTTTATTACGACGTCATGAAACCGAACCATTTTTGAAGAAGCTGATAACTGGTGATGAAAAATGGATCACGTACGACAAGAACTTGCGACAAAGGTCGTGGTCAAAGGCCGGTCAGGCTTCACAGACTGTGGCGAAACCCGGGTTAACTCGCAACAAGGTGATGCTGTGTGTGTGGTGGGATTGGAAGGGCATTATTCATTATGAGCTGTTACCACCAGGCAGGACCATCGATTCTGAACTCTACTGCGAACCACTGATGAGATTAAAGCAAGAAGTTGAGAGAAAGCGGCCGGAATTAATCAACAGAAGGGGTGTGGTTTTTCATCATGATAACGCTAGACCTCACACATCTTTAGCCACTCAGCAAAAATTAAGAGAGTTCGCTGGGAGGTATTAATGCATCCGCCGTATAGTCCTGACCTTGCACCTTCAGATTTCCACCTGTTTCGGTCTCTTCAGAATTCTTTAGGCAGTGTCAGGTTAACATCACGAGAGGACTGTCAAAACCACTTGTCGCAGTATTTTGATCAGAAGTCCCAAAATTTCTATAGCAATGGGATCATGTCCCTACCTACAAGATGGCAAAAAGTTATCGAACAAAATGGTACCTACATACTTTAGTTAAATGTAAAAAAAACTATATTAAAAATGTTTTGAATTTTTCTTAAAAAATGCAAAGGAACTTTTTCCCCAACCTATTGTACTACTTTTATTCTAAATACATCTTAATATATATAAATCTCGTGTCACAATGTTTGTCCTCAATGGACTCCTAAACCACTTAACCGATTATAATAAAATTCGCACACCATGTGCAGTTCGATCCAACTTGAGAGATAGGATAGTTTAAATCTCAAATTATAGTCGCAATTTTAATTTATTGCTAATTATTTGTCTGTTATTATTTGACAGTCACAATTATCTGTTAACTCCAAATGATTCTAAGAGATGTCGATACCTTTCGACTGGGTTGAGTAAGTCATCAATAGATGGCGCTGCTATGGTAAATCTACGAACGTGTCATATAAGCTACAATTCAATATCATGATTACCACGTGTTATTGAGGCTAATGTATAAATTAAATTTATTTTGTAGTAAACGAAATACCGTGAAATTCAATTATTTCTTCTTTTTTAATACGGCTGGACCGATTGGAATGTTTTTTTTTGTTTGCGTTTGGGTGGTGCCCTGGATGGTTTAGATTCACAATTGGACCCGGTAGGTGGCGCTGCGAGCGAATTCCTGCATTTTTGTATGGACTTATTTCGACAGAACGACGTCTGTCCGGGCAGCTAGTACTTATATAGATTACACCCAGACACAGAACAATCAGACATGTTCATGCACACAAATGTTTGTCCTGGGTGGGAATCGAACCCGCGACCTTCGGTTTGGCAGTTAAAGTCGCTAACCACCAAGCCAACTGGCCTGTCTGTATATGTAAAAGGTTCTTCTCAGTTGAAAGCTGACTTCCGAACCAGTGGTAGCTATAGCAACTTTAAATTTGACCTTCATAAGTGCCCTCAGCGGGCAAAAACAAAACGAATGGTGTTGATTTAAAAAAAATATATAAGACGAACATTATATTTTGTTATTTCCGTGCGAATATTTGTAAAAGGTAATTAATTGAATGATGAATGAATGAGACTCATTGAAATTGAAATTATGGTTCATAGATGATAGAGGTAAAGTGAGTACCTTCACAAAAAGTGGCTAAATTGATTTAAAGGCTAGTAAAAAATGTTGCAATCCTATCGAGAATCGTCAATGGTTGGTTAGTAGCACCCTGCTCTGAAAGTTTCAAAGAGGTCGCTCGAGTCTCCCTTTGTGGGCTTAAATAAAGCTTTACCTTCCCAGTGTTGCCAGGTAAACTTAATTCTTCGTTATATAATGCGTTCTTTATAAAATTACTAATCAATCAGTAGGTACTTAAAATTGGTACAAGGTCAATAAGAATTTATTTAAAAATAGCAAATCAAGTTCACTTGAGCACATTTTAATACCGAATTCTGCAGTTATAGTTTTAAAAAGATACGTATAATCAATATCATTGTCGAAATATTATGATAAAGTGACGAACGTCTACAAAATTAACCATTCAGATAAATTATAAACTGTTTAGAGCTAGTAATTATCCGATGGTACTTAGATATCTTCGGTATGCTTTACCGTTTATCAAAAGTAATGTGTTCAGGAAGACTGAGATAGAATACTAAGAAAAAGGCTCGGTTTCCCGCAAAAGTGTTCAAGAAATGATCGGGTTATGAAATGTGCTTACTTCAGAGATTTTTCCCATACGAATAATAGTAAAACGTGTGAAAAGGTTTTTGCAGGTTCAGAATGCACTCGTAGAGCCTCCGGTGTTGCAGGCAACACTGACCATTAAAAACAGACGGCACGTTTTTGCCACGTTGAGCGTCGGTTTGATAAAAAATAAAAATAGACCATATGAGGATAAATAAAAAAAATGTTTGAATTAATCAGTATACTTACGTGTATTGAAGATTGGCATTATGTAGTAGCTACGTACTTACGTATAAGGAGTTGCTATAATATACGAAATAACAAACAGGTGTTTAGCACCGTCGTTTCGAACTCTCCCGTTGGATCCCTCTTTTATTAGCTGCCTTGAGCCCATTTAAGACGGTGTGGTACTTAAGTGTATCGCGTTCGAATACGTAAGCATCGTAAAATGCCGCCGAAATGTGTTGAAATTGAAAACTTTGGGGAAACAAAGGCACGCGTAGGTTTTGGGGAAAATACAAGGATAGATTATATGTGAACCGGGTCTGTTAGTAATGAGCTATATTGCGGGGCTTTGTGCCGAGTGGGTTCGATTCCCACCACTTTTATGGTAATTATGTGTTTTATTACTAAATCTGTACGATATGGTAGGTCAATGAACATATTATCCAATATATTATTTTTGTATCAAAAGTTTGATTTCTAAAGAAAAAAATGATCATAAAAGTTTTCCATTTTACGGGTTAGAAAGTTTGAATTAACGCAATTGTGAAGAAAATTTTAAACAAGCGATTCTTTCTTTATTTCTCATTGGCGTCGTAAAGTCTTTATTTTCTAAAGAAACCAATAGCGTGGTCAGATAATCACACATGAGGTTCAACAAAACAAATATCACGTATCGGTCTAAAAGACCAACTCTCATTTAGACGGGAACACTAATTGGTTAAGTAAACTCTCAGCGCTCACATTTCTGCTCACGTACACAGTTTAAGCTCGCTGAAGTATGTTTGTTTAGCGACTTAGCCGTGGATCCATAATTTTATATTAAATATCTTTATTTACTGTCGCAACTTACTTTGCCATCGGATATGCTGAGATAAAAAGTTACATTACGTTGGAATTTAGTTAGTTGCGTTGTAGGTATGTTATATTATCTTCTATCTATACATATATAAGGAAAATAGGATTCCTTTGATGCACCATCACATATCGAATGAGCATATCGGGATGGGACTGCTACCATTCGAGAGTTTTTCCTAGATTATTAAGGCTATATATGATATCAATAAAAGCGGATGAAACTGCGGGGGACAGCTAGTTTTAAATAAATAAATAGCATACCTACATTCTATGTGGATCAGAATTGGATTATCAAGAGACAGAAAATATATTATACTAGGCCTCCTAACAGATAACTTTTATACAAGCAGACATAATTCTTATACACACACCCACATACACACACACACACACACACACACACACACACACACACACATGCACACACACACACATACACACACTAATGTATGTTTGTCGGTTTCTTCTCTTTAAAAAAAAAAATATTTTCTCTTTTTTCACGTGAATAACAATATATTACTCAATTGTAATTTCTTCTTACAAAGAGGGGGAGCCATGAAGCTCATAGCACAGGGTAACCTAGTTTGGGCTCCTGTCTCCCACAATTAAATGTACCTACCTGTTTAAGACAAAAAAAAAATGTTGTATTTTTTTTATTATTTTTTATGTATTACATAAAAGCTTTGACATGAAGTTAATTAATTAACAATTTTTTATCATAAAATGTTTGTGTAGGTTTGTAATAAGTCTGAGCTTGATTACTCTTTTGATTTAAATAAATCCGCAAACAAAAATACAAACAATATAATCAGCTACCATTTATCGTAAGTTAGTCTTTCAAACGGAAAACTGTAAAAATAAATCAATTACTATTGGCATAAAATACAAAAATAAAAAGTATTTCTGCTTCTTTTTCTTATTAGTCGTTTAGCGTCGCCATCGGGAAAAGGTTTCAGTATTTCAACAGCCTTTGAAGTGAGCCTTTTAAGGCCACTCAGCTCAGCATTCATCCATGCTTAGTTCTTAAAGATAGATATAATATACTCGCAAAAATAATACATACCATATTTGTTCAATTTACTTTCCTTTTTCTATTTAATATAATAGCTTTGATTGATGAATTTCTTTCGTGTTCTGTACATAAATGACTGACCTTCCCATTCCTAACCTACATAAAAGGCTTTTTCATGAGGCCTTTATTTTACCTAGAATTTTTCTACTTGATTTAATGAGAGGAAGCAAAAACGAAAATAACAAAACTTCCGATGTTGTGGAGCCGCTTGCCGTAAGCTCAAAAGATACTCTGTATTTATCTATTACATTAATTAGGTATATTATTATGTATATATATGCTCATAATTATCTTTTGGGTTCCATATATATGTGGTAAATTAAACCCATATGTTGAAATATCTCTATAACGCTATATATATATACTAGCTGTCCCCCGCCGTTTTACCCGCGTTCCCGAGGGATGTCACATTTTCTCCGGATAAAACGTAGCCTATATGTTATTCCAGGATATGCTGTATCTATGTGCCAAGTTTCATCCAAATCTGTCCGGTAGTTTTTGCGCAAACATCACATACATCCATACATACAAACATTTGCATTTATAATATTATATTTATTTATTAATCCCACTGCTACTCAATATGTTAGAGTTTAAAAACTTCAACTGAACGTTATTGACTATTCTAGAAAATATAATACAAAAGTTTTTCTATATTTCTTTACAAATGTCACTAAAGCTTTTTGTAAATTGGTTGACTATTGCTCAAAGCTAGTAAAGCCTACTACAGCGATACTTTTCCTTTTAGATTCCTCTTGTAATGCTTCTACTGTGAATATTTTGTTTTTTGACACAGTTGCTTTTTGTCGCAGTTTAGCTGGAAGGTTTTACACGAACATCAAACATAAAATTACGAATATATAACTTGATATTCCGTTTACAAACCTTTATATTCCAATATTGGAAAATGAAGCCGTTTAATGATTTAGTACCTACGCGAAAAATAGTCACTCACTTTAAATTTACTTTCCAATTGTGTTAATTCTAATATTTTACACCCATATCCTCATACGACACTCGACTCCAACTCGACTGAGGATTCCTTTAGCATTTTCTCGAGGAATCCTCAACATTGGTATTTTAAGTTATAACTTGAGGAAAACTCGAGCAATCCCGACCGATGTCGAATCGAAGTGTAGTCAAGGTAACATGTCATTAGCAACGTCATTCTATTTATAGATAAAATATTAATCAAATAAAATAATGAGCTTCAGTAACTGCTTATAATAAACTACCTTAAGGTTGGTCCCGACGTACCTTGAAGTTCACAGTTGATTCCTCACCACGAGTAAGGGAAAGCGTCGAGAGGAGGAGATTTTTGTTATGACTATGAATACTAATATCTTGGAGTGAGGTTGAGTGGAGTCGAGGAATTTTCGAGGAAACGTCTTAGAATATGGGTAATAATCTTTGAGGTTAGGTTGTAAACAGCCTTGGTGTACCGATGACCTGTGTGTAAGCTACTTACATACCTCCAATCCTTGAATGATAAGGAACAGAGTATCAGCCATGTTGGTGTTTAGTAATAAGTAATAAGTTTGTAATTAATAGCTGTCCCCCGCGGTTTCACCCGCGTTTCCAAGGAATGTTACGTATTCCATTAAAAAACATGTTCTATAAAGAAAATGTCGTAAAAATAAAATGTAAATAATACTGTTGAGTAGTAGAGCTCTTAGTGCAGAGTTAGTTCGGGGAAGTACTACCACCTTACCGCCGCGAAGCAGTTGTGCACTTGTATTACTGTGTTTTGGTTAGAAAGATAAGGGGGCCGTTGACAAGACAGGCACATGAGACTTAAGATCTTCACGTCTCAGGGTTGACAATGCATTGGCGAGGCTCCTAGTGTTGCAAATATCCATAGGCGGCGGTGACCACTTACTATCGGGTGGACCGTCTGCATGTTGGTCGGTCTATGTCATATATAAAAAAAAAATACTAAATAAATATCCAGAAATATGCCAAATTTTATCGAGATCCGTTCAGCCGTTATGGCGTGATTGAGTAACAAATATCGATCCATTCAAACTTTCGCAAATATCGCAGCTCATTGCGTAAGATTTCAGGAATGAAACTAGTTACAGCTAGTAATTATATAATGCTAGGTAATAAAAGCCATAACAAATTGTACCTTATGTATAGCATCAGTGTGCCAGATATTATTATTATGTATTGCTACTAAAACAACCGTTGTAGTACGAATGAGCTTTAACGTTGAAACAAAACGTGTGTAAAATAAACATAGTGTTCAGCAAGAAAATCATTTTATTCCACCGTCCCGTTACATAAAGAAAGATAACGACACCCCCATCACCTATAAGAATTCCCACAGATATTCTGCACGTACTATGTACTTTTAAATAAGTACAAACAACGTAACATGATCGCCTTGGTGATCGAGTGGTATAAAGCTAAGCAAACAAGAGGTCTCGGCTTCAATTCCTAGGTTAGGCAGGGTAGCTATAGTTGACAGTTCTATGTGATATTATATGTTGTAATATTTACCTGTAGATAGCCGAGTTTCTTGCCGGTTCTTCTCAGTTGAAGGCTGACTTCCGAACTGGTGGTAGGTTCGGTAACTATAAATAACCTTCAAAGTGCCCTCCGCGGGCCTAAATTGAATAAATGGTTTTAAGTTTAGAATTTTGTATAGGGGATGGTAATGGTTCTTAAAGATGATATATGAGAAGCGACAAGTCTCACCACATATCACGTTGGTACATAAAATATCTTCGGTTAAATGTGGGTAACACTGAGACATCTAATAATGGGCGTAAATTATGGTATCTATATCTATATCTATATCTATATCTATATATACCTATATATATATATATCTTTATCTATATTTATATCTATATATATCTATATCTATATTTATATCTATATATATATATCTATATCTACATATACATGGTTATTACACTCAGACAGAAATACCAAACATGTTAATTATTCAAACACACAAATGTTTGTCCTGGGTAGTAATCGAAACCACAATCTGTGGCTATCTGACCTGTAGGTCAACAGGTCTATCAATAAGGGTTTTTTATTTAGGCTCATGCACTGGAAATAATATATAATAAAATGAATATCGGTCAGGATCTCCAACCACCAAACCAAATAGCTCGTCGAATAGAAATTAGCAATTCAATTTCATTGATAAATGACTTATTCCTAATACCTTCCATATACCGAGAAAAGAAGATTTCCAAGAAGCAGCGAGCTGATTTTTCGAATTGCTGACTATCTTTTACCTCGCAGGTTTCACCTACCTACTTGCGAATTAAGAAAATAAATTAAAAAACTAAATTATTATTTTGAATTTAGTTTTATAATTTTTTGTTTAGTTTACGCCAAAGAAAAAGGTGAAGCTACCATCAGTTCGCAAGTCAGCCTTCCAAGTTATGAAAATGTCTCATATAATTAGACGTGTTTGAGTGATAAACACCCGGACTAACATATTAATACAATACAATACAATACAATACAATACAATACAATACAATACAATACAATACAATACAATACGCCCCCCATAAATCTATCTCCACGTCCGCGCATGACCATCTATGCCACGTGGGGGGCGGACTTTAGCGAACTTTTGGTTCATCACTTAGCTAATGACTAACGGAGCAATAGTATCTGCGGGAGTTCGACATCATCATGAAAGGTTCAGTATCTAGGAATTTGAGTATAGTGCCGCTGCTCGGGGGTAATCGCCGGGGCACGTCTGGAGCTGACGCTGGACGTCTCAGCATGCAAGCCGTCAGTGACTCCTCGCTGAACAGGCGGGCGGGAGTCGGGGAACCCGAAATTAATGCTACAGCCGACTACGCGACTAATGAGCCGCTACCCGGGGGCAATCGCCGGGGCATGTCTGGTGCTGACGCTGGCCATGACAGCATGCAAGCCGTCAGTGACTCCTCGCTGAACAGGCGGGCGGGAGTCGGGGAACCCGAATCAAATGCTACAGCCGAACACAATAACACTCAACCCACTGGGGATACTTTGCAGAGTAGGCTTGATCCCATTTACTCTGCCGGTACTCCGGCTATGACCACAACACAGTTTATTGATAATGATGACATGAGACGAAAGTGGTCAAACGATGAAATACAGGAGCTAATTATATGTTACTATAAAGCTAGAGAAGAAGGTACAGGATATATGAGAAGACTAGAACGGTTAATTAGAGACAGAAACCCACACAATACAAGATTAAATACTGCCACCGGTAGTCAACTCTCCACCCAAGCACGAAGTATAATTAAAAGAAAGGCAATCTCAACAGAACTACTACAACACTTACAACAAAGAGCAATAGAAATAAATCATATACAAACGCAAACCTCAACACAACATACAATAAATACAGAACGGAGTCAAGCTTCAAATATAATAAATACTACGAACTCTTCACAGAACGTGGAAACAGGAGATGGAAGGAAAACATGGAACCACGATGAACTTCTAGAGCTAATGTTTTGTTACTTTAAGGCCAAATCTGAAGGATCCGGTTATATGAAGAGATTAGAAGGTCTATTCCGAGAAAGAAACCCACAAAGTCCAAAATTACATATAGCAAAAGGAAACTATTTATCGACACAGGCACGAAGTGTAATCTCTAGAAACATTATTCCATGCCACACATTAGACGAAATAAGATGCCGAGCCGAACAAGTTGTTAATCCACAAGAACAAATCACACAAATCACACCAGATACAGATCGACATATGATTACACCGTTATCAAATGCTCACGAGATCAGTACACAAATAGAAGAAAATGGGGATACGAGAAGAAAGTGGAATAACCAAGAACTATTAGAACTGATTTTCTGTCACTATAGGGCCAAAGCCGAAGGACCAGGTTATATGAAGAGGTTGGAGCGCCTGTTCCTGGAGAGAAACCCTCTCAGTCCAAAAATAGGTATAGCTAAAGGAAACTATTTATCTACCCAGGCACGAAGTGTAATATCAAGAAATGTCATCCCAAGGCATACACTAGAGGAAATAAAACAAAAGGCCGAGCAAACGATCGACACGAATATACCGGTGGAAAATTCACAAATCACACGTTCACAAATCTCCCCATCAATTGTAACACAATTAACTGAAACATATACTTTAAATACACATACACAAAGCTCACAAAACCGGGCCACACAAAGCACAAATGCAATAGTATCACGTGACTTAGATCAAAATAATGACATAAATATAGGTACAAGAGTAAATACAGATTTTAGCATTAACATCCCAGACAGTCAAAGTTCTATTAATGACCCTATCATACAAGAGCTAAAAAATAATCTCACTGTAATAGAAAACACTACAATTGATGACAGACAGTTTCTTCCAAAACCTAAATTTACCACAGAATTTCACAAAAATCTAAAAACAATCAATAATTTTTTACCAGCCATTTTAGTTACCAAACCCACCTTAAGAGACCTTAGTAATATTATATACGCCTCCGCTAAAACATTAATAATTGCAAATGAACAAAAACCTTATAATACAATAGGTAATGAAGGAATAAAAACCGTTAAAGATCCCCCGTGGAAAAGAAGAATACAAAAGAAAATGGAAGGTTTTAGAAAAGAGCTTGGCAGAATGATCGAAATAAAAAACGGAATCAATTCCAGAAGAATGATACGGATTAAAGACGTACTGTACACCAAATACAATGTTACAGATGACATAGGGCACGATAATACTGTAGAAATTATGAAACAAAAAATTAAAGTTTACTCCGGTAGGATCAAACGATACGATGACATCAACACTAGAAAAACCCAAAATCAACTTTTTCGCGAAAACCCACGTAAATTATATAGGACCCTGAGTAAAACGCAACAAATACCAAAAACACTCCCGACGAAAGAAAACATACAGACCTTTTGGACTGAAATATTGTCAATTCCCAAACCATACAATAGTGAAGCAGCATGGATAAAAGACATAGAAGAGGATATGCAGATAACAGCAGATGTACACAATTTCGAGACAATCAACGTTGATCAAGTAAAATATGCAATTAAGAAATTAAAAAACTGGAAATCACCCGGATTAGATAAAATACAAAATTACTACATCAAATATTTAACAAGCGCGCACGAACATGTAGCAAACCTGTACACAAGAGTCCTAAAAGGGGAAGAAGAAATAGAAGAGTGGTTTACAACAGGACAGGTAACTCTAATACCCAAAGACGACAACACAGAAGACCCTAAAAACTGGCGACCAATAGCATGTCTACCCAACCTGTACAAGCTTCTCACATCTGTTATAGCTAACGAACTTTACACTCACTGCGACAAAAATAATATCATAGCTCCGGAACAACGTGGGTGCAGACGTGGAGCCCGCGGCTGTAAAGATCACTTAATGATGAATAAGGCAATTTTGGAAGATGCACACCATGCACAAAAAAATTTAAGCATGGCATGGATCGATTACCAAAAAGCTTTTGATAGCATCTCGCACGAATGGCTACTAAAAGTGTTAGACCTGTACAGATGCCCGAGTGTTATCAAAAGATTCTTACAGATGGTAATGCCTTCCTGGAAAGTGATCATGACAGCCAAAGGTGAAAACCGTTCTGTTACCACAGATACCATATCAATTAAACGTGGAATATTTCAAGGTGATTCATTGTCGCCACTCTTGTTCTGCTTAGGTGTCAATCCCATATCTCAAATACTAAATAAATACTATAGGAAAGGATACAAACTTAAAGACAGCACAAATATTAATCACTTACTCTATATGGATGATCTGAAAATCTACGCTAACAATAAACATAACCTTAAAATACTGATAGATAGTACAGAAATATTTACGAACGATATAGGAATGAATTTTGGATTGAACAAATGCAGCGTATTACATTTAGTTAATGGCAGAAGGCGAGAACACGAGGGAGAAGAACACATTCTGCTATGTGGAGACAAGTTTGAACACCTTCAAACAGATGAAAGCTACAAATATTTAGGAATACGTGAAACAGGAAAAATAAACCATAAAGAGATTAGGGAGAACAAACTCAAGGAGTATATCAAAAGAATAAAGAAACTAACTAATTCATACCTTAAATCACGAAAACTAATCACCGCAATAAATACGTACGCAGTACCGGTTCTTCTTTATACTTTCGGCATCATAAACTACAAAATAAATGACTTAAGAAAAATAGATATAAAAACTAGGAAAATTTTAAATATAGGGAAAGCACACCAACAGAAAGCGGATGTGGAGAGACTGTATCTACCAGTAGAAGAAGGAGGCAGAGGTTTAGTAAATATAGAGATGCTACACAAAACCCAAATAATAAAATACAAATGCTATTTAGAAAGAGAGACCGATTTTATAATAAAAAGTATTGTAGCACATGATAAAAACAAAGAAAAGTACTCAATATTCAAAGACGCAGAAGAAAATTTAAACGAAATTGGACTTCATGAAAACACCAACTACATGGATAAAGAAATAAAATCAGCAGTCAATAAATATCGCCTAAGTAGATGGAAATCCAAACCCCTTCATGGTCAATTCTTCAATAAAATTTTAGAAAACCCTAGTACAGACAGAGTCAAATCTTTCAATTGGCTGAAAAAACAACCGGTATCGCCCTCTATAGAATCACAGCTATTCGCCATTCAAGATCAAGCTGTGATGACCAAGCAACACGAAAGAGACATACTGAAAAGACCCGTGGATGGTAAGTGTAGGCTATGCCGAGTACAAGATGAGACCGTAAACCATATTGTCTCAGGATGTGAAAAGCTAGCCGGCACTTACTATACCAAGCGTCATAACAATATCGTGCAATATGTCTATTGGGCACTCCTCAAAAAACACAAATTTGAAACTACAAAAGTATGGTGGGAAGAACATCTTAAGCAACCGCATGTTAAAGAGAACGACGAAGCTAAGATTATGTGGGAGATGCCAGTTCAGACTGATGTAACAGTTTCAAATAATAGACCGGATTTAATTTATATTGACAAACAGACCAACATGACATACCTAATAGACGTAACAGTACCGATGGATCACAACATGACTCAGAAAGAAGTAGAAAAACTTCGAAAATATCAGCCATTGAAAATAGAAGTTAACCGA
This sequence comes from Habrosyne pyritoides, assembly GCA_907165245.1. NCBI lineage: Eukaryota > Metazoa > Arthropoda > Insecta > Lepidoptera > Drepanidae > Habrosyne > Habrosyne pyritoides. Next base: position 8,977,042 of record OU015593.1, on the reverse strand, counting down.
TTATGGAAAACAAAAGCACAAGTCGTACCAATAGTCTTAGGAGCTACCGCTGTTGTCCCGAAGTCCCTTACCAAATATTGTGAAATATTAGATGCCCAAATAGACATTTCAATAATGCAGAAACAGGTTGCTATCCACACTACATCCATCGTTAGCAAAATGTTGGGCGACACCATTTTTGTAACAACAGACGCTGCAATCCCCTCTTCCTAAGGGTCTTAGGACGGGGAAACGTCTTTAAACAAATACCGACTGCTTGCAGTTGTGGGAAAAAAAAAAAAAAAAAAAAAAAAAAAAAAAAAAAAATACAATACAATACAATACAATACAATACAATACAATACAATACAATACAATACAATACAATACAATACAATACAATACAATACAATACAATACAATATACTTTATTTGTACAACACATAACAGGAGAAGAGGTAACATAAACAAGTGGATTACAGAACAAGTGTTTACAAAATAGGCGGTCTTATCGCTAAAGCGATTTCTTCCAGACAACCTAGGGGTAGCAGGATACAGAAGAGGATAGCAGGTGTTGCACGTTCAGACATTTAAAATAAATAACGAAAACCTACATCTATGTTAATAAATACTTATAAATTAATAATAATAAGGTAAATATACTAATATATACACTAATTACAGTAATACATATATAATATATATTATTAAAATAAATAAAAGAGATTACATAAAAAAAAAAAAAATAACAGGAAAAATCAAACAATGGCGGAGTTTATAAAGAGAGATAGTGGGAGATAAGAAGAGACTTAAAGGAATCTAATGTCTGGGCTCGTCTAATAGTCTGAGGCAGAGAATTCCAAAGGCGAACAGCTTGGACAGTGAAAGACTGAGAATAAGTGTGAGAAGTGTGGGGGGGAGTTTGAAAAGGAATTGGTATGAAAGTGGAATTAGCTATCGCGTTAAAACCTTCCCACTTGCAGCTTTATAAAATTTATTCAGAACTCTAGTGGATGACGTAGGTGGCACCTTTTCACGCTCACTCTAATACATCCAGTGTGCAAAGCCGACGATTTCGAGTTAAACTGACAGCGGCAGAGGTCGGAAGTTTTTTCATTAGTGAGGCCAACCAACGCGGATTAGTGATCCTCTTCGACCCCTTACTATTTGCTCTCGAATGGATAACTGTTATTCGATAGTTTGCAAGTAAATAGTAAGTGGGTACCAGAAGCAAATACCATCTCATTAGCGAAAGAGGTTTGGTTCACGGTTTTGTAATTGTGTTGGAAAGTAGCACCATAACATTAAATGTTAACATTTAACTGCATTACTATGAAATTATGCACTGTGTAGAAAATTGTAAATTAAAAAAAAATCTGATACCCCTTAGCCTAAGCCTGATACGTCAAAGCACAGAATACTTAGACACAAGGAGTCAAATTATGTATTGTACGAGTATTTCCTGTTTTGATTTTTTGATTGACAAATTAGAATGTCCACGTTTAGGTTTTCCAAGAACAACTCGAGAGAGCTGTTTTACTGTAAAAATAAGATTTAGCTAGAATAGGCAATAAATTATTGGTCTTCAGCAAACACTAAGGAAGGAAAGTAAGGTATACAATGTATACTAATAATTGTTTATAAGAAAAACATGTGTAAAGCAAAAACGAAATTGTAAAGTTAAGAGTAAAGGTTTTCAGTTAGAATTTTGTAACTCTACTTCTATCAACGTAATAAACAAAAAATGAAAAAGCCGGCCAAGTTCGAGTCAGACTCGCACACAAAGGGTTCCGGACCACCGTGAAATATTTAAGAAAACGACGAAAATTGTAATTGTGTAATTTTAATTTCTAACTTTATATTATTTTAATTTAAACACTATGTCGACGTAAAATATAAATCTGAAATTATAATCCGTGGTAGTGGTTTGGAACTACCGATTTTGCAGTGTACTGAAAGCAAGCGAATGATGGGCCTTTTCGGATTTGCCATAATGTCTCTCAATTTTTAATGATTGGTTCGGGTTGTTTGTTATTTCGTAAAAAGCCGAATTTATTAAAATTGTATCGTATTGATTGACAGCTTTCAATAAATTCAATTCCAATAATTATGTTTTATAGTGCGATACGCTTGTGAAGTGAAAATAAATGTATGGTTTATACCGATTTGTGATATTCCATGAAGCATTAAATATGCACTTGTAAAAGTATATTTAAACCGAATATGCCGAGGAATTTTGTCCATTCGAGGTGTATCAGCTCATGGAATCGTACCATTTTCTTGATTGAATTCCTCTATAGATGGAAACCGACGATACAGAGTAATTTTAACCAAACGATTTATCAGATGTTTCATTAATAAATTATTATATTTCTATTTATTTAAATTGTAAAATTATATTTATACTTATACAACCCACAATAGATTATTTCAATCATGCTAAAGAGACATATTTTGTTTACTAAACTTGATGCAAAAAGTTATTAAAATAATAGCAGGTAAAAGAAAAACGAATGCCAGTGCAACGAAGTAGATTAATTTACTTTGTTAAAATGAACGAATGGTCGGGAAAGAATTGTTTTCGGTCTCATATTTTCTTTCACATCTGTGAGTTTTCTCTGAAATATTTCCAGGAAAAATAGCTTATTATGAGCTTTGTGTTAATTGTACAAGTTCACTTTGTAGCTGCGATGAAATATACGAGAAGAAATTGCCTTTTACAATTTGTAACGTATGCACTTTAAATTATATTTCCATTTTTTTTTAAAAGAGTAATTGCTGCGTTTATTGCCGGCTCTTCTCAGTAAAAAATAACCTTCCGAACCGGTATTAGAGTCAGACTATTCATAAGTGCTTGTAAAGGCCTTTTTGAATAAAAATATTTTCATTTCATTTCATTTATTAGTTTAATCTATATTAATATTATTAAAAGAAATGATTTATATTTTTATTTGTAATGATAAACTCAAAAACTACCAGACCCATTTCAATAATGATTTCACTCTTAGACAGGTATTTTATTCAGAAGTACATATGCTATATTCTAATGCTGGGATATATTGGATCCTTCGGGAACACGAATGAAACCGTGGAACTGTAGCTAGTCAATATGTAGGTGATCATTTTGGTGATTGGTTAAGTAATTCAATTCGTAATAAATTGTAAGGAAGTAGTTATCGTAAGCTGGCAAAACGGCTGGTAGAAGAGAATGGGACTTCGAAGATGAGCTTCGGGCAATTGCAGGCCTAGTGTCTTTTGGCGTACACAGGGCACTGGGGTCGTTTTTCTAGGTAAAAACCCACAGTCTAGTTACACTAAATAGTTACCCAATTATAACTAGCCCCCTTATTCAGCTAATACAAACTCGTCGGCGAGCCGCTTCACGGAGGCCTCGGAGAGCTTACTTATCACGTGATTTGTAGTATTAGCGTAGTAAGCGACAGAGCATAGAGGCCGCGACGAAACATCCTCGAGATAGTGTAATTTTTCCTTACAAAATCGAGCCCCAGGTGTATTTTAAATATTTCTTACTCAACCACAAAACAATTTAAATATTACTTAATATAACAATTACTAAGGTTTATGCTTCTGTGTGTTTGTTACCACTCAGCTCAATAACTGCGGAATGATATTTTATAAAATGTTATGAACTATTATGCAATAATTTTGGGGAAGGATAAGGAATAGGGTAGTTACTTCCCCAGAATAACGTATAAGTTCCTGTTATTTATACTATATTTATTACTTATACCATACACGACATTCCGAATCATTTGATATTCATAATTGAAACCGTATTCCAAGGCTTCAAGCCAAAGGCAGAATATACCTAACATTGTAATATTATAGTGGAACTGCAGTTTTGTTTTAGCCAGTGAATTTTACTGGCACTTTCAAGTCCACGTTACGTTATCGGTTCACGTTCTATTTCGCAGCACTCTAGCGCATGCTCGTTCCAGACCATATTGTAGGCTTGTGAACCGTGTCCCTCTATTTTACGTCATCATAATAAGAATTGATTTGATGCTGATTGCGGGACTCTTGTTCCTCACTAGAGGTTTTAAGCGCTGAAAAGATAAATCTCTAAGTATTTTGAAAATATAATAGGTCTTTATCTATAAGGTTCCCGTTTTATAATAAGTACCAAACTTTTTAAATGTAAGTTATCTATGGTTTCTTGGGGAATTCTAAATTCAAATTAATTGCAATTTTTTTCCACAGAACGAAGATATTAAGTCTTAGTTCCGTGTTACTATCCATCTATCAATGAAAACTAATACTATTTATCTGATAGCGAAGAAACTATCGTGAGTTGTTCTACGTACGTCTGAGAAGGTACCTAACACAAAAAAATCCCATAGCAACGCATGCCGGAACACCTAGCCCACCTGTACCTATCTATATACAAAAAATGAATGTTTGTACCCTATGCCTTCATATCCTATTTATAAGAGACACTGGTACGAGAATTACTACGAATGTGTACTGTGAAGAAATTAACACAATGTTGGAGAGGCTCAAAAATCTCCAGCTGGTTTCGGTGAATCGCTCGTCTCCGCTGCATCTGCACTACAATACGAGCTCACACTTTTCAAGTAAAGGTCTTTAAGCTACAACAGCTTGGGTTAGAAGCTCTCGCCGTTCACCGTTTTCACCACACATACTTCTTCTATTTCCAGAATTTGGATCCAGTTCATGGTAGGAAAAAAAATCAAGACCGAGAGGCAGTACAAAATGGCTTTAAAAGAGTTATTGCTTCTCTTTCAGGCCGAAAATGTACTCGATTGTATTAAACAGAAACATCATAGGTTCATATATTTCCACATAAATCTTTGTTTAACATGAACTTGAAGTTAAATAAAAAAATCCAGATCAATTCTATAACATTGCTATATTGGTTATCTATAAATTGAAGAAAAAAAATTGTGTAGAATATTCAATTTACTTTGAAGTAGTTATTAAAACCCTTGTTTTTGGAATTAACAATAACTATAATATATAGTAAATAATAATTCTATTTACTATACTGAAGTATACTGTCTTGGACAAAGAATGCTTTATGTATCTTTTGAAACCTGTTAATACTTAATCATTTTGACAGAATAACGAGTCTTCATAGACTGAAAGAATCATTGTCCAAGTCTGATAACACGATTTGCGGTTAGCCAAAATATTAAATTGGAAGGACTCGGGCCTCGGGTCTATTATCTTTATCAGGCCACGCGTACATAGTTCATTTAACTTGGTGCTTGCGTTTTAATACAATCTCCTTTTTGCTATAAATACTGTATTAAATATAGTTGGAGACTGGTGAGTTAAGACAGATACTTAGCTTATCGTAATTTTTTCTATTTTGAGAATACATTTTCTGCGGTATGTTTTCGGGGGGTATGTAGGGAGGATAGTCGTCTAATGCCCATTTCCTTTAAAAATAAATTACTTAGATTTTTTTTACACTATTTGGCCACCTGATTGTAAGTGGTCACCGCTGCCTATGGACATTTGCAACACCAGGAACATTGCCAATGTGTTGTCGGCCCTGAGACGTGAAGTTGGTAAGTCTCATGTGCCTGTAATTTCACCGGCCCCCTTACCTTTCTAACCGAGTCACAGTAATACAAGTGCACTACAGCTTCACAGTGGAAATGGGTATGGCGGTAGTACTTCCCCGGACAAACTCTGCACTAAGAGCTCTACTACTCAAAAAATCTCCAAATTTCTTAAATAAAATTTAAAAGAATATTTTCTTCTCTGTATAGTAGTTAAAGTAGGATGCTACCAGCAAACGTGGTATTTAATAATCAACGGCGTAAATTTCCTTTAACCATAAAATTACTACATAAATCAGAAAATGCATTAAGAGCATAAAGGCTTGGCATAAAATATTTCTCATTTCCACAAGGGTGTGCTAGCAGTTTACTTGAGTAAATAATAAGCCAGGATGCGTGTGTAAGACGCTATTAGCTCCTCTTGAGGATGCCTTTGTTAGGACAAATTACGAGATTAGGCCCTTTATATTGTGTACATACTCGTAGAGGTGTGGAGGTCGATCGGGGTTAATACTTGACCCGGTGCTTAAATAAGTTATGGAAACGTGTAGTGTACATTGTAAAGGTATAGGTAATTATTTTCTGATAACTCAAGAATTCGTCTTTTTTTGTAAGTAATCTTCATAATGAATTCGTTTTATTTTTTAGACAAAATGAAGAAGAAATGACTTGGTTATGATCATTTTATATATTTCGGTAGACTTTAAAATATAAGCTTTGATTCCGACCATTCTGTAATTAATTCATAATCACTGATTACTATGAAACGGGTTGCACTCCGGGAGTGCCGGCAGAAGTGAAAACTTGAACATTAACGTTTTGCATTTTTACCTTCTTACAATTTTTCGATTAGCTCACGTGTCCTTACGCGAGTTTAACATTTTATACCCATCCCAAGAAACGTGCTCAACGCCGCCAAAGAAGTTTTAAATTCAAAAATATTTTTAGTTAGATACTAGAACTACACTAGTAGGTTGTTAATGTACGAGGTACGACCCATGCAAAACATCCAATATTGTTGCAGTTGCAAACTTTTATTTGTGATACTGTCACTCTATTTTACACCCTTTTTGTCAATCAACCAAAATAAATAAGGGCGTCCTTCCATTCCCTATTCGGTTTATTTCGTCTTTTTTTCAAAAGATGGATTGGATAAACGTGCAATCGTATACTGAACAACTGAAAGGATATCTCCTGGGTGTATTTAGGTACCAACGTCATGATTGATGGATGACATGAGAACTATGGGTTGTGTGTTTATGTTATAAGCTTGTGACATTTACGAGATATGCGCACATCAGAATTAATAATAATAATAAGTAAATATTCCGGGGTTCTTTTGCTATTAATATATTTCTGGAATGGCGATTTATTTTTGGAAGGGACGAAGGTGGCCTCATGTGGCTCATACACCCACCCGGATAAGAACGATTATAAATACATCATAATAAAAAAAAAAGTTACTACTTCAATAGGTCACCTAGTGTCCCATAACTGGGCGACTGTAATTCATTTTTTTTTTATTTTGAGCATCGTTGCGCATCTTTTGTCAAAGAATATAATTGCTTGGAGCCTTATAATCATTGCATAGATTTTCTTGTATTTTTTCTATTATAGAGCATGGCAAAAGGCCTATTATTCGAAGAATTAAAAAGAAAATGGAATGTAATCTAAATATGTTTATTAAGTATGTAATAAGTACGTAATAACCTAGCCTGTGACCCAAAATACTATTGTGCAGATACATAGTTATCAAATTATTTCACATAGTCAAATCGTACGTGCCTTATGGTAATTTTTTCGCACTGAAACAATAAAAAACTGGTATTATTTTATTTACATCGTACTTATATTAGTGTTCCTGTCTCGCTCGCGCCAAATTAGCCCCATATTGGAAATGCGTCTGTTAGTTTTGCATGTGGGGCACGTTTGGCAGGTTTACCCTACACTATACCATATACGTCATCATATGTTTGACTTGTATGAACGCAAACCCAATTAATATTTTAAATTTTATGACGTGAATTTTCAACAGATATGTATAGTAAATGAATTTTAATTCTCTGCTCTCTATTTCTATAAAAACTCAAACTATACCAAATCTCACGCTCTGTGTTCGCAATATTCTTAAAGCCGGCCAAGAGCGAGTCGGACTCGCCAATGAAGGGTTCCGTAGCAGCACTAGCAGCAGGTAGGTAACATAGTAATATACAAGTTTTTCTAGTTCGTTGTAAGTTTGATCGACGTGTTATTATATGGGGTGCTAAGAATCCCCGGGCTACGGTAGGCCGCCAACACCGACTGACTCTGGCTACGTACAACGGACGCACGCTACGGCTCGACGAACATCTGGCGCAACTCGAAGAGGAGCTGAGGAACATAAGATGGCACATTTTGGGGCTATGTGAAGTCCGAAGAGAGGGGGAGGATACTGTAACCCTAGAATCAGGCCATCTTATGTACTTCAGAGAGGGAGACCAACCATCCCAAGGCGGCGTCGGGTTCTTGGTACACAAGGCCCTCTCTGACAACGTCATAGTAATCTCCAGTGTGTCGACTAGGGTAGCGTATCTTGTGATCAAACTCACCGAGAGGTATAGCCTCAAGGTTATCCAAGTATACGCGCCGACTTCGGCACACTCGGATGATGAAGTGGAGGAAATGTACGAGGACATTTCCAAGGCCTTATACACCACCCAAAAGGCCCACTTCAACGTTGTCATGGGGGATCTCAACGCTAAAGTGGGAGTACAAACAAGCGGCGAATCGGTAGTAGGACCACACGGATTTGGAAGCAGGAACCATAGGGGGCAAATGCTCGTCAACTTCCTGGAGAAAGAAGGGTTTTTTCTGATGAATTCTTTCTTTCAGAAGAAACCCCGGCGGAAGTGGACGTGGCAAAGCCCCGACGCTGCGACCAAAAATGAGATTGATTTCATTATGACGGACAAAAAGCGTATATTTAGAGATGTCTCAGTGATCACTAGGTTCAAAACCGGAAGTGATCACCGACTGGTCCGAGGCACTCTAGATATAAACTGTAAGCTTGAACGAGTCCGTCTAATGAAATCTACGCTCCGGCCTAATATGCTCCAATCCGTGGTTGGGTCTGAAACGTTCCAGTTGAAACTGGAGAACCGATTCGCTGCCTTGGAAACCACAATCGACGTTGATGTCGACCAGGATCTCGACCGAGTGGTAGGAATCCTCGGGGAGGAGGGGAAGAAATTCTGCGAGACGCGAGGTGCCGGTAAGAGGTCTAAGCTTTCAAAAGAATCTCTGCAGCTAATGCAGAAGCGACGAGAAAATCCCGCAGTCACTACGTCAGATCAACGAGCTTTGAACAAAAAAATCTCTCAGCTGGTAAGACGTGACCTCCGGAGCTCCAACACACGCTCTATTCAAGAAGCGATTGAGCGAAACCGGGGGTCTAGAGTCTTTGTTCAACAGCTCGGTCGAAGCCATCTGACGAAGTTGACCACATCGAGCGGGAATCTCGTCGCTTCTAAGCCGGAGATACTTAGGGAGGTGGAAGACTTCTACGGCCAACTATATACCTCGCAAGCGTCTCGTCCTCAACCCCATCCCGAGGATCCCAGGGCCACTCTGACCCGCCATTACACCGAGGATCTGCCAGAGGTCAGCCTGGACGAGGTCATGATGGCTCTCAGACAGCTTAAAAACGGAAAAGCCCCCGGGGAGGATGGAATTACAACGGAGCTCCTAAAAGCTGGTGGAACTCCAACGCTACTTCAGCTTCAGCGTATATTTAATTCCGTCCTCTTTTCGGGGAGAACTCCGAAGGCGTGGAGTAAGAGTGTGGTCGTTATGTTCTTCAAAAAAGGTGACAAAACCCTTTTGAAGAACTATCGACCCATTTCACTCTTGAGCCACGTCTATAAGCTGTTTTCGAGAGTCATCACAAATCGTCTCGCGCGTAGACTCGACGAGTTTCAGCCTCCGGAGCAGGCTGGGTTTCGAGGAGGATACGGCACCATAGACCACATTCACACAGTGCGGCAGGTTATACAGAAGACCGAAGAGTATAACCAGCCCCTGTGCCTTGCGTTTGTGGACTATGAGAAAGCCTTTGACTCCGTTGAAACCTGGTCTGTTCTGGAGTCTTTGCAACGGTGCCAAGTTGATTGGCGATACGTCCAAGTGCTGAGAGGACTGTATGACACCGCGACTATGACCGTCCAAGTACAAAATCAGCAGACTGAACATATCCCCTTACATAGAGGAGTGAGACAAGGGGACGTTATTTCCCCCAAATTGTTCACTAACACTCTGGAGGATATGTTCAAGTCCCTAAATTGGAAAGGACGGGGCATAAATATTAACGGCGAGTACCTCTCACACCTTAGATTTGCGGATGATATCGTCATCATGGCTGAAACCGTGCAAGATCTCCAATTCATGCTGACTACCCTGGCTGATTCTTCTGCACGCATCGGTCTCCGGATGAACTTGGATAAAACCAAGATCATGTTCAACGAGCATGTTATTCCGGAACCGGTTGCCCTTGACGGGGTTCCTCTCGAAGTTGTTCACGAATACGTCTACCTTGGGCAAATCTTGCAATTGGGTAGACACAACTTCGAGAAGGAAGCTCGCAGAAGAGTACAGCTAGGGTGGGCAGCATTTGGAAAACTTCGTCGAGTCTTTTCATCGCCCATACCCCAATGTCTAAAGACGAAAGTCTTTAACGAGTGCGTCCTACCTGTTATGACTTACGGAGCCGAGACGTGGACACTGACGGTGCGACTGGTTCACCAACTCAAAGTCGCTCAGCGAGCTATGGAGAGAGCTATGCTCGGAGTCTCTCTGAAGGATCGAATTCGAAATGAAGTCATCCGTCAGAGAACCAAAGTTATCGACATAGCTCAAAGGATTAGCAAGCTGAAGTGGCAGTGGGCTGGTCACATCTGTCGCAGAACCGATAACCGTTGGGGTAGACGTGTTCTAGAGTGGAGACCACGGCTCGGTAAACGTAGTGTAGGGCGCCCTCCAGCTAGATGGAGCGATGATATACGCAAGCTGGCTGGCAGCGGTTGGAAACAAAGAGCTGAAGATCGAGCTCAGTGGCGTGCCCTAGGTGAGGCCTATGTCCAGCAGTGGACGGAGATAGGCTGATGATGATGATGATGATGTTATTATATGAGTAAAATTAATAAATTAGGTAATTTGATTTATGACGTTTAAAATTTTACACACATTCTACCACTTAGGAAGAGTCTCTCGCGCAAACTATTCAGTTTAGAAAAAAACACCAAAACACGTGTTAGACAGTCAACATTATTTTAAAATACCTAGCCATAGATTGCCCACGCGTATAGGTTTGATGAAAAAAATTTTGAGTTTCAGTTCTATGTATGGGGAACCCCAAACATTTTGGATTTTTTCTGATTTTATTTTAAAATCTTAATGCGGTTTACAGAATACATCTACGCACCAAATTTCAATAATGTAGCTCTTATAGTTTCGGAATAAACTGGCTGTGACATACGGACGGACGGACAGACAGACAGGCAGACAGACATGACGAATCTATAAAGGGTCCCGTTTTTGCCATTTGGCTACGGAACCCTAAAAAGGGGTATTTACAATGTTTTAAAACGTTTAAGTAATTGTTATAATATACTATTACTAGCTGCCCGGACAGACGTCGTTCTGTCAAAATAAGTCCATACAAAAATGCAGGAATTCGCTCGCAGCGCCACCTACCGGGTCCAATTGTAAATCTAAACCATTCTCGAATCTCCACGAACACACACACAAAATTTCATCAAAATCGGTCCAGTCGTTTAGGAGGAGTTCAGTCACATACACACGCACACAAGAAATATATATATTAAGATAATTACTTTGTTACGAAAAGAATACTTAGATCATTTTCAAAACAAAATTACCGTGATGTGATTGAATAAATTAGTTTCTTCTGAAGTAGAATAAAATGAGACTAATTTATATTCCAACACTCTAAGGGAGCCCATGAGAATGAATTTGCAGCGGATGAAATGGAGGACGTAGGGACAGCCTCATATTGACAGCCAGTCGTTATGGACCCTCACGAAGCTTTCAGTAATTTCACGGCAATGACTCAGCGAATCTGAGATAATTGGAAAAATGTGTATTTTTAGGCAAGGACGAGACTGGAAAACATTAAAAGGGAATTTTTAGAAAATCCTTTGGTGTACTTTAGATATCCTCGGTATATATTATAATTTATACATAAGATTAGGTATACAGAGCCTACATACTCGGGCCATTGAGTAAGATGGCATATTGGAATTTATATTAACGAATTTGATTAATGTTCATTGATACGTTGTACCAAATAAATATCAAAATGTGCTGATTCAAAATGACTTGTCCCATATTTCTGAACTAACAACAATCATTGTCAAACTATATGCTAACACGTTAACTTTTATTAGTTATTTTCTCGAATACGTTTTCAACAATAGTGATAAACTTAAATTGCATTGCGAAACTATCGCTAGCCATTGAATCGAGTGCGGTTGGAATCGGAACTTATATACGTCAGTTTTCGTATCATAAATCGTTAAAAGTTTATCAAAAGCGATGCAGTTTTATACGAAATTCTATTTTTATGGAATTCTGTTTGGAAAGTACAGCTGACTCGGTTGTGCCAGTGCTTTGAGAATGAAATTTGTCGTCATTTGTAAGGGGTAGTTGGGCTGATAAAAAAAAATTCACGACCTAACGAGCTATCAAGTAACTTTGATGTAAAAACGAATATTCAGGCTGGTTTGGCATTTTGTTATAATTATAAATATTAAGGTGTGACAATATTTTGTTACAAGAGAATATTTTATTAGATAAAAAATACAACCTTATTTTCATAAAAAAAAAATATTATATCAACAGCCAAGTATCTGTTGTCAAGTAAAAATTATTCCAGAAATCATTCACCCGTCGAAACTGATTTAACATAACACGATTTTATTTTGATATTTTATTCCACTTAAGGTGTCTTATGTAAGATATTTTATTAAAACAATTTATTAATGTTTTTCCTTTTATTGACTTACATCTATCTTTCCTACGTCAGGAAGTGTTCTATAGGTGTAAGGTCGGTTCGTGTGAATGAAAGTGGTCGTCTCCTACTCATTATTTTTTTAGTCTATGATGATCTATTAAGAATATGCTATTACCACCTTACCCATTTCCGCCGTGAAGCAGTAGTGCACTTGTATTATTGTGTGTTCGGTTAGAAAGGTAAGGGGGCGGTGGTATTACCGGCACATGAGACTTAACAACTTCACGTCTCAGGGTCGACAACGCATTGGCGATGCCCCTAGTGTTGCAAATGTCCATAGGCGGCGGTGACCACTTACCATCAGGCGGACAGTGTGTCTGTTTGTCGATCCATGTCGTATAAAAAAACAACTGCTAGGTTAGCCTAATATTTTATTAATGCAATAAATCTGAGCAATGTAACTGCTTTTATTCTATTGTTTGATCCCTTGTTTGAGTCTTACAATACTGTGTTCTAAAGCACAAATAACTTGTTTATTAGCGTCGATAGCAAGTCCATGAATGTTATCACCATCAAGCGCGAACAGTTCCTTAACTTTAGTCGTATCATCCAAATAATATAAAGCACTTGGAGTAGAAAAATACAGTTTACCACTTTGATCACTTGTAAATCCATTTACTGTGTATTCACCTAAGTTAACAATCTTCTTAGATTCCTTTTTAAGACAGAAGAGTCCTGAGGAGTTTGAATAGAAAAGATTGTGGTCATTATCGACTGCCAATACCAAAACCTTAGTTCCGGTCAATTCAGTAACTTTCTTTACGACTCCGTTGCTGTATAAATACGCTTCTTCGGTCGGATACGTAGTGAAATACAGACCATCTTTGTAGAACATCTGCCAAACACTATGGCTGGTGATACCAAGATTGATAGCTCTTTTAGTGACTTGGTCTAGTTTAAAAATACCGTTTCTGGCTCCCAAATAAACGATATGGTTAGCATTATCAACTGCGTTGGCAAAGCCTAACTCTAGACCAGGTATAGTACCAAACTCTTTAGTCTTCAAATTTAAATAAGCTGATTTGAAAACGTCATCGGTATCCACAGAGTAACTGAAGAACAATGTATCTGTATTGTAATCAATTGCTAGTTGGTATGGGTGGTCAATATTTTCTTTGAGGATATCCTGAGTGTAATCACGTTTCACCTTCGTTTCAGCCAAGGCTACGGCCATAATTGCGAATAAAGCGTAGAATTTCATCTGAAAGATAAGAAAATATTTAAAACATAACGTTTGTGTTGGTTCTTATTACCCTTTTACTTGGCAGTAGAAAATAACTGAAATAACTGCTCGAACCAGAGTTTTAAATAAATTTGGTATTTCACAAGAAAATATTTCTCAGAGTCAATACAAAAATATTGTCAGAGTTGTGCGACCAACTAGTAGTAGGAATTCTGATATTACAGAATAATATTGAAACCATAATTGTTTACATATTATATTTCTTATCACTGTTTCTAGTATATTTTTATAATTTGAAAATAATGTTAAACTATTTCGCTCATTAGGTCAAATAAATAATAAAATAAATAACTTACAACTGATTGACTAGAAACACGATGGAAGCGACTGCACTAAGACTAATTAATAATTTCCTTATGTTTTATACTTCTGCAAGTAGGTATCTGTATGACTCAATAATATTAAGAGACTCACCTTTTCTTGCAGCGTCACAAAAAGTCCCTGGTACTAATGTGACACTTGCACACAACTGGCTGCAATGTGACAATGAATTCTACTACGTATAATATTTTCCTTACGGTATCTTATTTATTGCATTATTGTAACAACAATTTCTAAGGTCATTCTGTGGTATCTATAAAGAATGCTCTTATAACTCTTTCTTTATCGCCGTTGTTGTTTTAAAATTGAGGTTAAGATATTTTTGTAATAACAACACCAATGTCCTGTTTGTTTTACTTCGGCTGCTAATGACTTCATATTTTATTCCTAGGACTCATGCTTTATTAAGGTATTTCCATATTATAAATAAATTCTGTGTTCCCAGACACTTACCACTTGGGGCTCTTTAAGAAAAGAGTGGATAGGCTACTAACGGGAAAGCGAGCTCCATCTTCGGCCTCATCCTCACTTACCATCAGGTAAGATTGAGGCCAATCGCAATCCCGTCAAAAAAAAGAAAAAAAGAAGGATGGGTAGTTTCAGGGATTACCTACTACATAAAAACATTCAAACATGCAAGCTTTACTTCTTTATGATTTAAGTATTCATTTGCAAATTGTGACTTACAAAGGAAAAAATAAAAGTGTACAATTGTTGTAAATATTCTTAAATACCGCTTTTGATGCATTGCGGCTATTATATACATAAAAATATTTTCGTGCTTTTCGCCTAGCTTGTTCTAATATTATGCTTGAATTTTCGTACAAAGAATATTTTGTGCAAATAACACAGCCATTGTTCTAGCATATAAAGAGTACCTGAATTTTTTAGGCAGCACATCACGTAAAACCTGAAAACTAGGCGCTCAACACAAAGATCGGAATTCACGCCAACTATTTCGTTTGGCGGTTTGAAGTCCAACTTTTTTGTGGAAGCTCCGAGTAGTATGTGGACAAACTTAGTTGGGTCTCGTGTCTCTAAGGGGAAAGTATGTGTGTTCTGTTAAACCACCGACAGGTGGGTACGTGTATCTGTTTAATTAAAACTTTAGTTGCCGACGCTATCAAAATACCAGAATTAATTAAAACAATAACTATAAAATGTTAAAATATCAGTGCGGATAGAGAACCTTTTTATCAAGAGCTTTTAAACTGTTTCATTGCTCTTATCAAGATGGTTAATGTCATCATACACTAATAATGATATCATTTTGGAAGACTTAGAAAGGAACCTTGAAAGCGTACATAAATATTATGAAGAATAGTATGAAAGCAAACCTATCATCTCCTTTTGCCTCAGCACTCGTAGAATTTTCCGCGTAAGAATTTAAAGGCATCAGAAGCTACACCATAAGGTTTAGGTGATATAAGCTTGTAACATTTAAGTTATCAGGTTATTTTAGTACAAGCTTTGCTTCGTTTGGGATCTGATTGCCGTATGTAAATAAATGTTAAAGGCTATTTAATTATTATACATTGAAAAAAAAGTTGAATGTTTGATAAAATATTTTTCCAGCCTGTAATAATTTATTCGGCTCAAGATAATAAGATAGCGAGTAATTTAAAAAAAGAATAAAAAAGAAACAAAAACCAGCACCAGAATGCTTTAACTATATTTTGTTATTGCTACTCTGACATACTGGTTACATGCGACACGTATCTTGTTATAAAGGGTCGAGATGAGGGTCACAATAACTTCATTAAACAGACTTAGTTAGGGATGGAAAATTGATGACTAATTAACAAGTTGAATGTGAAACGGGTAGTTGAAGGCAGCCATCAAACGGGCGTCTCGGTGATACTACGAAGCCGGTCACCTCCAAGCACTATAAAAGTGTGGAACTTCGTGAAAACTTTTTGAAATATCTAGTAAAACTTTCCTCTATGAAAAGGTCAGGTAATTTAACCTTTCCGAGAATAAAATCCATTTCATTTTATCTACATCGAATAAAATTTAACTGTGGAAATCCACCTCCCAATCACGGCACGGTGATATCACAATCCCTAAAAAAATAGACTTCGTTTTTTGTGCCAGCCAATTAAAACAGTCAACTTCAAAGTTTGCTGGAATTGGACCTACTATTATAACCTGATTAGACTGATATATGTTTTTTTAGTAAATCACTACATAGTATAAAACAAAGTCGCTTTCTCTGTCCCTATATCCCTATGTATTCTTAAATCTTTATGCGTGCTTAAGTCTTTAAAAGTACGCAACAGATTTTCATGCGGTTTTTTTTAATAGATAGAGTGATTGAAGAGGAAGGTTTTATGTATAATACATGTGACGTCCCACGGGAACGCGGGTAAACCCGCGGGGAACAACTAGTAAATAAATAATAATTATAATAAATAAATATCCCGGGACATTCTTTTACACACGGCCATCTGGTCCCAAACTAAGCAGAGCTTGTATTATGGAAACCAGATAGCTGATATTCTACATACTCGTATACTATTTTTTTTTCTAAATGCATACTTATATATATATTTACACCCAGCATAGAACAAACAGACATGTTCATGCACACAATTTGTCCTGGGTGGGAATCGAACCCGCGACCTTTGGCTTGGCAGTCAGAGATGCTCCTACTGGCTGTCTAAGTCATTGAGACTAAATACTTTAATTATCAATACTAGAGGGATTATGTGGTACTTAGAGTTTCAATGTTGGTGGATGGAATTTCAACAAGGATGGTAGCAGGCAGGGTGCCACCATGTTTTGGCACGTCGAACTTAACTCGTTACTTGCACTACATGCTCAAGTTAGATTTTTATTCATGGCTAGATAACAAACGGTAAGTAAGTGTTATCGCAAAAAGTAGCTGAAACTACGCTGTTAACTTGAAAAATGATAGGTATTTGTACTTTTTACATTCATTGCTAACACCATTTATATTTCAAGCGTTAGTATGTGAAGGTTTCTGTGAATTTAACGTTCCGTTTCCGCCGGTTGCATACGGTGGGTCATCGATCAATGTCTGTAAAACACGATTAAAACGAAACTATCACGAATTTTGCGGAATGAAACCTTTTGTACCTTTTGCTTTATTTGCTAATAAAATTTATTTATTTCTAAAAGGACTAACTAGTTGTAGTAACTACAGTGGATTAATTAACTCCCCTATAGTATACTCGTATATTAATTGACTTATGTGTGGAAGGAGGTTTGGGGAAATCCATAAGAAGATCATACTCGAGTAGTAGAGCTCTTAGTGCAGAGTTCGTCCGGGGAACTACTACCACCTTACCCATTTCTGCCGTGAAATAGTAGTGCACTTGTATTACTGTGTTTCGGTTAGAAAGGAAAGGGGGCCGGTGAAATTACAGGCACATGACACTTAACAACTTCACGTCTCAGGGTCGACAACGCATTGGCGATGCCCCTAGTGTTGCAAATGTCCATAGGCGGCGGTGACCACTTACCATCAGGTGGACCGTCAGCTTGTTTTATCGGCCCAAGTGGTATAAAAAAATACATATACAAAAAACAAATATCTAGTAGCTAATTCCGCTGGCTCTCCTTCTCCATATAGAAGAAGAAGGAGATCTTATAATACTAGATAGGTATTTCTTTTTTTTTGCATAATCTTAATAGTGGAGTAATTAACCACCTTTGCTTGAATAATTCTAAAAGATTCGTATTTATTAGCATAGATAGGAAAATATAAAAAAAAGAGTACGTAGTAGTAGGTATATAATCCCACTAATATATATGATACTAGCGTGTCCCCCGCGGATTCACCCGCGTTCCCGAGGGATGTAACATTTTCCCGGCACAAAAAGTATCCTATCTTACTTCTAATACCTCCAAGAATATGTCTTCAGTTTCATGATGATCGGTTAAGAAGTTTTCGCGTGAAAGCGTAACAAATAAACTTATATTGACATTTATAATAGGTATTAGTAGAGATAGCTGTCCCCCGCGGTTTTACCCGCGTTCCCGACGGATGTCACATTTTGCCGGGATAAAAAGTAGCCTATATGTTATTTCAGGATATGCTCTAACTACGTGCCAAGTTTCATACGTATCCGTTTATATTTTGCGTGAAAGAGTAACAAACATACTTACATACAAATCTTTCCTATTTATAATATTAGTATAGATTATGTTTGCGTGTTGTGAGATTTTGATGAAAAACGGTAAACGCACATATAAAAACATCAAGGATTATCTATCGGATGTTTAGTACCCCGTGAATTACAATAACATGATATATTCCAAATAATTAAGTAAATTTGTACATCCATTTCCATTTTTATTCAGTTGAAAATGTTAGTTCATAATTTAATGACGTGAGCAAATAGCGAAGGAGTCTCAAAGGATTTATTCAGCTGACCGCAAGCCACACGAGAATGGCTCTTACTAAGACTTGGCTCTTGTACAACAATCATTGCATTTCTGATATTAAATTTCGGCATGAAGGCGTTATTACATGGAAATTGCATTTACATAACTAAATCAAAGCATGTTGTTATTAAAACATAGTTTGATTTATTTATAGACGAGCAGCTTGGTAGCCGATGTGTCTATATCACAGTGTTGAAAGTCACTTCGCACTTTATAGTTCACTTTGAAGATGTTTTGTTCTTGTCCAATTGTGTAATTATTTTAATTGTAATAAGTGATCTCAAAATAAAATAATTCGGACAAGTGCGAGTCGGTTACATATTATAAATAAAAAATAGTTTTTTATTTATTTAAATATCAAATTGAATCCTGGTAGGTACCCGTACTTATAAAAAACGAGCAAAAAAATCACGTTTGTTGTATGGGAGCCCTCTAAAATATTAATTTTATTCTATTTATTAGTATTCTTTGTTATAGCGGCAACAGAAATACATCATCTGTGAAAATTTCAACTGTCTAACTATCACGGTTCATGAGATAAAGCTTGGTGACAGACGGACAGATAGACAGACAGACAGGCGGATAGCGGAGTCTTAGTTATAGGCTCCCGTTTTAGCCTTTGGGTACGGAACCCTAAAAACGAGATACTTACATGGGTTCATTCTAATAATTAATAATATATTAAAGCAAAATAGCTGTAGTCTTTATAGGCATAGGTAGACTACCTTTGAATACACTTTTTGTTCCCATTGTTATTTCGCTTTAACGATTTATCAAATTTACTAATTAATTAGGAAAATGCGTGAGCACAATGTTGATTGATGTCTTAAATTCGCTTTGAGGTAATCTTTGTATACTGCCCCCTTATTCAGCTAATACAAACTTCGTCGGCGACCCGCCGCACGGAGGCCTCGGAGAGCTTACCTCTCACATGATTGCGTAGTTACCGTAAGAGACAGAGCATAGAGGCCGCGAAGAAACATCATTGTACTAGTGTTTTCTTTACAGAATCGAGCCCCAGGTACCTGCTGCATATTTGCTAAACGATTTGCTGTTTCTTTGTTGCGTTAATCTATTTGAGAAAGTCAAGTAGCTAAAATCCATGTACATATATTTACATTTTTTGGGCAAATCGTTTGATAACATAAAGCAAACAAGGGTAGTTAAATAAATATATTGTTAGGTGAGTTATTCATTGCCAAGGGTTATTATTCTCGAAGTAATCCGATATATCATAAAACCTTTTTGCTACAATGTTTTCATTACTACCGTTTTAAATGTATGCACGGGTAATTCCTGGAAGTCATTAGGTAGTTTGTTAAAGAAACGTTTACATTGCCTCTTACCTTTATAACTTTGTTTTTTTTATAACAGGTTTGATAGCGAAGTCCTTATTTCTAGGAAAATTGTGTACATTTCTACGAACATCATTTATTACATTATCACATAAATACTGTGACATAGTTAAACTGTTTTTAAAAATAAATGGTTTTAAATTTTTTAAACAAGCCAGTTGGCTTGGTGGTTAGCGACTCTGACTGCCAAACCGAAGGTCGCGGGTTCGATTCCCACCCAGGTCAGACATTTGTGTGCATGAACATGTCTGTTAGTTCTGTGTCTGGGTGTAAATATGTCTATAAGTATGTATTTAGAAAGAAAAAGGAGTATATGTAGTATATCAGTTATCTGGTTTCCATAGTACAAGCTCTGCTTAGTTTGGGATAAGATGGCCGTGTGTAAAAAGAATGTCCCAGGATATTTATTTATTATTTAAATCTATCCTAAGACCATTGTTGTAGAATGTTTGAACAGCTCTCTTCTGTAGAATAAAAATAGTTTTAATGTCGCCACTACTACCACAAAGGAAGATGCCATCAAGCTATGAAAATTACCAAAATAAGTTAATCTAACTAGCTACTTATTGAGGTCAAAAATGGACCTGTCCCGGCGAATGCTGAAGCGAGGGTATCTTAATACTGAAACATTCGTTTTACATTAATATACCCTACGTAATACATCTACATATAATGATATTATCCGATATATGTGTTCTTACGAATCTTGTGTATGCGAAACGAAAGTTTTAGCCTGATTGTGAGCCGTTACCCCTAACGATAATTACCTAATAAAGTGGGCTACCATTCTTCGCCCCTTATTATGCCAGCCCCACCTTATCTCATGCTGTCAGTGCCCTGTTATTAATAACTTCCATCAGGAGGTACTGACACTATTCCTTCCTTCCTATGTAGGGAGTTAAATTTAATAGCCATGGGCCCAGGTAAATTAAACAAGGTGCTAATTACTTGCAAACAACAACTTTAATTGCCACATTAACATTTTGGGATTTTATAATTTAAACACGTGTTGTAATGTTTATTAACTTTGGGGATTAGGGTTGGTAAATATAGTGTGTTATGGAAGAATGGAAGAGAGAAACTTTCATTTACTGACGTTCTCTTTAGGGTTCCATCCTAAAATGATAAAACAGATGCGTCATCGTCTGTCTGTATGTCTCTGATGGAGGAACACAGCTGAACGAACTGTTTATCCCAAGTATAATTTTTTTTTGTTTTATAGATAGTATTCAACTGCAGTCTGAATAAGGGTAAAAACAGAATATTGGGTTGGTTAACTTAGTAATTATATGCTATATTATATGTATATTTAAAATATTTTGGTGTGTCAAATTAAATTTTATTGCTCATAAATACGGCACGGTATCCTTATGAAAATCTAACTCTCCCTTGCCGGGTTTTTATTCATTTAAGTATAATACGAACAACAACAATAAACAACTTCTAATATAAAAAAATGTCCTATAACTATACAACATTATAAGCATGCCACCCCTAATGTATCTAATATAGTAGTAAATGTAGTAATCTGAGGCAGTAACGTGGCTTCACATTGTTGCCAATAATTTATTATTATCGAATATACACCCGACGTAGTTGAACTAATTTTCAAATTAAATCCATTTAATTTTAACACCACAAATAAAACTGTTAAATATCATCATAACATTATTAAGTTAACTCAGTCACGCATTGTGCCGACAGAATGACAATTAGTACGATATTTTAATATATGTAAATGTATTTTGTACGATAATAATAATGGAATCAGCAGAGAACTGAATGGAAATGCACTGACCTAAAAACCACGTCACCTTAAAATACTACAAGTTTTAGAATTATAATTATAATCTTTAAAAAGATATTTCTATAATATGAATGGATAAAAAGCTGTTGATATAATAAGACTAATTATAATAAAAACACAAAAATCAGAGAAGCATCCTATGCCAATTGTGTCACCAATTGTAAAAGATTGTGATTGTTCTCAAAAACGGTCAATTGTGGGTCGGCTTAGCACGTAAAGGGTTCTGTACTACAGTATAATATTTAAAAAGAACACGTTTCTTGTGTTTCTTAAAATTATTACAAAAGATACGGTAAAAGATACTTGCTTGTGACAGTCGGACGGATCGACGAACAGCGCACCTGCGCCTAAACCTTTAGTAATGGGTATTTTTTTGCCATCGGGCACCCTTAGGGTACGGGACCCTAAAAATGTGTTAATGTTTTGCCAAATCATCATGAATTATCAATTTTCATAAAAAAAGATAATTAATGCTTGGTAATAAATAGCTAATTTATGTAATTTTATGTTCTGAAATGTGAAATGACATTTTCCCAACAACATTCCTAAAAACTTATCTAAGTAAAATTCTTGTGGCAGCATCGACACAATACCAACACGAAGTTGGAGTCACGAAGCGAGCGATGACGCGACTAGAGCCGAGGCGAGCTCGTGTCGGCTTGATGAAACCGCGGGTATTTCGCTCATAATTATTATATTCATTCAACAATCATATCAAATATGCAATAGGACCTATTTACATCAGAACTCAAAAGTTAAATAAATAGTAGAATATATAATATAATAATTGAAGTAGTAGAGCTGTTCGTGTAGAGTTCGACCGGGAATCACCACCTTACCCATTTCCGCCGTGAAGCAGTAGTGCCCTTGTATTACTGTGTTTCGGTTAGAAAGGTAAGAGTGCCGAAAAATTACAGGCACATGAGACTTAACAACTTCACGTCTCTGGGTCGACAACGCATTGACGATGTCGCAGGTGTACATCCGCGGCGGTGACCAGTTACGTTACCATCAGGTGAATCGTCTGCTTGTTAGTGAGCCCAAGTGGTAAAAAGAAAATGGTGTCGTGGGACACCAGATAGGAACGAAGTTTTCATTGACATAATACATGCATGCTTCTTTCAATTCAGTGCGATTCAAAATTTACTTTTAACTTTACTTTTCTTATAATAATTACTAATTATACTAATTTATAAATGGAACAGAATTTTAAACATATTGTATGTAGCCTTTAAATAAATTATGAAAAAAACAAACCCAATAATAAACCATATCATTAAAATTTCGAACGAATATGAAAAAAAAGTGTCGTTACAACTCGTATGATTTTTTTCCGTCTAGCCCCCATTCACAACGCGCGATGAGGAACTTCGTTCCAAAAATGCTGTAATAGTATAATTAGCTCTGTAAGAAAGTTCAAAGAATGATTGTTTTACATTAAACCCACTCAAGCAACAAGCACCGAGTTGACATTATCCCGGCTCAGGAAAACTATTTTCATACGAAACGTGATTTTTTTTTCATGCTCCCGCGACACCGTAAACAAACAAAAGCTAATACAAATACATGTAACCGAGCTCTTATAAATGTACTTTATACGTATGTTAGAATAGCCTATACTATTACTCTGGCTTCAAAGTATTATGTCTATTTCTAAGATTTTTAAGTTGAGGATACGATTATGTTAATAAGAATTGTTAGGAGTTTAATTAACTTACAAATTACATGAGCCATTAATAGAATTAGCTTAGGCGTTTTAATGATCTGGTAACCTCAATAGAAAGCCTTGTTACATATGCAATATTGACTAATATTAGCCGCTTGCAGCTTTTTACACGCTGATATCGATAATTCTTTATGTTGTAATAAGATAAATTTCATGCAAGTAACATTAATGTACTTAGTGAATTCGAATTCTTTACTTGAAATAAAATAATTTAAAAATTGTGTTGGACATTTTTCGTGGCGTTAAAACATTGAGAGAAGCTTCAAAAGAATTTTTTGAATCTTGAAAAACGTGCAAGAGTTCTGACGTAGCGCACCAAAAATAGATGTTGGCTCGACACAAATATCATAACAAAGCTGCCAGAATAAGCCTGTTTGTTATAGTGTAATACCCACTCTTGGGCATACGTCGGTTAAACTTGGAAATTTGAGATTTAAAATTGCAAGAGTTAAAGCCAGTTAATTCATTCAAGGGTTGCGGTCAGGAGCGTTGAGCGACGTAAACGTTATTTGTGTAATAAAGGCCTTATTTATTAACAGACTTCATTGTATATTAAACACAAAAAAGGGGTAACAAAAAGGGGATGTTCGTGGATATTTAAGCGAATTTAAAAAGGGGTAGACTGACACTGTTCATGTAAAGTAAAAAGTTACAATATAAACTTTTTTTTTTGTAGGAGCTCAGGGAGTTGCTGAGAAATGAAGCAATGGACTCGAAAAGTTTGTTTTAATTGTGTTTATTTTTTGTTTGGAAAATCCTTGGAGATCTCGCCAAATATTTACTTAATTTTAACAAATAATGTTTTGGTACGCAGAAGTTAAGAATCAATTTTTAATTGATGACAATTTAAAGTACAGTAATGGCAAATGTGTTTTGTAGAATGAAGATTAACAAAATAACACCACTCAGTGGAGTAACTAAAATAGCTGGGTCAATATTATAAGCCTGGTTTCTATACGCCCGAATAAAGGTCCCATTGTTTTCACACCCTTATATTAAATAGTTGAAAAGGTTTAAGCTTAAATTATTTTCTTTATGCCTAACCTAACAGAAGATAAAAACAATTCACGTGGAAAAACATAACGTTTTAAGTGTTAAAACATTTGAAAGGTTGTTACTCGAAAATATCATCATTTATTTAGCCTCAAGTAAACGTATTTTATTTTCTTGAAGTTAATATCTTCTATATTCTTTTTACTTTTTTTCTGGATCAAATAAGGTATGCAATATTTTTGTCATAGAGTAACTATAGAAGTCATTATTATATCTTTATATAATATATAAGTAATTAGTTGAACTTATTAAAAGAGAAAAAACACATCAATCTAGCCATTGTTTCCATTCTTTTATTTTATATACTAAAAAGTAAAAGAAATATTTATTTTTAAATTTTCAGTTTGGCGTGATTTATGGCGGGGCACAGAAAAATATTGGTACATCAGGTGTGGCGCTGGTGATAATCAGAGAGGACCTTCTCAACCAAGCTCTGCCAGTATGCCCCTCAATACTGGACTGGACAGCCAATGCCAAAAGTGACTCTATTCTCAATACCCCACCTATGTTTGCGTGAGTATTAATTGTTTAATATAAAAACATAAATAAACAAATTATCATAATCAATTTCTTAAAATAAAAATTGATACGCACTGTTGAAAATAACTCAAATTGTAAAATTGCAATTGTATAAAAACAAAACGGCGAAAACATAAAGGCAAAACTTCAGCTTAAAGCATTGTGTAAAATGTGGTATAACAAGTTAAGTTCAAAATAACCAATTCCCACTTTCAGTGTATGGTAATCCCAAGCCTCGTAGTTTAAATGAAGTGCTCTTGAACTTCATTAAAATAATATCATTTAATATTTGTTTTAGGATTTACATAATGGTAAGAGTACTCCAATGGATTGAGAGACAAGGAGGCTTAGACGCAATGGCAGAATTAGCGATGAAGAAATCTGTACTAATCTACTCCATTATTGAGGAATCAAATGACTTTTATTATGCACCAGTTGCCAAAAATGTTAGGAGCAAAATGAACATTCCATTTAGAATTGGCACACCAGGCAATGAAACTTTGGAGAAGGAGTTTTTGAAAGGAGTTGAGGCATTAGGACTGATTCAACTTAAAGGACACAGGTATGTACCAAAATAATCTGAAATAACCTATTTAAGGGTAAGAGTAGAGTAATATATTCTCTAATTAGATTTAATATGGATCCACATCAGTCTCAAGGAATTGTTTGTTTCGTTATGCCTTAAATGACATATTCTAAATGCTAAACTAACTCGAACAACAAATATAAATACAGTAGTGTATATAATTCTGATGTAAAGAAAGAAAGAAGAAAGAAACAAATTTATTTGTGACAGGGGGAAAAATAACACATGAAAAAATTAACAAATAGAAACAAGGTACACAATTGCCACAAATCGGTCCTCCAACTCAGCATGTGGTTGGCTGTACGTGCCAATGAAGGTACGTATTGCCAACGCTGATCTTCCGTTGGGGCCGGCAAGTGAAAAACACGGCAGGATTACTACAGTATACACTATTGCATTATAAATAACAAATAAACAGCAAAAAATCATAACAATTCCAAAATAAAACAAACAAGTAGGCAAACAAAAATGAAAACTAAAAAAACAATATTTTTCATGATGTTCGGTACAAACACAGTGCTGGGCATAGGTATATATACATCCTCATCAAAAACCACGTATTCCATATTAATAACATGATATGTACATTGTAGACATACAGGTAAGTATTTTATTTTAAATATTTACCAATACGACACATTTTAATGTATTCCTATATAGCACTTGTGTCGTGGCGTAGCATTTCTTGGTTAAGTTGGTGCATAAAAAGATAATTTTTAAGCTTAATTCTAAACCTTTGAATACTTTGCAGGTTCCGTATCGGCGGAGGGATATTGTTCCAGCACTTGGTAGCGGCGTAACGGAAGCTACCTTTAAAAGCGGCCGAGGAGTGCCGGTGTGTCGAGAGATGCAACGCGCATTGCCTTGGACCACGTGACTTTCGACCATTCACCCAGGAAAACTTTTCATATAAATAAGCGGGAGTTTTATATAACATATAATAAGGTTTATGTACGTGTGTTGACAGTGAACTACTCCTAAACGGCTGGACCGATTTGAATGAATGTTTGTGTATGCGTTTGGGTGGCGCCCTGGATAGTTTAGATTCATAATTGGACCCGGTAGATGGCGCTGCGAGAGAGTTCCTGCATTTTTGTATGGACTTACTTCGACAGAACGACGTCTGTCCGGGCAGCTAGTATATTTCATAAACCCTACAGACAACTCTACAGATAATGTAAAAAAAAATGCAGCTGTGTTACTAATTTAATTGCTACTACGACGGACCGGTTAGCATGGTGCTTAAATACCCTAACTGCGAAGCCACAGGTCGTGAGTTCGATTCCCACCAAGGATTAACATTTAAAAAGAAAGTATATCAGTAATCTGGTAACCATAGCACCCTCTGTGCTTAGTTTGACCGAGTGTAAATAATGTTCCAAGATATGACTCTTATGAATTTAATCGTTTTGGAAAAGAAAGCCATTCCATCAGAAAAACAAATAAGTTTAGGATATTTTGAATCACAATAAGATTAGTGGAAGAACAATTTTGTCATTAGAATTTACTGTAATAAACGACGTATATCTTTTATGACAGCTAAATGCAGTTCTTCAACTTTTAGCCCAATATGACCTAATGTTATTTATTTAATAGTGTCGTGTAATTCCTACATTGTTGAAGTATGATATCTCGACTCGCTCAAGTATTATGGACAGTACAAAGCAAGAACTGTCTCCAGAACTACATCGAAGTTACTCAGCTCATCTGTCATCGAAGTTTGCGCTATGTAATTATGACATTTGACATGAAATCCAAAGGTTAGGAACGTGAAGTGGCAAGGTTCATGTTTATATATAATTTGATTAATTTAAAATTATTTATCTTTATTTCAACTTTTAATTTGTAGAAT
Organism: Habrosyne pyritoides; assembly: GCA_907165245.1. Taxonomy (NCBI): domain Eukaryota; kingdom Metazoa; phylum Arthropoda; class Insecta; order Lepidoptera; family Drepanidae; genus Habrosyne; species Habrosyne pyritoides. Next base: position 8,949,576 of record OU015593.1, on the reverse strand, counting down.
CTGAACATGCTTTTTACAGCCCTCACAAACTGCTAATTGCTTACCCATTTACGCTGTGAAGGAATAGTGCACTGTTTTATTGTGTTTCGGTTAGAAAGGTAAAGGGGCCGGCAAAATTACAGGCACATGACACTTAACAACTTCACGTCTTGGAACGCATTGGCAACGCCCCTGGTGTCGCAAATTTCCATAGGCGGCGGTGACCACAAACTATCAGCTGGACTGTCAGTCTGTTTGTCTACTTGGTATTAAATAAAATGTTGGCAGGAAAATAAATTGACGCCCATTATAATAATCAATAATCACTATCAGAGACTCTACCTCCAGGAATTGGTTGGGCGCTCTGAAAAGGTCGTATGTATTTAGTTTCCCTCTTCTAGCCCCTTTTGAGATCCTGATTGACACCATTCAATCAATCACAGACTAGCCTTCTGTTAGTCCTCTGAAAGAGCTTTAGATAGGTTGTCTACCGTGTAGGTGTTCGATTAAATTATACCTCAGACTACACAGGTTTAATATTCATCATTTACTTGTTTCCCATCCCTATCTCTAATAACAAGAGCATGTGAGATACCAAGACAGATTGCAAGCGAGATTAATCGATCTGTCTTGACTTATTAGCCCCGCGAGTGTTTCCGTATCTATTAAGTATAATAGTATAATACACACTGAATTAAATTCTCTTGGGGTAAATGATTATTGACAGCGTTAACATAGGATCGTCAGTACTAGGAATGATGCATTAATTATGTAATCTATGTGTTATTAGTCGCTAAACAATGCCGTAAATGAGTTGTGTTATCGTTTGATATTTGCTGTCAAAACTACATGCTAAATAAACGCGTATGAATGCTAGAAATGTAAAGCATGTTAGTGTTGAAACCTCATTCAATTTCAAACGTCCCAACAATAAAAAATATGTTAATTCTATTTAAAGAAAAAGAGTATAAAAAAGGCTAAAAAACAGTATGTGTTCACTTTGTATCCAGTGTTAACCGAAGCGTTTTCGGAATACTAAAGAGTTCCCTAGAAAGTTTTCAATTTACAGCTCTTGAAATGCTCTCAAGTCCCATCTAGCAATACTACCATCTGGGAAGTAGTTTTAATGTCTCTAATATACGTGACGACAATAGTCCAGACAATGGCGTCTTTAGAAATAATTATACTCTTACAGAAAAACGTACCTACGTTCAATTACATATTTTACTCGATACAATAAAGTAATATCACTACACTAGAAACAGTGATAATATAAACTACCTATGATTAGAGCCATGTACGGAAAGAAGAATATACAGTACTCCTGGAGCTCAGCTATATAATAAATTGTCAAAAAATGTGAAGGACTGTGATTCGGCTAATACTCTTAAAAATACCCTGATGGTGTACCTAACTAATAACTAAGGCTTTTTAACCGTTTTTATACTTATGGTAGATTAAACTCACATTGTATAATAACTTTAAATTTCTCATATTATGTGAAGTATGTAATATTTTTTTGGGAAATAAATTCTTAAGCCTATTATATTATATACCTATTTCTATGACCATATTTTTTTTTTACAATTTTTTAAATTACTATTTTGCAATATGATACAAAGAACATTTTGCTTTGTACACAATTCGAGCAGTTGCAGTGAGCATAAATATGTAATCACGTACAGTGTTGCAATAATATCTGATTTCATGATACATTCATTAATTTCTCTTATCTTTCATTTGTTGACGGCCCAACTATTACAACAACTCTGTAGCTGTAAGTAGTAACAGTGGTGTTGAATTATGCGAAGGGTGTCAGATATTGTTTCAGAACTGTCTATATTATGTATATGTGTTATATATTTATGCTCGTGACTGTACACGTACTATTTTCAAATACTTTTGTCGTTTTGTTTGCTTTACATGACTAGGGCGGTCTCTTACCGAACAACCAGGGGCTCGATTCTGTAAGAAAAATGACACTAACTCGAGGATGTTTCGTCGCGGCCTTAATACTCTGTTTCTGTCGCTTACTACTCTAATACCTACTTCTAATCACGTGAGAGATAAGCTCTCCGAGGCCTCCGTGAAGTGACTCGCTGATGGAGTTTGTATTAGCTGAATAAGGGGGCAAGCAAGTAAGAGTTGAACTCGCTCGTGGAGAGTTCGAAATACTAATAATATAAATAAATTTTATTTTATATCCAAATCCTAACATATCCTTTATATGAATATATTATATATCCAAACAGTTTTATTAAGAGAGTGCGGAAGTGTTAGCCTGTTAGTTTTTGGTCATAATTTATAAAAACAACAAAATTGTTTCAGTATGTGTTTATCTTAAATAACTTTGCTTTTGAAATTGCAAATAAAACAGCCTTGATAAATAGACAGGTATACACTGAAGTCTCACTGTAGGGGTTTCTTCTTTACTATTTGGAACGAAAACGAAAAACGTATCATTATGCTTAAGTATATGTAACACGTCAGACGTAGTAAGATTAATTACCACTATAAAAGAATCCTACTATCTTAATCCAGAATTACATTAATTTTGATGTTGGTCTCAAGTTATGGTTAAAATTTGAATAAATCCCACAAATATTATAAATGCGAATGTTTGTTACTCTTTCACGCAAAAACTACCGTAGAGATTTGGATGAAACTTGGCACATAGATCGAGCATATCTTGAAATAACATATAGGCATATATTATTCCGGGAAAATGTGATATCTCTCGGGAATGCGGGTAAAACCGCGGGGGATAGCTAGTACTAAATATTGTAGGACATATAACAGACAAGCTTGGTTTTACAAAACTGTATTTTCAAATGAGTTAGTTACAAATTCTTTCTTATTCGGAAAGGCAAAGTCTTTCATTTGAGCTCACAAAGTTTTTAATCTCGAACTTATAAAACTAAATCTGAAAGCTCTGCATCGAATAAACTCGAACAAAACTAATCCTGAATAAAGGTAATCGATCAACACCTCAGCTGGAGAAGTTTATACGGTGGACGTTTGATGCGACAAGTTTGAAAAGATCCTGTTGGCTTCAAAGCAAAAGTTACAAAGGCTTTATATTGGTCGTCTGACGCCTCCACTTATACACTTTGGGCCCGTAACGTGAAACTCGTGAGAAGAATACTGCAACCCCTCAAATGTTTCTGATCTGTGAGGCTTTATTGACAACTGGTTTGCGGCGATTGATCTCTTTGCAAGTTCTCAGTTTGACTTGAAATTGAGAGTTGAAGTCTTAAATGAATCTCGAAAATATATTTTGATGGAAGTTTTTGTTATTCCTATTAATATTATAAATGTGAATGTAAGTTTGTTTGTTACGCTTTCACGCGAAAACTACCTAACCGATCATCATGAAACTTTGTGCACATATTCTTGGAGGTATTAGATGTAACATAGGATACTTTTTGTGCCGGGAAAATGTTACATCCCTCGGGAACGCGCGTGAATCCGCATGTACTTATATATATTCATGCTTATCTTATATTTTACACGAAGGGAACATTGCGCCCCTTTTAAAGCACGGAGGAATACTTCATTTTGAATCACTTGTAACTTTATAAACGTGTTACAAATACATAAAATTAAACAAAATATGTAAAATAAATTATTAAATACTATGAAACAAAACCTAGTTGATATTTATTCTGCTAATGTCAAACACATCATTACATATATTTGAACATACACGCAGCTCATCTAAAAAACAATGCTAAATAAAATGTAATGATTATACAACGTGTTACAAAATACCCCGTAAAAATATAATTAATTTATCAAAGCCAATAACCCTAGTAAGCTGTCATGTCAGGGAACCAGATAATTTAACAGAAAAGCCTGCGTACCTATTTTACGTAATAATTGTCTACTTTAATAGTTTTTCTATTTTCATTCATAAAAAATAGTTTTTTTATTTGTTTGGGGGTATGTTATACAGTGTTACTACGGTTCTTAAATATTGTGAATGGAGTCGTTATAAGGCCCTATTTAACCTCCTTTCGGCTTTACGGGTAGTTTTGTAAAGAAGCCCTGTCAAGAACTGTTTTCCTAGTTTACGAGCAACTAGTCGATCAACTTTCAACTCATAGTAAGTTGGCTTTGTAAAGCAATATAACATTAATTTTATGTCTTACCTAGACATACAATTTACTAGCTATTGAACTTTACCACATTGTACTACTATGGGATCCGATACTGCAACAATAGCTACAATATTTTACACAAATTTTCCTCTGCGGTCTCACCTGCGTTCCCGAGGGATGTAACATTTTCCCGCTACCAAAAGTATCCTATGTGTTATTTCAGGGCATTTTCTATTCGTCAACTATCGTCGAAATCCGTTTGGTAGTTTTTGCGTGAAAGAGTAACAAACATCCATAAATACAAAATTCCGCATTTATAATATTACTAGCTGCGCCCTGCGGATATGCCCGCTTTCAAACCTTCCTCTTGAATTACTCTATCTATTGCTGAAAACTGCATTCAAATCCGTAGCATAGTTTACGATTCTATAAAGAACATACAGACACACATTCATTTTAATATATATATATATTAGGTTTATATTGTGTTATTAACGCCTTTTTTGAGGATTCGCATAAAATCTTTACCCATGGTAAATTGAGTGAGGTCGGAATAAGGGTCGCCCATAAACAATGGGAATACCCGAGATTAAATGGAAGGTATAATCAAAACAACATAATTGTGAATTTTGGCAATAATTTCAAAATAAAGACATGTTTAATGGGAGCAATGAATTTAATTATTTTCCATCAAGTTTATTAGAATTTTCAATGTTTTAATAAAGCCCGGAATAAGGATACTAAATATTACCTCAGGCAATTGTAAATAATTTCTTATAATATAATGAACAAGTTTAACAGATTATATAATAATAATAAATAATTGAAAGAAAAAGCGTATTATAAGGTAGTTCATTATATTGAAGATAAAAATGTATGGAAATAGCTACTCTCTGCACAGTGGACCTCTAATTTTCTTGTTTATGTTGTAAGTAATTATTGTTACCTATATTAAATATTTTGTAATTGTTAAATATAAAATTATGTAAAATGTATATTATAAAATAGCCAAAAAGTCAGAATAGATAAAATTTATTTAATAAAAAGGAATGTAACCTTGCTGAGATTCTTGCCGGTTCTTCTCAGTTGAAGGCTGACTTCCGAACCGGTTGTAGCTTCAGTGACTTTAAATTTGACCTTCATAAGTGCCTTCCGAGGGCCTAAACTGAATAAATGGTTTTGAATTTTTTTTTAATTTTGCATACAAAAACATCCAGGTTGTTAAATAAGTTTTGTCGTTCGATAAGAGAGGGCGTTGCCACTAGCCCAATTTTTTGTTTGTTTCGTTAGTACACTCTTCAGATGAACGTATGTGAAGTTTCATTTCAATCTGTCAATTCATTCTTTGTTTACAAGCCATTTAGTGTCGCCGTGTCTCAGTATTTTTTTACGATGGAACAAATTTAATATCGTGCAGTAATAAAATTCTTATTTTTGGAAGGTGTAGCACCAAAAGAAATTCACGAATGAATGTTAAAAGTGTATAATGATTGTTCACCTACAATTAGAACAGTGGAAAGATGGGTGAAAAGTGGAAAAATTTAAACGTGGTCGTTCAAGCCTTAAAGACGATCCACGTGAAGGACGTTCAAAAAGTGCATCTACACCAGAAATCATAGCCAAAATACAGGATATGGTTTTGGAAAATCGTCGATTGACTGAGCGAGATTTAGTAGAGGCTCTACAAATCTCATTAGGCAGTGTGAGCCATATCTTAAGTGAAATTTTGGGTTTTAGAAAGCTGTGTGCACAATGGGTGCCGCATTCGCTAACAATGGAACAAAAACCCATTCGTCGAATGCGAATTTCTCAGCAACATTTGGAGCGTTTAAAAAAAAAAAAAAAAGGATAAAGTGGATTTTGTGCGTCGATTCATCACTATGGATGAGACAGGGTCAATCATCATGATCCTGAATCAAAACAGGCTAAAGAGTGGTGTGAACCTGCTTGTTCGGCTTCGAAACGAGTTCGTGTCCGGAAATCGGCTAAGAAGGTTATGGCATTAGTTTTTTTGGGATGCGAAAGGAATTTGTTTGTGGATTACTTGCAAACTGGTAAAACAATTAATTCTGAATATTATTGCAACCTTTTGGACCAGTTGAAGGAATAAATTCGTGAAAAAAGACCCGGTTTTGCAGAAAAAAAAAATCCTTTTTTCATCAGGACAATGTACCGTGTCACAAGAGCATTTTGACAATGGCTAAAATCCATGAATTAAAGTTCGAATTGTTGGACCATCCACCGTATTCACCAGATTTGCCCCCCAGCGACTTCCATTTGTTTCCAGAACTCAAAAAATTTATGCGTGGCAAGCGTTTTTCATCAAATGAACATAACGGCTGTTGAAGCGTATTTTGCAGACCTTTCGGATTCTCACTTCATGGATGGAATCCACAGATTGGAGGATCGTTGGAGCAAGTGTATTAATGTTCAGGGAGATTATACTGAAAAATAAAGTGTATTTTGAACCATAAAATTGTGTTTTTCTTATCGAACGACAAAACTTATTGAACAACCTGTTATATCTAGTAATAATCTTATAATGGATTTCCGCAAGGCCTTAATCAATTACTTATTTTAAGTATAACAGTATATTATTTTTATTAAATATGTAATTTCACCTTATAAACTAAATAATCACAAAAATGCTTCATAGAATCTCAGTAGAATAACTTTTTAAATTAATCTAAATAATGTATATTAGCAAAATAGGGTTACTTTGATGCACCATCGCCTAAAAACTACTGAACATATCGGGATAGGAATGCTATCATTTGACGCGGAATTTTTCGTAGGCTATAGGTTATATATAAATAATATAATATATATATATATATATTATAAATACAAAAAAATAATAATGACAATAAATATCTTGGGACAGTCTTTACACGGCTATATGATATCGTAAACCACGGGTGAAACCGCAGGAGACAGCTAGTATAAGATATAAACTTATTTATACAAAGGTTTTTCTTACTTTCAATGAAAAATGAATACGAAAGTTAAACGCCTTTATCCACATCCACCTAAAATGGGGAGGATAATAACAATATAAAATAATTTACATGAAGGCGGAAAATTTTACATAATGCGTACCTAACCGCAATTGTAAGTCAGCCATGCCATTATCAACAAATTCTGTTCTGAATTGTACGTATAAACTTGATGATCTTAAGAAGTACAAATGGTTTACCTTGCAAAGCAACCATTGTAGATGTTTATAGACCCGTTGAAATATAATGTGATCCTTAGTAGATCTTAATGCGATTGGGTTTCGTAGAATAATGTCTCATAATTTTTATCCTTTAGTTTTCTTAGCGTTGTGTAAAAAAATATTCAATTCGCTCCACTTTTTATCTCTAAAACCATAGATATAGTAGATTTTAAACAATGAAGGCCTTAAATGCTTGAATAGGTCGGGTCAATTAATGTTACGTTTAAATTATGAAAATCATGATTACTTCATTTCGAGAAACCTCCAAAATTCAAAAACATACAGTTTAGGCCCACGGAGGGCACTTATGAAGGTTAAATTAAAAGTTACTGAAGCTACCATAGTTGGTTTAATAAATTAAATAAAAAACTTATGTGCGTGACTCGACGTCATTGTTTCATTACTATGACGAATAGGTACGCAAGAATAACAATGAACAAGAAGTTAGTTGTAATTATTATAACAGTATACCTTACGTGAGATTTTCTGTAATAAAAAAGTTTTAAGTAAGAACAGAGACAAACCGTAAACAGTTGGATATAAAGTTTATAATGGCTTACTAAAGTAACCTCTCCACAGGTTGCGCTATGAGCTAATTAGTCTCGGAGGCGTCATAACGCGTGCAACGACTGCTATTTGCCACTTAATTACACTTACATTACAGAGTTATATCATGTGCATGTGCGCATGGGTTTACGCTAAAAGAGTGGCTCAAAGGACTTTGCGTCAGTCTGATAGAGGATTTTAAATTTAAATGTAAAAATTACAGCTTTTGCTTGCTTTCAATGTCATAAACTACCTCGTTTTATTTTAAATGGAAATAAAAACATTACTATTGTAACTAAACTTATTAATTCGATATGTTCATTTTGATTTATATTTTATGATAGACCTATTATTATTGATGAATGAAGATATATACTTTATATCTGTGATGTTAATCATAATAAAGAGAACCTATACAGAAATATTAAAAAGTGAAGATCGTAGAAAAACAACACCGTCAAGGATTTTAAGCCAATAAGAGATAATACAAAACTCAGTTTGTGTATACGCTTGGCATCTGAGATTCTGCTGGAAAAGTTACCTGAAAGAAATGTAGCCTTTGCCATACAACGTGATACCTAAAAGGTTTTTTTAGGCTAGGTTTGTTAGAATATTTATTTATTTTCGAATTGGAAATATCCTAGGTTTTTATGGTTTTACTAGGTTATTTAACGTTCTATGAACACAGATTTAAAACAAACAAAAATTAAGGTCTAAGTACCTTAACTAAACTAACTATGGTTTATTTTTAATGACTATATGTTTTGGCAATACTACACATATAAATCATTGAAAAAATACATAATCGTAACTCTATATAGTACCTTTTATAATCAGTCTTAAAAACAAACACGCTAATGTCCCCCTGTAGCTCGCGCAACGCTCACTCAATATAGGTCATTCCAACCCTCTCACTAACCTCAACAATTTGGACCAAACATGTAGGGTACACGACCGCTAAATACTTACAACTTTAATATTTATAAAATGAATGAAACAACGCTTCGAAGCCGTGCTCGAGCACGGATATCAGACAGACAATGGGTTTTGTACATGATTGAAATGGTGTTGAGTTTACCCATTGAACTGCTGTGTACCGTGTTAAAGTTGAAATAATGCTGTATAGTACTCGTGTATGCAGGATTAACTTAAATAAATGTGAGATTTAGGGCATGGAATGAACATATGTTTGTTAATAAATATATTGTACCTACGAGGATATACATATGTGAAAGCCTTTCAATAGTACAGATCATTTACATTCATCACATTGCACTCTTGTCGTCTCCCTCACTGCTGAGGATCACACCTGTCATCGAAATCGATGGGATTTCGATCCGTTGCTTGGTGTATTGCAGCACTAATCGGCACCTCCAGCTCCTGCGATATCAGGTCTGATCACCGCCTGGGTCTCCGGCCTCTCCGTCTCTTTCCTTCCACTTTTCCAGTCACCATCACTCATATAAATGATACTGTTAATTAAAACGTAAGCAGAGGTACTTTGATATTTAAAATAATGCACATTTATGTAAATGAAACCTATCTATGTGTATGCAGTCAAAAATTAAGCACCTAATTTTATTACATCATTTTAACGAGAATCGAGTACCGAGTTCTCTCCATAAGTATCGACGGTATCTCACCAGTCACCCTGTATATTTAATAGTTTTTATGTTGCTTCAAATAACCTGTTATTTATTTTGTGTACCTACCTTTTTCGATACCGATAAGTCGGAGATAGATTTTTTTATAGTATTTTGAAATGAAAACTTTTTTGGGCACGTTGGGTATTTTTTGAGATGGGAAAAACAATTAAACTCGTGACACTGTTACTGTTACCGACACCTCTGTATATAAGTATATACGTTTACACAAGGGTAGAGTTTGGGTTTGACTTCTGGCGGCATTGTTTTTTTTGCTATATTCCATGGCGCTTTTAATACTGTAAAAATCTGGATAGTTAACTTTACCGTGAACAAGTTAGTTGGTGAATACTTGCGGAAGGAGGCGTTCAACCTAATGACTTAACAAAGTGTTACAAAGCGTTCAGAATTGAAAGTTTGACAAGCGCTACTGACAAACAAACAGGTGTAGGTCACTCACTCAGAATAAGCATTAAAACAGCCGTTATGTGGATGTGCAATAAGTGGAATGCACACCACTTAAATAGCTTTGGAAACATTTTTCGAAAAGTTAAGAAACGGCCTTTTGCAAAAAGTTTAGAAACGTGCTATTCGAATTGATTTATGTTTAACTATTATTCCTTTAAAGGCAAAACAAACTATAAAAAATACCACCACAATGAAATTCTCAATGAACATAGTAGGTACACTAATGTATTTTCTTGCAAGGAATCTTTTTGTATTTTTTCTAATTCAACCTAGGGACGTTCTATATTTAACCGTCTGCCCTTAATGTCAGAGACACGTCTAGTCGACCGGTCTCTCTACTTACGTGAAACATTATTACCCTGAGAAGAATTATTGCGTACACACCTGACGCCTGGGTAACTTACCACTTTATGGGTATGCATTAACGCCGTCCGCAATTAAAACGAGTGTCTTGAAATTGTAATTTAAAAAAATCCTTACGTAGGTAGGTATTAGGTAATCTAGGTCGTCTTCTCTCTGCCACAGGCCTGTATCACAGCTGTATTTTACTGAATCCGTTGTATATGATGTCGTTTATTTTCAGCTAGAGATTTAAAAAAACAAGTGTAAATCCACGGAAGTAGAATTTTATAAAAAATGTTACACGTGATTTAAATGTTCCTACTAATATTATAAATAAATAAGTTATAAGTTAAGTTTGGATGTTGTGACTGAAATAATAAAATTGAAATTTTGCTCACAGAAATACTCGGTATTAATCGGGAACGCGGGTAAAACCATGGGCAAAACCTAGTTCGTTTTTTGGCTGTAAAATATTTGTTTAACACCTTGTTTGAGCTCCCTTACTTGTTTATTGTAAGTACTCATTGAAGTGTTACAAAATCACATTATCGACAAGCTTTTATTACAACGCGTTAGTTTGAACTTGCTTTGATCAAATTATGTGAAATGTTCAGTAATGTTAATAACACGACAACTACAATCAGATAGGTATACATGTACTATAATACATTTTACCTACATGAAGATAATGCCAAAATTAATAATATTATATAATATAGAGAATGTTACAAAACTACCCGTACAGCCGAAAGGAGGTTAAATGGGGCCTTATAACGAGTCCATGTAATATTTAAGAACCGTAACAATGCTGCATACCCCAAAAAACTGATTTTTATGAATGAAAAATAGAAAAACTATTAAAGTAGACAATTATTAGGGAAAATAGGTACGTAGGCCTTTCTGTTAAATAATCTGGTTCCCTGACATGACATCTTACTAGGGTTATTGGCTTGATAATTAATTATATTTTTACGGGGTATTATATTATTAATACATTAATAATATTATATCTATATATAAAAAAAATCGCTCATATTACATCCAAAAATTGGCAATGCAGGAAACTCAGGAAAATATTATAAAATAAGTTTACCAATAAGGAATAGTCAAAAAAATCTTAGATAGATAAATAGTATTTTAAAACGGTTTTAAAAGATACTTATAGTTTTGGATGCCATATGTATTGTAATTAAGTTTAAAAAAAGGGGAGGTCCTCTTTTTGACTGATTTTTATAAAATGTAGGATCCTAATAGATTTATATCTGCGCCCACAATGGTTCACATGTTTTTTTGTAACTAATATTACACACAGAAAAGGTTTATATTTTTGGTTGTAATAAATAAAAGTATTATTTTTAGAGTAGTCTGAGTAGTAGAGTTAGTGCAGAGTTCTTCCGGGGAAGTACTACCACCTTATCCATTTTGCCGTGAAGCAGTAGTGCACTTGTATTACTGTGTTTCGGTTAGAAAGGTAAGGGGGCCGGTGAAATTACAGGCATATGCCACTTAACAACTTCACGTCTCGGGGTCGACAACGCATTGGCGATGCCCCTAGTGTTGCAAATGTCCATAGGCGGCGGTGACCACTTACCATCAGGTGGACCGTCCGCTTGTTTGTCGGCCTATGTGGTAAAAAAAAAACACTATTGGACTAATTTTAATAATGCAGTCACTATTAAATAGCTACTTTATCCAGAAGTAACGTTTAGCAAGCCTTGGTTATAATCGGCGTACATTAAATTCTTCGAGAATGCGGGTGAAGTCACGGAACGGCAGCTAGTACTCGTAGCTATTAAAAAGGGAAAAGATTGTGTATCCTACCGAAGTGGCAATAGAGTGTAACAATTGGATATAGCTACCAAACAAATAAGTCATCAAATGTGTTCACTGAAAACAGTAACAATCCCGAACAACAAACTGAATATTTTTGAATGTAAAATTATTCAAACCTAAACCATAATGTTATTCATTTAAAAATGCTAAATTCAGAATCTCATTAATTTTATTAACATTATCCAATAAAGCATCTTATTACACTTTCCCAATACCACTGTTATTTTCATACTGTCCTAAATAAATAGTATTTGGGTACGGATTCAACCATTTTATGGGTTTTTTTGTGTCGCAGTTTGAAACTCGGCAATACAGCCTATAGCTATCTACTCGGCTACTAAATCAAAGACTGTTTGACGTGGAATTATATCAAACAGCTACAAATTACTTGATATTAAGACACACCATTATCACCTGTCATTGGTCAAAGCTGTTAATATTTATCATACTTCAGCATACTGGTAACATTATAATGATATGTTTTAAATAACTAATTTCTGAGCAAGGAAAATACTCGAGCAAATATTCAAAGTTACACACCTAAAAAGGTATAGCCGTATCGACCTCTCCTATCAACCCAAAACTGAAATTACAAAAGCTAGCCATTCCAAGTTTTTCAAATTAAACCCCATCCAAACAACACAGCTGAAAATTCACTCAGCTCCCAGAAATTAGGTAAATTTATAATGAGGCAAGTTCGGGTGGTCGAGTCGACTGGAGTTAGTCACGTCGCACGGGGCTCATAAATGGCTCGGGCTTGCCACCTCCCATTTGCCATAAGAAGAGAACTTGTCCTGTTGTTATTTAACAGTTAAGCCAGTAGCAGTGTAAGTGCACCAAATGGATGGTAATGGCGCTGCCCGTCTGCTTTGTTACGCTATAAATTTGTAAAAAATGCCATTGTCCTCTTCGTGACTTTGCTACGGCTTGCTACGACGCGCTCTTTCGTTGGCTTATACAATTTAGATGCTGGTAGGTTTTTTTTTTGGTCTCCTTTGTCGATACTTAATAGGATTGTAACTTGACAAAAACTGTACTTAGTACTGTACTTTTGGCATAATTAGCAATAAGTACTGCATTTTTTTTATACTGGGTGTCAGGGAAACGCTCCCGAAGCCAGGAGGTAATTAATATACTACCTAAACTTAAATGAATACAAATAAAAAATTTCTCCGCAAATGTGTTTTTAAAGATGTGATATTTCATTAACACGCAATGAAAAGCGGACAACTCTCGCGGTCAATGACACGGCACGAGCGAACACATTCAGTGGTAGGTTAGGTACGTACGTACGGCAATTAGGATGGGCGACATTTTGAATTGTGCCTACGCATTAGCTTTCAATGACAAATTATTTTCTACTTGGTTCAAAATTACGTCAAATGTTACTCGCGACTTAGTATTTAATTCAATAAAATGTTACCGAAGATTCTTCGAAAGAATCTTCTTATTGAATTAAATACTAAGTCTCGAGTAACATTTACGTAATTTTGAACCAAGTAGAAAATAATTTGTCATTGAAAGCTAATGCGTAGGCACAATTCAAAACTCCAGAGAGTTGACACCTATGTTCACACTTATCACATGCCCGGTGAAAGAGATAAAGATAGTCCTCTCTTTCATACATTGCATTCGCCCGCACTGTGACGTCACGTGAAGCTGTTCGGCCGGGGCAGTGCGCTGGAGTTCAATAACCGCCCGTCAGCTGATTAGTAATGCGTTTTACATTGCTTTTTTTTAGAAAAAGTTTAAATTACGTGTTTAACATAAAATAATCGTTTCATTAAATTGTTCTGATACATTTTTCTGTAAATAATGCAAGAAAAAATCCAAAAATTTACAAAAAAAAATCGTTTTTTTTTTCATGGATTTGTATTCACAATCAGCAACCTTATCACCTGTTTTCGTTTTCGGAAGCGTTTCCCTGACACCCAGTATATAGTAGAGCTGTTAGTGCAGAGTTTGTCCGGGGAAGTACCACCTTACCCATTTCCGCCGTGAAGCAGTAGTGCAATTGTATTACTATGTTTCGGTTAGAAAGGTAAGGGGGCCGGTGAAATTACAGGCACACGAGACTTAACAACTTCACGTCTCAGGGTCGACAACGCATTGGCGATGCTCCTAGTGTTGCAAATGTCCATAGGCGGCGGTGACCACTTACCATCAGGTGGACCGTCTGCTTGTTTGTCGGCCCAAGTGGCATAAAAAAAAAAAAATACAAGATATCTAACAATTTCTTATCACGAAAGTTGTGAAAGTTGTTTTATCTATGGTCTCAAAAATTATAATTACTTTGACACTGTGTGAAAAGTGTTAAACGGTGACTCAGAAACTCATTTGTTTTTTTTCTTCTCAACAGTATCGTAATGTACATATATATATTTAATCCATGCAGTTTATCCCGTCATTCGAGTCTGTAATTTGTTTAGCCCTGTTTCAGTGTCATTATTTACGGTTAACGACTTTTATTAACAACGTTATAAAGATTTATGATTGCCTACCCAAACTCGATCGGCGATAAATTAATAAATCATTATCAGATTGCGTACCGCGTATGACAGACTTAATTCTCCGTGTTAGATTCATGTTCATATCGTACTTTACGGCCTTTAGCTTGAAAAATACAAAATAGGTCAATACAATAAAAAATTTACTCCAATGACTGCCAACATTTGTCATACACATAATAGAGGCATAAATCCTTTATTATTAATTAAAACAGTAAAATTAAGATGATAGCAAATTAATTAATTTTATGTGATTTTAGTGACAGTTCATTATTCTTGAAGAACATTAATCATTTAAGAAGTTAACGCAGCAACACCTATACATATTAATACTATGATACTATTACTTATGCTCAATAAACTAACATGTGCACTATAACGTACATGAATAATATTAGTTTGAAGCTAATTTTAGTATGCAAAGTTTTAGTTTTCTCCCTATGCAGTGAATCGTAATGTACGACTTAAAGTTGGAGATAAAATTCTTTCTTTATTATAGTATGTAGAACAAAATGCACGAACGAAACTCAAAGATAGTCTGGAATGTTTTTGAGAACTAGGTATCTTATTCGTAATATGCTCGCCAATTTGGCTTCTAGCTTAATATTGGGTTCGAAGAATGATTTATTTTGTTGATAATACTTATCTAAAATATGTTTTTAGGTTAGCATAATATTAAGAATACATAGATGGAGATATTTTAGAACGTATAAATATTTTATGAAATTAAATAAATGGTAAAGGCAAAAACACGAACTTTTATACTTCTAATAGATCTTTTTGTCCTGCTATTTTAAGCACATTATTATAGTAATGTATAAAAAAACCGATTTATATTATAAATGTATATGTAAGTTTGTTACGCTTTCACGCGAAAATTATTTAACTGATCATCATCAAACTTTGCACACATATTCTTGGAGGTATTAGAAGTAACATATGCTTTTTGTGCTGGGAAAATGTTACATCCCTCGGGAACGCGGGTAAAACCGCGGGGTACAGCTAGCATTATATAAATCTATTACTGTACAGTTTACTAAAACTTTGATGAAAGATATCATAAAGAATTCTTTTAAAAATAATAGTTATTACAAGAACAAATAGCATGCTCGAAACATAAGAGAAAACAAACGGTGAGTGGAAGCGGGATAATGTTACTGCAGCCAATATAACTAAGCCCGCATGGTTTCTGCAACTAATCTTTAAAATGAGCTTAGACTGACCCGGTAAGTGCTATCAGTTCAACATGGTTTTGCTGAATGTTGAATACTAGATTAGAGGATTAGGGTATGTCCGTTGAACACTGATAAAGCTGACAGTTTATAAGCTGAGCCGGTAGACAGTATATATTGATTTTCCATATGGGCAGTTCAGTTTATAATTCATAGATGAACTAGACATCTTAATTCTTAACGAGAAATTGTTCAGTGTAATAGATATGTATTTCAGGTTTGGAGACTATTTTGGTCATTTGGGTATCGCTTTATTTCACTAGTAAGGCTACATTGTTTACCAAATTAAGTAACTGAAAACAAAACCTCTTTGTTATGCACAAAAAGATGATGGCTATTTAGTTGCTTAAATACATATAGGTTAAGTGAATAATGTATAAGCCAAGAATGGTATATCTTTCAAATTTGACATAAAGCAATAATTTTGGAGAGAGCCCTATTTTAAATCATTAGTCGCCAAGTTATGCTTCAACCACAACTTTATATAAATATTGCCTCCACAAATCTATATTTCGTACTATTTCATTGCAATTTATGGCCCAACAATACTGTGTATCAGCTGTGGACGTAAACAGCGTAGAGGAAAAAACGGCGCGATAGAGGGGAAGTCCGTACACCCCAGTGTTTTCCTGTTTCTGACTGTTTAGTTCCGTTTTTATGAGTTCTCTTGCAGTATTATGTATCTCTACCAAACGTGGATAACGTATGGAGAAATAATGAACGTTTCCTTTGTAACGCTTATGTTTATTGCTCAATTTGCTCTTTTTACAACTTTGATGACTTTATTTTATACGAGTATTAGTTTTTGTTTCCTAAAATTATTTTATGAATATCGATCGTCGATGAATGGGCAAAAATGAGCAAAGACATGTGCGTGTAGAGGGGATTTGCCAATTGCTATGATCAGAAATTCCTTAACGCATGTCATTTTATATTGTTAATAAATATTTTATAATTATATTTCTATTTTTTGAAGTGAAACTTCCTTATCGACGTATGGGAGAAATTTTATAGCAATATAAAAAAAATTGTAACGTTTTTCTGTTACGCACCATATTTATTATTAAAATAATAAGCCTATAATGTTTTAATAGCAACTAATCAACGATAAAAATTTATGCTTCTACGTAAAATCTTATATTTTATCTGTATACTAAATTTCATTACAATCTGTTCAGCTGTTACAGTACTAAGTGGTAACAAACGAACATTCGATTTCATATACATCTTTATATTAATAATATTAGCAAAACAGATAGATAGGTATTGTATATAAGTTTTAAATCTAAGTGTACCTAACGAGTCGTAAGAAACTGACATTGATGGATAGTATTGCAATTAGAAATAAGAAGAATGTACTCATTGATTATTCAAGCCCACGCAAGCATAACAAAGCCTTCTAGGAAAACATAGTATGTAGGTAACAGAACGTTTCTACGATTCCGTAATAGTTTATGTGTGTGGAAAGAGATCTATTTGCTACGCTTGAATTTGTATCCTAATATTTAGATCGAGCAAGATCCCATTTATTTTTATTAGGGCCCCATATCAGCATACGAATGTGTAACAAAAAGCACAATGAGATGTTTCGACTACTTTCGACGCTGCCTCGAGGGAGTCTATGCATACTATAAATTTTCTTTTATAGAAAGAAGAGGTTTCGTATTCAATTAGATGAAGATATTATCCTAATATTATATGGTCAATTCGGTAAGTTATATTAAGTCAAACCTATCATATTAATTGATCATTTACTTCTACGATATTAGGAAGAATAAATCTCATCTAACTTCAGCGCAATTTTCACGT
Organism: Habrosyne pyritoides; assembly: GCA_907165245.1. Taxonomy (NCBI): domain Eukaryota; kingdom Metazoa; phylum Arthropoda; class Insecta; order Lepidoptera; family Drepanidae; genus Habrosyne; species Habrosyne pyritoides. The sequence goes on along the minus strand of OU015593.1, from coordinate 8,931,900 downwards.
AAACCCTTCAACTTTTTCCAATTTCCTCGGATGACATAATCTGTCATGTTGAGCAAAATTATTGTAGAATTGAAATTACCGAGATGGGTTATCAGCGTTTCATGAAGATTGAATACATGTCTAGAGGGGATGCAAACATTGTTACAATAATATTCTTATTAGATAGAATTACCCTCTCGTATAGGTTCATTGTCTTACCCAAATCTGTTGAAATGCTCGTGTTAACTTGTGATTATGTTCATGTACGAAATGGTGCTTGATTGCGAGTGAACAACCTGAAAGGATATTTGAGCGTACAAGATCATAAATTATTGTGTCACTGCGTAGCATTAATTGATGCCTTGTAATAGATGACTCTAAGAAAACTAATGGTTTGGAAACTATTTTGGTCACTCGGGTATTGTGTCGTTAAGGATTTATCTTATCCAATCATAGAGTTAATACTTTAGTTCAATGTTTTTGCTACATTGTTTCTCAAATTATTTAACTGAAATACTTTATGCAACTATTGTTCTAAGTGTTTTAAGTGATCGATGTACGAGTATAATACAAAATCTTATCGTAAATATTTGACAAAAAAACATTTTTGCAAAGTGTCCACAATTGCCGGTAGGTGTAGTGACTCGACTCACCACGCTACTAGTTGTAGATTCGATTCCAATACAGGCTAAATATTTGTGACCGTACTATATATGTAGGCATGTTGAGTGTTTGAGTGTAGAAACAATGTGATGACTTCTGGATCGATATTTGTGTCTGCAGGAGCCCCCTTAAAATTCCCTTATTTATTTCAATAATGCCACATTTGTATCGTAGTATCACTCTAATTATGTAACTTCATGTACGAACGTAACTGCAAAAGCGCTTAAGCGAGTTAATAGATTTGCAGAAACTTCCGAAGCGCTGCATTTAATGTTCTGCGGAGTGAGCAGTCTCATCATTGTGTTGTATATCTACTGCTTAAGCTTTACCTACAATGCAACGATATTTAAAGAACATGGCTCGGTGAACATTGCAGGCACCTCTATAGGCTATAACTAATGCATGGTGCGATAGCTATGCACTATGGTGAGGATGAAGTACCAAGCCAAATATTACATTCAAATGCCGCCAGTTTGTATCTTGGTTCACATTATGAAAGTGAAAAAAACTATTATATTTTTTTATTAAAATTAAATGGTTATTTTACTTTTCTGATCACTACATATTAAATAGTATCACAAAGTCGTACTTCTCTCAACATACAGTCAGAAACAGGTATCAATATTTTTATAAGATGCAGTTCCTGTTTAATCATGTATGGGTAAATATGGACAGGCGTTTGAAGCGAAATGTAATTTTGCTGCAAATGTTTGTCCTCGCTTTGGAGGCATTTTAAATAAAAATATTCGCTGGGATTTTTCGAGATTTGTGTAAAGTTACATACCCTTCTGTTACTAATGCAACAACTTTTGCTGATGACAATCCTAAGTACAAAACAACGTAGTTCTATACTCGACGGCACAAACTTGCTGTTAATAATAATCAAGATAATATCTCTTTTTATCAGTTTACTCTGAACTACTATAAACTACATCGTAACTGTGAAATAAATTGAGATACATTAACTATTCATCATGATATGTTGGTAGAATGGCCTCAGAGACTAACTTGGAAACACAAATTTTAATCAAATGAAATACGACTCTCAATGAACTTTCATTAGCTATCATAAAACTGAATGTTGAAAAAAGTAGTGTAATATTTGTTAATTGCTCGCTGTCTCTTACATAACTGACACGATGCGGGTCAGTGGACAGAAAAAAATCGATGTCTATTGATTGAGTAAGCCGCCCCCTTATTCAGCTAATACAAACTTCGTCGGTGAGCCGCTTCACGGAGGCCTCGGAGAGCTTACCTCTCACGTGATTAGTAGTATTAGCGTAGTAAGCGATAGAACATAGAGGCTGGTTCGAAACATCCTCGATTTAGTGTCATTTTCTTTACAGAATTGAGCCCCTGATACAGCTTTGGAGGGAGTTTGTACTGTGGGTGCGATTACAAATATTTACTTTTAAATGTATCATCAGAGCTGTAAATACGAGATGTAAGTAAACATACCTAAATGCTTACAGGAAAACCTTATAATTATACTTTTATTATGTACCAGTTGTTCCCGGAATGCGTTTGGAATCGTCTTAATGGCTTCATAAAATTTTCCATGGAAAAATGCATGTTTCGGTTTTCTAAAATTTTCCAACATTTTCTTATTTTTCCTTCCATATGAATCTTACTTAGACAAGGACAAATATTATTTCCTAATTCCTTCTCTATTTTTAAGTGATGCGCTTACCAACAACAAATTATAAGAATCCCGTGGGAAATACTATGTTTTTTTTTTTTTTTATGCCACTTGGGCCGCCAAACAAGCAGACGGTCCACCTGATGGTAACTGGTCACCGCCGCCTATGGACATTTGCAACACTAGGAGCATCGCCAATACGTTGTCGACCCTGAGACGTGAAGTTGTTAAGTCTCATGTGCCTGTAATTTCACCGGCCCCCTTACCTTTCTAACCGAAACACAGTAATACAATTGCACTACTGCTTCACGGCGGAAATGGATAAGGTGATAGTACTTCCCCGGACGAACTCTGCACTAAGAGCTCTACTACTCTAATATGTTATTTAAAAAGGGTAAATATTTCTTAAGTACAAGTAAACATAAACGAAAATTTCAAACCAAATATTGGTTACTGCACTGAGAGAATAAGAATGGTTTCAGCAAGTAATACATAAAATACACAAATCTTTTTCATCATAATATTAGTAAAGGTACAAAGGGCTTATTATAAAAAGGAATTTAAAGAACCATCTGGAAAATGATGCAGCCTAGCATAAAAATATGTGTCTTAACTCCTAGGACACTACATTATCCATGTTTGAGGTCAAATTTACTCCTTACAAAGTAACTTAAAGGTTAAGGGTGTTATAAATTTTGAACACGTTCATTAGGCCCCACACGGATCCGTCGCCTTGGCTTTTAGCTAGCGACACACGTCGGAATTTCGTAATAAGATTTCCTTAATTTAAGACTCACAGCCTCTATGTACCTGCTCATTAAATTGCCGAATCAACACAATGGTATGCTAAATAAGCCTGGCTGCTGCTGAAGACTGGAATATTATGTAATTTTAAGCTAAATTCTATAACTTATAATATAACTGTACATTTTGCAGCCACATCTTTTTGCTATTAGTTAATGAAATGAAAAAAATAACTTCTTGGGAGTTATTCATATAAATAATGTAGCTGTCCCCCGCGGTTTTACCCGCGTTCCCGTGGGATGACACAAGTATTATACATAAAAACCTTCCTCTTCAATCACTCTATCTATTAAAAAAAAACGCATCAAAATCCGTTCCGTAGTTTTAAAGATTTAAGCATACATAGGGATATCCCTATATCCCTATGTATATAAAATGTATATGTAAAACAAAGTCGCTTTCTCAGTCCCTACTGAGAAAGCGACTTTGTTTTATATTATGTAGTAAAGAGATTTTTTTTTAATGTGTGAAGCTACTTCCACCCGTTCACATGTCTGCCTGTATGTGTAGAATGTGTATATGCTGAAGTTGAAATAGATCTTATTTTACAGAAAATTACTCCATATCTATTATTATTGTACAGACCCTGTAAACGATAGTCTTATTTTAAGTATTCTTTTTCGGTACAAAGAAGTAGCTCGACAGTTACTACAGAAATATCTGCGAAATATGAATTTATACACAAACACTTAACTCCTTTATTTTCCTTATTTACTAAATAAGATGGCTATTGCAATAAATTTCCAACATTATCCTTGTTTCGTTACCAGAGATGCACGAATTCATATTGACAATGTAACTTAGGATTCTGTCTCACCATACGCATTGAGACAACATAAAGGTTTTGGTCATTAATATCTATTTGGATAAAATCTGGTATCTCTCGGCTCGGATGTGGATGCGGGGCGTTCTGCCGAGAGTCCTTCCAAAGGCAGTTGGTTTATGAAGCAGAAACATAAAAGTAACGAGGCCATTAACTCCGAATCATTGCACCCGGTCAGACGTAGCTCTATTTGAATGCTGGTAGCACATTCCGTGTAACCTCCTTTATGCCACAGACCTGCTATAATCATGAAATAACGCTCCATTGAGATGCTGAAAGTAAGGCTTTTCTTTTAGTATTCATTTTCCAGGTGATTTTGTACGATAATAAACTCTTTGTGAGCAGGAAGCCGCCAACAATGTGGAGTTATGACTAGAGCTTGCTTATAGTTAGTGCCGTTGTAAAAATACTAGTATTGTGGTGAAATTTTTAGTGGCTTCGTATACATTTTGCATATTCAGAATTGGTAATTATATATACACAGTAATGTTCACAAATTTATTTACTGCGTGCATAAAACTGCGAAATAAAAATTTTCATCAAACATATTTAGATTGATAACGATGACCTATTATTTCCAGAGTTAATATAAAGACTTTTTTTAAAGTATTTCAAAAACCACTACGAAATCGTCTATAGGCTGTACGTGCTTATTTTGCGCAATGCATTCGTTGCAAAAATAAATACATGCAACGTTCACCGACAAGTTTATTCAAGTGGAAGACGATAAGATAGCATAAACCCGCGGCTGGGAAAGACAAACTGCTGACAGATGTATTTACTGCTAAACGCAGCATTCCCTCCCCGGGAAGCAATCCCTGCCTAAACAAAGCAAACGTTGATACGCTATATCCTTGAAGAAATATCTGCAAATCTCCGACGCGGTTGGAACTGGCTCGCCCACTCTAGGGGAATAAAAGATTACTCTATATGAATAACTCTTCGGATCCCGACTTGGCGATGTTTTTCAAGAGGCACGATAATCTCTTTCATTATTCTTTCTCTGAATTTACTTTACTCAGTCGGCACAGATCTTGCATTTAGATTCATGGCAGTAAGTAAAAAGGTTATTTTATCTTATAGTGTTATGTTTTATCATTATGTGATAATAATAAACTAAAATATAGGCCATTAGCTTTAATTATAGTTTACTGTATTGTACTGTTTGCCACCGATTATATGGAAATCATAATTACATTTAATTAGTTCAACTAATCAACCTGTAATGGAATGTTGTATTTTATGTATTAAATTAAGTTCATTCTGTACAAATATACCTTCATAAGCAGTAATTAATTTATAATTGGATATTTAGCATTTAATTACAAGTATTGGTAATATTAACAAAATATAGCAGCAGGCGTAGTCTAAAATCAAGCATACCTACGTCTGTTTTTTATAAAACGGAAACAGCACAAAAAGGTAAACAGGGTACAGTCAAACGACGCTAGAATTTGTGGGAAAGTATTACAAATCCAAAAGCGTAGAGTCACGCGCAGTTAACTCCCGAAAAGGGTCAAAGTGTGCAGCTCGATTGGTTGGAACCACTGACGTATAGCTACGGAACTCTTTATTGGCCATCGGAGATTATCGAATTTAGGGCATATATACAATTTCTTGCAGCGGTAACTTTACTTACATAAAGTTGAAGGATTTTGTGTAGTGTTCAAGTATTATATATGTGAATTTTTCTTTTTTCAACTTATGGCTTAACCTTATAAATGTAAGTTATTTTTATTTCATTTATTTTAATAAAATGCCAGTAGTTTCCCATACATTAACTATTTTGACTAGCCAATATTTTTAATGGTTTTTCAAGTCATATTTCAAAGTTGTTTTCTTTTCCATTATTTGGCAAAGGCCAAATTGTTGTTACTATTAAAACTGTTGTATTGTTTTGCAATTTTGATCAAATCATGAAAAATATATAGAAACAATAAACTATGGGGTAAACATGTCACTCCTTCGCACCTCTACCAGAATATGATGACATGGAAGATATCACGCAGCATATTGTAATAACAATCCATCAAAATCTTCTTTGTTTTCACTTGCCGAATATAAAATAGTATAATAGTGTCGTAAATTCACAAATGACACTTTTCGAGGGTAAAACTGAACTTTTCCAAGTTATAAGGTCACAATAAAAATGTCACATGAGACGGCCAAATGTTTGCGATTTATTGTACGCACGCTGAAGTTGAAATTGCGTGGATGAACTTAGCCGCGTTGAGCTAAATGCTTAGAATATTCTCTTAATTGTTGTTAATAAACTCATAAATTCTAGGTGTAATTATTACTTTGTGTACTCAACTTTGCGACTTAATAAAGATCACAGAGAGTTACGCTAAATAAGCTAATAAAATATAAATTTAGAAGTCATTAAATATATTACTAATATCTGCTGAAAAGTAACTGATTTTTACATTATATTCAAAATACGTGTAATTAAAGTTCAATATCAATATTTACTAAAATTTATTTTCAAAAGAATCAGATAGTATATAGCTACGTGTCAGTTGAAAATCTACATTATAATACGCTAAAATATCCCAAGCAAGGTAAGCAATGAATAATACATCAACGTTTACATCAGCAGTGTACACAAGGTTCAATTCGCAACACTACACTGTGGCTATCAAGCAGCCCCAGGGAAATACACTAGTCTATATCGCAGCGGTCGATCATTGCCCAAATTAAATTTATTACCACAAGCCCCCACCAGATCGTTGTAACGATACAGCGACCGTCATTTATTGCCAATAAATATTTTTTACTAGCAGCTTTTACAGGCCCTTGTATCGTTTTTCAGAAGGATCTTACACCCTATGGTATTTCATAAAAGGTATTTTTATAGCGGGAACATCAGTTTGTCAGTATCAGGTATTAATTTGTGCGTATCACTGTTACATTTTATGTTTGGATTTTTTAAGGTTTGGTTGTCAATATTATCAAATTTCTGACTTTAGGTAAGTTATTATCATTTTTAATAGTTAGAACAGTTAATTAGGGCCCATAATGTATTAAATTCAGTCAACATTTGAAATTAAAAAACTTATATAATAATACAATTATTGAATTAAAAACGCCAACATTTCTTGTTGTTCAAAAAAAATTCTTACAAAACTTTCAATACCCACATAATTTTTCTCATTACTCTCTTAATTTTACAGCTCAGAGCAATCTTTAGCGAAGACATTTAATATCATGGAGGCTTATTCGAAAATAAATGTAAACCCTGTTTATACTCAAAATATGCTGCTCCAATGAACATTTTGTAAAAGCTTTTCGTTTAAATTTATTTACGTTAATTTGACGCTCTTATTTTACTTTTGCGTTAATAATACTCGTATATGTTCGTTTGCAGGTGCTTAATAGTTACGTTTGAATTCAAAGCTGAATCCTGCTCTTTGTGCAACGTTAAAGAAGTATAGATAATCATAATTTTATGGTAATCCCAACTTCTCTTCCACAAAACTATCTGTTTTTTTTTTTCATTATTTAAGCTAGTGCTTGACTACGATCCCACCTGATAGTAAGCAGTGATGCAATCTTTGATGTTGAGGCGCACTAGTTTATTAAGAGCCTATTCACTCTAGCCTTTAAGATATCTATCTATTATTATCTACCAATATAAGTTGATTTTTTTACTATTTAGTTAGTTTTATTCAACGAAATAGAAAGGAATATAATAATAAAAGAATGGTTTTCGATCCCTAAATAGTGTCCTTCCAATATTCTGTAATGTTGAAAACAGCCAATTGCCTAGTATGTTACCATTACAAACACAACGAACGAATGACTGAACGGAATGAATGATAATTTAATTTTACACTTGGCCGGTCATTGAATGACAAGGGTGCCCTCACATCTACATGTATCCTCCCTTGTTCCATCATTGATTTATTTCTGCGATAATAATAAAATTATATCGCAGACTCAGCGTATTCTTTATTTGTTCTCCTTTTTATTTTATATGACACATTCATTTTTATGGATGAATTCCACGAAGTGAGATGGAATAAGTTCATAAAAACATATTTTTTCTGATTGTCATATTTTTTTAAATCATATTAAGTATGACGTATTGGTAAGGGCAAAGGTATTTTGGCTGCATGGTAATGGTGGGGCAGACCAAGGACAAGCTTTTAGGAGCATCAACATCATATAATAAATGTTCATAGTATTATCCGATATTTTTTAAGCTATACTGGTATTATGTCAGACAATAATCTATTCTTAAATAATTACTTTTCCTGACTGACTGACTGATTCATCAACGCAGAGTCAAACCTTTTACCTGTTATGTATTTTTTTTTACAAAAAATATGCCTTACTTTTTGCAGGTTTTAAAACGTTTATTTGCATATTTGAGCAGTTAGACAATTTAATTATAATTCAGACAAGTTTTAATTATTAAAATTCAATTACAGAAATATCTTTCGAATGCTCAGACAACAGATTCGGAGTGATTATAGGTTTTTTACAATTTCAAAGTGATTTTTGATAAAGGCCTTAATCATTAATTGTTCTATAACCTCCATAATATTATTTGATTTTCAAATAGCTCTCATTTTATTCATAAACTGTGCCCCGACCTTCGTACGCGGAATAACTTATGGTATCTAAATTTTCATGAGTTGATTTTAATGAAATAAAATAATATATGTTCCCTAAATGACAGTTCAACAGTTTTATTCACATCTACACTCCCTACTAATATTATAAACGTGAATGTAAGTTTATTTGTTACGCTTTCACGCGAAAACTACTAAACCAATCATCATGAAACTTTGTACACATATTCTTGGAGGTATTAGAAGTAACATGGGATACTTTTTGTGCCGGAAAAATGATACATCCCTCGGGAACGCGGGTAAAACCGCGGGGGACAGCTAGTCTTATATGTATGTTGTATTGTTGTAATGAAGAAACTCAAAAACTACTTGACTAATTATAATATTTCACCTACTATTAGAAAGCTATTACATGCAGAAGTAACATGAATAAGAAACTTTGTTATAATGCCTGGATATATTAAATCATGACAGGCCAGTTGGCTTGGTGGTTAACGCTCTGACTGCCAAACCGAAGGTCGCGGGTTCGATTCCCACCCAGGACAAATATTTGTGTGCACGAGCATGTCTGTTTGTTCTGTGTCTGCGTGTAAATAACTATATAAGAATGTAATTAGAAAAAAAAGTAGTATATGTAGTACATCAATTATCTGGTTTCCAGAGTACAAGCTCTGCTTAGTTTGTGCCAGATGGCCGTGTGTAAACGAATGTCCCAGGATATTTATTTTCATTTTTATTATAGATATAGAACAAGAAGATAGAAGAAAAAAGATAAATTGTGTACCACAAAACTGTGCGGTAAGTTATTGCTAAATAATACCTACAATAGGCAGAATTTCACACCTGTTCTAGAGTATTGACTACTAGCACAAAAAAATTGAAAGTAGGAAAATATTCACTTACTTCTTATTAATTAAGATTGATTATATCTTGGCAAATATTTCATCGACGGCAAATAGCTCGTGGTTATTGTGAGCGTCAAAGTTTCAAGTGTATTGAAACTCCTCTCTTTGTATTCGACAGTTCGTAGAGACAGGTGGAAACAACTTTTCAATTCTCTCAACAGGAATTCATCTTAGATCCCCTGCGTCGAGTCGCTTTGAAGTCTGCAAACACAAAGGCGTAGCGCCTTCGCGTGGCTTATATTATACTTAAACAGCTATAGGACTATTAATTAATTTGATAATTATAATTTATTAGATACCTAGCCAAAATAAAATAATAAAGCTTTTCAATTTATTATATTTTCTATTAGAAAAGAAGTAGTGCTAAAATGGAAAAGTTATCATGACGAATCATTCGAGTAATTCTTAACATGATTTGGGTAAAAGTGATACGATATTCATTTTCAGACTTTCTGAAGAAAATATTTTACGGCACCACTTAATGATAAAAAGCAAACATTCATACCGCCTCTTATCCAAAACGCATACAGTGCCGTCTATCTCCGTTCAGTTTTTAGTAAAAACACATATTTAGATCAGAAGAATTTCATTGACTTTTAAATTTGGCTTTGTTTTAGATTACAATTTAGATTATGAAAAATGCCTTGCCCGTTTATAAGATATTCGATAAATTCCAATATATACACACCTTGTTTGAAAAATTGATAAAATCATACAAAATCAAGCAGCAATTATCAGCACCGGAAGGCTTCCAGCGAAGTACACTGTCAATACATTTTTCCAAAAAAAATGATATAATCATAATAAATCTCTTATTTTTTTCTTTTATTACGACCACATGAGCCGTGTAACGGTATCCCCAAGGGAGCTTTATAGGACGACGTGACGTCACCGCAATGTTATCTCGAACGTGCTCAACACCTTATTCGCTTCACACTTGATGCGGACAAAGAAATAGCTACTTACGTCGTATGTGGACTTATAACACGTTTTGTTGACTCTGAAGATACTTTATAGGATGATACTACGACATTTTGTCGCTCTGACGCGGACTTTGAGGGGTACGCTATCTCTAAGACTGCATGATCAACATAATGGTGGTAATAAGACTCGAGAACCTATTAACATAAACTCTAAAGTTATAGTTTTGAGAGTAGTAGAGCTCTTAGTGCAGAGTTCGTCCGGGGAAGTACTACCACCTAACTCATTCTGCCGTGAAGCAGTAGTGCACTTGCACTTCGAAAAACTGTGCTTACGAAAGGTAAGGGGGCCGGTGAAATTGCAGGCACATGAAACTTAACAACTTCACGTCTCAGGGTCGACAACGCATTGGCGATGCCCCTAGTGTTCCAAATGTCCATAGGTGGCGGTGGCCACTTACCATCAGGTGGACCGTCTGCTTGTTTATGGGCCCAAGTGGTATAAAAAAAATGTTGCAATGCAGAAATAATATCATTCAAATTGCTTAAAGTCTTTTAGTTATGGTCTTAATTTTTATTACTTAGAGCAACAATCGAAATCATTAGCAGCCTTAGTTGTAGCTAAAGGTATTAAAAAAATTCAAAATTCAAAACCATTTATTCAGTTTAGGCCCTCAGAAGGCACTTATGAAGGTCAAATTTAAAGTTACTGAAGCTACTACCGGTTCGGAAGTCAGCCTTCAACTGAGAAGAACCGGCAAGAAACTCAGCAAAGTTACATTCTTTTTTATTTTATTAAAATATTTTTTATCTATTCTGACTTTTTGGCTATTTTATAATATCAATTTTACATATTTTTATATTTAACAATTACAAAATACTTAATAAAGCTAACATTCAAAAACAAAAAAAAAGAAATAACAAGACTACAAAATAGAAAATGACAATAATTACTTACAACTTAAACAAGAAAATTAGAGGTGCACTGTGCAGAGAGCAGCTATTTCCATACATTTTTATCTTCAATATAATGAACCACCTTGTAATACGCTTTTTCTTTCAAAACTTTCCTAATATAATTTTTAAATTTATGATCAGACATTTTGGTTACTGAAAGCGGTATCTTATTATAAAATCGAACCAAGAAACGACTTGTTTACTTTAGTTAGTCTAAAATATGGAACAACTAACTTCTCCCTTTGTCTTGTATTAATATTATGGATATCCAATTTTGACTCAAACATTCCTATGTTTCTACGTTTAAACATTATATTTTCATAAATATATAATGAAGGCAATGTCATTATATTTATTTCCCTAAATAAATCTCTTAATGATTCACGGGGACCCATACCGTAAATTGCACGAATTGCTCTTTTTTGTATAATAAATATTGATTCTATATCCGCTGCTGCTCCCCAAAATAAAATACCATAGGACAAGAGGCTATGAAAATATGCAAAATAAACTAATTTGGCTGTCTCAACATTCGTCAATTGTTTAATTTTCCTAACAGCAAATGCAGCCGAACTTAACTTAGCAGCTAGAGTATCAACCTGAGGTCCCCACTGCAATTTATTGTCTAATGTAAGACCCGAAAATACCGTTTTATTAACAAGATCAATATGGCTCCCATCTATTATTATTTGGCTATCTACTTGTGCTACATTCGGTAAAGAAAACCTTAAGCATTTAGTTTTCTTTGAATTTAGTAATAGATTATTTGTAGCAAACCACCCACAGACAATTGACATAGTATGATTAACTTTAGTTAGATCTTTGTCTTTTCTATCAACTTTAAAAATTAATGATGTATCATCAGCAAACAAGACAATATCTGTGAGATCATTTACAACATATGGCAAGTCATTTATATAGACTAAAAACAAAAATGGACCTAAAATTGAACCCTGGGGTACCCATCTACCAGTTTCCAATATTTTATAACTACAGATTGCAATCCCGAAAACCGGATCCGGTAATCCGGCATAATTAAACGTATACCGAATCTGGCACATACTTGCCGAAAACGTTCACCGGAACTGGTCAATAAATAATTGCAATGACTGTTAAGAATCCAGGAAAATATTTGTCTTTTATTTTCAGCCGCTCATATTATAGGAGGATATTTCCGTTGATACAATAAAAAAAAAAACTTTTGTAAATTTTTATAACTATAATAATTTACCATAACGTAAAATAAGCGGTTTTCAGCTTCAAATTCTGATGAAAGTGCCTTAGATTGAGTAAATAGAGGAATTATTATTGTAATAATATAAAGAATGAAACAGCTGATGACCCAAACTATATTAATCACTGATATCTCATTTGCTAATTTTAAATTATAAAGCGAGTGCGAATTTTGTGAGTTTGTAGTCTCCGTTACCACAGTACTATTAAAAAAAAATTTAAGTACGCGTAGGTAAACGTTTTTTTTTATAAGCTGTGTATATACTCACTTGAATATCCTAAATATTCAAATCGTATTCGGTCGTATCGATAGAAATACGGCCCACTACGAACGGATTGAAACTGGAACCGGATTGCAATCCCTATTTGTAACCAATAATTAGAATTTAATGCATTGTTTGTGGTTTCCCTAATCAGTATTATGTAAATTATAAATTGTTTTAGCAATGTGATTGGAATTAGAAAGAAAATATAACTCAAATTGTCTCTAGTCAGAAAACTTTACTAAAAGCTATGATTTAAGGAATATAAATAAAGTAAATGTTTGCTAGATGTGTCAGTGAAGCGACAGCAAAACAGCTAAAACAATAATAACAACTGGACAACATCATAGTAAATATAGGTCTTTAATCCCCTTCATCAAATAAAAGCAGTAATATCACATTGAAATGGAATAGTCAAGGCAACAAAGCGACTTATTGTATACTTCACAAAGAGATAGAGGACAAAAAGGGCTTACTATCAAATATATTACACTATGATTTGTTAAATACGACCCTTACATCTTATCTTATGAACAAGCTAATGCGGATAAGGTTAATAGGGATTCAGAAAGTAACAGATGGTTGGAAGTAAAGCCTTGTTACGAGACGGAAGAAGTTCTTTATCTATTTATGACCTTAAAAGTCTGATAACGCTGGAATCCAAGCAAAGTGCCTCTTATCTAGTTGAACCTTTGCGCCGCGTGTCTTTTATAGGTTGCGAGCTTAATACGATTATGAGTGTTCTAGTGGGGAGATAAACCCACTTGTCTTCAGGAAGTGACGGCGATATAGATAATTATCTGAATTATGGTATAATGTGACGGAAATCGGAATCGGATTTATAAATATTTTCCAACTGAATTGACCAAATAGTGCTGTTAGTTTTCTTACGCATACGTTAGCATGGGCGCATTAAAAATGATGAAACTTTTACTTAATATGATTTGTAAAAAGTGTTGAAAATATACGTTAATAATATGCTAAAAATCTTAATTTATTTAAATAGTAGTTTGGACAAATTAATTTCACCCTCTGTAGGCAACCGCAGACTGCCGGCCGCAAGCTGCAGACCGGCGACAATATTGGTTTCTATAGTTTTGTATGAAGTATATTTCGGTATGCGATGTAACTGCCGCTTGCCGTCGCATTCTGCCGCCGCCGCTGACCGCACTACCACTTCCAAACCAGTAGTGCTGCCAACCACACGAGGTGACAAGTTTTATTTGTGAAAAAATGATTTAAATTTTTTACTATAGTTTCTCAATACCCAAACACGATCGAGGCACCCCAACCACCTTCTGCATAACAAATGATTTTTTATTAAACTAAGTACACACTGGGTGCGACTGTACATCCTACTAATATTATAAATAAATAAATATCCTGGGACATTCTCTTACACACGGCCATCTGATCCCAAACTAAGCAGAGCTTGTACTATGGAAACCAGATAACTGATATACTACATATACATTTTTTTTCTAAATACATACTTATACGAGTATAGATATTTACACCCAGACACAGAACAAACAGACATGTTCATGCACACAAAATGTTTGTCCTGGGTGGGAATCGAACCAGCTACCTTCGGCTTGGCAGTCAGAGTCGCTAACCACCAAGCCAACTGGCCTGTCATAAATGCGAATGTTTGTATGTATGTTTTGTTGTTGTTTGTTACTTTTTCACACAAAAACTTCCGGACAGATTTCAATTAAACTTGGTAAATAGATAGAACATATCCTGGAATAATATATAGGCTACTTTTTATCCCGAAAAAATGTGACATCCCTCGGGAACGCGGATAAAACCGCGAGACAGCTAGTGTTACCTATATAACAGAAGCCGTAGGTTGATATTATTCTCGTTTAATTTAGGCGGAAAAATTCCAGTGCATTCTTATTTCGCGAAAAGTGACAGTAATATGAAAACGTCTCTTTATTTCGTGACAGCTGCTTCCGCGCCGAACCAACAAGCATTTGCAAAAAAACCTTCATTCTTTGTGTAGGTACTCTCAGGATTTCATAAAGATGAAAGTTGGTAATAACTTATTTTATTTTCTATGAAGGGAGCTTTTAAGTATATTAACGGGATATTTTACCTCTATGTTAATATACACTCGATGTTCATACACACTATATAAACGTAAATAATTACTCGGATGATTTTGCTTATAAAAAGCACATTCACGTGTGATTGTTTAGTTTTAAGTGCAAAAGTAATTATAGATAAGCTTTAACCCTTAATTTGGCAAAGTATAAAATGCAGTAAATGATAAATTTTAAGTAATTGATACACATAAAACTATTGTAGAAAAATAATAAATAAAAATCAGAAAAGCTTAGTTTTCCTGAAAACTTATGTATGCCACAACATACATTGCTAAAGCAAAAAAAAAATCAAATTTCATGTATATTATGTCAGGGCATACATTGTCAAATTAAGGGTTAAATGAGTTTTTTTTTTATTTTTTTTTTTTTTATTGCTACCGCCCAAATTGACTCCATGCTGCCTGATGGTAAGCAGTCAATGAAGTCCCCTAGTGATGGCCATCATCCCAGTAGCCAGCGTAGCATTGTGGCATGATGGCCCTCACCTTGACGGCCTTGTGAGAAGCTTTTTCACGCCCCGCTTAAAGGACCCAGGATCATAAGAGAAGGGAAACACGTGGGCTGGTAGCGAGTTCCACGTCTTAATGGTACGGCAGAGATAAGAGGCGCTGAACCGTTTGGTGCGTGACGGAATCTGTTCCACCGTGTAAGAGTGGCACCTTAACCCAGCACGTGTCGTTCGGGATAGGAAAGGAGAAGATGGGATTAGTTGAAATAGCTCTTCGGAGCACTCACCGTGATAAATGCGGTAGAAGACAGCCAATGAGGCCACGTCTCTGCGTAATTGCAGTGACTCAAGAGTCTTTGTGGCCTCAGGATCCCCAATGATACGGACAGCACGCCGCTGCAACCTATCGAGGGCGTCCAATAAGTACTGGGCGGAGCCATTCCAAAGGTGAGAGCAGTATTCCACGCAGGAGCGAACCTGAGTTTTATATAACAGACACAACTGCTCCGGCGCGAAAAACCTCCTCACCCTGTTCATGACTCCGAGTTTCCGGGATGCGGATTTGATGACACCCTCGATGTAGTTTTTCTGGTTGAGATTGCGGCGTATGTCCATACCTAGGATATTGAGGCTGTCTTGAATCGGTAGTGGAGTGTCCAGAAGAGAGGGATAGGGAAGGAATGGAGATAATTTAGCTGAAAATGCACACACCTGTGTTTTCTTGGCGTTGAACTCGACCAGGTTCACATCACCCCAACGCGAGATGCAATTCAGAACCCGATCAAGCTCAGCAACAAGTGTTCGCCTATCCTCCTCAGTATCGGCTTGCTTAGCCGCAGGGTGTCCGAGATATCGCCCATGTACAGTGCTGTCATCTGCATAGCAATGAATGCTCCCAAAAGTGAGCATATCATTGATATGCAGAAGAAAAAGCGTGGGCGATAATACGGAACCCTGAGGCACACCAGCATTCACCTCGAGAAACTTAGATGAGTGGCCGTCACAGAGAACTCGAATACGGCGCTCATGCAGGAAGCTGGCAACCCAGTTGCACAGTCGAGGCGGCAAGCCGTAGGCTGGAAGCTTGGAAAGAAGCGCACGATGCCAGACTCTATCGAAGGCTTTGGAGATGTCGAGACTAATAGCCAACGACTCCCCATGCCTGTCCATCGCCTCACCCCAGAGGTGAGTGACATACACTAGAAGATCACCCGTAGACCGTTTCGGTCTGAAGCCATATTGACGATCGCTGATGAGGGAGTGATCTTCTAGGTAGCGAACGAGTTGGTTGTTTATTATTCGCTCAAACACCTTGCAGAGGATAGGGGTGATAGCAATGGGTCGATAATTGCCTGGATCAGAACGATCCCCTTTTTTGGGAATCGGTTGCACGTTCGCCTCTCTCCAAGTCTGCGGCACTATGCCCGAGGCATAAGATAGGCGATACAGGCGTGTTAGCATTGGAGACAACTCGGCTGCGCATTTCCTAAGCACAACCGCTGGAATTCCGTCAGGTCCACTGGCTTTCCGGACATCGAGAGATCGCAGTGTCGCGCGTACATCGCATTGTCTGATTTTGACATCAGGCATGGACTGGCCGGAGTAAGAAATCGAAGGCGGTTGCGCACTACGATCATCGATTCGGGAGTTAGCCGCAAAGAGATTGACAAGCAGGTCAGCTTTCTCGTGCGGCCCATGGGCGAGTGATCCATCAGGGCATCGCAACGGCGGCAATGAAGGCTGGCAGAAATTAGATTGCACGGCTTTGGCCAATCGCCAGTATCCCCGGCTGCCCGTGGGGTGTGACAAAAGTTCTTGACCAAACCGTGCAATGCGCTGGGCATCCGCTCTGATGTATGCCCTCTTGCAGGCCCTGGTGGCTCTATTATAGGCTGCCTTGATGAGATGGACATTCGGATCGCGACGGGACCGAGCCCTGATCCAAGCGCGGTAAGCCGACTGTTTTTGATTAACAGCAGCGGCGCACTCGCGATCGAACCAAGGCCGTACCCTGCTGCTGCTGGTGACGTCAGTGGATGGAATATAATATTCCATACCCAACAAGATTTCCCCAGCAACAGCAGATGCACTCTCCGACACATCCCTCCCACCAAAGCAGCGTTGAGGCCACGGGATGGACGCATAATAGTCTCGCAGGCCATCCCAATCGGCTGACGAGTAGTGCCACAAGCGACGCCTTGCCTTCACTGATTGTGGAGGTGAAGCGAATGGCACTGTAGTGCGAACCAGACAGAGGTCGGAGGAACCCAAAGGGGCTTGTACCGTCACACTGTACTGGGCCGGGTTACTCGTCAGTACAAGGTCTAACAACGAGGGCGCTTGACCCGATATGTCTGGTATCCTGGTGGGCTGGAGTACCAGTTGAGTAAGGTCATGCGTGAGAGCGAATGCGTGAGCAGCTCGTCCCGCGTGATCCGTTCTGGAAGAGCCCAGCCAGGTCTCATGGTGGGCATTGAAATCTCCCAAAAAGACCAACTCGGCGGTCGGAAACTGCTCCTGCGCATTATCTGCTGCCTGACTCAGGTAGTCAAACAGTCGAGTTGTCTCTGCATCTCCGGTATGGGAACGGTAAAGGCACACGTAAATCCGGGCCGATGAACCCAGACTTAAGTGTACCCATAGAATAGAAAAGGAAGGGTCCTCCAGGCAGCGTAGACGTCGACAGCAAATATCTGCCCTGACGAACAAGCATACCCCGGCTTTTGCGTGGAAGTTTTCTTCTAGTGCATAACCGGGATAATGCAGATAGGTCGTGTCGTCAGGACGGCGTATTTGAGTCTCGGTCAAGAAAAGCATGGCCGGTCGGGCCGTCTCGAGATGGTGGTGGACGGCGTTGAGGTTTGAATGGAGTCCGCGGATGTTAGCGGACTCCACCTCAAAAAGCGAGTTGGTGGGGAACGATGACGCCGCTGTATGACCGGAACCATTTTTCGAAGCTGCCATATTTTAATAAAAGGGGGCGTGAAAAAGAGGAGGCAGTCACCGCAGCAGCGCGTGACAAAGCGCAGAGTATTGTATTGTCACTATACTGTGAGGTATAGGGGTGGTCGACCCGCCGGACGGAAGGGCTCCCGTACCCTCCCGGAAATGGTCGCCGGGTCCCACCGTCCGGTCACCAACCGGCACGACGAGCCACTTCGAGATTATGCGCGACCTGGTGGGGCAGCCTTCCAAGATGGTTAGTCCCAGTTGGGCCCCTGTACAATGCCGCGGGCGGCCAGCGGCACCACCGTTTCTACAGGTCTCCCTGGCCGGCGGGTCGACCCACACTACCCCCACAATGACTCCACAGATACACTACTGGTCCCACGTATGCTGCCATAACCTCCCCCTCAGCTTATCCTCCACATCCTCTCTTCCCTTCCCATATGGGAAATGACGAGAGGATATAGAGGGTATGGTTGGGCCTTTTTTTATTTTTTATTTATTTTTTTATTTATTTAACTAACTTCATTCCGTATTTCCGCTCGTTTACGGGAGATTTTATATTTCCTAAGATAAAAATAACCTTTAGTTTGTATTTCTTTTATCCATAGGTCATCGCATATGTCAGAGCATTAAAAAATCCAACATAAAGCGTCCAAATTTCACATCTAAGAAAAAAGATTATGTAAATAAAGGTAAATACGTAGAATAGAAATTTAATCATCTGAAAAGAATAAGTTTTATTTCACTAATAAATAATATCAGAATCTGCCTTTCAAGAACTCAATCAATATTGTCAAATAGACCAATAATAGTTTTAATATAAATTACCATAAATCGTTGTAACACTTTACTTATGTAGGTATATATATATATCCTGGTTATGCTAATGCAAGATTTACTATATTCAATACCCGATGGGCTCCTTATAAGATATTTGAATCGTAATAGATATGAGAAATATTTTCTATATGAGGTATGGGTTTACTCGGGTTGACTAGACCCTTATCAAGTGGAAAGCCAGGTTTGACGTCATAGGTACAATTCCAGCATTTACAAAAAAATATAACATTTATTCCGCCTTACACAAAAGAGGACCTGAGGTAAAATTGTTGCTGTATATAACTATAGGATACAGGTGGTTTAGATATCAGTAACGTTAATTGGATTGTTTGATTGGCTTACAATGACTTTGCATATTTCACAACAATCCCGATTAAGAAGTTGTATTTTAGTTCAAATTAAAAGTATTTCGCAGCGTGATCAAGTTCTCGCACATGCTTTTAAATTTGGTTGATCAGACTGCTTAAAGAAAATGTATCCGTAGAGTTGGGTAAGGAATCCATTCTCGCAATAATATTTATATAAGTCTTGACTTCGTCTCAATAATTTAATGGGAAGTAAGTCGTATTTCGTAGAACTGATAACGGGCGCCAACAGCGACATCACTTTCTGAAATTAAATATTACACTGTAATATTATTAAAGTTTCGAAATAGCAATTTCTTCCCGTGAACTGTCTAAAGTTTGTAACTGAGTTTTAGAAATTTTGTTCGACAGTGCAAACTACTGTTTAATGTTACTTGTTTTGTGTTTTTCGAAAGGGAATGAGTTGAGAAAGTACTCGCGAGAATTATATATAATATACATAAATAGCACTTGTATATGTATATATATTATAGGTTAGGTATATGTAAATTCGATGTGTATTTCAGGGACATTTCTTTGCACATATCCTCCCTCAGAGTAAGCAAATCCTGTATTATGAACGCCTGATAACTTTTTCTTTTACTAGGTACTAGCTGTCCCCCGCGGTTTTATCCGCGTTCTCGAGGGATATCACATTTTCTCAGGTAAAAAGTAGCCTATATCTTATTCCAGGATATGCTCTATCTATGTGCCACGTTTCATCCATATCCATTTAGTAGTTTTTGCGTGAAAGAGTAACAAACATACTTACATACAAATTTTTCCTCTTTATATTGGACTTTTAGTAAGGATCCCTATTTATATATTTTTTGATAATATAAATAATAAAATAATAGAGTCTATAGCCTTCCTCGATAAATGCACTATCCAACACTAAAATAATTTTTCAAATCGGACCAGCGGTTTCTGAGATTAGCTCGTTCAAACAAACAAACTCTTCAGCTTAATAATATTAGTATAGATATAGGCTTGTTTGATAATGAGATATGCTTACTTAGAAGAGGTCTCAAGTTATTTAATATGAGGAATTCATGTAAACTGTAGAAATGACAAACAAAATGAAAAATAGTGCAGCTACCGTAACACACCGGTAGGTTACAGACTTTAATGCTAGGGTTTCCCCACCATATTTTCCTTTATTTAAAACTCAAGCCTTTGTAGAACTGAAACCCATGAGTTTCTCCACGGCATTATGTCTTTAGAAGTGAAAGATATTGATAATCAGACACCGAACAAAGATATACATGTTCATCCACTCAAATGTTCATCGTGGGCGGGAATGGAACCCGTGACTTGCGGTTTGGCTGGCATTCAGTGTATCTAACCACAACGGTCTAATCCATTGGCTGCTCAGGTGCGCACCCAATTCGGTTGTCGAGCCGTTTCAGCTATCAACATAATCGAATAGTTTCTATCTAGTAATTTGCAATTAACATTTTGAATAAGACAGTCTATCGATACACGTTTAAAAAATTCTACAACTATGACAGTGTATTGTTTTTTTTATTTTTTATACATATATTTATTAACCATATAAAAATTACAATACATATTATGAGAGCCTTCACGGAAGCCTCGTGGGCTCGTGGACTTATCTGTGTAGGCGGTCGCCGCAACAACATAACGTAACTTAAGAACAAGAATAAAAAGTTCAGAATCAACGCTTATTGTAACACATGTACATTATACGATATAAGTTAAAAGGTTGTAAAGCAAAATAAGCTCTGGATAAAAAGATCAACTATGTCATTGTCGTGATCTTACGAACGATAAATAAATTAATATCGATAGATTAGAACTTATTACGGTGGTGCTGTTACAAAAAAATATAAATGATACCCCAGTGGTATGGGCTAGAGATGTCTTTGATAATATACTTCTAAGACGGCATCGGCATAATATTTTCAACAAAAAAATGCTCCCTACCTATCGGAATGGCAATCAAGTACGTCTAAATAAGGGGACTTGCTTTAGGGTTTTTCTGTGGTTCTGTAATGAGACCTCTATCTTAGTATATAACAAAGGTCCTATCTGATACAATCGGAGATAAATGAAATACGTATATTACTCCTAATACTGACTATTATACCTACAGGTAGTAAGTACGATGACATAAGAAGAAATCAATTACAGAGTTGGGCTATAAAACTTCCTTTACCCGGCTTTATGAGTCAGTGGCATCTGCTCCTTTCTCTTGGTCCACTTTTTTTTTATTGAATATCCATAATATTAACGTATGGACCATCGTTGGCCGTATGTAGCTTTGAGCTTGGGATAGAAATATAAATCGGTAGAAATGGTATTTAAACGACTGAAGGTTGTGACATTACGAATCGAACGAAATTTAATATTTGTAGTAGACATATTCTTTCATAGTTTAAGCGCTTGGGATTATAATAAAAAGCTATCCCCCGCGGCTTCACCCGTGTTCCCGAGTTGAAATACGTATTTCTTTATTTCTTAGGAAAAGCCTAAATCTGAATTTTCAGATCTCTAACTTGGATTGCCTATACAAAGTGTTAACCCCTATTTCACCCCCTTCAAGATAATTTTTTGAGACATAATAACTTATGTCTTTTTCCATGATGTAATCTATCTCCTTGCCATTTTCATTACGATCCGATCAGCCGTTTAGTCGTCAAAAATAACAAACAAGCAGAGTTTAAGGATGGATAAAAACTATCAATAGATCTCGATAACATGTATTTAATATTGCAAAAGACACATTGTATTTTTAAATACCTCACGGTCTAATGATCATTGTATAAAAAGGAATCAATATTTTGCGTGTTATATCTTACCAAACGAGTATTAATATTGCTTTGGCTTGTAATGTTATTCCGTGTAAAAATATATTCAATTGAATATAGGTATATATACGATTTTCCGTTCATTAAACAGATTGGAAGATTACGTTCACCCTTTACAAGAAACAAACAAGTTTAACTATTTTAATGAAACTTGTATTGTTTTCCACGGCGGGTCCAGTAGTTGGTACGTTTGTTTTATCTCAATCTTCGGTTAGAATAGACTACAGATAATTGAGGGGTTGGACTTTAACTTCGAGTAGTTGCAGTGAGTCAATTGTACTTTGAGCGGCAAGTTAATATTGATTTAAATTTCGACATGCATTCTGAATTTAATTAACCGGACCTAGGTAGAAATTTGGATACCGCTGGGGAAAATCTGAACGTCAGTTTAAAATTATTTAACTATCACGTGATATAATTACATCTGAAGCGCTGTAAAATGTAATAATTTATCCAAGGTAAATATGATTTATTTAATTTTAATAGCGAAGGAATTCATGGTTCATCAATTATTTCAAATAATTTATACTGCTATAGAAATCTAGGATCTGCCTGTACTTAATTTTTTTTTTGACAAATTATTTGATACATTTGCGTTTTATGTGTCGATGTCGCTAATTTTACTATGTTTAAATAGCTTTCTGTATATCCTTTTGTAACTCACTAGCTGTCCTCCGCGGTTTTACCCGCGTACCCGAAGGAAGGCACATTTTCCCGGGATAAAAAGTAGCCCATATGTTATTCTAGGATATGCTCTATCTATGTGCTAAGTTTCATCTATATCCGTTTAGTAGTTTTGGCGTGAAAGAGTAAAAAAAAAGTACAAATCTTTCCTCTTTATAATACTAGTATAGAAGAACGATTTGACAAATCTCGATCGATCTAGTGATGAATTGCGCTAATGATACGCTATATAAAATATTGATAAACGTGGATGAAGCCGCGGGGAACAACTAGTATTGAATAAGTATAATCGGTAGATTTTTATTTTTACTTTTAAAATGTTACCAGCGACGAATAGCTAAGTAAATATTTGAACACTTTCTTAGTGATTCACCTCTCCAGAAGTCAACATGTTTTCGTATTCGTTTGGATAGAAGCACTTAAAGTGATCTTCTTTGAAAAGGAACCCTTGTAACAAGTGTTTTACTAAGGGCCGCCTGGTGACACCGTTTATGTTACTTTGAGTCACATCTGTGTACAAGTGTGTACATATTGTACATTTCCTCTCGCCTTTCGACGTTTGTATTAATGCAATCAATGAGTGTCAATTTTATTAACTCGAGTGTACGGTTAAAAAAAGTCAAAGTTTTCAAACCACATATTTTCTATAAACCATGACAAAAAAAAGCTGTTAATAAATCGTTCATTAAACTAATATTCAACCTACATCGTTTCTATCATTCACAGGTGTTTACCCAGATCGATTGGGTAAGGGATGAAGTAGACCGTAAAGCTCGAAGTTACCGATATCTGAGACAGAGGAACAAACAACACTGTATCAATAGAACAAGTCTAATAATTTGTCTACGTACGTGTCTGCGACGTTATTACATCTTGGGTGAGGTATTTGTACTCGTATAGGTATACCAATACCTATACGATTATTTATGGTTTTTATTTTATATGCTAATTAATTTATATTAAGGTATATCATATATATTTACTAATATATCCTTGGGTGAGGTATTTGTATATGTGTGGGTTTATATATCTTTTTATATTATAAATTAACTATTTTTAATTAGGTGTGATAATAAAATCCTAAATGATTCTATATCCTAATTATCCTCGGGTGATGTATTTGTATAAGTATTGGTTTATTTGTGGTTAATTTAGGTAATGAAATGAATTAAAATATTTTTATTCAAATAGGCCTTTAAAAGAACTTATGAATAGTCTGACTCTAATACCGGTTCGGAAGGTTGATTTTTACTGAGAAGAGCCGGCAATAAACTCAACAATTTCTTTTTTTAAAAACGATCTTAGATTTATTACAAAATA
Source organism: Habrosyne pyritoides (assembly GCA_907165245.1). Classification (NCBI taxonomy): domain Eukaryota; kingdom Metazoa; phylum Arthropoda; class Insecta; order Lepidoptera; family Drepanidae; genus Habrosyne; species Habrosyne pyritoides. Next base: position 8,907,610 of record OU015593.1, on the reverse strand, counting down.
TTTATTTAGTCTCACTGACAAAACCTGTGTGTTATCGCAGAAGTGAAGAATTAAAACAATAATAATATGCATATCTAAATAAAAAAAAAAGAAACAAACTAAAGCTGACCAGCGCCACAAGCAGCATCTGTTCACAAGCATGACGCATGTGGCAGCCATCGGCCTCCTCACCATATTGTAAGGGAGTGAGCGACCCGCCAAACGACGCCGCCGCAAGCAAAGTCATTTAAGTGAGCATGACTAACTTAAGTTTGATACCATCAAAATAAGAATATATGGATTTTAAAATACACACAAGGTATGTAATAATAATATCCTAAATTAAGGTTATAAGATTTATATTATACAAATAACAGGAAGATAGAAAGAGAAAAGACAGGACGCTACTCCACCTTCATTTACTCAAGCAGTAAAATAATAAGATTCAACGAATCCTGATGTAGATTTAGCCATCTACATTATTTTTCCTCATCATTTACATAGCTACTATAAAAAATACATTTTCTCAACGTTTCCTAATTTGTCTCCACAAATTATATAAGAGGGAATAAGCAATTCGGATTTTTAAAACCAAACAAAAGTTATTCGTATATTATCAAATGAGACAAAAGCCGAAAAAACACGATTCTTTCTGTTTTGTAATTATTAAAAAATTGAAGGTGGCATATAATTTTTAAACATTATTTTATTACTTATTATATAACAGGTCACTTGGCTTGGTGGTTAGCAACTCTGACTATCAAGCTGAAGGTTCGATTCCCGTCCAAGACAAACATTTGTGTGCATGGACATGTCTGTTTGCTCTGTGTCTGGGTGTACATATCTATATATGTATATATTTAGAAAAAAAAAAACAAAAGTAGTAAAGGTATGTAGTATATCAGTTATCTGGTTTCCATAGTACAAGTTCTGCTTAGTTTGGGATCAGATGGCCGTGTGTAGAGAATGTCCCAGGATATTAATTTATTAATTACAAGCTGTCCCCCGTGGTCACCCTCGTTCCCGAGGGATGTAACATTTTCCCGGCACAAAATGTATGTACGTAGTATGTTAGATGTAATACCTTCAAGAATTTGTGTACAAAGTTTCATGATGATCGGTTAAATAGTTTTCGCCTGAAAGCGTAAGAAGCAAACTTCCATTCACATTTATAATATTAGTACGGATGATTTGTTATAGCGGTCATAGGGCCTGTGAAAATTTTAAATGTCGATCTACTACGATTCAAAAGTTATATCTGTATGACAGACGGACAGAGTGACTGAAAAGCAGTACGGATACTAACAAAAGGCAAACACTTCAATAGTGAAAAAATGAACATACTAAAAATTATAAATGGAAAACTTAAAAATACATGACATAAATTCTGTCAAACGCCAGCAGGCATTTAATACGTGATAAAAAAAATATTCAGCACATTCGTTGCTGTTGATTGTTCACTTTCGCGTGAACGTTCAACAATAAATACAAACATTCAAATATTTGGACTGTTCACTCAACAAGGATCAACTTTTCGTCGTATTTCATAATAATATATTTGAAAAGTTTCACGGTTCGTTTATCGTCAGACCTCGAGAGCGAGCTTTCTTCAAAAGGCTCCTAATTAACAATATCACTGTAATGTAATTTATCAACAAGTTTATTACAGTAATTGTCTGATAAAATAAAAGTTAAACCAAAACATACAAGTCTAACATGACCTGATTCTTCAGTGAGTCTTGATTTCAGAAATGTTCTCTAATAGAAAAAAAACTTACCTAAAACGTGTAGGTCTGGCGCTGACAGAATCTCGGTCAAGACTGGAATAGTAATTTCCAAGATACGTACGTACCCTTAAAAAAGAAAAAAATATCAAATTAAATCTTGGTTGACATTTCTTTTAACTTGCATTACTCTGTATTTTTATATCATACTAGCTGACCCGGCAAACGTTGTTTTGCCATATTTACTTTATTAAAAACTATATATGAAAATTTATCGTACTACAATGATTATATTCGTTAGCTGACCCGACAGTCGTTGTCCTGTTTAAACTATGAATATTGAATTCGAACTAACACGATTAATGAAAAAGAAATACAAAAACATAGTATTTATGAATCTAATACTTTAAGATACACAACAATAGGACATAGTTATGCAAACTGGAACCCCATGTAATAAACAAATCAGCATTTATTGAAATGATTAAGTATTCATTACACATATCGAGTTTTCATTGTTTTCATGTATTATGCTATTCGGGCAGAGACAAATCCAACGAATCAATAACCATGAAAATTGGTTCAGCAGATCTCGAGTTATAAGTGTTGTAATAAACCCGTCTTTGTTTTATCAGTAGGTATATATCAGATATATGTATATATCAAAATAATGTTATTATTGTGACTTGGATACCTCGAAAAAACTAAAAATAAACTTGATCCTCGTTACTAAGTTAATAAAAACTTTCTAAATATAGCTTTAAGCAACTTTATTTTTTCAGGCCATGGTATAATAGGTCTTGTGGATAATATAAATACTTTGATATTCGCAGAATCAATTCAATTGAAGTTTGAAGAAGTAAACTAGGTTGTTCATGTATTCCACTTTCACTAATAATGTTAATTATTCCAACAACAAATAAAGTTTCGGTCTTTGTGCAATACACATAGCAAATTCTCGTCTCAACTTACCCAAGGCGGGCTTATTTTACATCACTAGTTCCTGAATGTTGCCTTTGAATGCCCTTAGGGGCTTGGTCACAACAACGTTAGGAAACTTAATACCAGATTACACAATACCAAGCCTTAATAACAAACTTACGTTTCCTAATTCATTTTGGAAGATGTTTGTAATTTATAAGAATATATGATTCTAATTACAGATTCTTTTCGTAATTGTATTGGATCGCAATTTCATGATAGATAATAAAAAAAAATGTCGCAAATAAAACTGTGTACTTCTCACTATTAGATACTGTAGGCAGGGGTTCGATTCTGTAAGGAAAATGACACTAACTCTAGGGTGTTTCGTCGCGGCTTCCGTGCTCTGTCTCTTTCGCCAACTACGCTAATACTACTAATCACGTGAGAGATAAGCTCTGCGAGGCCTCCGTGAAGCGGCTCGCCGACGAAGTTTGTATTAGCTGAATAAGGGGGCAGGTATGTATCAGGCGGTTAACGTTCAAGAACATCAAAACGTCAAAATCTGACTTTCTGACTTAATGTACTGTCTGGTTCTCAGTTAGCAACTTCAGGTACATTATTTAGAATCCACACACGCTGATTATAACTCTTGTTTTACTCTGACGTCATGTGTTATATTGGACAAAATGTTGTTAAATTTTAAAATAAATACAAAGCACTTTCAGTAAAATATGAAAATTGTAGCAAACCTCATTTTCATGCTAAAATTAATTATGTACTTTGTTATTCAATGTAATGCTTATTGTTATGTTTACCAGCTGACTCCATTGGTGATATGTAATTCCCTCTTCAAAAGCAACTGTGGTTAACACGGGAACTGGAATGTTTTACTTTCTCGCCTGGAATGTCATCAAAGTAAACAAACTTATAAAGTTAATTATTATTTGCCGTGAAAAAACAGATGGTATTGCGGAAAATATCTTATGTAAGGGAATGCAAAGTCGTAAAATAAACAAGAGGAGGCTCGAATTTAAGACGTCATTATCGGTTACGCTGAGTGCTGTTTATTTTCTGTTGGGTTTGTTTCCAGTTTTTTGAACCCTCTTTTTTACCACCAGTTTACCATTTTTTAGGTGAAAATGTACCCTATTACTTACTTTGTGACGGTTAAGTTTAAGACAACAGCTCGATAATAATGAATAACTTTAGAGTAGGTATGCTTGTAATGCTTCTTTGCTCAGTGTGCCAAGCAGACAACTTAAATATTCGAGTTAGGTCAACAATATTACGATCATAATAAAAAAAATACAATGCATCTTTTTTATATCTACGATATCTATCTTTGATATTTTCTTTGTAACCTGGAAAATTTTGATAATTATTACTATGCCAATGATTGTTCTGTTAAATGATGTTAAAGATCTATCAAAGGGTGTTAACGTCACAAATGTTTTTTTACAATGTTATTATTTACTTTGACTCAGTATTGAATAGTCGAGAATTAAAACTGTTTTTCTGGATGATTATGTTCATACTTTAAAGAGCGAATTTGGTTTAAATCTTGCGTGTCGTATAGTCGATCTTAAATGTGAGCACAAACAAGAAGTTTACATAAAATAAATGTTTACAGCACACGAATTCAATAGTCTTTTCTATCTTCAATCCGCAGACATGACTCGAGCTATGTGCACTCAGCTTCTTGCAGTTGTATGTCCTAGGTATTTTATAAAACCTGACATGTTAGAAAATCTCCACTCATAGTAGAATTTTATGGAGAGCATTAGATAGTTCGATATAGTTTTACATTTCAAGTGAGCGAAGTAAATGTAGCAAATGAATGAACTCATGAATGTATTACAACTTCGCTTGGCCACAAAGTAAAATAAAGGATTTCCGTAATATAGCTGCAACATGGTATATAAAAAGAAGATATTGGAGATATTGTCTCAACAAACAACTTAGTGGGAGCAAACTTTCAGAAAGCGTTGCTTTGTTCTGCGTCTATAAAAATAAACAATGACACGGGATCCTTCAATCATCAAGGCTTGAAGCTACAGACATTCCACGCGATATCACGTCTAAATATTTCTGCGGGATTTTGTTTTCTCACAATTCGCGACGATATTTTATTTCTGTCTGCGAGTGAAATTGAGAGTAACTAGCTAAAGGGCATTTTGAGGGAGGTGCGTATCGCTATGTATAGCACGTACACTAGTTTTTAGCCGAGGTTTCAGTGCAATCTTCTTTTAGTTTGTTGTGTATTTAATAATACAATTTCCGATTTGGTAAAACATTTGGGACTATAGGGGGTATATGGGAAAATTTTATCTGAAATTGTTTCGATTGATCATTTTATTAAGGACAAATAATTTTCATTCGAAAAAATCAATTTAATGTCACCTTACAATCTGCTTATTAATTTAAATATGAAAACATTTATTGTACTATATAAAACATTTACAAACTGACAGATTGATTTTCTTTCGCATTTATATTACAATCTTGAAGGAGCGTGAATAAGCCTCAGATTGAACTGTTACAAAGAAGTGAGAATTTCAGTATATTGTGCCATTGTGTTGTTGGATTGGAAAGAAGAAAATAGTGCTTCGAAGTTTCACGTGAATCACTGTCTCACATCTATCACCTGGAAGATTAAATCTCAAAACAGAAAGATGCTTCATTTATCTTTGTTATAACGGAAGAAATTTTTATTATCAAATTATTTTGTGTACGAGTTCATAACACGCATCGCAATATTCTTGTCATCTCTACGTGAGATATTTATACAAAGTCGTTTCATAAGAATTTGTCACGTCTGAGAAGATGAGATACTATATTATTAAGCCTGCACATCGTATTACATGGATGCTGTACAGAGACTATCGTTATCTGTTTCCGAGAGAGTACACAATAATGTTTCATAGTTTACAATCTTTCCTTTTGTTCCCTGGCTTCACTTATATATCGCCACAGTTTTTTAATACCACATAGGTCGACAAACAGGCAGACAGTTCACCTGATGGTAAGGGGTCAACACCGCCATTGAACATTTGCAACAACGGGGATATCGCCTGTGCGTTGTCGTCCGACAATAGTCGTTGCCCGAGACATGTAGTTGTCAAGTCTCATGTGCCTGTAATTTCACCTTTTACTACGTACTGTAACCTAACCGAAACACAGTAATACAAGTGCACTACTGCTTCACGGCAAAAATAGGTAAGGTGGTAATACTTCCCTGCACTAAGAGCTCTACTCTAAAAATAAAAGGTTAATAAGTAATGTGATAAGTAAATTTTCTTCACCTAATACCTAATGTTTTATTCAAGAAACTTACAAACTCTCTCTATGGGTATAAGCTTTAATAACTCGAAAACGTTGTTTACTTTAATCGTTTATATTGGATTAGAACCTTTTGAGTCTGTCTTGTGTTTCTAAGTTGATTTGAACAATGCTGCTTCGTATCCTAAAGGTTTTTGTAATGAAAGGGCCTCTCCGGAGCCGGCGATTAACTCTCAAGTCCAGAGTTAATTCTTATCAGTTTATTTCAACTGTTACAGACTTGGTACATTTTAATGATGTTAAACAATCGCGGAAAGCTCTCAATATTTTGTCAATTTTATTAATATTTAAGAAGCGTTATTGAAATTTTATTAATGCCTATATTGATCTCATTATATTTATTTGTATTAAAATATTATATTTTGCTCTGGCATGGCACTAATTTAAACAACATATTACAAAATACCCCGTAAAAAAATATTTTTTATGCTTCCTAATTTGCCCATCAGATTTCTTGAAGTATCAGTAAGCCATCTTGTATTTGGATTATGATACTATAACATTTACCCTCAAGACTTATTTGAATGAACTCCGTCTTCTAAAGAATTTGTACCGTGTTTTAGTTGGTAACCCAGTAAAGTTGAGTCACGATTCATCCCAACATAATGTTTTACCGCTGGCGTATCTTTCTTGGCCTAAAAAGTACATGTTCCCACTTAGGGAGGAACATAATAAATTATGATGCGGGCTCGGGGCGGGTAAGCGTGGAGTAAAAAGGGTAAGCAAACTAATCACAGGAGGTTGGTAATGATGTTATAATTATATGTATTCACTTCTGCCTTCATTAAGGTTATATTATACATCTTAAATAAACTGTGCATTACATAGATTTGATTAGTAACTCTGACTGCTACGCTGCTGGTCGTGGAGTCGATTCCCACCCAGGACAAACATTTGTGTGCATGAGTATGTCTGTTCGTTCTGTGTCTGGATGTAATATAAGTAAATTATGATTTATATATTATACTGCCTATAAGCTGTTTGGTGTGCCAATAAAAAAAAAAAAAGTAATAGGCATATGTTTTATATCAGTTATCTGGTTTCCATAATACAAGCTCTGCTTAGTTTGGGCTCTGATGGATGTGTATAGAGAATGTCCTATGATATTTATTTATTAATATTTCACTTCTTTTGTGTGCTATCGGATATTTTATAATCATATTATGGGTCGAACAATTAGCTTAAGATGACGTGTTCCAAAGAATTAATTACTCGTAATTAAACCGTTATTGTAAAATTAGTCTAAGCTAAAAATCAATGGAATGCAAACAACGCGATATCATACAAATCCTGAACATAACACGTTACCTACTGCAATGCCGTCTTGCCTTCATTCCCAGGCCTGCTGATAGGTACCGTGCTTTATTGTTGGCGCTTTGTCCCGATGTTATTTACAAACGCACAGGAAAAGGAAACGAAAGCGATAACGTCAGTTCCCAGCTCCGTTCAGAACTCCCAGTGCATTGTCTGACTGCGACGCGCTATAAAGAGCTGCTGAAAATAAGAAAAAATGTTGTCGCAAACAACTTTTTACCATCTTAAAAAGCTGTTGCTTTATCTGATGATTATTATCTCTTTGAATCTCGGTATGGACATGTAAACTTTTGCCATCTACATGTTTCTGTTGCCTATACATGTCGGTCAAAAACTTTACCTCGACTAAATAGAAGGTTGAATATAGAAAGAGTATGACTCCCACGACACAGGGTCACCTAATGAGTAAGTGCAGAGAAAAAAAAACTTCATTGTATAAGTAAAGGAAAAAAAAAATAAAAAAAATTAAGGCGAATCTAAACATTTATGACTTTCCGATACAATGTCTGTAAATATTACAAAGAATCACTCAATTTGACATTACATGCGCAAGTCCTACATCCCGGGTAGAATCGAATGTGTATCAACAAAATTAATACGTTGAATTGATACACGATGGATGTTTCGAGCGTTTATTGGATTAAGGCTTTTGTCCGACACAGTGCTCGTTATTACTTTTTTTACATGAGTGCGCAAGCGCGAGTAAAGGCGGTTGTTATTTTAGGGTGCTCGTAGGGTGGACGGTTTGGAATATTGGTTTTTATTCGTATGCTATTTTAGTTTCAATGTCAATTCAAAGTTATGCAATGTTATTTTTGATTATTGAAATGTAATCTTACTGAATGAAAAAGTTTGCGTGGATGTATTTTTGTTACTCAGTCCCGCCGGAGTGGCTGAACGGATTTGGACGAAACTTCGCACTGATATAGATTAAAGCCTGGAATAGGACATAGGGCCAGTTGGCTTGGTGGTTAGAGACCCTGACTGTCAAGCCGCAGGTCGCGGGTTCGAATCCCACCCAGGACAAATAATAAATAAGTATGTATTTAAAAAGTAGTAGGTATATGTAGTTTATCAGTTATCTGGTTTCCATAGTACAAGCTCTGCTTAGTTTGGGATCAGATGGCCGTGGGTAAGGAACGTTCCAGGATATTTATTTTATCCCAATTTGTTATATTCCTTGAAAACGCGGATGAAATCGCAGGGGACAGCTAGTTATCATAAAGATGCGTTAAATTTCATACAAAAATTATTTATTGCTTATACCATATGACAATTACAGAACAGCAGAAGTAATTAAGGCGGCCTATCTCTTTAGCAATTATTTCATTAACAAACTGGAATTACAATTAAAATGTAAATCATTTTTACAGTTTTGATAAATTTGTAATGTAGGTAATTAGATATATTTATTATAAGAATATTAGAGGGTAGGTAAGGCCACCAACCACTGTTCTAATACTTTGCATTCAGTCTGCAATATACCGTGAACCACTAAGACGTCTTTTAATTGAGCTCCCGCTGCCCCCCCTTTTACCCAGTATACTTTATTGGCGATCGAGGATTACATTCAACAACATATTTCAACATTATCATAATGTCGGTTGGGAAAATCAGCGAGTTTAACATGAAGTCAAGTAATTGGTCGTTGTACGTAGAACGACTGGAGATGTACTTCAAGGTGAACGGGGTCAAACAGGAACTATGGTTACCTACGCTTATTACGGTGATGGGTGATGAAGCATATGAACTGTTGAGCAACCTATCGAGTCCAGTGGCCCCAGCAGAGATGACCTTCGAGACGGCTGTGGAAGTTTTACGGAACCATATACAACCTAAGCCATCTATAATGGCGGAAAGGTATCGTTTTCGACAAAGGCGACAAAACAACACTGAGTCAATGGCACAGTACATCGGGGAACTGAAACGATTATCAAAATACTGTGACTTCGGAAGCAGCCTTGAGGATAACTTACGGGACCAGCTAGTGTGCGGGGTACACAGTGAAGTTATTCGTCAAAGGTTATTTGCCGAAAATGATTTAAAATATGGCGGTGCGGTGAAAATTGCGTGCATGTTGGAAGCGGCGGAGCGTGATGCGGCGGTGATGGAACCCGTGGCTGGAGGTGCTTCAGCCGGGTCGGGTGCGGTTCATGCAGTGGCAGCAGCGCGTGGACGCGGGCCACGCCCAGTCCACCCGCGGACTTCGTGGGATGCAGACGGGAACGAGAACTGTAAAGCGTGCGGCAGGCGCGGTCATACAAAGGACAGGTGCCGTTATAAAAGTTTTGTGTGTAGTAAATGCAAACAAAGCGGCCATTTACGACGAGTTTGCCCGCAGTGTAAGTCAAGTGCGGGGAGGGTAGGAAAACGTGATTTCTAAAGACGGTATTAAGGTAGATCCTGAGAAGGTAGCGGCAATAGTACGAATTCCCCGCCCCACTGAAGTGCCCGAAGTTAGATCGTTCCTTGGGTTAGTTAACTTTTACGCAAAGTTTGTTAAAAATGTTAGTACTTTACTTTCTCCTTTGTATGAATTATTGAAAAAAGGAGTTAGTTGGAAGTGGACTAGGCAGTGTGAAACGTCTTTTACAAAGATAAAAAGTATATTAACCAGTGCCGAGGTATTAGCTCACTACGATCCTGGTAAGCGGTTAGTGTTGACGTGTGATGCGAGTGCGCGGGGAATCGGCGGAGTGCTGACGCAGCAGGACCGCGCCGGGCGGGACCGTCCTATTGTGTACGTATCGCGTGCGCTCACACAGGCAGAGAAAAATTATTCGCAGATCGATCGGGAAGCGCTCGCGATCGTATTTTGTTTTAAAAAGCTGCATCAATATTTGTACGGTCGTCGGTTTAATTTAAGGACTGATCACAAACCCCTAGTCAGTATTTTTGGTCCTAAACACGGTATTCCAGCCATGGCCGCTAGTCGCATGCAGCGTTGGGCAATTATACTATCGGCTTATACGTACGATATCGAATATGTAAGCACACACGACAATGGGGCAGACGGCTTATCGCGGCTACCTGTGCCGAGTGAAGGGAGTGACTCATCGCTCGACCCGCCCGAACAGACTTACTTGCATTTCGCGGAGAACGATTTGTTGCTCGATCATAACATGATTAAACGGCAGACACTAAGGGATCCCATTTTGAGTAGAATCTTATATTTTATCAGGGACGGTTGGCCGGAACATAATGAAGTCAAAGAATTACAACCATACTTTAATAGGAAAAATGAACTTTACGAGGAGTTAGGTTGTATTATGTGAGGACACCGAGTCGTAATACCAGAAAAGTGTAGGGATCGGGTTCTAAACGAATTGCACGAATCACACATGGGTATCATAAAAACGAAGGCGATAGCCCGTAGCTACGTGTGGTGGGCTGGCGTCGACGAGGCACTCGAGGCGCTGTGTAAGCGCTGCGAAGTGACTAGGTACTGAACACAAACGTGCCCTACAGCCTGGGGAAGAAGTGTGGTTACGTCAGTATCAGGGTAGAAATAAATGGGTCCCGGGGAAAGTAACGGAGAAGTTAGGTGTGACAGATTATAGGGTTCTCGATGTTATTGGTAGGGAATCTCATAGGCATATCGATCAGTTAAGACGGAGATCGCGAAGTTCGCTAGCCGCGACTTCCCAGCCAAGCGAAGGTTCTCCTCAACCGGAACCAATAGGTGAATGTCCAGTACCGGTACCGGTACAAGAGGCGCCAGCCACTGATCCACCGATCCTTGAGGATGGCACGGTCAGCACTAGCAATGTTGACGTTAATACAGGTTTAACGACTGAGCGGAGTACACCTCCCGCACCCGCACTGACCACGCCACCAATCATAAAAACTCCGCAGTCCAAGATTTTACGTAAATGTCGGATAAAGAACCCACCTTCCTAGAAGTTTTAATTTATGTTTTATAATAATAAGAATTTACTCATTAATAATAGTTATGTATGTAATGTTAAGTTATTTAGCGTATAATTTATTGTTAATAGTTATGTAAGTATAGGAATAATGTATAGCACTAAGTACTTCAGATATAGTTATAGATTATAGTTACAATGTAATTACAATTAAAATTATTAGTTATAAATAGGGTGGAGGATTGTAATGTAGGTAATTAGATATATTTATTATAAGAATATTAGAGGGTAGGTAAGGCCACCAACCACTGTTCTAATACTTTGCATTCAGTCTGCAATATACCGTGAACCACTAAGACGTCTTTTAATTGAGCTCCCGCTGCCCCCCCTTTTACCCAGTATACTTTAAAATTCATAATCAGTAACTTAAGTATTTATTCTAATAAACGTTTGGGGATATCAACTTACCTTGTAGGGGCCTGATTGCCCAAAATCAGGCCCCTACAAGGTAAGTTGATATCCCCAAAGAAGTACTAAATGAGGTATCATTATAATGACCTCATATTCTTCTACTCCTGAAATACCAACCTATGCTGAATGAACCAGAATAAGATCAAGTTAGATCATTCCAAAAAAAGACCCCAAATTTAAAAAAAAATATGTTTGATATGAATAGAAATAAAAAAGTTGGAATTTTAAACAATGTATACAATAATAATAATATTTTGACAATGAACGGAATTCTTATTAAATGTGATGTATCAAAGGAGAAAATTGAAGCTTTCATGGCTTTAATCAAAAGCAAAAGCCAAAGAGATATGTGAGACGCGCCTAGATCGAATAATTCTGAAATACTTGGAATGTTTGACTTGGGATGCCTATTTCATAAAATATTGTTGTCTTAAACCAATTCGTATCTAAATTAAAATCTAATGATTTTTCCATAAAAAAGTAACCTGAAATGACAAAGGTGACATGAAGCGATTCAATTACTGAATTACCCTCCGTAAGCTTAAGTGAATGATATTATGAAATTAGAATTACACCTAGATATTGGCTATCCAGTCAATGAAAAGTCTGGCCATCAGTCCTCACTGTAAAAATCCATAGGCTTTGTTATAAAAGTAAATTACATACTCACGTATCAAAATTATATTCCAAGGCCTATGAAATATGTTGTAAGGATACAGAAAAACAAACAAAAAAAAAATAAAGCATTTGTCTTTACTATTCAGTCGTGAAATTGTATTGACCATTTTTTTACGTAGTAAGGTTATTATTGACAATAACATCATTACTTACTCATTGACACTGACAGTTGCGATTTGTGCGATGTTCCGGAGAGACCGTTATCAGCTAACTTCAATCTGTAAACTTCTGTGTTACAGTGATGCGCGCGCATCTTAAAATTACACTCTCATATTTTTTTTATAATGAGCTTAAAGAAGTATAACTTCAAAAATAAAAAAAATATTTGTAATAATTCAAGCATGATTTTTTTTTTTTATGCCATTTGGGCCGACAAACAAGCAGACGGTCCACCTGATGGTAAGTGGTCACCGCCGCCTATGGACATTTGCAACATAACTAGGAGCATCGCCAATGCGTTGTCGACCCTGAGACGTGAAATTGTTAAGTCTCATGTGCCTGTAATTTCACCGGCCCCCTTACCTTTCTAACCGAAACACAGTAATACAATTGCACTACAGCTTCAAGGCGGAAATGGGTAAGGTGGTAGTATTTCCCCGGACGAACTCTGCACTAAGAGCTCTACTACTCTAAAATTGTAGGTTAGTGAACTATAACTAAAATAAAATACATAATTTTTCTCATCTCGTATATTCGATTTCATTTCATACCGTACAGAGATAATACTAACATTAATTTAATATCACAGTTCAAAAACATCATGTAAAACTATTTCAATAATTTAAGTTCTTATCTACATGGGATTTACATTGAATTTTGGTTAATACATGTTATCGTTATAAAAAGGCATATAAATTAAAACAATTTAATGACATTAGAAAACTTTTTACATCTTTACAGCTATAACATAACTCCCACACTTTGCCTAAGATAATAGTTAAAATATCTGTGATCGAAAAACAAACAAATGGAATATAGACCGCGGAAATGATTTGCTTTTTGCTATATACCACAATACAATGTTCGCATTGTGGTACTTGTTATTCTGAAACGAAATGCCACTTTGCGGTGTGGCAGTTTGCACATAATACGACCTGATTGAGCGTAAAATTCCCTTTCCACGTAACCATTGACGGAATTGCTAGTATATACATAAAGCATCTAGCATAGTGCGGGAGCAATGTAATTATAAAATATAGTTGATATAGAAGTGTCACGGTCACATTAAATTTTATTCTGAAAGTGATATTTTATTGTTTTAATAACACAATGATTAACTCACTAGCTATTTATCAGTTCTCATCGACGGTTCTCATGAAATGATGAGTTTCGTAGCCGTTTTACTGCTACCTGTGAAAAGAATAATTGTAACATGAGATATGAAGTTTCATTCACTATAAATTGGATTGGACATCAAACTCTGTCAGTACTTGTTCAATCGTCGATATTATAATTTCAGAAAAAAGGTTTATTGGCATCTTATGATTGACAACACGATCCATGTGTTTCACGTTACTTTATAGAATATACGTTTAATTTTTAAAGTAAATAACCTATATTCGTATGAGATTGTCAAATCAATAATTTCACAGGATACGCTGTAGGATAATCACCACTGATTTCGCCACTTTACATTACCTAACTTTAGTTCTTTTTGTAACCATGCTCTACCCAGTTGTTGGCACTTGGCAATACTTCTTAAACTCTTTATTTCATTTTGTATCTTGCTACAATGAAAATTGCGTCTTTTAGGTATAAGCTTCCTCAATTCCTGCTGCTCCAATCCTCGCCCCATTTAATATTAAACCTTAATTCTATTACCATAGAACAGTGGACATTTACTTAGATTTTTATTTATGTCCGCGTGGAGTTGATTGTTGTGTTACTTGAAAATATTTTCGTTTCCAACCCATTTCCTTTGAAAGGTTTAATCAGCACCTTGCATTCATTTAACCTGCAAAATCTAGTATCTGTCTAAGGAACAAGAAGATACATGTTTTGTGTGCCAAATGAGTTTATTTATCCTTTCAACACGTCAAAGAGAGAAACGAAATGGAGTGATTATTTACAAAGATAGTTGAAACTAGTTTGAAGGATAACGAAAGGTACTTCAAGTTAATATTTACCCTCGAATGGACAAAAGCTTTTCGTTCATTTATATTTAATTTTATCATTACCTTTTTAAAATCACAGAGAACTAGTAAAGTACTAATTTGCAATAAAAGTATAAAAATAAATGTTCTCAAAGAGTCCAAATTGCAATGAACATTTTTTTTACATTTATACCTGCAAAATATTATAAAGGCAATATCTCTGATACCTGTGCAATGGGCTAAATCCTGAAAATTTAAACAATAAAGTAAACTCATAAACTAGTTTCTACAAAATTGTTGTTGATAATGACGCCAATTTCCTGTAGGAAAACTGGAATATCGCCAACAAATGTTACGTCTGTAATAGGCGCAGCGAATATTTGAAATGTAACGCGTAGGTACTGTCTGCAGCAGCATGTCCAATACATGAACTGAATCTACGTACTCAAGTAGATACATTATATAGTTAGTGTACAATATCCAGTAGAAACGTGTATATATAGGCTGTAAATATGTGTTTAAATATAGGCTCTATTTAGCAGCAATTTGGCTGCATCTGCCTCAGTGTACGAGTATAAAATACATCTACCAAATCGTGCAACCACGTAGCTTACACAAATTGTTTTTATTACGTTGGATGAACCAAATTGTTTCACATTGGGCCGGTTTTATTTTTATTTCAGAAGCGTAAAGGAAAGCACACATACTTATGTCTTAAGAAGAAAAATAAATTTTGTTCAACGACCTGCATTCGGTCGACTTGGGGATTCAGTACATGCTTATTCTCTACGCCACTGCGGGTGTCGCAATTTATTCTGTGTCAATAAATAAGAGGAAGAGAGTGGGGAATTTGAACATAAATTATATTCAATGACGTTTTCTCGCAGTTAGGGTTAATTTTGATAAGAAATATTTAACCTATTTACAGTGCCATTGTATTCTAATTTTAACAACTTTTTTTAATGTTTTCTATTTAAGGATTTTGTCAGAAATATTTGTTTGTCATTGTATAACTGCGTGTCTGAAAACGTATTCCTTGTGTAATAGAATAGGTACTTAATCAAAAATATTGTGCAAAAATTCAAACTAAGAACAACCTCTGAATTTCAAAATGTATACAAGGAATTTAGTATTGCGTCCCGTTTCATGTAAATAAATGTACATTAGCACACATTGACATAAAATCACACGGCACGTATGTACTACGGGAATGCTAGAATTTATGACGCAGCTTAATTTACAATTTTGGCATGCCTATACGTTAATCTGCCAAAATGTCGCTTTGAGACAATACTATATTATATGTTGGAAATTTACGAGTTCATCTGCCTAGCTGGTCTGGATATTCTTGATCGAGACATCAAAATGTACGATTGTAATTCTTCTTTATTGTCACGGTTAACGACCACGGAAGAAATTAAAGTAGGAAGTAGATGGGAATGATGTTATCTCAGGAACTGAATTAGATAAGATTTTATGGTCATTTTGACATAATATATTGAACTAGTAGAACATTCATTGTTATTTTAATAGTATTAATAAACGTTTTTTATGAAAAATCATGTCAAAAAATTTGTTAATTCTAAACATTTTTGTAGCATCATACAAATTAATCTTGATTTTCTGATGAGAAATTTGATGATGGTTTCCAAACAATTAATATTCCAATCGATTTTGTGAATGATTCTATAACATCATTTTCAGGATTTCAGTTTTGATAAATAGAAAGGTATTTTTCTGAAAACGCTGATTATGTCGGCAACGCGCGAGTGATACCTACGGTGTTGCAAGCTTCCATAGGCTGCGGTGACCGTTTACCATCAAACGGGCCGTCAGCTTGTTTGCTACCTTAGTAGTATAAAAAAAAATATGTACCTAATAAGATCACATCCATAAATACTCACAAATAAGGAACTAATACTCTGCTAGACTTCACTTCAAGACTACACATATTTTTGATATAAGATAGAAAAAACATTTATACAGAGCTAAAAGTTACAAAGAATCGTATCACGGCTATTGAGAACTTCCAGGAAAAGTATTAAGCGATGAGAGCTTTCACAACCTATAGTCGATAGTGTTCGGAATACGCTTTAATCACAGTTTCAGTAATCACAGTACCTTTGACGTGTAAAATTGAGCTCACATAACTTTCTAGGTAACTAGTGTGCATGTTCCTTTACTTGGTCGGTTATTTTGTATTGTATTATACATGATGATACTGAAAATAGGCTTAAGATTGTAGCCTAACAATAAGCCACAATTATACTCAATTGTGATTTTTCATTGTATATTAAATTTTTTTGGCAAATTTTATTTTTTTTGTTTTTCTTGTTACGAACCGAACTCATTTACATCACCTTTTTGGATTTTATTTTGTCTTCTAAATTCAAAAAGTAATGACAGTTAGTTACATTAGAAAAGTTCACTGGTTTTCTCTTTTTTGTTGTTAATTAATTTAAAATATAAACTGTGGTTTCAACCCAGCGCCCTCTCTCCCATTTCGTATAGTTACTTACAATCAGTAACATTTGTGATCTATATATTTTTATCTTTAAAGGAGAATTCAAATTATACTTTCGGCTTCTAGCATAACGCATATTCTTTTAAATTTTTTTAATATGTTAATGTGCTTTTATCTGTATTAATGTGAATTTTGTTAAAATAAACATATTTTTCATTATCATTTTCATTGTATTTAATTTTGGAGATTAAGTGAAAAGTTAAATTGAAAATGTTGGAAATAGAACCTAAGTTAGGCATAGGCTTATAAATAGAACAGTGTCGATTATTATTTTCGAGCCGTCGTTCACAAGCAGGTCTAACAGAGCGGCTGGCATAAACAGAGGTTCAAAACCCCCAAAAAAATTAATGAAAAATAAAATACTTACAGGGTAGGTTCTTAACATTCGTAAGTATATATTATGTTTGAAATAGGGATGTCACAGCTGGCCGGCTGAATGTCTGGATACAAGCTGGACCCATATTTTCGTCATGTCATAAAAGTTATATTGTTTTTGTTTCAACATATGAGGAATGCTGTCAGTGTTTTTTGTGCGATTTATTTTACATCCTAATGTATTTATAACATTTAATTTTTCTTCTATAAGGGTTTTATAAGTGAATATTGCTCGGGTTTTAATTTAAGAATGGATGAAGAAGTATCATAGCGATCGTTTTTCATCAAAACATTTTAGAATAGATAAAAAGTCAAGACATCAAAAATTCTATGTAAATGGATTCAGAATTAAATTATTACGTTTCACTAAAAAAAGATTTGAGCGAAAGTAATTTTACATTTCTCGCGGTTTTAATAAACGATTATCACAGATTTAATCGTTTTCACTCTATCGGAGGATTGGATTGAAAAAAATATCCTTTTCATTTTATTTTCCGAGTTCAATATTAACGATATTCTCCCTAGAGAATACCTACACAGTAAATTAATATCCACACTATTGACATGAATATATATTATGAACACGTAGGTCGCTGTTAATTTGCATGATAATGATTTTCTAATAACACACGGCTACTACCTATTGAGCTACTGATTACTTTTCATGATTAGTATTCAAGATTAAAACTCCCTGGTTACAGTATAACCTCCATACTAAATTCTAAGTCCTCGTTATAATATGAATTAACAACAGAATTGGCGTTGTTAATACCCAGTTTGTCCTAGGGTCCTAGATTTACATAAAACATAGCACTTATAAACTAGTACTGTAATTAAGTGGTTTAGTTAGTCTTGTTAAATTTTCTCTCGGACTTTGGAATTAGGACGTTGGTTTATTTGACATCTTTTGTATGGTTATTATTTTGTGTTAAAGTTTATGCTCAAAGATGTGGCTGCTAGCTTATTCGCTTAATTCTCAATATTAAATACGCCACTTACAGATAAACCTCTTGAGGTTTGCGTTATGTGGCTATATGTACGTCTTAGTGCTTTGTACAGTATATTAAATAAACCAATAAAAAAAAAGAAAACTTTATTTCATGAAAATCACAGTTGACATAGTAGTGAGGTCATTATTACCTTGGATACATCGTTTGTAAGTCGGGATGCACCGGGACGATTCCAGTATGTCGCATGTGAGGTGACATGACAGCGGCTGCGTTGATAGCGCGGATGCGTGCGCGCAGCCTCTCGTAGTGCTCCGGCTGGTACTGTGCTGCTAGCGTCACTGTTGCCCCCGAGTACTGCTTTTATGAGTATTCAATTAATTAATCTGTGAGCTAATAAAGCTAGTTTCAAAGCATTTTGTTGAACTGACAGCAAAGGGATCCGTACTTTTTTTTTGACAATTAGGTCGACAAACAGGCAGGTGGTCCACCTGCCGTCAATGATGATTTACAATACTCAGGGCATTGTGAATGCGTTGTCGACCCTGAGACCTCAAGATGTTATCCGAAACATAGTAATTCAAGTGCATTACTGATTTACAGGGGAAATGAGTAAGGTGGTAGTTGCCCGAACAAACTATACACTATGAGCTCTACTGCTTTAAACATAGTATTTAAATAAATAAAAAATACTACAGTTACACAGGTAATATGTAGTATCAAAACAGTAGGTCGAAAGAATTAATAACTTTATGGAGAATAATAACATCACCTTTACTAAAACTTAATTATATACAAAGATACCTTTAATGCAGCAGCGGCTTGCTCATGTGTCGCTCTCGTTAGGTCTCTACCATCAACACTAAGTATTCGGTCTCCTCTATGAAGCATTCCATAAGCGGCTCCACCAGCTGCAACACCCGATACGAATACGCCACATGTATCGTCATCAACACTACTTGTACTTTCTGCTTCTCCTCCAAGACCACCGACGATATCCATGCCTAGTCTTGATCCTGTTCTTACCAACCGCACCATGCGGACGCATCTGTGTATGGAATACAGAATTTAAAGTTATGATCGGAAACTCCAGTTCCTACTGACATTATATGAAACTTTCCAAAATGTTTAACTTAGTGCAACTGACGTGAAAAATAGTATTGATATTATGTTTCTCTTGAAAATGTCACATGCATGAGAACTAACGTGCCGTGTCTGATGCAAATAATGTGGAGATACCAGATGTTTGTATACTATTTCAATAAAGCGTGCAGTTGTTTAATTTTGCAATGATACGTAATGCAAAAGAGGTGGAGTAAACATGGAACATAATAAATATGTTTATTTTGAAATTGTCAATTAAGCTAAGTATGGAGTAACATATTTTAGTAACATCAGACAATAAATCAGTAAGAATTTGAAGAACGAAACCCAATATTGTTAAAATTCCGGCACAAATGTTTTCGGCAGGTGTTTCTTATTACCTCAGCTTCCAAGTAAGATTACTTAAAGTACAAAATTATGTTTTACTTCTTTAATAACATCACGATAGAAACTATCTTTACAATCTTACAAATTTAATTAACAAAAAATTACTGTTAACGAGATAACTCCATGCCAAAAAAATTAAAGCGCAGTAAATTTCAACGTTTCATACTTTCTGAATTAGTGCCAGAAGCTGACACGTTTAAGTAATTTAAGAGTAAAATGAAACGTGCCGGGAAATTCGCAAGTTTACCTCGGTATTTCACTCGGCTCTTCCTCCAAGAGTTCGTGGAGTGTTGAACACGAAGTCGCTTGAGTTCTTGCTGTGTTAACATAAATGTTGTTAGACAGAAACTTTAATCATATAAAATTGTGCATTCCATTATATAAATGTTAGATAATGTAGTAAGGCTCTTGCTCATCAAGAATCTCATAAACTCCTATAATACGAGCAATTCAACTAAAGAAAAAGCAAACAAAACCTTTCATTCTATCCTGCAGTTTTAGAAAATAACCTGCTTACAATAGGAACGTTAATAAAGGTGTGCTTACTGGAATAGAGCGGAGCGGTTCTAGCTACTGGTGGGAAGGATCCAGCTGGTAAAACGACAAGTGTCACGTGATCTCCTGTACTTCTCAACGTTGACACAGCTTGAGCGTGCGTAGCACCAACTAATGATGTTTCTATACCCTAATAACACAATATATCATTTATTATTACGTCATGACTAAAGCTTTAAGTCATTTAAATAAATGATGAAAAATAATCCATTGTTATAATTGTAATGTGGTGTAGCCACTGTTATCTGTTTTGTAACAGATAAAATTTTTATCTTAAAGTTTAATCCCCGATATTCATTGAAATGTTATCCACCACTGATGATGATCTATCTGATGTAACGATTCATATATTGAAGAGTTAGACGGATGCATCTATTATACCTATTTAGTCAAATATTATAAATATAAAAGCATTTGAACGACTTACGTCTTCATCTCTAACAGCCAATATTTTATCACCTAGTCTCAGTCTGCCGTCATGGTGAGCTGCGCCACCGACCGCTATGTGGGAAACAAAAACGCCTCCGCCACCTGCAGCATCATCCGCTCCACCTGCGATCCCGAGCCCTAGCCCGCGGGCTCCTCTCCACAGTGTCACCACCCTTGGCCGTCGGGCTCGACGGATTCGCTGTTAGAGAAAATATAATTGAAAAACAATTGCTGCAGTGGAATGAGTACGAGTATTTCGCAGTCTGTAGTATGAGTGTAATGTTTTCAATTGTTTCTCCATTTTATTGTTTAAAAGAAGAACGTCGAAGTACTTACTTGGTTTGCAAACTATTATTATAATACTTAATGATCGTGCACTGTACATGCGTGTTACGAACCGAACTTATTTCCATCACCTTTTTGGATTTTATTTTGCCT
Source organism: Habrosyne pyritoides (assembly GCA_907165245.1). Lineage (NCBI taxonomy): Eukaryota > Metazoa > Arthropoda > Insecta > Lepidoptera > Drepanidae > Habrosyne > Habrosyne pyritoides. Next base: position 8,886,463 of record OU015593.1, on the reverse strand, counting down.
TCTAAATTCAAAAGGTACTGACAGTTAGTTACATTAGAAAAGTTCACTGGTTTTCTCATTTTTACTTGTAGATTTATTTAAAATATAAACTGTGGCTTCAATCCAGCGCCCTCTTTCATTTCGTATAGTTTCGATCAGTAACAATACGTATAACTATTTATTGTAAAGGTCCTCACGACTATCAAATACATTCTAATTAATCATCATTGTGTACTTGATATTCATCAGCAAAGACAGTGTACGTCGATCCTAAATAACCTTAGTAATTGGCTAACATGACGCTTAGACAGTACGCTGCAGCACAACAATAGTGAAGTTTGTGAATTGCAGCTGAGGAATATAAAGGGACTAATTAAGCACGAAGTACATTTTGTAAGGGAAGTATACTCGAGGTGACTTACTAATCTAACAACGTTGCCGGCTTTCTGCAGCGCATCAACAGCCACTGAATGCGGTGCCCCCTCCACTGAAATGTCGTTGACCTGGTTAAAAAAAAATGTTATTGTCACAATAGTACCTTTATTTTAACACTCTGTTTTTTTAATGTCATACGTTTGGCCCGAAAAATGATCGTCAATGATGGAAAGTGGTCACCGCTGCTTATAGAGGCCTTTTCAATACCAAGGCAATTGCCTATGAAAGTGTTGTAGAACTGTAGGGAAATAAATGGGCGCTCATTCTGCACCCTAATGGTCTGCAATTGGAACGTCCCGCTAAGGTTGGACTGAACCGTAAAATCGGTTAAATTGAGTGTTCTGTAATGCATTCTATATTTGAATTTGGACAACAAACCTTTTTATTCAAAATGATCTTACGTTAGGACAGCTAACTTCTGAATGAGGGTACATGTAGTATGCTTGCCTATAAAATACCTTTTAATTACCGCCGACGGAGAATAATTAAATAAGCAGAATTTAATAATGAACACTTTAACAATATCATCCAGACACATCCATTTATTATGTATGTTCATATTTTTATTCATTTCAAACTTTTCCAGCGAACTTTATAATCATAATAAATAGAGAGAGAGACTAAGAATAGGACCTAGTCTCTATGTAACGGTAAAGACAATGAAAAAACTTTTTTTTATTCTGATGTCAATGGCAGGTGTTTTTAAGCAAGCATCATGAAGTTTGGGATTGCTTCTAGTTCGTAAACATGATGGAGATGTCAAATAAAGTATTTGACTTAACATAAAATTTCATTACACAAGAAAAGTTTCTGAAATAACTTCCATGAAGAGCTTTATAAATGCGTGATAAAAAAAGTTTGACTACATTTATTTTTCTTAGTGAAAAAGTCCCTTTATTCCGTTTTCATGCGACGACCTCATTTCTTTTACGCGGATCTATGAAATTGGATAAAAAGCGACATAATTTATAAGCACTTTGTCATTTATAATGCGCCTGCTGTATTGTACAGGATCTTGTTTATGATTTATATTGTTTTCATTTGCTTCCGATACGTTTGTTGACATTAAACAACCTTTACACAGGAAAAATATTATTTACAAGGAATTCATCAAAATTTTATAATAAATTTTCATATAAATGAAAAATTGCATCTACATATACTTATAATTATTTAGAGAAGACCATATTCTGTTTTGCATGTCCACTGCTGAATATTTTATAAGATATCCACTACATGACCAATGAGCTGCTTATAGTCTCCGGCGCCCGGCACATCGAACCCGATTATCAGTATAATTAGTTTTCTGCAGTACTCACTTGTAACAAAATATCTCCTATTTGCAAGCGGCCATCAGTTTTCGCTGCACCACCTACTGCCAGCCTTGTGATACTGACATCACCACCAGTCTCACCACCAGCTATACTTAAACCTAACCCACTTGCACCCCTCTCCAAGGTCACATCAGCTGTTTCCCACACCGATTCGTTGTCAGAATCAGTTGGATACTGCAAGAAATATGTATGAATTAGTAACAACTAGCGATCCGAACTGGCTACACCTGTATGGGAAAAAATATACCTACGTGTAAATTTTATATCGGTATTATTATACACCTTCCAAAATAAATTCTGTAAATGATTGTGAAAACGGAATCAAAATCTATGGCGTTGTTTAAATTGATTTTGTTTGTATTAAAACAGTATACGCCCTAGTGGTGGGGGCCTGGTAACCTGTAAAACAGGGTTTCCTAGTACGGGTACCAGTCTCTCACAAAAGTTTATAGAAATATAGCAAACTCTACAATGTAAATTAAGCTTTTTTGTTTTTAATAACTTTTTTGAAAGCAAAATAAACGTTTTATTATTTTATAATTAAGCGTACAAACAGAGAGAAGGAAAAATAATTTTAAATTATAAAAAGAAGCCTCCAATATAGAGACAGTTCAGCGTATTGAAGATATCAGTTCTTTGAAAAATCAATTTCCATAGTATGTATAGAATATCTATAATACTTTATTTAGTTTTCAACTTATATATAAATGTAGTAAACCATCGACAGATATCTACTTAATCTTCCGTAAAAAAATTTTTTTTCGTCGATTTTATTTTTCAGTAATTAAATAAAAATATTTTTTCAAACTAAGCAGAGCTGGTACTATGAAAACCCGAAAGCTGCTAAAATACTTTTTTAATACATACTTATATAGACTAGTAGTAACCTAGCGATCGAAGCTCGACCTTAATGGTAGTGTGTTTAATGTATATTTTAACTAATTTAATGTAATTCTACAGCATTTATATAATACAAATAGATATGCACTTCTCCATATAAACTTTAACTGTGTCAAATTTCACGTTTATCAGTTCACGCAATTTTCTTAAAAAGGCGTCTAAAGTTTCCGCTTCAAGTATAAATATATATGACTTTTACATCCATTATATTGATAGTCGTTTAACTTAATTACAAGCTTCGATAAAACTCTAGTTACCTTCAGTTTCTGCATTATTGCCTTTAAAGTGTTTGCTTTATCAAGATTTATGTTAATTATATTGTGTCGACTTGTTAACAACAATAACTTAAAGCTGCTTGATCTAGATAGCATCAGTAGGTAAACAATAAAGTTACTTTGAGCGGAATATTGTTAACAAACAAAACTGTTCGTAACTTATACCGCAGTTAATACATGGTAATAGAACGTACATAGAATAATTGAGTGAAATAATATCCTAGAATCTATTAAGAGAATAATGATAATGAGGGGAAAATTAAATTGCAATTGATACCAGATTTTCCTATAATAAATGTCTATATCGTACGGAATTTCAAAGAATGTTCATTAGAAAATTCTACGGTCACATTTTTGTTCACATTTTTGGGAACTCCGCGTGTTGGAAAATATATAATTAAACTAACAGAGAGAATATAATTCACTATGTTTTGGTTACCAAACGTACTACGATATATGTTCCTACTAATATTATAAATGCGATAGTTCGTTTGTTACTCTTTCACGCAAAAAGTACCAAACGGAATGGGATGAATTTTAGCAGGAAAACTAGGATATCAGATATTTACTAGCTGTACCCCGCGGTTACACCCGCGGTTATTAATATCATATATAGCCTATATACATCTACGAGATTCCACGTCGAATACTTAGTAGCAGTGCCATCCCGATATGTTCAGTAGTTTTGAGGTGATGGTGTGTCAAAGAAACCATATTTTGCTTTAATAAATATAGATAAAGAAGATACAGCCCTGGAATTACATATATAAGACCTTTTATCAGTAGAAAATGCAACAGCCCTTGCAAACCGCGGGGGACAGCTAGTTCAACAATATTAAGCACAAGCTACACAGCTACCAAACAATCATTTACTTGATATCGTAGGCGGTATTACTAATACGAATTTACTCTCATGTCTTTTATGATATAGGTACTAGCTGACTCGACAGACGTTGTCCTGTCTTTTTTGAATTCGAATCTTCCGATTGAATCGACTGTGCAATAAGAAATTATAAATTAATTATATATTGATTCCGACTGATATCTCTGTTTTAAAAGATATTGTCAAACGACTGACATTTATGTCAAACACCATAAGGTTACAATATAAGAGTTTATATTGTCAAAAGCGGTAAGGTTAGCTACATTAGAAACGTTAATATGGTCGTTATGTTTTCTTAAATTTTCTAATTTTCTACGCAGGTTTCTTAATATTTTCCTTCATAAGAACCTTCTCCAGACAATATAAAAAACACGACAAAAAAAGAATTAGCGAAATCGGTCCAGCCGTCCATGCGTGATGCCGTGACCTAGGGAAATAGGGATTCATTTTTATATATATAAGATAGATAGATATTATAGATTGTTTTGTCTTAAGTACGCGTGATAATGTATGGCAGTGTAAATTGATAATGTTATTAAGAGAACATTATTTTGAATTTAGAACTACCCCCACTCCCCCTTGTGGTTTTGTGGTCTTAGTTGCTAGTATGTGATTGAATGGCGCTCTGAGTTGTTTATTTCTCCTGTATAGTTTGTTTGTACCATAGAAGTGTTAAAGTTGCTACAACTACCGGTTTGGAAATTATTCATTCACTACTTACTAATGCGATTTAATCAATTTCTCTTACATAAATCAAAACACGGAGAGCTTCTTGTTATTCACATTACATTTTTTTTACCGACAGACAGGCACACGGTCCACCTGATGGTAAGTGGTCACCGCCGCCTATGGACATTTGCAACACCAGGGCATCGCCGTCGATCTTGAGACGTGAAATTGTTAAGTCTCATGTGCCTGTAATTTCACCGGCTCCCTTGCCTAGCTAACCGAAACAACAACAGTAATACAAGTGCACTACTGTTTCACGGGCGAAATGGGTAAGATACTCTGCACTAAGAGCTCTACTACTCAATGACAATACAGGCTCAATACAAGGTAGGTATAAATAAACAAAAATAAAATTACGGTGTATTCTAAAGCATATATTTTTAAACTTTATTCTATGGGAATTTATTAATAATAATTAATTACATACTTAATTAAAAGTGATAGAAAGCTTTCCCACATGGCGTTTTCCCGGACGCCGCTCAAAGAACAACAGATAACTTGAGAAAATAGAAGAGTGCGGGATATATACCTAAAGCATTATTTAAATATGTTGTCTTAACAAATACCTATATTATTCTATCAAAATTTAAATAGAACTGTGGAACCTTCGTGTCTGTACATTAAAATATTAGCTAAAAAAGATTGCGGTTGATGTAGGTAGTGTAACAAAATACAATAAGACCTGTTTATAAAACTTTCCTGCTTATCTGATTTTGGGACATACCTTGGGTTTGACTTAGGCCATACCTCATCAAAGTTAGCTCACGAAAAAAACAAGTACCTAAATTTAAAGTTATCACGCGTACCGCGGGCACAGCTAGTCTAATATAATAATAGGTACAAAATGTAGCGAACTGTCAGTTTTTAATGAGCCATGTTACAAAAGCATGTGTACCATATTTTTTTGTGTTGATAATAGGCAAAGCACCGATAAAAGTAACGGTTATTGTATCTGGTAGCTGTTTTGCCAAAATAATTTAAAGGTAACAAAAATGTGATAAAAGAAGACCGTTTGTAGCAAACCAGGGTCGCTACGCAACAAAAAATATTTTAACATGGAAAAACATTGTTCTGCACCCGCCCTACTAAAGTTTCCTAAAAGGAAATGGCCCACAGCGGCTTTCGACGAGAAAAACGTTAATGATTTGCCTTGTAATTTGCCTAAGTGTAGATATAGATTACTGTTTGCCTTTAATATTGGTTATTGAAACGTTTTAGGTTAATCAAGTGCGAAGAAACAAAGCTAATAAGTAAATTGGGTGATACTCCACGCAATATTTTTTTGTTCTTATAACTCTTGATGATGAAAAAACAATATATAATATCTTGGGACATAAATAAATAAATATCTTGGGGCATTCTTTATACACGGCTATCTGTTCCCAAACTTAGCAAAGCTTACTTGTACTATGGACACTGTATAACTGATATACTACATATACATTTTTTTAGTTTTCCTAAATACATACTATATAGACATTTACACCCAGACACAGAACAAACAGATGTTCATGCACTCAAATGTTTGTCCTGGATGGGAATCGAACCCGCGACCTGCGACTTGGAAGTCTGGGTCGCTAACCCAAGCCAGCTGGCATGTCAAATGTAAAAAAATGCGAAATTACTATGAAGTTACGTTACTCAGCCTATGCTTAATTTCATAAACTATTTTATGATAGGTACATATAATAACAAATGTGTGCCAATAGTTACCACACATTGTTCATTATCTAAACCCATTAAATTTATGCATGTTTATTAACAATGACAAAAGTGACAAACCCACAAAAACCAATATCGAAACAAACTATTGCATTTAGAATATAAATGATCAATTATCATTGTCACAATTCTATGCTTGGAGAAAAATGTACCATTTTATATTCTGCCCTAATAATAAATAAATCCCAAGACATTCTTAACATATGGTTACCTGATCCCAAGATAAGCAGAGTGCACTGCTTGTAGTATGGCTACCAGGTAACTGACATACTACATATACTACTTTTTAAATACATACTTATATAGATATTTACACCCAGACACAGAACAAAAATACATGTTCATGCACACAAACGTTTATCCTGGGTGGGAATCGAACCCACGATCTTCGGTTTGGCAGTCAGGGTCCCTAACCACCAAGCCATGGCCCGTCAATAAGATCTAGTTAATGAAAAAAGAGGCTTAAAAGTAGTTTATCTTTTAAGCCATGGTTTGTACTAACCATAAAAGCACATTCAGCTTTCAAAAGAAGAAGTGAACTCTGTCGCGAGTACATCTATTAAATGTCATGCTAATATGTTATGTAAGCACCAAGTACATGTTTATGTGGGTAACATTACCAATGTTAATTCCGCTTTCTGCCACAATATGATACAGGTATTAGGGTGAGTGCCAGAATGTTGTAGGTGCCTACAGCTAGGGAAATCCTACGGTAATGGCGGATATAAATTAGCATGGAAATTAGAGCAGCCGCCGACCACAAGTGGAAATATAAAGTAAACATTTTGACGGGCCAATTTATGTTTTGACAAAGTCACTTTCGCAATTAGCGGCGGTTGGATATTGTGTACCGCGAATTATTGGTTTGCGTCCTCGAATACTACAGTCAGAATTGGTGAAATTTTCGATTAGTAAATGTCACAATGAGTTTTGTGACAAAGGATTTTAAATAATGCTTTATCAATTTACTGTAGCCGATTGGGTGTTTATTGAAAAGTTGATTAAAAAAGACTCTTATTGGTAACATAATAAAGTTTCTTAGGCAACGTAGCCAGCCTTCTGGGCACTTTACCGATAGACAGCTCTAACAATTTAGATTCAGTTTTTTATTTATAGGTTATTGGTTTATTATTAGTTAATTTTAAGTAGTTTAGTATGTACACTTTGTTTTATTATGTTAGTATTAGATCTATTGTAATCTTATAAATATTAATTAAGAATAATGTAAAAAAGTTTTATATTAATAAAGAAAAGTTCGCATTTAAAAAAAAAATATTATCAAGAGAAAAAAAAATGTTTCTTGAAAATTAAAATTTAAAATAAATCGAATGTTACTACTTAATAAAAGACTTATGGTTGTGGTGGTTTTTAATAGAATTGTTTAATAAATTACCCATTGACTGTAAAATTGGCTTCTATTAAAAAAATAAGGTCTAAACTCCACATAGCTTAGGTAAATCCACATAACAATGATATTATTATGTATTAGACTTGTATCCAAATTTCAAATCGTTTGGGCAAAATACTGACTCGCCGTAGCCATGGTTTCAAACCTACAAAGGTAGTCCTCACGTCGGTAACGAGTATAAAACAAACAAATATTTGCCAAACGTGGAACTAGTTTGGTGTAGGTGTTCAAAATACCCACCAACTTTTTGTTTACGACATCCGTATTTTTAATTTGACATAAATTTTAACTTATAGTGTCAAATATACGATTAACTAGATTTACATTTGCATGTTTTTAACTTTATCACGCAATATTTTTTATTTATTTTAACCTGTCATAGTTTATAAGTTATTTAATAGATAATTTAATTCATAAATCTATATATATAACATTGAATGTTTGTCTGTATGTCCAACTATGCAACGGATTTTGATGCAGTTCCCAGAAATAGATAGAGTAAGTAATAGAGTAAGAGTAAGTAGGATTGAAAGCGGGCAAAGCCGCAGGGCGCAGCTAGTATATGATAAAATTACCAATAATATTTATTTATGGCATTATCAAAAACTTTCACACTAATTACCAATTATCGGTGTAGGTACCTACTGTATTGATGAGAAATTCTCAATTTTTTCTAAAGAACATTCATCGTTTATTATTTTCCTTAAATTTTAATATCTAACAATTAGAGAGATTAATGCGAATAACTGAAATATGAGAACCATACAAAGAAATTTCGAGGAATAAGTATTTTACGCGAAACCATGATCAATAAAGAATAAATATTAAAATCTAGTTCCTTTTTTATATTTACAAAATTAGTGGATAATAAAATAAGTTGTTTGTCGAATGATTATGTTAATAATGATTATATTAGTTATGAATCTATTTTTATTATTAGTCATCTAATATCAGCTTCGTCTTCTTTGGGCCATGAAAAAAATTTAAGTTGCAGTAAGCTTTTGCACTCATACAAGTAATTCCAATAAATGCCCTCAGACCTCAGCTCTCAACCAAGAAATACTTAAAATGCTTGTATTTGTTAACAATATATATTTATATTCATTGGAAAACTCGACATAACGGAGTAAGGCAAGGCCAAAGAAAGTTTTTATCAATAGTACCTGTCAAATACTTGTGCAAAACCTAGACATAGGAACTCACCCACCTTCACGTCCAGTTCTAAAATACTTATATCTTACATTTCCTTCATAACACATATAATTCTACAGACGTTGGAAGTAAGGAACAGGCGTGCTACATAGAGATAACATTACAAAGCCTACCTGGTAGTTTCCTGTCGTGTCGTGCCTTCCCGGACTCTGTGTCGCTTGTTCCCTCCCACATTCGTAGTTGCCAACATTTGCTGGAACAAATAGGAAAGTGTTACAAAACTGCTATCTAACTCACAAAGTTACAAGCAACTCTACCGTTCTTTTGTTGGAATCTTTTTTTTAATTTTAACGTTATACAGTTTCAGTGACTCGCTGGGTGTTTACTGTCGTGATGAAAGTCCTTGATCGATTATGGCATGCATAGTCTTCCAATTGGCATTAGTATAGTATTTGTGATATGGTTATTACGGAGACTTGTTCCTTAACAGGGATCTATCAAGGATAATGTGATATTATGTGAATGTAATATTAGAGTAGTTTTAAAACAAACTACAACACGTTTCCTTAAAAGTTTGTGAACGTGAGAACTTCTTCATGCATTTGGTTATTTTGGTGTACTTTCCAAATCGCTATATATAATGTGGTATATGCAAAGATACATACTTATGTATCTATACTTATACATACGTATACTATATATAAGTATACAATTATACATTTCAAATATTCAAAATGTTGAAAAGTACATAATGGCTACTCCTACTCATAAATGAAAGGCCTACTTAAAGATTTTTACTGAATCATGAAACGCTTAGTGTACAACAAGGTAATGTAATAAAATACAAACATAGAACATGGTACTTGTGAATCAGAAATTCTCTATTTAATTTCAAATTCAAAAGGTGAGGATATGAATCTGATTAATGATGAGAGAGTTTGAATCTTTTGACTCAGGTACGGAGATTATAATATCATGTACGTAGGTATTTGTTCATAATTACGACGGAGAAAAAAATTTAAAAGTTGCTCGGGAAAGCGGGTAATTTCAGAAAAATTAAACGTGCTTATTTCTATGGGTTTTTAGTATGAAACCGATGGACAAGGTAGGAAACCGGCTCAAATGATGGCGTTTTTTATGCTATAACTAATTTAAAAATAATTTGATATGAGCTTAGTTCATTTTTTTATGCTTTCTTTTTATATCGTTTGACAATTTTTTAATTCGATTTTTTTGTCACCGTAGTTGTCAAATTGCCAATTTACGGTATTTAAATAGTTAGCCAATCACATACATAGTGATGTAAAATCCAACAACAAAGCAATTTGTATTGGTCAGCCGAATATTCTGGTATCTAATCTTCTATAGATACATATAATACATCGGTACTGTATATATGACGTTTAGTAGGGGTGTAAAAAGATGACAAACAGAACCGATAACTTTATTTTTAGATTTATTTTTCTGCTTTATTTGTGGTCTGGTTATATATTATGTGCGTGCACACAACCAAGTAAAAATTATCAGTTGGTATGAAAAAATATTATTGCATTTGACAGCTTAATTCTTGAGGAAGGTTGTAGGTTATTTGACATAGCCCTTAGGAGTCGAGCAATGCGACGCGATGGGTCAACCACGGGGCACAGCTATATAAGGATAAAAAGAAGAAATCTCTGTGTACAAAATCCTGAAGTCGGGAGCAAAGCCGCAGGCAACAACTTGTAATAAGTAATAATACTTCAATTTACATAATGATAGAAAGTAAATCATTTAGTTGAAATGATTATTTTCATTTTTACCCGACTTCAAAAAAAAGGAGGAGGTTCTCAATTCGTCTATATTTTTATTTTTATGTTTGTTACCTCATAACTTTCGACTGAGCGAAGCGATTTTAATGATTCTTTTTTTATTTGAAAGCTGATGCTTTCCGCTTTCCGAATGGTCCCATTTCATTTGGTCCAGTTCTGACATTGTCATCCATGAGAAACCATATAAGTCTAAAATTTGCATTAAGTATGAGTGCGACAAATGAACGAGTAACTCAATATTACGCCAACCGATTTCGATTTATTCATTTATAAAAGGGTAGACTTCACAGATGGTTCCATGATCATTACAACAAGACCTGATGATGGAATCCTGAGAAAATTAAGGAAAATCCTTAAATGTGTAGGCATACATAATACACCTTAAGTAATCACGTTTAGTAGGTCTACCCATATTCAGAAAAAGAATTGTGTACTTCAGATTCACTAAAAATCAAAAAATATCATAAATTTTAACAACAAAAAAAAAACGACTTCACAAAAAAAAAAAACTATTCCAAAACAAACTAATACGCACTAAAAAGAAAAAAATAATTGCATTATTAAACTACTTAAAAGTCAATCAAATTATTACAATTATTGTTATTTGTTTCTTTTTAGTACGTATTATTACCAATTTAATTGAGACTTTAATATATCGGAACAGAATTACCATGGTTCTAATCGTTGAAGTTCGATCACATTCACCCATCAAACATCTTCAGCATTTCAACAGTGTTCTTGAGATAGAATTCTCTCTCTCGCATGTACATTTTCCATTAGCGTACTTCTGATTCCTCAAATAGAATATCAATGACTGACATCGTTAATATGTATTCATTATTGTTCAGAAATATTTATTTTCTCATTTTTATTGGGTTCAGACATTTCCATCAGCTTTTCACAAAATAAAAAAAAAGTTAAAAAGACTTTAGGTATTGTAATAAATAATTTAAAACTTTAATTAACAAGGTATCTCGTATAATTTGGTACTTGCAAGGTTAGCGGTTTTTCCAAAACAACCGGAACAAAACAGTTCTCTTTGTTTGTACAATAAATTTTTATGACTAATTACCTAGAACTGCAATCTGTAAGGGATAAAGTTACTGAGATAGAGCCTTGTGCATAACATACAGACAGTGATAGCTGGTAATAAATACGTACCGCTGGCATTCCTTCCATAACTAATTCATTCCATTATTCCTGGCATTACTTGAGTCCACGTGTACCATCCTCGACTGCATCGTCACTTTCCATCAGGTGAGATGCAGTCAAATGCACTCAAGTTATTTAAAAAAAAAACAAATTCTATTCCATTCGGAAGCCATCATTCAAATAATAATACGGTAAGGTAGGCACCCACATATGTTTCAAACGTGTAAAAAAAAAGAAATACCGGAGGAAAATATAGAAAATTTAATTCTGAAGAAACTGTGAGAGATCACGTCTGCTGTTTACCTCCTGTTACAACTCGGCTTTATACAACATGCACGAAGATTTATGTCCTGGTATTACATGTTAGATATAAGGCAGATTAGGAAGCGAAGCAAAATGGAAATAGCTGCGGGTAGGTATAGAGAACCGAGGGCAAGGGTACAATATAATAGTGTAATTTCCTGGTCCTTCCTTTATAACCTTTCTAGTGTACCTAGGTTAGTTAAGGCTATCAATGTAACACAAGTAGTGTGAGCGTAAAAGGTTTTATACATCCTGTGCAGTTTTTTTAAATATTAAAATACACAAAGGCATTTATTAGTCCCGAAGATTTTTTGATAGAAGACGATCCTATCATGTAAATTGTATAATTCTGTTGAAATGTATTTAAGAACTTCCAAATTAGTACTTAAGAGTAGTAGAGCTCTTAGTGCAAAGTGAACACTTACCATCAGGTAGACCGTCTGCTTGTTTGTCGGCCCAAGTGGTATAAAAAAAACAAAATTGAGAATAAAAGATAAATATCCTGGGATATTCTTTCCACACAGCCAACTGATCCCAAACTAAGCAGAGCTTGTACTATGGAAACCAAATAACTGAAATGTTACATATACTACTTCTTTTTTTTGTAAATACATACTTATATAGATATTTACACCCAGACACAAAACAAACAGACATGTTCATGCACACAAATGTTTGTCCTGGGTGGGAATCGAACCCTGCGACTTAGCAGTCAGGTCGCCAACTGGCCTTTCAAAAGTAATTTAACATTTCAACATACATAACATAATAATGATCATAACAACATTTCACTTTTATCATGTGTGTGACATGTCATAGCGTGTTGAAATATGTTTGTATTTAGAAGTGTTAATCCCTACTAATATTATAAATGTGAGTGTAAGTTTGTTTGTTACGCTTTCACGCAAAGACTGCTTAACCGTTTATCATGAAACTTTGTACACATATTTTTGGAGGTATTAGAAGTAACATAGGATACTTTTTGTGCCGGAAAAATGTTACATCCCTTTGCAACGCTAGGGGCAGCGCCAGTGCGTTGTCGACCCTGAGACGTGAAGTTGTTAAGTCTCATGTGCCTGTAATTTCACCGGCCCCCTTACCTTTCTAACAGAAACACAGTCATACAATTGCACTACTGCTTCACAGCGGAAATGGGTAAGGTGGTAGTACTTCCCCGGACGAACTCTGCACTAAGAGCTCTACTACTCTAAACATAATTTAAATACATGGGAGCAAATTCGTATAATTAATTCCGCCTATAGCGTTTAAAATATTGAATGAAACATATACATCTAATAATAAAATGGCTGATTACTTGACATTTCAATTACTTGATTATATTTTAATCCAGTTTCAATCCAAATGGATTTGCCTTTTGAAAAACTTTCAAATCTGTCATAATCTCAACATCATTAAAGCATTTTGTTCATACAATGCACTTTTATTCACAAAACGAAGAATCCTGGATTTATTATTTAGGTAAATTAATACAGTTCATTTTGTTTTGGTTGATTACTTTGTTTCAGTTCAGTACAAATATTGATTTAAGCACAAAATATTCAGCCCCAGGTCATTACTTATTCGTTTGGTTCCAGTTTGAAGGACAAAAAATCTTTTGAAGTGATGTAAATGTCTACTTTGTCGTTTTAGGGTCGTAGCAAAATTACGTCCACAGAGGTAAAACATTAGTTGCCACGTTTACCTGGTCAAAGTAGTTCTTAATAGTGACAACAAAGATCTGAGGCCTGGTATTTTCCATTTCTTAATGATATAAAGAAAAATACTATCAATAATAATGTTTTTCATAGTTGTCATCTATGTATATATACAACGTGATAAAAAATACCCCGTAAAAATATAATTAATTATCAAAGCCAACGACCTTAGTTAGCTGTCATGTGAGGGAACCAGATTATTTAACAAAAGGCCTACGTATCTATTTTACCTAATAATTGTCTATTTTAATAGTTTTTCTATTTTTCATTCATAAAATAAGTTTTTTTATTTTTTTTTGGGGTATGTTATACAGCGTTACTACGCTTCTTAAATAGTGTGAATAGACTCGTTATAAGGCCCCATTTAACCTTCTTTCGGCTTTACGGGTAGTTTTGTAACAGCCTGTATTTATGAGGTCAATAAATCTACTGGCTTTTCGATGACCCCAAGTTTGTTGGAAGTCACGTTCATAATAGAATCATCAGGTCCCATGAATAGTTGGTGTGCTAAATCAGCAATAAGTAGAACTTTTTCAAAAATTCAAAACCATTTATTGAGTTTAGGCCCTCGGAGGGCACTTATGAAGGTCAAATTTAAAGTTACTGAAGCTACAACGCTATGAATACGAAGATCCTGATGATGTACACAATTTTAGTCGAATCTAGTCGAAAACATTAGTTTTTTTTTTCTGTTCAGTATCTAATAAGCTACGTGATACGCATTCCATCCAGAATTATATACATTTTCTAGACAATCTGAGGAGCCACGTCTAGAGGTCGCATAAAGAAGGGTAGACATTAAAAATCCTTCTACTTCACTCACCTTCGTCGATCAAAGTCTAATATAATATTTAACGGTCCTAATATTTTTTCGTCTTCAATCATTTATAACTTCAAATAATATTTTTAGATACCAGAAGTGTTGAAATAAATAAGAAAAACAATAATTTAAACATAATTAATGTAATTTAATAATAATTCACCAAATCAAAATAATTTCGAACATACAAACAGCCGTTAATTCCCACACAATAAGAATTATCACAATTTAAACAAAAACAATCACATAAAATAGTATAAGGAACGAACTCACAGCAAGCAGCGCCGAACCCAACCACCTTACCGTCCGACGACTGAGCAGCAAATGATACGGTATGGTTTTTTTTTTTTTTTTTTTTTTTTTTTTTTTTTTTTTTTTTTTTTTTTTTTTTTTTTTTTTTTTTTTTTTGAATGGACGAAGGTGTTAGCCTCAGATGGCTCTGACACCCTTACGCGGACAATATCGGTGAGCGCTTAGGGCTCTCAACCGAAAGTATACGGTATGGGACTGAGCGCTTGCTTTTATAGCTTGCTTATAGGCGGTAGTGGGGATCGACACCGCTCACTGCAAGATTCGCCAATACGGCTTCTCCTGATCGTGCGCCGTCCACGGCCGCACTTGGGTTTGTTCTTTTGAGAAGTACTGGCGACTGCTGTGGGACTTTGCTCGCCATCTTCACCCGTGTTTGAATCGCCTGTACTTAGGGTACCAGCGAGATCCGTTGGAGAACCGGAGTGTTCACCATCATCGTCATTGTCAGAGTTGTCATCTACAAGCGAAAAGTGTTGTTAATTAATCATGGCCACATACGTTGCTGCCTATTCTGTCGTTCATCACGCATACAAGGCCCTCATACAAAGATAATCTCTCATAACAGATTAAAGTACTTCGCTTTCAAAATTATGCATACATCTTCACTCATAACAACTCTGTCATTCTCATACTTGAACTTGCAAGTTCCCACGTTAATCGTGAACCAGGACTGCGCCTGCCAGGACAGAGCCTGATGCGCATTCATAGAATACGACTTCATGGGACTAAGCCCTCCAGGACAGAGCCTGATGCGCATTCATAGAATACGACTTCATGGCACTAAGCCCTCCAGGACAGAGCCTGATGCGCATTCATAGAATACGACTTCATGGCACTAAGCCCTCCAGGACAGAGCCTGATGCGCATTCATAGAATACGACTTCATGGCACTAAGCCCTCCAGGACAGAGCCTGATGCGCATTCACAGAATACGACTTCCTGGGACTAAGCCCTCCATGCGTGCGGAGTGCATATCTGGCAAAGCCGGATACTCCTGGACGCCAGCCTTAGGAGCTACCACTGGATCGCACTGGCAGCGCGTTCCAACAAGCAAGGCAAACACTCGCCTTCCACTCGCACACATGCCCACACCTAGTATACTGTAAACAGAATAATGGTTAGGTTGGAACTCACTATCAAAAAATGCAGAGCAGCTCTCAGGACACCATTCACCTTTCCAGGGTACCATATATTGAGCTGCAGCCTGAGTGGTCTTGCCTCTAGCTCCACTTAACAGCTTCATCTCATAACGGTCACTTGGTAGTACCTTAGTGACACGGTACGGACCCCTCATGCCGGAATCAAGTTTTCCAACGGACTGAGAGTATTTTATTACAAATACTTGATCGTCGACCTGGAATTTCTTCGGCGGGTGTCTTTGATGGTTGACCCGTACATCTTGATCTACTCTATTTTTGTCGAGCGATGCTTTAGCGTTGCTCCTGCTGAGTTCTCTTGTGGCTTCACGATTGGGGCTGGAGTTCTCGATGGCGACATCTCGGACCAGCGCGCGAATAACAGGAGTGGTCGCGTTAATACCGATTAGTAGGTACAAAGCCGAATACTGCGTGGTTTTTTGTTTCGTTACATTGAGAATTAATTGGATTTTACAAAGAGCATCAGACCAAGCAGACTTCTTATTGTTACTCTCTACACGGATCAAATTAAGTACAGTCCTCACGTATCGCTCGGCCTGCCCGTTGGAGTGGTGCATTTCGAGCGTTATGTAATGGATAACACGACCCATATCGGAAACCCAGCTAGTGAAGGCTGACGCCTCGAACATGCGACCACGGTCGCAGACTACTAGTTTGGGCGTTCCAAATAAAGACACTGCGCTACCAAAAACTCGTTTTAACTCACTTGTGTCCTGTCGGTACATTGGATAGAGTAGGCAAAATTTGGTAAAGGAGTCTACCATGATTAGCACAAACTTATATCCGTTGGATTCTGGTAAGGGGCCTAACACGTCCACATGGATCGTGTTAAATGGGATATCAGATTTTTCCCACGAGGTAATCGGCTGATGAGGAGCTCTTGGAATACGTTTCTTAGATATGCATATCAGACAGTGGGAGGTGTACTTACGGACAAATTGTTTTAGACCGGGGAACCAAAAATGTTTTAGAACAAGGTCGTAAGTTTTATCAGCCCCGATATGCTCGTGCTCGTCGTGAAAAACACGTAACAGGCTGAGCCTGTGCCCTTTGGGAATGTAGCACAGTAAACGCGCTTCCTCGCCAACGGGTGAATAACGGTAATAGAGGACATCGTTTTGACATACGTACCGACTGGAGTCTAATACACCATCTCCGAGTTTCTGTATGAGATCACGAGTTTCAGAATCTGCTGATTGGGCCATTTGTGCCCAATTTAATGGTCGTTCGATGGTATTGACTTCAAACGTTGGCGGATTCCTACTCAAATAGTCTGCGTGGCCCATCAACACGCCCTTCCGATATTCAATTTCAAAGTTGAAGTCCTGTAAATAAATCCACCAGCGTGCAACCCTTGGAAGAAGGTCCTTTTTACGCTCGGTGGCTTTCAATGCATTGCAATCGGTTATAATTTTAAAATTAACACCGATCAAATAGTGGCGAAAATGTTGCAATGCCCTGACGACCGCCAGCGTCTCTAACTCGTACGAATGGTACCTCACCTCCGCACCTTGAGTGACTTTACTAAAATAGGCTACTACTCGCTTAGCACCGTTCGCGTGAGTCTGCATGAGCACAGCACCGTACCCTGTACTACTGGCATCGGTGTGAAGCTCAGTAGGAAGGTTTGGGTCGAAAATCGCAAGAATAGGCTCACTTGTTAATTGTTTTATCAGATATTGACGAACGTGATCTTGTTCAGATCCCCATTCAAATTTTACGTCTTTCTTTGTAAGTCGCGAGATACATGCAGTAATTGTCGCATATCCTTTGATGTAACGCCGAAAATATCCCGCAAGACCCAGGAACTGACGCACTTGTTTGACGTTAGTAGGTGTAGGAGCCTTGACCAATGCCTCGATTTTGTTTGGACTCGGCCTGACCTGACCATGACTAATAACGCGCCCTAGGTATTCTACTTCTGTGGTGAGAAAAGAGCACTTGCGAATATTAACAGAAAACCCGGCTTCAGTCAAGGTTTTCAAAACTCTACGCAATAGAGAAATGCTATCCTCAACATTCTTACCCAATATTAGGACATCGTCGATATACACGAGGACACTCCCGGTGTCTATGAATGCACGCAAGGTATTATTGATGATACGTTGATACACTGTAGGGGAATTACATAAGCCGTAAGGCATTTTCAGGTATTCGTAGTGAGCTTCAGTTGTTACGAAGCCTGTTTTATGAATCGAGTGTTCATCAATTGGTATTTGGTGAAATCCCGATGCCATGTCCAAGGATGTAAAGAGTTTCGAACTCCCAAGCCGATCTATGTGGTCATCAATTAAAGGTAGGGGGTATCTATCCTTGACAGTTACACGATTAAGGGCTCGAAAGTCCACACACATTCTATTTGAGCCATCTTTTTTCTTGACCAAAATGACCGGACTTGCGTACTCGGAATCAGACTCCCTAATGATTTTTTTATCTAACAAATCCTGGCATATATCGCGAACTTTAAGTTTCTCCTGATAGGATAGTCGGTATGGATGATAAACTACAGGTACTTCACTCGTCAAATTGATATGCATCTTACCAGTCTTCACAGTTGTGGTTGCTGTACCGGTTATTAGAAAAGGAGAGAATTCGTCCACGACGGTCATCAACTTGACGAGTTCCGCACCTTCGAGGGGCGTATTTATTCTATCAGGCTTATTAATATAAGCCGCGTTTGCTTTTAATTCCCTACCCAGTCTGTTAGACGACGCGTGAGTCAGAAATTGCCCGTGTTTCGTACGAATAAACGTAACGCCATCACGATTGAGTACATCTGTACCTATGATGATGGGGGTATTCATGTACGGCGCGGGTACAATGGCGAAGTCTACCTCGAGCGCGATATTACTAAACTCCACCGTTAGAGTAATGTATTCACGAACAACAAATTCTTTATCGCCTATTCCCTTCAAAGAACAGTTGGCATGTTTTCGTGGACCAAAGAAGTGACCGACTATCGCCGACGACATTAAAGACACATTGAGTGCACTATCTATAAGGATGTCAACCGGTATGCCCTGAATCACGGCTGTACTTATGTCGTTGTTACCTTTTGCATCTAAGAGCTCGCTACATAAGTTAACTTTACGTTGGTTGTTACTGTTGCCTTGAGCCTCAGATCGAGCCTTGGCGAAGCACTCGCTCTCTTTATGCCCTATTTTTTTACAAAAGGAACAGACAGGTCTAGTATTACTAACACTATCGGCCTTTTCGGCAGTTCTCCGTCTTTTGGGGCATCTATCCTTAAAATGACCCTTTTGGTCGCAAATAAAACACCTACTTTCGCTTTTATTAGAACCGTTGAAATTACGCTTTTTAGCTGCAGTTGAATTAAATGATACAGGTTTATCAGAGTTGCGATTATCGAATTTGCGGGTAGGCATGATATAAGTGGCCAAAAATGAAATTAGATTGTCTGTCGTTAGGTCAGCGTTGGTAGCTGCCGCACGTACTTGTACATCACTAATGCCATGTATCACTATCTGGACCATAAGATCTTCGCTTAATACTTTTATAACACGTAGGCGCAATAGAGAACGACGTGCATACTCGGCGTAAGACAAAAACTTGTCGGATGTCGAATTTATAACCTCATGAATAATCAGCGCGTAGTTCACTTTTTGTGGACATAAGGATTTAAACTCCCTAACGAAATTGGACCATGACCGATCATTCGTAGTCCACTCTTTTAACCAGCTTTTCGCGTCCCCCTTCAAACAATGAGCCACACGGGAAAAACACTCATGATCATCCCAGTGATTTGCACGTTCAGCCCTTTCCACTTCGTTGCACCACACCTCAAAGTTATTTATAGCTGGGTCAAAATTAGATACATAATAATTATGGGACTTATGTTTTGTCAAGACGGTTAACGCATCAACGAGCGTTTTAGTCGCGGAAGAGCTGTTTGCAACCGGCGGTGTGTTGCTACGAATCGCCGATGGGTCATGCGAACCACTAACCGTGCCTTTTTCGATAGCGGTTAATCGCGACATTATTGAGCCTAACGCGTCGTTTATGGAAATATCGGGATGATGGGATCGAGATTCACCCTGGCCATGACGCGAGTTAACTGAACGTGGCCTGGAACATTCGCGTGAACGATAATGGGCACTAGTACGTGAGTGACTGTGGCGTGAACGATTTTTACCGTAACGTGAACGCGAACGAGGGCTATCAGAACGTGAACGCGAACGGTTCCTAGTAAGACGCGAACGATTTCGAGTACGCGATTGCGCCCTGTTATGGCTCGACTGTTGATGTGGTCTGTTACTATGGGATCGCGAACGGTGTCTGTCGCTTCGCGAGGATTCATTGCGACGACTACACTCAGCTCCAGAGCGGGGCGGTGTCTCAACGGATCGTGCATGTGACGCACGTGGCATTGTTGTTTGAAATTAACGGCTGTTCACCCTCTCTAAAAGGCGGATTGTGAGCGAAATCCTATCCCACTTCTGATTTTAGATACCAGAAGTGTTGAAATAAATAAGAAAAACAATCATTTAAACATAATTAATGTAATTTAATAATAATTCACCAAATCAAAATAATTTCGAACATACAAACAGCCGTTAATTCCCACACAATAAGAATTATCACAATTTAAACAAAAACAATCACATAAAATAGTATAAGGAACGAACTCACAGCAAGCAGCGCCGAACCCAACCACCTTACCGTCCGACGACTGAGCAGCAAATGATACGGTATGGTTTTTTTTTTTTTTTTTTTTTTTTTTTTTGAATGGACGAAGGTGTAAGCCTCAGATGGCTCTGACACCCTTACGCGGACAATATCGGTGAGCGCTTAGGGCTCTCAACCGAAATACAAAATTTTAAGCAACAGCGCACTGAGGGTGCCCCCTGTGGGGCTCGAACCTCGGGCTCAGGGCGTTGCGTGGGGGGCCTTTTTAAATCAAAGACTTTACTTTATCTGATTATTAGTGGTTCTTTATTTCATAACAATAATAAAACAAAAACCTCTACTATGAACATAAATACGGTATGGGACTGAGCGCTTGCTTTTATAGCTTGCTTATAGGCGGTAGTGGGGATCGACACCGCTCACTGCAAGATTCGCCAATAATATAATAATTTATTCATAGAAATTTTACTCGATGAATATAGGTAAGTCTATTAAAAACTTATCAGATTGAATAGCAGCTTCTGACTAGCTCCGACATTTATATTTATTTGTTTAACACCTTCATAGTTATTTCGTGGTTCACCACGAAAATATAGAGTAATCCAGCATATAAATTTTCAGATAATTTTATAGTATTAAACATTATATTTAAATTTGCTGTTCCCCGCAGTTTTACCCGCGTTAATCGGAATCATATAAAAATTCCGGGTCGAATGGTATCAGTCTCATCCCAATATGTTTAGTATTTTTGTGCTGATGGTACTTATGTATACGAGTATGTAGATAAAATACGTACTTACTCGGTACTCATACGGTGACTCGTATTTTTACACCAAATAAAACTGTAAAGTAATTAAAATAATATTTTCAACTAAAACACGGTTTATTAAAAATGGATTTCACGAAATGGCTGTATGTATTATATTTCATGGAATCCGTTTATTTGAATCATACTACTATTATAAATGCGATAATTTTGATGAATTGATGTTTGTTACTTAATCACGACAGAACAGCTGAGCGGATTTGAATGAAATTTCTTTGTTTTGTAATTTTGGAGATAGCTCATAGTCTGGAATAGCACATATAGCATTTTGTCCCGAGAAATAGTGACATCGTTCAGGAACGCGGGTGAAACCGCGGGGGACAGCTAGTAAACAATATTTTATAATTTGATAGACTTGGTAATAAATAAGACCTTTGAGTTAGTCAAGGTATCCGAACAATTCCAATTTATTATTTGTGTGACTTTTTAACACAACTTTACTGGGCGACTATTTTGCTACTTAATTATTACCTTTTCCTAATTTTTTTCGGCAGATAAATTATATTTTAACCAAATTACTATTGAATGAGTAATGGCGTATTGGGATAGAGCTCAAACAAAACAAAACTTAGAAATGGATAGTTGATTAATTTTTATCAGGAATTCGTTTTACCTCATCAACATTGCTAGTCTTATTCTCCGATTTTGCAGATTTATAAAGCCAGCCTGCTTGATGCGAAAAGGCTTTGTTGACCACTTAGTCCAAGTGTTGTTACAGAGTAGGGCTTTCCCTTCATACCCTTTGTTGCGGTCAAGTTAATATTATTAAGTTATTAGGTAATATGAAATCCAATTGGCCTTCCAATAAATTTATTGTTTAAATTATCGGGAACCCGATGGGGCTCCAATATACATAGTTATTTCTGATAGAGTAATTTACATAATTTGATGCAATACCATCTGTAATTTTTACGTTTATAACTGCACTAAATGTATTTTCATAGGAACTGAACGATTTGATTGCTGTCTTTCGGGTGTTTGCATAATCTTTGATTTAATCAAAATAAATCAATAAATATCTTGCGACATTCTTTTACACACAGCCATCTGGGGCATTTTCTGTTAGGAAAATGACACTAACTCGAGGATATTTCGTCGCGGCCTCCGTGCTCTGTCTCTTTCGCTAACTACGCTATTAATAGTAATACTCCTAATACTACTAATGAATAAGGGGGCAGCCTCCTTATTCAGCTAATACAAACTTCGTCGGTGAGCCGCTTTACGGTGGCCTCGGAGAGCTTATCTCTCACGTGAAGTAGTATTAGCGTAGTTAGCGAAAGAGACAGAGCACGGAGGCCGCGACGAAACATCCTCGAGTTAGTGTAATTTTCCTTACAGAATCAAGCCCCTGATCACAAACTAACCTGAGATTGTACTATGGAAACCAGATAACTGATATACTACACATACATTATTTTTGTTAAATGCATACTTATAAAGCTATTGACAGCCAGATACAGAACGAACAGACAAGTTCATGCACGCAGACATTTGTCTAGGATGGTCTCTAACCACCGCGCCAACAAAGGATATTGACAAATATTCATTTGTAAAGATCTTATTTTTACGCTTTATTTTAAGACAGTGTATCTTACGTAGTATGTGTATGATGTATCCAATCTTGCTGACATAAACATCTATAGATAATGTTATTATTATACAAAGATGTATCTCGTGAGATAAATTGATAATATTCTGGCAAACAGCCATAGCGTAATTCATAACTCTAAATAATCGATCTCTTAATTTTCCAAACCAATTGCAGTAAAAGCTTTTATCAAAATCTTACAATTGGATATAAATTTGACTGCGGTTCCAAAAACAAGAGCCAACATTTTTCTCTTGTAACATTTACATAGTACAGTTGAAATATGATCCTTATCGACGTATAATAATATCCATTAAATGAAAAATGTGTTCTTTGTATTCTCAGAGAAGAGAATTTAATCATGCAATTACTTTAAAAATGCTGCTGGAAGTATTTTGTATTTTTTTTTAATTTTACGTGTATTTGATATTCTTGGAATATTAATCCAATGGGATACGATGGGATCTTATGAGAACCTTGTGGAATTCATGTTATTATAAATTGTAATCAAGCAAATAATACGAGATGATATATCACGAATTTACGGTATCTAAATGTATCTTCTAATAATTTGTTTATTTGTACACTTATTTGTGTGTGTATGGAGTTACATGACAAAACAGTTTTGTTGTAAAAATATTATTTCCCATTATTAAGGTTACTTAGAAAAATGGTTCATAAGATTTATAATAAGTGAGATTTCTGTGAGACGACTGTTTTCGCAAATGATTTCATCACCAACTTTAGTAGTTTCATTAAATATGGTCGAATTCTATGATTTTCCTAAAAATAAATGTTATATCATTTCAAAAATGTGATACAGAATGTAAAATGAAAAATAAAGTGACTTTGAGTGATTGAGAGCTCTTAAAAAAGCGATTAAAACGTCCACTAAATTTAGACTAGGAAAAATTTATATTAATAACATTGTTTTAATATTATTATTGTAAGATTTCCTTGGTGAGCGAGACAACTCAATTTTTGTGTCCTACAATTAACCCTTATCGGAACCTGTACCGACAACTCTTGTAATTTTTCTAATAATACAATAATGATCATTAATTAACCTTAAAATAGGTAATAACTCCATAGGTTTAATATACGTATTAAATAGGTAGGTACTTTCGTCTTTGGATGGTAATACCAAGCTACTAGCATCTGTAACTTTGACTTTCATAAGTGCCGTTCCCGGGATTAAACTGAATAAATCGTTTTGAATTTTTGCATGATCAAATGCAAAAGGTAGATTTTATATCAAGATTAAAAAAACACTTACAGTCTTCTGAAATCTGTAGCTCTATTTTATCCAGGTCTTCTACTTCATCATCATCAAAATCTGTCTGCACGGTGACATCGCGCGTGTAGTGTTGGTGCGCAATGACGTCAAATGGCGCGCGCTCAGGGCTCGGCGTGCGCGGGCTGGGCGCGCAAGGTTCCGGAGCATCGTGCCTAGCACGCTTGCACGCCGCGCAACCGCACAGCGACCCGCGCACGCGCAGCAGCCACACTAGCCCGAACAGCGCCATCCACGTGGTCATGCTGTGACTACACCTGCCACCATCACACACTACCCTTCAACTGTCACACACTAATATCACTTCACTAAATCCATTTTAGTAAGCCTAAACGTTTTATGGTAAATGCAGGTTTTATTTTACATCAGTGTAAGTCAAATCCTCTAGTAGCGAAAGGATCAACTCAATATTAATCCTGTTTAAATCCCACAGATTCGTGTAGAATGACAGTTTCCTCCATTGGATTTTTCATTTCTTTGAACAGTCTGGTTTTATTTTTAGATTATCTGTAAGATATGTGAATGAAATACCATAATGCTATAGGTTTGTTTACAAAGCTTTGAGTAAGACTGATTGTTAGCGATATTTAATTAAGGGCAAACATTCCATTTGTATCCTATATAATGAAAGTACTGATATGTTACATCAGGGCTCTCAGTGGCGATATGACATGGTAGGGGAAGGCCTCGATGAAATGATAAATGAAGGCAATAAATTGCAGCCTCCGCGGTATAAATGGCAGTCCTTACCGTGAAGGACTCATGAAAAATATCAATTCGTCACAAGCGATCGGCAAAATTCTCCTTTAAGGATAAATTAATGCTAAAAGATTGTAGAGGAAAATTTTATGGTTATATTTTGGGCTCCCTTGAGCTCCTTGATTTTCGATGGGTAATTCCGATTCAATATTTTTTATTATCATTCATTCACAAGACGGTATATAATAAAAAACAAGAGACGAAAATGAAAACCTAGAACAAGGGAAGTAATTAACGAACTTTCCTTTCGAACAGGATGAGATTTTATTGTCCTCGTTCAAGTAATAATTCAATGTGAAAATTCTGATAAGTAAATCAGATACCTAAATATATTAAAAACTTGGCAAATGAAATATTAATAAAAATGAGGAACCAATTCGAATCCAAACACATACACAACTTGCCCTTGTACGACTTCATCGGTCTTTACCATACAACCTAACGTTCTTTGACACAAAATATATCAGTGTAGGCGAATTTGAATCGCTATAAGGGATGATCTTATTCAAGATGACGTTAGCAACTTTACGGTACTTGACGTCATGCAATCTTGTCCGTGAAATATCAATCCGTCATCATTTTAACTTATTTCTTTATAGATAAAAACAGTAGCTACATAAATAATTAACTCCATAAGTAGACTATAAACGGAACTAATATTATCTTCTTTGCCCAGCTAAACTAAATTAAATTAATAATGTTAAAAAAAATATAGCAAGCAACGAGAAATTTACTGGTAAAAAACTTACTCACCGGTTATCATAAAAATATAATTTGTAATTTAAAACATGTTATATAATGTCAGAGTAAGTAAGTTTCATTCTGCCGCACCCGCTCTAGTTCAAATGAAAATACTGCAGAATAATATTAAGTTCAAGAAGAAATCAAAAATTTTAAATTACAGTTTTTAAACACACTGTCTCTTGAAATGAGTATTTACTTTGAAGTTTAAACAGTTGTTCTTCTGCTTGTGATGTTTTAAAACATTTGTGAATGTATCGGTATGATATGTTACTTGTCTGTTCCATCATATTTACTAACCGTTAATACATTTATGTTATATTTTATTATATTAATATATAAAGAGGAAATATTTGTTTGTTTGCGTTGAATAGGCTCCGAAACTACTGAAAAAATCTTTCACCGTTGGGAAACTACACTATCCCCGAGTGACACAACCATATTATATTTTCAAAATAAATTATGGATAATTACTAAAGCTCCAATAATTTATCTCAAACTGTAAAAAAATACCTAAAAATTGTTTACATCATGTGCACTGCGAATGCTATTGATGAGAGAAAGAATATAACAATGTAACATCCCTCGGAAACGGGTGAAGCCGCGGGAGATAGTTAGTAAGATATAAATCTCGATACGATTAAATAAAATAAAGTTATCATTGAGGTATTGAGGTAAAAAAAAAACATCTAAGTTTTAAATAGTGATGAAGTTTAAGTAGGAAAACCTTAATTAATTCTATATTTTGTTAGTATTATTTTAAAAGCTAATAACTGCCCTAATATTATTAGATATCTTTTAGTTACTTTAGATTCATGATTATTATATTACTTATATAACTTAAATAGCTATAATATAAACGCTAAACGCCAAAGTGTTTATTTGCTTTGATATACATTTAATGTGTAGCCAATGTTATTATTAAAGTCTTTTAGGTCATAGAAGCAAAGTTGGAAACAATCCTTCATTTTCAAAGAGAGTAGAACCCCGGAGCGGATTTGTGTTGAATTAGGAGTGAAATATTAAATTTACGGGGCACGCCTTTACTCAGTGGAACTACATACGGTCAACAGCGATGGAAAACAACTTTAATAAGCCATCATTAACACGTTTTTATTAATTTGGTCTCTATGTCACGGAATCTTATTATATATATTATCATATTATCTACACACACTCACATACACTTACACCCACCCACACACACCCACACACACTCACACACACCCATACCCACCCACACATACACAAATATGCATTTATTTCATTTACTTTTCATTTAATAATTCTACCTTTTAATTTAAATTAGATTATTCGCATTTCTTCTCAAAATTGGTTTGGAACTCAATATAACGTATATTGTATGTAACGGAGGAGAGCGTTGGTGTCTGCGACACAGTTTTTTATACTTCTACAGATGCCATCGTTTTTCAATTGCACTATATGCCACAGTTCCCAAATAAATATTTTTGTTTTCTTTTTTAATCATTGAACCTCATTTTGCACCCATTTCAAAACGAGGGATGAAATGAAATATTTTATTCAAACAGGCCTTCACAGGCACTTATGAATAGTCAGACTCTTACACCATAGGGTAGATTTGAAACTGCACACTTATCAAGGATGACATTGCAATCATTTGTATAGTTTTTCCCATTATCCTTACCAGGATTTTCAAGATTAGCGAAAAATAAATTATAGTTGAATAAAACTAAAAGAAATGCATTAATAAAAACGAAATTAAAAAGTTGAAAATTATTTTCAATAAGTTTTAGTTAAAAATGCTGTAAAACTATATTTTATTGTAAAAAAGGGCGGGATGATTTGTCTTATGTGTCCAATGTGACAATGTCTCTACTTTTACCAATATCTGTCAATAAATAATTATAACAATTGACATCAAGCACCCCAGGCTTTTTTACAATAAAATATAGTTTTACACTATTTTTAATTTATATTATTTTCTACTTTTTAGTTTGGCTTTTATTATCATTGACGTAAGTCATCCAGCCATACGTACCCCTACTATAGAAATATTAGGCAGGGAATGGGAACGGTTGTTCAAAATGTTTCCGGCAATTAAAATTCACTCGTAAGAACTTTTCTAATTAATATTAAAGGTGATTTCACGTTTAATTAATTAACTACTATCTGCTGCCCCAAATCTCATAAAACGGCTTAATATTAAGTTAGGTGTACCTATATCAAATTTAATTCAGGAGCAATTTCGGACAGGTAGACACAATTCTGTGTTGACGATAATTCTAATATATTTAAACCACCTAATAAATAAGCAAAAGACCAAACATAATTTACTAACAATGAAATTAATCACGCCAATATCCTAAGGCCACAATAATGTGTAACATGCAGTTTGATAAAAAGTAAAAAGTTTTGTCAAAATGTCACATGATGTAAGCACGCTCGTTAAGCTAAGTGCGTTAAAGGCCATAACTGTATTTTCACGTTGGTGGAGCACTCAGTCACCCACGAACGTGAATCGTGAGCATTCACCGTGATAACGCGATTTGTTTGCGCGCTGCTTAAATTATCATTATTAAAACTTCATTTTCTGAATATACCATAGGTAGGCTATCAAATTTTGAATCATAACCCTATAATCCGTTCGGCTATAAAACTTTCCAGTACAAGTAAATTAATCTAAAAGGTGCATTTAGCTGAATCATGGTAAATACAAAAAGCGAGATCCGAAACAATCAGAAGAATGATCGGATAGAGATAAAGTAGGTATTACTAGAGAAAATTCACAGGCAGACCTTTGGAACAAGTTGTGCTTGTCATTTCCCCAGAGACAATATACTGATTGTAGAGATCCAATACGAAAGGTTTCAGAATGCAGACGTCGGGAAAAGTTTATCCGGCAATGGATGTAGGTCACAATGACAGTACCTACTGGATTAAGTCGGCAATAAAATAGTGGGTCGAACAGAATAACTAAGAAGAAATGGATGAGATAGCACTATAAAATAACTTACAGGCACTAAAATTTAGCAAGTCATTAATATTTCAGTTACTATAGTAAGTATTTGTTTTATAAACTGCTGTTAAATAATGATAACAGAATATTATCATTGCACAAATAAATTTGGACATGGAATGGCCCCTAATTAGATATTCTACCACATAATTTTATTTAGCCTACGTTGCAATTTGTTGAAACACACTTTTTTAGTTTTTGAATGCACACATGAGATGAAAATACTTATTGAATATTTTAATTAAAATTCTTTTTTTTTCACACAAAAATTTTGATCTTATATATTAACACTGAACACGAAAAGACTTTCATTTTATCACTTGCGCACATAACTTTTCAATTCAACACTAATTAGTCTATGAAACTGATTGTTCAATCATTAGTCCCATCGAGATCGCGTGTTGTAAAACTCATTGCTATTCCAGAGACGGGACGTCTTCCCACCTCCGCATCTCATTTGGTACTGAATGTTCTGATAGGAGTCGACGGTCTACGCATGCGAATACAGATGCCTTTAACCCTGATGGATGAGTGAGCCTTAGTAGAGTATCTGTTAATGAAACCCAACTTATGGCATGCAGACTTAAAAAGTTTCTTGTCAATAATATCGACGTAGTGCTTAGAAATAATTTTAGAAATCCTTTTATTTAATCATAAATATATGTAATGATTAAATAACTAAGAAGTTATTAATCGAGACAAATTTGAGTAGAGCTCTTAGTGCAGAGTTCGTCCAGGGAAGTACTACCACCTTATCCATTTCCTCCGTGATGCAGTAGTGCACTTGTATTACTGTGGTTGGTTGAAAAGGTAAGGGGGCCGATGAAATTACAGGCACATGAGCCTTATCAACTTCACGTCTCGGTCGATAACGCATTGGCGATGCTCCTGTTGTTGCAAATGTCCATAGGCGGCGGTGAACATTTAACATCAGGTGGACTGTCTGCTTGTTGGTCGGCATATTATTATATTGTATCCCGGAAAAAATGGGATTTAGGTATGATAGTTTTGATCTAAACGTGAGAACAACTCTGTGATAAAGTTTATAAAAACGACTTTTAATATCACTGTAAAACTATTGTCATGTTCCAAGAAATATTTGAAATAGAAATGCAAATTCTTTCAGTGTATTGCATAGTGGTTGTCACCGGGTACTGCGTAAAATATTGGTTGTAATAAATTTTATTGTTCGCGAGCATGCAATAACATTTTTAAAGTAAAGACATAGTAGCATCCGTCAAAGTGGAAAGTTTGGAACAAGGTGTAATAAATCTTAAAATATGTCTATCCAAGAAGAAATATGCTGAACTGTTTTGTGTGTAAAAATATCCCAAGATATTTATTTATTATTTTATTTACATTTAGATAATGTGTTATATTATACACGTTCAGTGTATTATCAGAATGGAGTTGGTTATACAAATGAATAGCAAACATCCTGCATCGAAATACTGAACTTAAAAGTATTACCGTATTTCTTGGAATATTTTTGTAGATTTAGAAGCATTTATCACAGAGCCAAGCTCTCAGATATCAATAATGTTGGTAGTGGGCACCAATAAATCTTGTCTCGAGTTTACGCTAACATAGAACTGAGTCCTAGCAAGTTTATTTCCGGAGGAAGACCGATGTGCCGATACCGATACAAATCTGCAACTGAACGTTTTCAGTCTTTTATTTTCTTTAGTTTTATTGCGTGTTACTTTTGGCAATGCAAATTTTGCTCTTGTATTAAACCAAATTATCAGAATAACATAGTTAAGTATCCGTTATAAAGGTCAAGTGTTCTGTTGCTTGAAGAATATATAACACATCATTATACATAGACATACCCTTATTCATAAAATTTTATTCATAGTAAACAAAATCGATACATTCCAAATTAATATTCCCAATAAATTCTAAATTCAATTTTACCATAGAGGTTCATAGTGGCTTATCTCTCAATAAAATTGAAAAGCTTACCAGCTCAAGCCTGTAACTTATAGCCAGATCCAGATTACCATAACTTAGTTTTGCAACCGATGCAAATCGTTGAAAATTTCTGGCCCATCTGCATGTCTACCATCGGGCTAAAGTGCAAGATTGGAATTTAAAATGTTCTCATCTTGGAAACATTTGTGATAATTTATTTTCTATCATATTTCCGTCCACTGCGATTTTATATCCCAATAACAATTGTTTAAATTATGGATTATATTTCTCAAACGTTCGTTTCGTAATAAATACGTAGTTGTTATGCAATATTCATTGCTCATTATGGTTATACCGTACACTTTATGCAATAATTATTCTAGTTTGTCACAGCTAATTATGTTGCTGACCCTTCAGTTGAAAGTGATTGATTTTCCTCACATTACTTTTTTCCCTGTTTTTAAGTCTTCGTTAATAATGTTGTTGTAAATACATACAATATTTATTGACATCAATCTCAAGGCAATTTTTCAATTATTTTTGTCTCTTTCTATTCTTATTTAGATGAGCACACCTTTAATCAAAGAAGGTAAAAAATTACATCCAAAGAATGACTGCTCTATGAAGACCAAGATGTAATGCACAATATATGATCTTATGTAGTCTTTAGAATACATATATCAAATAATTTTAATGCAACATTATTAGCACTTCAAGTAAATGCTATTCAGATTAATATAGCCATTATAACAACTTGTAATCAAATGTTAATCAAACTAATGTACATTTGACGTATGATTAAACATTAAATTATTGCATTATCTTTCGGTGCGGCTTCACCCGTCACCAGGATAAGGTAATTTTATTAAACTTGGTAATTTTTACACGCCTTTTATTAGCTTCACCTGTATGTTTGTTTGTAACCGACTACTTTGACGCGATTTTGATCCACTTTAAACGGTCAGATTTCAAATTTTGTAGATTTATCGAGGACCGATGACAATTCATAAATTTTAATAAAATGAAATTAAGAATAGTGTAAATAAGAAAAAAAATATTTTATTGTAAAAAAAAAGTGTGGGGTGCTTTTTTTACCATGGACCCCACGCTTTTTTAAATTCTTATTTAAAAATTATTTTCAGTCTTTTTGTTGGATTTTCTCTAAAAGCATGTTTTTTAGTTTTTTTTATCAAACTTGGCTCGGAAACTTAGCCATGCGAACTTTGGAAACAGACGCACGAAATTACTTACGAATAAAAACGTGTGTGTATACTTATGTACGCACGTAAGAAGTTATACTCGAAATTATTGGTGAGAAAAACTGCACTGAAAGCATTTGTCTTTACTATTCAGTTGAAATTGATTTTTATAGTGTCCAAACTCTTTGCATCTGTCTGTAGCAACGAATAACAATTTACGATGTTGTGAGGTTATTATTGACAATAATATCATTACTCACTCATTGACACTGACAGTTGCAATTTGTGCAATGTTCCGGAGAGCGTTATCAGCTAACTTCAGGGTGTCAGTTTATCGTGACGTTGTGCGCGCGCATCGTAAAAAAATACTCTCATAATTTTTCCCTAACGTGCCAAAAGAAGTATAACTTCAATAAAAAATTTAAAATATTGTAGTATAGTCGGCATTTTGAGAATTTGCTTCTTGTACTGCTGAGCCCATTATAAATTTGTCACAAAATTTAGTTTTACTGTTACATAGAGTTCATCCTCGTAAACCTTGTTAAAAATTTCCGAGTATTCTATTCGTATTTGTTCCATTTTCAGCCTACACACGTATGGAGCGTTTAAATGTGTTTGGACTCCGGATTGTTGTGTTTCTTCTTTCTTCCTGAAAAAATATATTGCTGTTGTGATATTTGTTTTGCACTGAATAATGTATAACATTGAAATTATTGACTGAGATACAAAACGTTTTGACGTTTTGATTTATTTCATGTTAGAAATAGTCAGATCTATTAATATTTCTATGAATTCAATGTAAAATGTATGAATTGCTTTAAAATTGTTTGATTTATTTCCCTTACTACGATATCTGTTATTAAACTAAAATATAAATTGTGCACGGAATAAACTGTATTCAGAGTTGGGTTTAGGATGTACAGTCAATAGGAACTAAATTGGGAGACGCAATAAGTATTAATAAATATTTTCTTACCTAAGTTAGGAGAGCAATAAAGGTGTACATAGTGTGTTTTTGTCCCAACTTTGCTTTTAAACATTTTAAAAGTTAAGTTCGCGAACCCACTCGGGATGTCCCAAACTATTTGAAATGCCGCAAGACGTCTGGAACCGAGTCACCGAAAACTTGCCATAAATAGTTTTGGATCACTTCCAACTCCATCGAAGTAG
This sequence comes from Habrosyne pyritoides, assembly GCA_907165245.1. Taxonomy (NCBI): domain Eukaryota; kingdom Metazoa; phylum Arthropoda; class Insecta; order Lepidoptera; family Drepanidae; genus Habrosyne; species Habrosyne pyritoides. The sequence goes on along the minus strand of OU015593.1, from coordinate 8,853,243 downwards.
TTGACGACACAGCCTCTTATGAGACTATTCTGATCATGAAAGGCTTTTATTCGAGCAGAATGTGGAATGATATTGCGTCATGATTTTAAAGCAGCACGGTTTTAGATTCTTAATCATCAAAGTAAGCTTCTATCTGAAGCACTCATTTATAACTTCATATAGAAAGTAGTTACTTCCTTAGAAGCTACTAATATAACGCGATGGTCTGTGAGAATGCATGGATGATTGTTACTCTTTCACGCAAAAACTACTCAATGGATTTGGATGAAACTCAGCACATATAAAAGGCATATCCTTGAATAACAGAAGATAATTTTTATCTCGGGAATTTGTTACATCCCTAGGGAACGCGAGTGAAACCGCGGGGGACAGCTAATAATTATATATGTGTTGAAAAGTACATAGCAATTTTTTGTTAGTAATATACATAATAACCGTAGTCAGTTCATCGACGTTACCCTATAGAACATATATTACCCATTCTTAAATATTGTAACTCAATCAAAAGAGTTTTGGTTTACCAACATGTTTTGTAGGCAAATATCGGAAGTCAAAGGGTATTTGTAAAACTTTTTGGTAAAAATATTTATAAAATGTTATTTTTAGGGTTTACTAAATTCGATACCTGCTTAATTAAGTAGAATGTTATTATTTTAAGCTTTATACGGTTCGTTTAAGGGTTACAACAAACCCTCATTATTTTTGTCTGTGCGTCTATCCTTTATGGAAATTTTATTTGAACACTATATTTATAGCTATTTTCATTACTTGTAGAGTGTTTATTATTGTATGTATCTCAGAATAAATATATAAATAATTATTATTTTGCTATTTTCATAGATACTTGTATAGCCGGGATGATTTCTTTTTTGTTAATAGAAATGGAAGATCATCATTTTGTGTACCCTATTTGGTACGTGTTTCTGATATTCTATAGTATATATAAGTTAACTTACGGGAAATTAGGTTTTAATTTTTGGTTAATGTGTAACTTCTCAACCAGCTTCTTCTCAAAATATTCACAAAAGTAGAATAAATTATGAATTTACAAGGAAAGTCGGTCGACTCAAACGAATAGATTGGTATTGTACACCGTAGGTATCTTTATTATTATACCGGATGGAGACGACGGTGCGACATCTATTCAAACCTATGTTGGGTTCGTCAATTTTCATATACGATACGAATCTCGCTCGTTCGAAATGGAAGAGAACAATTTATTTTTGATTCCATAGTTGGTACCATAAAATTGTTTCATTACCGTATTTTCTTGTACCTGAAAAATCTTTATAATATTAACATATAAATTGATGCAGATATATTCAACCTATTTAGGTATATAATCACTACATAGTATAAAACAAAGCCGCTTTCTCTATCCCTATATCCCTATGTATGCTAAATCTTTAAAACTACGCAACGGATTTTGATGCGGCTTTTTTTAATCGATAGAGTGATTGAAGAGGAAAGTTTGTATGGATTAGTATCTACATTGCACCTGACCGAAGCCGGGACGGGTCGCTAGTTATTAATATAAATAGGTTGTTTTTAATATTTGTAAGTAGAAAAAACACGTTTACATATGAAAAGGCGTATCGATCCGTCGATAAATTTAAAGGGCAGCTTAATGAGAGATTGGTCTCGATTTCCGCAAGGTGGGAAGAGTTAGATATAAATCATTACCTCAACGTGGCCTGATTTATTCACATACCGCATAAGGGAGTGTCAGATACATCCGCAACCTGGTGTCGTCCTGTTATTTATGATCTTATTTTCCTAAGCAAATATTTTAACAGACCCCGTTCTGGTAGCTAAGGTTGGGATGAAGAGAGTTTGAAGGTTTGTATTTATTAACCGACTTAAAAAAGGAGCAGGTTCTCATTATTTGCATAATAATTATAATATAGGGTACAATTTCCAAACATTTTTTTTAAATTAAATTTTACCTCGTTAAGTATACAGTCGTCGATTGCACTTACAAATGTCGAGGCTCGGATTCTTCAATGAGCTTTCAAGCCGAAGCGCTGTGGTAGGCTATTTGGCTAAGTCGCCTGTCTATAGATAAATTTATTAAGTTGAAATTCTATCACTTAACACCAGTGCGTTCCGGCAGATGCACTTGACAGCCAATTACCTTATCAGTCGACAATAGGTAAAGCTGACGTACTATCAGGTAGGCCGTGTGCTTACTCAATACATTACAACAGCGCTAACAAAACCTTCTAAGCTAAATGTATTACGGCGGATGTTGGGGCCGTCCATACTACACACATACGGACATGACTGGCCAATAAGACGTATCAAAAGGACAACGAGAAGACTTGACAGGACAAAACAAAATTAAAGATACACCGGGATTTTAGCGAATAAAAAGGGTCTAAGACACAGGCTGCTTTTATTAAAATATATATTATTACACAAAGGCAAGTAAAGGATAATAGTAAGTTTTTATATACAGATTTTATTTCTCGAAAAATTTGCCTAAATGTCGATGTACAGTAACTTTTTTATTATATCAACTTTTAGTATTTTTTATTATAAAATAATTATACTTATTATTTACAAAATGCCATAGAAATCAAAATTGGTAAGTAAAAGGCAATATTCGTGTCGGGCGTGCCTCGAACAACATTTCCGTTTTTCACAATGCTACTACAAAATTACAAATATTGCATTTTTGTTAAAACGTGTTGCGATAATTATCGTTAAAAGTTTCGCGTTAATTCGAGTTTAAAATAACACGAAAATTCTGTTCCTAATAGAGCGTGTTAACTCCACAGTACTTCTAGCTAACTTAGCAAGTTTGCTTCGAACACTTAAATCTATCCCTCTAGGTAGGTACTACACGGTCTGGCATAATGAAGCTATTTCCACTCCGCCGGATTTCGTATCTAGTGACAAAATTCGGCGCGAGGAATTTATATAATCCCTTTTGGAATTCCAATTTGTAGTCGGTAGTTATGTTAAGTGATCCCTGATTGGAGGAATATTTCCTGGTCTCTGTGGACTATTTGAGAATGCTTTATTTTTATTGTTTTAATAGTCTAAGAAAGGAAACGATAGCGTGATGTTTAGCAATTTTACTATTTAGGACGCTCGGTTCAACTGGAGGGCGAGAGACAAGCGTCTATCTATACGCCAAATTTCCTGCGTCTTTCCTTTTATTATTTATTCCGAAGTAATTAGCAGGAAACATAACCATTGCACATAGTATAAGCAATTTGCTAATTGTTATTGGTTGGATTGAAGATAAAAAACAACAGCATTGAAAGGAGTCAAGGTCTAGGCTGGAATGCGATGTAGGTAGGTGCGAAACACATTTATCACAAGTCAATTATAATAGACTAGATTGCTCGAACTTCGCTTATAGCTAACATGTGACACTGTCATAAACAGTTATTAAAAACATGTATGGTTTCTTTTCATTTTTAACGGAAAAATTGTTCATACAACCATAGCTATATTTTGTAGCTGTGGTTTCCCCCGCAACAATAACTCAATTGATTAAATGCCTGGAAGTAGTCGCTTAATTCATACAATTGAAGTCCATTAGTTTGGTATTTTCAACAGGCATTTTTTTACGACATCAGAATCATGAGCCTTGTTCTTGCGGAATTTGACTTACCTTCGATTTACAATTTTATGTACGGTGTCACTACTGCCTTTTCAGTGAATGCGCGTAATACGCGAGTGATGGACTGTACCCACCATCACCCCACGCTGCTAGCAATGACCCATGCCCCGCCATTGAGAACGCGTATAAACCCTTATTGAAGATTACATATTTAATCTATACTAATATTATAAAGATATATATGTAAGTATGTTTGTTACTCTTTCACGTAAAAACTACTAAACGGATATGGATGAAAATTTACACATAGCTAGCGCATATCCTGGAATAACATAGGGGCTTTTTATATTCACTTTTTATCCCGGGAAAATGTTATATCCCCTGGGAACGCAGGTAAAACCGCGGGGGACAGCTATTAGTAATATACGTATTCAGATTATTATGGTTTAGTAACTTAACTGTGAATAATAAATTTAAGTACTATAATTGTCTTATTATGCGGCATATTGTTTTTCTTTAAGTGCTATTTTGCATTTAAACCGCACACCACGTGTCAAATTTTCCATATTCACACATTACAAAGGAAAACTGCTGGTTGGTAATGTCCCTACTACGGGCATTAGGTTGGAGATACGTTTTCTTTATGGAAGTGAAGTTGGAATTTAACCTGCAAAATGTAAATCTACTTAGTGAGTTTTGTGAGTATTGGAATAAGTTTAATGGGAACTTTCAGGTTGAACATTAATATATCAATAACACATGCGTGTGCGTATAACCTATTTTATTTTAGTGGACTTTAATTTTTTGTTTCAAATGACAATGTAAAATTTACTAGTCGCATTAAAATAAATAATTAAGCAACCCAACTGAAAGAAAGTAGGTGAATTAATGTTATCCTTCATGAATAAAACGCATTAGTAGTTAGTATATATTTATAAGCATCGATCTTGGTAATAAATGAACCTTGATCGATGAACTTAATAAATTTTAATTTTAAGGAAATAAACGTATTTCTTAAAAAGGACAAATATGATTTCAATGGCATATGAACAGGTTTTTTTTCTAGGGAAACCCCAGAAGGTCATTCCGTAGTTGAAGATTGTGATTAAGATTGTATTGAATAGGTAAAGGCAAGTGTGGCTTGTTTTAGTTTCAACAATGCGGAGCTCGAGTGGAGTCGCCGAGAGCGCTACGCTTTTAGCGAGCCTTAGGTGAGGCAATGGCCAATTCGTACTCGTATATATTCTGCATTCATTCTCGAAGCGCATTTTTTTTTACATGTGCTTTTTATTGGAGTTATTTTATTTTTATTCGTGAGTCGGTTTAGTGTAAAGTGAAAAAGTGTTTATAATATTTTATTTGCAGTTTTCAGTCCCGTACTGACGCGTATTTAATAAAAGTCTATGCATAGGTAAATAAACATGGGTGATTAGAAATTATATCAACTGAAGTGCGAAGATATAATTTTATTTTTCGAATCTTGTAACTAGGAATTAAGTGTTATGCATTATGTAAATGAAGTAATATACATAAATTTGGACCTGTCAACTGACTCGTTAGCTTTCTTCTTACTTTGAACTGTTAATAAATTTGAATATAGAAAAGATTAAAACTATCTCCAAAACGATTAGAACGACAAATATAAAGCACAGTGAACTGAAAATCACATAATACTCAAATAAAACAGCTTTTATCCTGGAATTAAGCCAACAATTATTGACACAGACAAATAGAGACTATCGCAGTGCTAACCGGGTCAATTATCCAATTAGGCATTCAGTTTATGTTTACACAACGTATTGTTACTGAATACATTAGTATAAAGATAAGATACCTTACCGTATTTTAAAGGCCTTAATTAATATTATGTTCTGTTATGTACACACAGTCATAACCCGTAGGTATTAGCGATTATGCATGCACGGATTATAATAAACACGTTAGAATAATTCAGTCAAATGATTATCTATTAAAATATTTCTATTAACGGTGAATACATTTGGTAAAATAGCATTTCCATGTACCTACAGCTATTAAATAAATTATGATAAGTGCAAAACGTCATCATTGGTGGACCAATTATTTATTATTAGTGATATTTTTATTCTTGCTGAGGAATGTAGATACCTAATAGCGATTTAAAACTTTTACTTTATTTTCGCACGACATTACAACTGTTTCATCGCACGTTAAACTAGCACTATTGTATTGAAGAATATCGTTATTCTTATCTTATGTAAACCTACTAAAACTAGGCGATATTGTAAATGGGAAAGTGATTTATATGTTTGCACTTCAATAACCTCGTCTCGGCGCATCGGATTAGCTTGATTTTAACACGGATTAGCTGATAGGTCGGAGAAAGATATGGGCTGCTTTTCTATCATTGAAATGCGGGTGTAACATAAGTGTCTTTGTTATGTATTCACGCCAATACTACCTTTGTTTTTCATGAAAATTGGCTAATTTGTTTGGACCTTTGAAGCCTTTGGCGTCTGCTAGTATTCAGTATTTATTAGTCTGCTTATTTCAGCCTGCTGTGCTGTGTGGCACATGGGGCGAGCGTGCTAGAAGTCAATTCTGGGCTTAGTAACTACTCCTTTCCGAATGATTTTATATTCGGAGTCTCGACGGCCGCATTTCAAATTGAAGGAGGATGGAACGAAGGAGGTGAGTGCTTTATTTCATAATATTTATACACTTTACTGTTATTGTTTCTTAGTAAATCTTCGTAGTAAATCAATAATAAGGTTTCCCTATGGAAATTTTTCTGCATGTATGTATTTTTGTAATAGTTAAAGCTCTGCTGAATTTGGGATCAGATGACCCTGTGTAATAAATATCACAGGATGTTTATCTAAAATCTATCTAAACATCTAAATATAAGGAATGTACGTTTGTATAAAAGTGCGTCTTCACAATTCATTCCGTTTGTATGTTTCAATACGTCACTATCACAATAAAAATAAGGAAAAAGGTAAGATACCTACATGCCTTTCTCACTAAAAAGGGCGTAAAAAACCAAAGTAAATCTACATAGAATGTGCTCTAGTTTTTTTCACGGATTTTTGTAACCCAAACGGAGCATTAGGTATTCCTCACTGCTGTATCCTGATTTTGTGACTTTGATTCAATAAGTGCGAGGCAAGATTCGCGAACTAACTTTAAATGAGTAGTACCTACTACCTATACCTACAAGGTGAAGGTTGCAGTATTTTAGAAAACAGACACTTTGTCTGTACTTAATGCTTTCAACGAAATATTTTTTTATTATGAGTTAAAGGTATTTGCATTTAATTGAAATCATATACATGTTTATATTGAGATTTTTTTTTACATTTGTAACATGAATATATTGGACAAAACATATATTCAAAAAATATTTTTAAAATGTTACACTACTGATTCGCTTTCCGGCTGAAAGCTAACATTCGAACTGAGGTAACTTCAGTAACTACCTTCATAAGTGTCCATCTACCACCTAATCGGAATAAATGGTTTTATTTAAGTTTACGATTAGAAGTACGATTTTATTGACAAAACAGACTGGTATTGGTTGGTGTGCATTCAGCAGTTTTCAGTAGCTAACCTAACCTAGCCTGGGCATTAGTCCAACATTTTAGCTTATCCAATATCTTGTTACAGGAAAAGGAGAAAGTATGTGGGACACGTATCTTCATGAACACCCAGACTATACGCCAGATGGGCTAAATGGGGATGTTGCAGCTGATTCGTACCACAATTATATGCAAGATATTAGTATGATAAAAGAACTCGGTGTTAATTACTACCGCATGTCTATTTCTTGGCCTCGGTGAGTTCATTGAACATTGTTTTAAGTATTATTTTATTTATTCTAGACTTTGCATAACACTATCAAGCTTGGTGACTGAAATATTGAGGTCGCATATTGGTAAAAAAGGGACCCTTCTTAGTTAAGATTTTAAATAATTTCTTAACTTCCAATACCTTTAATTTATATGTTCGTATGTCTTAAATTTTTATTTTATTTACTTTATTTTAACACTAGTAAATACAGATTACAACTTTTTTTTTTTTTTTAATTTTACATGCATCTTCAAACCTAAGAAGAACCATCAAAATATTTTGTATTTCATAAAAAATAAACACTCCAATTTTCACCTGTGAAAATCCTCATCAGAAATTAAGCATGCCCTTTATGAAAGTTTCAAGATTCAATTCATCGAACCTAATATTGATAATCTTCAATTTATGTTATCAAAATAATATTTGTTTGTTAATAGCTTACTGCCTCGCGGGACCGATAATTATATAAGCGAAGACGGGGTGAAATATTACCGTAATCTCTTTGAGGAACTTATAAAAGCGAATATAACTCCTATAGTAACGCTATTCCACTGGGATATGCCCACATACCTTATGGACTTGGGTGGATGGAGTAACCCTAAAATTGTTGATTACTTCGAAGATTACGCCAGGGTGGCGTTTGATTTGTATGGAGATATTATCAAAACTTGGACGACAATGAACGAGCCCCATCAACATTGTTATAACGTAAGTGATTTCATTATTGGCAATTTGTAACTAGTTTATAACATAAATTATCTTCACGCTTATTAAACCCGAAGAGGTTGGTAGAGGTTAAGATACCTACATGTCAGAAAATATGTATTAAGCCCCAACGTGATATATGGTATGCATTGGTATACTGTGTATCTTATTATACAGAGTAGTAGAGCTCTTAGTGCAGAGTTCGTCCGGGGTAGTACTACCACCTTACCCATTTCTGCCGTGAAGCACCAGTGCACTTGTTTTACTGTCTTTCGGTTAGGAAGGTAAGGGGGCCGGTGAAATTACAGGCACATGCGACTTAACAACTTCACGTCTCAGGGTCGACAACGCATTGGCGATGCCCCTAGTGTTGCAAATGTCCATAGGCGGCGGTGACCACTTACCATCAGGTGGACCGTCTGCTTGTTTGTCGGCCCATGTGGTAAAAATAATAATAATAAAAAAAAGAAAAAAAACTTTAGCATCAATACGAATGGATCGTGGTCAAAGATCATTGTAAACGATAAACTGTACCTACGTATCAACTTTATTTTAGAATAGCGAGGTGACAAGAGAATGGATGGCCGAGCATTGCTCAGGATTTCTTTACTAACGTGACTTCTACCGTATTCTCTTTTTTGAAGCACTGTCATATATACCTAGATACGAATTAGATGTGATAATAAAGGGCTCCCAATAACAGTATTTCTCACAAAAGATGTAACTTGAAAACCTTACCTTCTAATGACATTGTAGCAGTTGTCATTGCCTAAAATCACGGATAAAACGACAATTTCTGAAAATGAATCCTAGTTAGATCGATTTATCGCCCCCAAAACCCTGCATTCTAAATTTCATGAAAGTTGGAGCCGTTTCCGAGATCCTAATTATATATATATACGAGTATATACACCAGAATTGCTCGTTTAAAGGTATTAGATAGATAGATACAGCCTATTTCTTTGTTAGCCAGTTTAAGTAAGTTCATTTGATAAGATCGGGAGCTGAATTGCATAATCTAAATTCTCACAATCTAGCCATGGTAAACTTGTTGGCTTATATTACATTCTTGTCTGCAAACGAATATTTAGCTACAGACGTAGGCGTAGAAGCAAGTTAGCTAAATAAAGGTAATATTAAAAAAATATTTAATAACATAAAAATAAGCCTAAATCCCACACTAAAAATTGTTGCCCTTAAGGTATTTAATGTTTATTTTGATCATGTACTCTAATTAAATACTCCAAAAATAATCATTTAGGTATCTCAAGAGCCAGGCGTAGGAGAGCTACTTAGATGAGATTATAAACTAAATACTACTTAGTAACATAAAAATTTGGTTTTGACTGTTTAATAATAATAATATTATCCTGGGACATTCTCTTACACCCGGCCATCTGGTCCCAAACTACTAAGGTACTATGGAAACCAGATAGCTGATATACTACATATACAATTTTGTTTTCTAAATTCATACATACTTACATAGAATTTTTTTTTTTTTTGCGTGTCCGATGGTTTTGGCTAAATTTGATTTTAAATTTTATATAGATATTTACAACCAAACACAGAACAAACAAACATGTTCATGCACACAAATGTTAGTCCTGGGTGGGAATCGAACCCGCGACCTTGGGCTTGGCAGTCAAGAGTCGCTAACCACCAAGCCAACTGGCCTGTTTCTGTTTATTTTAATCAATTCTATAATGAAGTTCTAAAAAATACTCATGTATCAAGAGACAGTAGTAGGAAGTGACTTCAAATAGATTAGGATTGGCTAGGCGGGGAGTAAGTAAGTTAACAAACTACACGTAATAAGAATTCGGTAGTCAATTAGGTTAATGAAGGTTCCTGAACTCAACAAAATTAACGGCGTCGCGCCGTCGAGTAAGAATATAAATAGCCGATTCTTTTTATTGATGTTTATTATGTTGTTTCCAAACTACGTATATTATTATTGATTTTATTTCTAGAATTTTTATTATTCATACATATAATTATGACGGCGATCCTACAATAATATTTGCGGTATCTTTTTTTAACGTAATAGGATCTTCCTATATATACCACGCAACAAACTACTATTTAAATGTAGCTAATAAAAAAGTAGATAGCACAAAACAATACAAGCCACGACTGTTCTTAGAGCCTAATCCATAGACACATAAAAAACATCTCTTCGAGAATACGATAATTCCACGAAAATGTATGCAGCGTGAATAAATTTAAATGTCTAATGCGGTCTTTTGTACTGCACAACTTTCTTGCAGATTCAGACCAAAAATATTCAAATAAGTCTTTCTTTTTCGTTTATATACCTTATAACCAGTTCTTGTCTAATGAAATACCTTGTCAAAGTTAGTTGGTAAGACATTTCTTCAATTGAACTTTTGATTTAATAAATGTTTTATATGCAGGGTTACGGAAGTGACTACTTCGTACCGGCAATAAAAGCGCACGGTGTCGGTGACTACTTATGTGCGCACTACGTACTGTTAGCTCACGCTCGCGCTTACCATCTTTATGACAAGAAATACAGACCACATCAAAAAGGTTTTACTCCTCATTCCCACTTCTAAGATATATTTTGTATACAACATTGTAGAGGTAAGGAGTCGTTTAACAAAGTAATATTATTCTGCAGGAAGAATTGGCATAACTCTGGATGCTTTTTGGGCACAAGCTCGAGACGCCTCCAAATTAGAAGACCATGAGGCTGCCGAAAGATATCTTCAGATGCATGTAAGTTATTTTTTTACTATTATTGTAAATAATAAAATACTTTTTATGTTGTGAAAGTTGACTAAAGTTATCAAAGCAGGCACCTATTTACCCAAACTACAGAAAACGTAGAGGCACAAAACTTGGCAACAAAGTAAAAAGAAGCGTGCTGGGGACTCGTGCTATATAGTGTTTTTATACACAGTAATTTTAAATATACACACGAGTTGATAGGTAAAGTTTCTGTGTCTTACTATATAATTTAAAATATATCTACTCTTGGGGCACCAGCATTTATGATGAAGTTTGTTCACCTACGAATATTTTAAAGAATGTATTATCATTTATTCGACAGATGGGTCTGTACGCTCATCCGATATTCTCCGAAACTGGCAATTATCCTGACATGGTGCGTCAAATAATTGACAATGCAAGTCTTCATCAAGGATTCACAAGATCACGCTTACCATATTTCTCACCTGCAGAGGTATATACTTTTCTATAACTTCTAAATAACCAAGAAGATTACATAGAAGTGGTTAGTATATTTTCATGAACAACAATAATTTTCAGGTCAAATCATTGAAAGGCAGTTCCGATTTCTTTGGCTTGAATCACTATACAACATTTTTGATGTCACCTTCAACTATGGAACCCGAGTGGAATGTACCGTCGATGGATCACGATACTGCCGTCAAAATAGAACAGAACCTTAATTGGCCCCGGCCAGGTGCTGAGTGGTTGACAGTAAGTAATGTAACACTTACCTATTTCAAACCTTATCTACAAAGCTGGAAAGCAGATTATCCAACAGATTAAGGTGTCAGTTGGCAAGTCAAGTAGCTAGCATTTGCAAGAGAGCATTGTAGAGTTATGCCATTGATATCCTGGAACATTTATCAACGCTTATCAGATCCCAAAGGCTAACTTTCCAAATTGCCATTTAGCCTGTTGTTCTTCTCTCTACCCATGGAATAGAATAGAAATAGAAAAAAAAGCTAGAGGGGAGATGAAATACAGGCATATAAGACAAAAACTTCACGTCTCAGGGCTCACAACCCATTGTTCCTGGCGTTGCAAATGTCCATAGGTGATGGTGACCATTTACCATCAGGTGGACCGTCTGATTGTCGGCCCACTTGATATAAAATATATATAACTGCATATTATTAAAAAATAGATCTATACTAGATTGATGAGATATAAAATAAGGACTTAGTTTCTAACATAAACAAATATATACATAGAAAAATACAAAAGCACTTAAAATTACATTAGTTACTATATTATGTACACTAATAAAACAAAACCGAAAATGTTGCCTATATCCTCTTAGGCACATTTTGTGTCAGATGACCATGGGCCATAGGTGAGGCCTATGTCCAGCAGTGGACGGAGATAGGCTGATGATGATGACCATGGGCCCATGGTTTCCATCGCAAGAGCCGCAAATTCATCTATACTTATATATTTTTTATTAAAATTACTCTAAAAATGTGTCAGGAAGTCTAATTATAATTACAGAATACTATTAGCATGTTAGCATCTGTAAAACTTATGCTACGTATTATAAAATATTAATATAAATCAACATCATATAATATTCCATACTCAAGGAAATATTTAAATGATTTGGATAGCAATAAATTGTATAATGACGAATTAAATATTATCGCTTAATGAACCGTCACTAAAATATAACGGGCAACAATTAGAACGTCATTATGGTTATTTTTAGTGCTTTATGCTACTAATATTATTGTTTGTTCCTCTTTCACGGATAAACTACCGAAAGGTTTTGGATGAAACTTGGCACATAGATAGAGCATATATTGGTATAACATATAGGCTACTTTTTATCCCGGCAAAATGTTACTTACCTCAGGAACGCGGGTGAAACCGCGGGGACAGCTATTTTCTATATTGATAAACTATTCCTCACAGTTTTACTCGTGTAACTTGGGGATTTACGATTTTCCCGGGATCAAAAGTACCTTAAATGTTATTCTTGGCTATGCTCCATCTATCTGTCAAGTTTCATCCAAAACCGTTCGGTAGTTTTTGCATGAAAGAGTAACAAACATCCATACATACTCATTTTCGCATTTATAATATTAGAAGGATATTACAATATATGGTAACACATTAGATACCATTTAGAATCTAAATATTATATCTGTATTTTGTAAGAGTCTTAATAAATGCCAGACTGGAAAATAAATCAAGGAAGTTGACTCGTAGTGTGGAGAAACCATTTTTTTTTTGTTATTAGTCACAACAATATGCAGCTTGAATTACTAAAGAGTAGGTAATGTCAGAAATCTATTATACTACACAGACAAGTCTTGAAATAACTCTACCATTATTCTTAACAGCATCTTTAACAATTGTTAACAAATGCTTGTTAAGCGAACATGTAACTTAACATGTAAGTGACGAATTATCATATTTAGGTCAATGTCGCGATCTTGGGGGAACCAGTTTTAAATTTTACGAAGGCCTTGGTTTTATGTTTCCCATGTGATGTTTTTATGCCCCGACCTACTTTACCATGGGGTACAAAAAAGGTTTACAAGCATCATCGCACAAATTTAAAGCAATATCAACAAGACCACTGAAATTGGAGAATTCTTAGAGTAGCCCTTTTATACGATATCCTGCACAAAATAAAATAATTAAAAACCGGCCCAGTTCAATTGTAGCCACGCGCAGTGTACCGTACATAGTGTTTATGCACCTATTATAAGTATATCATTTTTTATTGTTATTTATAAATTGATCGACTATTATTCGTTAACTCATAAAGCCTTCTTAATTGTGTTATCTTGTAAAGGGTAGAGGGGGGAGGAAGGATACAGCTCTAACAAATTACCTTTTATATTATTAAAAGCTTAATATTTTGCAAACGAATCCCTAAATTGAAAAATGTTCTTTACGCATATGAATACAAGAGATTTAATTCAACGCTTTGTTGACGTTATTAATATGTATAAACATGCCAAATTACAGCTTAGTACTAATAATCGCAAGTCCTAGAACATTGAGATACAATTTAAGAAAATAAATACAAATTTAAATAGATACAAGTATCTCATAACTATGATATTACTCATAAAAAATATTAAAAGTTATTCTTTACTTCAACGTGATGAATATTAATCAGTAGATATCTATAATAACAAAATCTTGCTTCAAAGAGCAATATCCGGCTTGTATTTACTATATTATATTTATATTCAAAACATGTGAGTGCATAAACTTAAATCTAACATAATCATAACTTAACATAATATGGCTCATTTGGTTATGTTCTCATTTTTGGCCTAGTTTTTGAGTATCTTATTTACGTGTATGTACATAATAATATATAGGAAGATATAAGAGTAAGTGACTGTCTCAACTACAACCAGGTTACCTCTGCACCTGTATATCATTGCCCGAAAAATATTTAAAGAGATAAATCAAATTGGTGATGGTTTATACTAATCATTTATGTCGTAAACCACAAACTAAATAATTAACAACAAATTCATAAATATACTCCCAAACAAAGCAGAGCTTGTACTATGGAAACTAGATAACTGATTCACTACATATACTTCTGCTCACACTCTCGTTTTTTTTCTAAATACATACATAAATAGATATGGGTGTAAATATCTAGAGACACAAAATAAACAGACATGTTCCGTCCTGGGTGGGAATCAACCTCTGGGTTTCTAACTCCTAAGTCTACTGGGCCATCAATAAATAATGCACAGTGTAAGCCAATCTTTGTGATGTAATGTCATGAACAGTAGGAACAATATACAAAGTTCTTGTTAACCATTGAATGGTAGACAGAAATAATATATAATTAATCTTAATTAAAAATAAATAAATAGTCGCTAGAGCTGTCTGTGAATGATTTATTTACAGGTCATAAATACACAGCTTGGTTACAACACAGAGAATCATACATATCAACCTTACTTAATTTTACCATCTAATTTAATTATGTTTTATTGTGACCATAGTAAGGTCGGAAATCCGTAAACAACTTGTAGGTTGCGTGCGTATGTATGGAGACCACTGACCGCTTTACTAGACCGCTATTAAAACCCTTAAGGTCAAGTCCGAGGTCCACTTACCGCATACTCGGTTGATTTTTTTACGTTCCATTTATAACTACAGAAATAACAAATAAGGCAAAGCCTGATTTTATACCCTTCACGTGGAAGTGCGCAATCAAAAAATACAGTAAAGGCTTACGTAGGCATAGTATTAAACGAATCGTTGTTATACAGGAGGTATATCATTTTTTATTGTTATTTATAAAGCCTTCTTAATTGTGTTATCTTATAGATAGTAGGGGGGGGGGTCCAGGCTCTAACAAATTACCACCTTAAAGCTTAATATTTCACAAACGGATCCCTAAATCGGAAAATGTTCTTTACGCATAGGAACATTACAAGAGACTTATTTCAACACTTTGTTATATATACGGGATTATTCGAAATTCTAGCGATTGCAACCAAACGATATTGATCTCATTTTAAAATAAAACTGTAAAAGCTTCTAATTTAGATGCATTGAGAGTTATTATTCTTGTGGGGATAAACTTCACGTCAATGAATTTTTAAAGGATTGCCTTTGATCACATTTTTGTTAATAATTGTTTGGTTGACTACTAAAACTACAGTTTTCAAACTTTATTAATGAATTATATCGTGATGAAAATAGAATTACGAGTTGAATTGAAAGTGTTATAAAAAAATGCATAGAAATAAGATTTCAACGCCAAAACTGGTTTGCACTGAAAAGCTTCTAATAATAAAGAACTAGTACGTAGTCACTCTAATCTAACTATAGCACACGCTAAAAACAAACTAAAAAACAACTTTGAAAACAGTTTACTTTTTTTAACTTCTGGATTAAAATCGATATACGCAGCCATAATCGAGTTACGGATGTTGCATACATCGTTTAAAAGTAAAAACAATGTAATAAAATATCCAATTTGCAATGTTTTATGCTATGTTCCAACCCGCGGTTTCGTCCGGGTTCTCGGTATAAAAGTAGCATTTGTTCTTCTCCACTTAACAGCTTACCTTTTATATAAAACAAGAGGGAAGAACAACCAAACAAAGATGCTCACTTTAGCATTAATAATCTGAGTAGGCTGTAACACTAGTCATTAGTACCTATTAATAATTAGTAATAAGATTACACGCGACCGGCTAGTTGGCTAGGTAGTTAGCAACTCTAACTGCCAAGCTGAAGGTCGCGGGTTCGATTCCCACCCAGGACAAACATTTGTGTGCATGAACATGTCTTTTTGTTCTGTGTCTGGGTGTAAATATCTATGTAAGTATGAACATAGAAAAAAAAAGTAGTATATGTAGTATACCAGTAATCTGATTTCCATAGTACAAGCTCTGCTTAGTTTGGGATCAGATAGCCGTGTGTAAAGATTGTCCCGGGATATCTAGTTCTGAGCTAAGCAGAATTTGTACTATAATGCACCGATACGTGTATAAAATGTTTAAATATGTACCCCACTATTAAGAATCTAGTATCTACAATATACCTATGTTAAATGAGGTCTTTTACACTCATGTAATTCTAAGCTAAACAGAGCTTATTCTATAGTAACCGATACAATCTTATATAGAATTGAACAAGTATGTAAGAATCTAGTATCTACGGTATTATTAGAATAAGGTTTATTTAATAAAATAATTATAATAGCAAATTTATTCACCGGAGGCGTAGATAACAATAAAATGTGATCAAGAATAATATAATAAAATCCAACAGTTTTTTTAATAAATCATATTGTAGCATACCAACAAAAAATTTGCATCAATTACGTGCACCGCATATCTGTCACAAAGGTATTCACTTCGCTACTTTGTTGCATCAGTAATATAATCCGTGAACGAATTAATCAAACCGGTTCCACTTGCAGTGATATATTGCTTCTTTGAAGTGGACTACTTACCGATATTTAATCGATATCACACTATTAATCGTTTATTATAGTTTGCCATTTTGCGATAATGTTAAATTATGATAATTATATTGATATTTATTAAATTATGTGAAATATCAGTCTGCTTGTGCCAAATATGTAATACACCTAAATGTATTGGAAACAGCTAAGCTATTGTGTGCTGCTCTCGGAATCGAAGTTGAGGCGGATTTG
The DNA here is from genome assembly GCA_907165245.1 of Habrosyne pyritoides. Lineage (NCBI taxonomy): Eukaryota > Metazoa > Arthropoda > Insecta > Lepidoptera > Drepanidae > Habrosyne > Habrosyne pyritoides. Next base: position 8,836,228 of record OU015593.1, on the reverse strand, counting down.
CTCTACTAGATTGCTCGATGGGTGATTGCTATCTTGTTCACACCTACGCGCAGAGATAGCAGTGGTAAGGCCGTCAATGTACCGGTAAATCGGCTTCGATTTGGATTCCGAGAGAGTTACACAATCAACCTGATGCATCAGGAAGATGATGATCGAGAGACTTTGTTATAAATAATAATTGAATTTTTGTTTCCCGCAGGTCTATCCACCGGGCTTCCGCAAGCTTCTAAACTGGTTAAAAAAGAATTATGGTACAAAAATTCCTACAATGATCACAGAAAATGGAATGAGTGATAATGGTGATCTTAAGGACTACGATCGTGTGTCATATTATAATAAATATTTATACCAGTTGCTATTAGCCATGTATGAAGATGGTTGTAATGTCACTGGTTACTTTGCCTGGACACTTATGGATGATTTCGAATGGTCAGATGGATACACGTAAGTAGATCTTGTTTGTAATCACAGCTACTGAGCATTCCCAAATAACTAAAGGACTCAGGCGTGACCTTGAGGAAATTATTGTAAGATTTTACGAAAACAAATACACACGCACGCTTAAGCTGTGGAATGAGCTCCCCGCCGTGGTTTTCCCAAGGGAGTACAGCATGGGGTTCTTCAAGAAGGGTGTGAAGAGATTTTTGCAGGGTCGGCAATGCGCGATACCCACGGTGTTGCAAGCGTCCAAAGGCTGCAGTGACCGTTTACCATCAGACGGGCCGTCAGCTTATTTGCTACCTTAGTAGCATAAAAAATACTAGTTACTAATTCCGCTGGATCTCCTTCTCTATTAAGTCCCAAACAAGGAAACTCAACAGGAAATCGACACGTGTTTCGCTTCTACACGTAGGATCTTAAGGACGTATTAGACCCGCTGTCACTGAGTCTTGAGTTTCCTTGTTTGGGACTTGACAGAGAAGGAGATCCAGCGTAGTTAGTTACTAGATATTTGTTATCGTAAAATCTTACATTCCTAAATATTTTAAAATAAAAAATATGCCTACAATTATTCCAATTGCTAATTTTAAAGCTAAATTTCTAATATCCTGTAGGGCTATATTTGCGGAGGTCAAATCGATATTAACGCTTAATTAAGCAAATATGAACCTTCAACGCCAGTATAACAAAATTTGGATATTATAAATATATAATTAAATGTATGAGTCATAACAAATGTGATTTAAATTATAAATTTATTTTAAATATTGATGTAAGCACTGTCATGTAACTTATAAGTCAATTTAGTAACTGAAGACCCTGAACTCCAATAATAATACTATAATGGCATAATCAATCATGATCAGGAACTGACGTCATATGCGTATTTTGTGTATACATGTGACAGCTAAGTTTTATACAAGTATATCTGTACTCCGCGGTACCTATCTAGGAAAAAAACCGCGTCGAATGGTAGCAGCCCCATCCCGGTATGTTCAGTAGTTTTGTGATGATGGTGCGTCAAAGGAACCCTATTTTGCGTATATATATATACTGTACACCTGTACACTTACTGTCCCCCGAGGTTTCACCCGCGTTTATCGATATCATATATAAATTATAACTATCTACGAAACATTCCGCGTCGAATGGTAGCAGTCCTATCCCGATATGTTCACTAGTTTTTAGATGATGGTGCGTGAGAGGCACCCTATTTTCCTTATATATTCCGATATCTTATAGCCTATAACCATATGGGAAAAATTCCGCAAAGAATGGTAGCTGGCCTCTCCCGATACGTTTAGTAGTTTTGTGGTGATGGTGCGTCACCCCTATTTTCTTTATAATATAGAATAGAAGGTAGAAGAAGACTATACTCAGAGTGACTACGTATAACATCGAATATTTTGTAGTACTATAAATATTCCAACAGCGCCGCAGTCAGGTAATATCCAAGACATAAAACGCGATATATATCTACGATAACTTCCAAAGTTCTCCTATTGTTATATTTAACTGTTTTGTTTGTATTTTGACGCATAAGAACATTGTCATAAATTTAGTGTTACGCTTATGTACCAATTTGATAAGAAACAGACAGAATTTATAGACTTAACAACGTCACGTCTTAGAGTGGACATAGAATTGGCGATGCTCCTGGTGTTGCAAATGTCCGGAGGCAGCGGTAACCACATACCACCAGGTGGACCGCCTGCTTGTTTGTCAGCTCAGTGAGGCATCAGATGGCCAAATAATATAAGAAAAACTGTATTATATTCTATATTTGTTTCTCAAGTTGCTGTTATTGTATAACTTGATTTGGTTGAAACTTATAGTAACACATATAGTAATATATTTATAATTATTTTTTTATTTTATTATTTTGAGGAAAACTTACAGCTAGGTATATAATTGATTGAATACAGACAGAGTATAAAGTAGAAGGCCAATTACAAGTTTTCACGTATTAACAAACATATAGTATATAGAAAGAGGGGAAAGTGAACGAAGAGTGAATAAAATATTACAGTGATCTAAGTCACAAGCCAAAAGACTTAAATCAAAGTAGACGGTAGCAATACAAATTAACAATACAGAAAAAATACATTTACAATTTCTTCAGATCGGTTATCCCACAACATACATCATACTAACAACATCAATCGATAACTACCTAATGATAAAAGTACCTACCTAGATAAATAAAAGGTAAAATAAAAGATAAATAAAGGTAAATATACCTAGTACAGGTATATACTTATTGGAAAAATATTCCAGCTAGTGTTTTTTTAAGGTGTGATACTGATGTGTCAAATAGGTCAATATCAGTTTGAGCAGCAGTAGAATTGTAGCATCTACCCGCCCTAATGAGAAAGGAATTTTGTCTATAGTTAGTTCGTGTTACCGGAACATGTAATAGTTTGGGCTTTCTTAATGGGATTGTAGGTGTACATAGCCCCAGATAACCCAGCAGCTCAGGGCAGTCAATTGATCCGTTAGCTATTTTCAGTAGAAAAGAAAGGTCCGCTATACGCCTACGCTCTGAGAGAGGCAACATGTGAAATTGTCTGCAGCGTGATAAAATAGATTATTAATGACAGGCCAGTTGGCTTGGTAGTTAGCGACTCTGACTGCCAAACGGAAAGGGCATGGGTTCGATTCCCACCCAGGACAAATATTTGTGTGCATGAACATGTCTGTTTATTCTGTGTCTGGGTGTAAATATCTATATAAGTATGTATTTAGGAAAAAAAAGTAGTATGTGTAGTATATCTGTTATCTGGTTTCCATTGCACAAGTTCTGCTTAGTTTGGGACTAGATGGCTGTGTGTAAAAAATGTACCTGGATATTTATTTATTATTATTAATTAAGTTTATATCCTAGGAATGCATAGTAACCAATCTAAAGGGAAATAGTATTGATTATATGTTATTTTCTTGTTACAGAACAAAATTCGGTCTTTATCGAGTAGACTTCAATAGTTCGCAGAGGACGCGCACCCCAAAACTTTCAGCCAAAAACTACCGTGAAATAGTGCGCACGCGGAAAATCAATTTTGATTACATCAAGCCACCGTCAGTCAAGTATCAGTCTAATCACATATTATAATAATAAACTTGTTAAATGATCTGTACATATTAGTTAATTATAATAAGACCACAATAAATTATTTTTTGATAACTGCTTATTTTGTTTTATTTTTGTTGAAGAATGATTACAAAGCATACATTAGTAATGGCACAGTCATTTCTATTTTATTGGCCTGTGTTTGGCCCAATCTCACCATAGTAGATAAGTGATGATGACGGTGACCGAAGGTGGTAACCACACAAACCCTAGACAGAAACTGGCTCTCAAGTCCAGCTATCGGAACACACCGACAAGTGTTTGGCGGCAGATTTTCAAATAGTAGTAGCCTGACTGACAGACGGGTATTACAAACTACCCTTACTGCTATGGGTTCCACACGATGTTTTCTTCACCAAAAGCTCAAGCTTATTATAAGATTCAAACTCATTACTCTCGTCACGGCATTCTACGTCACTACCAATACAGCTCTCATCGCCTTAAAATGTCATGGCGTAATGGTGTAATCATGGCCCAGTCACGACTCAGTCACGTCACGGCTCAGTTACGGCTCAGCCACGGCACAGTTACGGCACAGTTACGGCACAGTTACGGCACAGTTACGGCACAGTCACGGCACAGTCACGCCGCAGTCACGTCGTCGATCAGACATGAGGTGTATGCGAATGATCACCCTGACGGTTCCTGTTACCAATAGTAACTTGGACTGTCGTCACATAACTTCTACATAACTGTGTTTATTGGCTTCTCTAATCGGCGTCATGATAGAAACGTGACTAAAACGTGTATTCATTATTTCATGATATACAGGGTGTTACAAAACGACCAGTCCATTCACAATATTTAAGAACCGTAGTAACACTGAACATACCAAAAAAAAAACGGATTTTTATGAATGAAAATAGAAAAACTATTAAAGTAGATAATTATAAGGTAAAATAGGTGCGTAGGCCTTTTTGTTAAATAATCTGGTTCCCTTACGTGACAGCATACAAGGGTGGTTGGCTTTGATAATTAATTATATTTTTACGGGGTATTTTGTAACACGTTGTATGTAATATATATCAAAGATAACTATACCGTAAGTCCGTCACTATACAACCGACACGATTCGAGTTATAACATTTAAGCTATGAACGCTGCTAAGTGTGACTAAAGTACCTATCCTTTTGAGCTGACTTGTGCATTTAGAATAGTTACCACTTCGGAATATATTAAACATTTGATTAAAATGAAGCAGTTCTATCATGTTTATTACTTTTGATAATAATTTAATTGACCATAACACACAATTTCTGTTACCAGTGGAGCAAGAGTACCAGCAGGTACATCTTGCTAGATCGATCCTAGAGTTACCTCTGAATAGGACCTATTTATACGTACTAATTTAAACTAGCATACTGGAGGGTATTTTCTGGGTAAGCGTGCCTCATCCTTGGCCTCATCATAACTCCTTCTGGGGCCAATCGAAGGACAAGCGCAAGCCCATTTAAAAAAAAAATATATTAAGCAATATCGCCTAAAAGTAAACTACCAGCTATCAACAGTATTATGTGTAAAATTTACATGTTTTTATTTATTGTTCATTTAGGGACAGTGTTATTGACTTTATTTATGAAATAAGTGATTTAGTACTTAATTGTTAAGTTGTTAAGATGTTCCTAAATTAATAAATAAATAAAATAAAAATAAATAAACAATAATAAAAATGTTAAAATAAACTTTATTTTATGCCTTCCATATGTTAAATTTGTTGTATACCTTAGTAAGTTATTTCACTTAATTAAGTAAGGAATTCTTTTAAATGTCATGTAATCGAATGTTGTTATGATTCTTAAACCGTGTTATTGCTAAAAAAAACTAATTAATTATTAAATCCAATATTAAACTAGTTTCTGAAATATTTGTTCCTCAATTTAATGAATGATTATTTATTATATGTCATGGACACATTAAATTGACTTTAAATAAGTGGTAAAAACAGAAATATTTTAATAAAATATTTATCCGAATAATTATTTCAGATTTAAATTAAAAAATTCAAACATATTTTAGTATATACTATTCGTATATAAAACAAAAAGTGTACATAAGTATATGCTTAAGTAATAGCGCGTAATTTTTATACCAAAAGAGTACTTGAAATAAACTTTACAAATAAATGAATGCCAAATATACTATTATAGCTACCTAACTGACCTTACTCAATGAATGCAGAATTTATGCTGAATGTATAAGTAATTATTATTTAAATAAATTATGGAACGAAGTTAAGTATAGTATTATGTACACGCCTACCTCTTAAATCACAAAATCTTGTCAACTTATTAATAATATTAAATTAATTTTAATATTGAATAATCAATATCTCATCGTTGTCGACCCTGACATAAAGTTGATAAGACTCATGTGCCTGTAATTTCACCGGCCCCCTTACCTTTCTAACCGAAACACAGTAATACAAGTGCACGGCGAAAATGGGTAAGGTGGTAGTACTTTCCCGGACGAACTCTGCACTAAGAGCTCTACTACTCAAGCTCTGCTATATTTTTTTATCCCATTTCATATAATTGAAAATTACACTGTATACCGATATGAAGTTTTAAATGCTAAATTAATAGATCAGTAAATTTTCCTTTGATATCAAATCACAAATTTAAAAGTGGTCTAGCATGTATAGGTATAAAGGGCTTTTTAAAACGTATAAATTTAAAATTTTATAAATCATCTAATTTATCGTGTTTTATTAGTAATAAATTGGCTAGACCACTTTCCGCAGCAACAAATGAAATCAGTTAGTTGTAGTATAAGTTCTTTTTATTATTTAAATAATGTTCGTATTATTTATGAAGGTCACAGGTACTGATTTATGTCCCGTGTTTCATATTTGTTCGATATTAATATAAGTAAAAAATATATACTGGGACATGTTCTCACGCACGGCCGTCTGATTCCGAACTAATCAGGACTTGTAATATTATGGTAACTATCTTGTTTATTATTCTTAATAACATAAATACATACCTAAAATATCTAAATAATATTATGTGCTATATTATAAGTACTTTAAGAGTACATTATACTTACATATACTAACTAAAAATGAACTCACAGACATGTTCATGTTTACAAATGGTTGATCAAAATATTTTAGGTTAATACAAATATATGGATACCAAACAGAACACAAATGGAACATGTATTAGGTATTTACATATGAAATTGGCGTTTTGTTTTGTATGGAAGAACCAAATTGTTTTTTTTTTAACTTCAATTATTTTAAGTTTTCCGTCTTGTGAACAGGACGTCAAAGAAAAATCAAATGGTATAAAAAGAATTGAAACAGAAATACAAATACACAAACCTAAATATAGAATTCCTAACCTAACGCTAGATATTTGAGATCAAAGTGGCTACTTTTACAAAACATATATCATATGTAAGGACCTATATATAATAGGCATCAATGGTGGCAGATAGCAAGCGTAATTTTATTTAATGTAATTAATACTTCGAATTCAGGGCTGCTTCCAGACAAAACACAAAATTACAAACATTCGCGTAAATAATATCAGTAGTAATAAAACACCATAAATGATAAAATATACAGGTTTATTTAACGACCCGAATTTCGGCCAAATGTCTAACATATATTTCATTGTAATATTTAAACAATGTGACATTATTTGCATAACAGCAGAACACCACTCAAGGTTTTTTTTATAAACTGTCTTGACCCCCGTTTTGGAGGCATTGGACTTTAATTAAGGTAGTAAGTAATAAACTTATTTTCAAATTGAACAGTATGCATTTTAATTTAATTAAGGAACCGGTACAATGATTATTCGACAGACAGATTGTCCTATCGAAATAAGTCCATACAAAAGATCCATAAATAAAACAATGCAGGATTGATTGCAGCGCTACCTACCGGGTCCAATTGTAAATCTAAACTATTCACGGATACACAAAAAATACAGAAATATCTCAAATAGACATGTACATTTTTTTTTGGGTAAGTTATCCCATAATTCCATCAAATCCGTCGGTATCCGTTTTAATTGTATAAAACCAGGCCGATCTCATATAAACTGTACCTATTGAAATCTAACTTGGTATTTATGGCCGAATTTTTGTACGGTAAACGGCACGAATATCAAGATTGAAATACTTTGTGTCTAGTGACAAATAAAAATAACGATAAAAAAGAAAAGCAAGTAAAACTATCGATTTTTTTTTGTTTTACGGTGTTTATTAAATCAGTGCCTATAACACTATACTGTACTTTCCAGCACAAACCTATTTTGGAATTGGTCGGTAGTTAATGTTGGAATAATAGTAGGTAGTAAAGCCTATCAAAATTATAAATCGCTAGCTGACCCGACAGACGTGTTCCTGTCTTCAATCGCGCCAACTGTCAAACGACTGACAATAATGTCAAACACGTTACATTAAAAAGGCTATATGTATTGTCAAAAGCGCTAGTAAAGTCGTTGAGTCTTAATTGTTTCTTTCATAAGAACCATCTCCTGACAATAACAAACACAACAAAAAAATAATGAGCGAAATCGGTCCAGCCGTCCATGCGTGATGCCGTGACCAAGGGAAATAGGGATTCATTTTTATATATATAGATTGATCAGTGTAGGTATATAATTAGCGTTAATATGATTACCCAAGTCGCAAAATGTCAAAGTCAGAAAATATATATTATAAGTAAAGCCTTAACAAGACACGTAATCTCCTGTAGACATTGCGTCATTCTTATTGTTAATTTTCCAATTATGACAGACCATATAAAATATTTATCTACATCTAACATATCATAAAACTTATTGACTAATATAGTTTTATTATTTTACTCATATCTAAAGGATGATCCAACGAGAACATGATCTTATATCAATGTTGAGCTGTAGGTACCTAAGTCCGAATATTGGACAATTCGGAAGCTTGTAAAAGATTCTTGCAAAACAAACCTATTTTTACCCGACTACCGCAAAGCCAAAAATAAGTTTTTGACTTCAGCGGTCTATGTATGTTTTTTTTATTAGAGTAGTAGAGCTCTTAGTGCAGAGTTCGTCCGGGGAAGTACTACCACCTTACCCATTTCTGCCGTGAAGCAGTAGTGCACTTGTATTACTGTGTTTCGGTTAGAAAGGTAAGGGGTCGGTGAAATTACAGGCACATGAGACTTAACAACTTCACGTCTCAGGGTCGACAACGCATTGGCGATGCTCCTAGTGTTGCAAATGTCCATAGGCGGCAGTGACCACTTACCATCAGGTGAACCGTCTGCTTGTCTGTCGGCCCAAGTGGCATAAAAAAAAAAAGTTTATATTTACGTATGTTCCACCGTAGCGCCTAAACTACTGAGACGATTTTGATGAATGCCGCGTCAATCGCTTCTTTGTTATGTGTTTATTGTCTGGGTATCAGAGGCTACATTTTACATGAATGAAAACAATTATATTACATCCAAATAATCGAAGGTCTCTGAAATTTTTATTTACCCATTTTAGAAAGAATATTTTTTCTAAACGAAACTTCATGCACATAAAATTTATTATCTTGATTTCTAATTGTGATTTGATCATCACCTGTCGTGCGAAATATTAATTTCTCATCAGGCAATTTTTAAATTTACTTTTGTGGTCACATTGAAGCTAGAAGAAGTACAACGTAGAACAACGTATAAGTTTAAAATAAAAGAAAAAAGTTTAAATAAAAATGTAATCCGACAACGGAAAAAAGAAAATATTATGACAGAATGAAAACAAGTTAGATGCTCATTGGTATCATCGTTTTATTAAGTTAGAAAAGTATTATGATTTGTTAGATTTTCCTGTTTATTTAGTTCTATTGAAGTCTTCTGGCAGTATTTTAATTGAATTAGTTATAAGTTATTAATGTGAAACTGGCATAGGATTTAAATAGAACTATTGTATAAACAATTAGCTGTCCCCCGCGGCTTTACCCGCGCTCCCGTCGGATCTCACATGTATTATACATGAAAACCTTCCTCTTCAATCACACTATCTATTAAAAAAACCGTATCCAAATCCGTTGCGTAGTTTTAAAGATTTAAGTATACATAGGGACAAAGGGATATAGGGAAAGAGAAAGCGACTTTGTTTTATACTATGTAGTGATAATATCTATCTTGCTAGCAACTAACTTGTTTCTTATTTTTTAGTTTATTTTATTTATCCTAGTTGGGTTACAGATTTATTTATTTGGTTTTCCCCAGTCACACTACAAATGGCAGCGAAGACGTCGACGACTAGTTCCAAAGAGACTGATGGGCAAACTGAGAAATAAGAACATTTTATTGCTGAATAATTTATATGACAAAAAAATGTCATGCGCAAATTGAAATCCAGTAAAAAAAATGCCATTATTAAAATAATAATTATTTTTTTCAAATCATATCAATACCTTAGGAAACTCTTTAAAAATTATAGTGCAATATAATATGATGACAACAACTGAGATGCAAAATGCCTGTAAAGTCCCCGTCAGACATACTCGTACTACCTCACAAGATCTATTTTCTAGTGAATTTCAATTTGTGGAACACCCGTCTACGTCTCCCGAATAGAAAATGGAAAGTTGAAAATAGCTGACCGAACAAAACTAACTTTACTATTCGCTGTTTATTTTCAGCGAAGCGTATCTTTTATTCAAAAACAAATCGGAAATATTTTTATGAAAACTAACCTTCTCCACACTATCCACCTTACAATAAAAATGCTATGGTAACTATTTCTCTCGGTCTATTTGTTACGTTTTCATTGTAGAAACACCATTTGGTATAAGAAGATAGTAACTTTTCAAAGAAATCATGCTTTTCATTATATTTTGGAGAAGTAGAGCTCTTGGTGCAGAATTCATACAGAAGTACTACCACCATACGCATCTTCGACATGAATCAAAAGTGCAATGTGTTACGGTTAGAGAGGTAAGGGGACCGGAAAAATTACAGGCACATGATTCAAGAACTTCACGACTCAGGGACGATAACGTATTTGCGATGCCCCTGGTGTTGCAAATAACCACTTACCATCAGGTGGACATATGCTTGTTTGTCGACCCAAGTCGTATTACAAAAAAATAAAAATCTCAGGAACATGGATGTAGCTGCGGATTCTAATCGCTAATAAATAATTATCCTTTTTACAAGTAAAATGAATTCAATATGTTTATGGTACCTTTATAAACCCAGGATTATTTTTGCTAACTATCGCAACTGTAATTCAATTCATCTTGTGGTCATTCATAAATTATATATCGCGAGAAATTGTCTATTGTATTCTAATAGAAGTACCTAGATAATTTCTTCTTCGGTGAACCACGTTACTGAAAATAATTTAACTGAAATCATTTTATACACGTATATTAAAGTGAAACTTCTTATATAGGCATTGAAATTCTGTTTCGCAACCTTTTTGGGTGACGAAAAATTAGTAAATGATAAAAACAATTATTACTAAAAAAATGATTTATGAATAATTAAAATGTTTCCGTGTAATACAAAAGTATAACTGCTATTTGTCTTTATGACACATCCATGTGATCCTATAGTGATGTTTCCATCTAGAATTGGCTTCAGTGAAATCGAATAGTGCACTTTACTTTAGATTTTGCTAAGGTAGTGTTTAAACAACTCATTAGACCAATATTTTACGCAAAGTACAATATGACTTTAAAGAACCTCTTTACTCCACATACCAACTAAGTCCGTTTAAAAGCGATCATGGAGTTAACAATTGCTGTGAACTTGTAGCGAGTCTATTAACCGACTAACTACTATTGCAATTACTGGCATAACGATCTGTGAGTGTTTGCCGTACGCCCGCGTTCAGTCGATTAATCGGATTTCTATTTGCATTCACACTGGCCGGTGCTAAGCCGATTGTTATGTGGGACTACACAGAATTTTAAAGTTCCTTAAATATATTAAAACATTTTTGAGCAAGTATTTGTACTTCTCCATTTCTGGTCAGGCTTTTGATCTGTCATGAGTATGCCACAGCAACATGGTAGGGTAGAAATTACAGGCACATGAGACTTACTAACTTCATGTCTCCGGGTCGACAACGCATTGGCCCTGGTATTGTAAATGTCTATAGGCGGCGGTGATCAATTACCATCAGGTGGACCGTCTGCTTGTTTATCGGCCGATGTAGTATTAAATCAAAATTACTTTATAGCACCCGTCTGGCTGGCCACCTTCAAGTAGAAGATCTGTCAGCATCTATTTGTGTGTATTTCTATTGCGTATAGCTGCAATTGAGAGCCTGTTCTTTACTAGGCTTTGTGTGCTTATCACCATATGCTACTTCATCACTTACCATATTGAGATTAGAATAAAACACAAGTACTTTGAAAATGAAGATACAATTCCAATATTTGAAATAAATAAATGATCTTAAAATCACTTTCATCTAACAATTGCCTACTGTGTTTCCATAAAACGTCTCAAGCGTTCGTGATGACTTGATAAAATAAAATCACCGATATTTACCAATGTCAACCGTATTTATTTCTAATGCAGAATTGAAGGACCCGTATCTACTATATTAGTGTCCAGTTTCAAGTAGTCGTCTCTTACAAAGTTTTTAGCCAAATGATAAACAGTTTGACCAACTAGGCCATCTTTTTAAATTATATTGGAATATTTAACATATCTTTTTCTTACTGTAAATTATAATAACTAATAAACACTTATTACAGAATAATTTACATACCATAAATGTCACGTGAATTATTTATTGGATAAAATAAAACTTGTCTTATTAAAAAAATAATTATTAAATTGCCTATATTATGATAATGTATTATTTCTGAATAATAAATAAAACATGTAGGCAAAGTCATACAAAAACAAATAGATAAATATTGACTATTCCATTATAAATTTATGTTCAATTATAAAAATACATGAGGTATTATAAAATGAATACGCACTACAATTATTAGTAGTGACAACATTATTTTGACATTACTGTATTGAAGAAGACAGTAATGGAGTTTTATTAAACCTTTTATAATAAAATCGTGAATCGTATGAAAAAGTGCGAGTTCGATTTGTATAAGAAAGCCTACTGAGCAATAAAAATGGTAGTAAAACAAATAAATATTGAATTTATTAACACAAATTATATTATCTCACACAGTTATCTATTTTATTATATCTTTAAATACTTTGTGTATTTATTTATTCTTGTATATAGAAGGCAATTTAAAAAATATATATGTATGTATATGTACACGGTGCAGACCGAAAAGTGACAAATAACGGATTAAAAAACAATTTGAATACGCTATTATTCCATTTTCAATTGGTAATAAGCTCCCTTGTACAATGGGACAATTACGATCTTTGAACAATTCATTTGTTGGGTTCGTTTCCTTTGAAAGAGAGATAATTTAACAAATATGTATATTATATTTAAAAACTCCTTAATAAGTTAATATCTAGTAAAAAGCTAATAAGCTATCACTAGTAAGTATCTATAAAATATTAAAATATATCATGGTTATATGTTAAACTTAAAAAATATGTGACCAGCCTTCTGCCCCCTTTAACTAACCTAACAAACTCGATATTCTATAAATAATTAATATTCTATAAATATTAAATATATAATATAATGTTCAATGACCTACACAATAAAAAAATTGTTAATATTTTTGACTAATTTGCTTATGCTCTGTAGATAATCTTCTAATCTGGCGGTGGCAAAATGCCTAAAATATGCTTGGCGTGGACTATTACAAAACCAAGTTACAATTTGAAAGAGTAGGTCCAAATATAACTGAAGGCAATTATTTCATTTCATTACGCGTAATCAATAAACCTTTCGAATCTCATCAATGCTTTGATCACTCAATCAAAATGCTTATTCAAATAAACAAAAATGTAATTTGTATAACGACCCGTATCAAAATCAATCCAATGAACACTGAGTATGAAGTGGAAGGAATACTCAAATGAACAGTGGGATATCAAAAAAGTTTTATCTTAGAATTGATTTTTACCTTTACTACTATTCTTACTAACATTAGATTATTAGAATCGGCTTACCCTGTTAGCTGTACATATATTTGTGGATTGTTCTGTGAGCGCTGTGGACTTTCAAAAAAGGACATTAAAATTATATTATGAAAATCTACAGTATGTATCTAATATCAAAATATTTATGTATAGCAAATCACCATAATATCGGCTTCCTATTTGCCAATCTGTTAATATAATAACAAGAAAATAAACTTAATGATGAGAGGAAAAATATGCGGCGGTCCATTAAAATTTCAAACGTTTCAAAACAGAAAAGTTGACCATCTTGAAATTAGCTGCAAACATAATAAAAGGGAAAGTAGAATGTAATAAAAAAGTTAATTAACTACATAAATCTCTTAAACATTCTTCTAATGCTATTAAACACTCAACGCCACTCAAATGAAACTTAATAACCTCTCCATCCTCTTAATAAAAACTTAATAAAATGACCCCTAAAATTACCTAGGTTGTAAAATTCAATTTAGGTAACCTCACTAATTAAATAAGTTAATTTATCTTTTGGTTGTGCTCTATTAAATTGCTGTCACGGCTGATAGCTTTTAGAAGTTGATATTTTGAGGGACCCACACTGAACGGTTGAACAGGCTTGCCTTAAAAATAAATATTATAAAATTAATTAACCTTAAAAATAAATCTTTTGAATAAATGTAACTTAAAAATTGATCAAGTACAAATTTGAAATGTGCTGTCATTAAAATTTTCGTCAATTACCAGATGGACAATAGTAGATTATTTCCAGGAAATATATATACACATAAAAGTCGATGTGTATGTATGTTCCCCATAGACTCCCAAAAGGGTGGACCGATTTGGACAGGACTTTCACTGGCAGATACCTGATGTTATAAGGAGTAACATAAACCACTTTTTATCCCGGTGAAAATGTTGTATCCCTCGGAAATGCGGGTGAAACCGCAGGGGGCGGCTAGTAAGTGATATAAGGCGACAAGTTACAGTATGTGTACGTACTGGTAAGTATTGATACCTGAAGAACTTACAAAAGTTAACCGGAAGATATGGTATGACGGGGGTGTGTTTGATATTACTAAGCTACTTGCAGCTTCATGGATTGGGATACAGGTAACTTTTAATTCCGAAAACGTAGATGCAAGCGCAAAGCGGAAACTAGTACTGTAATAATAATTACTGTTATTCAATATCATACCATTCGAAACCTACTATTATTTTTCAGGAAATATTTCTGTTATTTTTTATTCATTCAACATTATATATATTTATATATATATATAGGTGGTATAGGTAGGTGGTATACTATATATGAAATAGACTAAACGAGTTGATTATTTATTTGTGTTATTTTGAGAGCTCAATTTCTACTTCTTTTTTTTAAGTGGAATCGTATTCCACTTCTAAAAAGAAGGAGGTTCTCAATGCGACTCGCATGTTTTCTTTTAATGTTATTGTTCAGCAAATTTTCCTGTTCATAGTCGTACCAGCTTATTGTGTCTCTAGTACTATATTCTTTTACATAGTAGTAGTTTTAGTAATCATGAATACTACTTTTTTTAAAAACGATACTTCAGTTATTTATTTACAATGAAGTGAACCATGAGGTCTGCAAAATCATCACCTTTCCACTTAATAAACTAGTGCACCTCAACATCAAAGATTGCATCACTGCTTACCATCAGGTGGGATCGCAGTCAAGCACTAGGTTATATTATTTTAAAAAAAAAGTATGTAATGCCTGCGTAAAAAGATCACAAAATTCGACAATTACAAAAGCGAATATCACAGGCATAACAAAAACGCTTTCTTTTTAAAGTGACAAATGTTTTTTGTAGGTTTTCTTCTTAATTAGTTGGAATACGTAGCCGGGTGGGTAATTAGCCAAGCGTGTAATTGATACAATTAAAACAAAGCTTCTGTGAAGGTATTTAGTCGTTTATTGTTGTAAGGGTGAAAGTTTGCGGTGGCACCTAGTTAATTTACCACATACTGTAGGTATGTCATGATCACATTATATTAATAATAGACAAGGTTAGTCGAACTTATTTCATTCAGTCTTTTTGTGGTTTTTCATTTAATAATACATACTTACCTTATGACGTAAATTTTCGTTTGTATGTCTCTTTAGCCGACAAACAAGCGGACTTTCCACCTGATGGTAAGTGGTTGCCACCGCCTATGGACATTTGCAACACCAGGGGCATCGCCAATGTGTTATCGAACCTGAGACGTGAAGTTGTTAAGTCTCATGTGCCTATAATTTCACAGGCCTCCTTACCTTTCCAACCGAAACACAGTAATACAAGTGTACTACTTCACGGCGGAAATGGGTAAGGTGGGAGTTTCCCCGGACGAACCCTTTTTTTTTTTTACAAGGTGGAAAACGCGTTGCGCGTTCTACCCCCCGCCTTGGGAGCGGCAGGGGGGATATGTGGGACTCCCTCTCTCAAACTCCCCTTCTCCTAATGAGAAGGGGCCAGAGAGGTCTACCGACTAAAAACCACCTTGGCGTACCCTCTTTCCGGTTTTGTTGGGTATCATGGCACCCGCACTTGGCATTCTCCACGATACCCACCGGTGGCCCCAGCCTCTGCCGGGGCTTCCCGCGCCGATGGGGGGATGACCGGTAACGCGTGGCCATCCCCCAGACCGCCGAGTGACTTGTCACGGCAGGCGGAGGACTCCCATCCTCCGCCCGCAGCCACTAAGGGTTAAGGCGTGCGGCGAAACGCCGCCGCCTCAACCCCGGCCGCCTACGCCGGAGGGGATGCGCGAGGGGATCTTTCTCGCGCTCCCGCTCCGCGGTCTCCTTCTGGGAGATAATAGACGCGCAAAAGTTCGGCATTTCTCCTGGTCTGATTGCCTGGGTAAAAGACTTCCTGAGGGAACGGTCTCTCCGAGTTGTTGTCGATGGTTGCTCATCGGAACCCATGACGACAAATGCCAGGGTCCCTCAGGGGTCTGTGCTCTCTGCAACTCTATTCCTACTGCATATTAACGATCTGCTGATTCCCCGTGGCTATGGGTATGTAGATGACAGCACAGTTGTTGAGAGATATCTGCCGGGTGCTCGGGCTAGTAAGGAGCTAATCCAGTCGCTCTACCATAGTAGAGCGTACAAATATCTCACTTCAGGCAGTCTCCAAATGGGGCGAAGCCAATCTGGTGGGATTCAACGCTGCCAAAACACAGGCGTGTCTGTTTACCGCAAAAAGGACCCCGTTCACCTTGGCTCCTGCTTTCCGGAATGTATCCCTGGAATGCACCAACCGCCTTCAGCTCTTGGGAGTTGAAGTTTCCTCAGACCTCAACTTTGGGCGGTTCATTGAGTCCAAAGCCAAGATAGCTGCTAAAAAACTCGGCGTTCTTGCAAAGGTCCGGCGGTACTTCACACCGGGACAGCTTCTAATGTTATACAAAGCTCAGGTCCGATCGTGTGTGGAGTACTGCAGCCATATATGGGCTGGAGCTGCAAAATGCCATTTAGCAGCTTTGGACTCGGTGGAAAGGCTTGCAAAAAGGCTAATTGGTGATCCAGGTTTGGTTAAATCCAATCTGCAAAGCCTTGAGCATAGTCGTAGGGTAGCCAGCCTTTCGGTGTTCTTCAGGTTGCATTTCGGAGAGTGTGCGCGAGAATTGCATGACTTGATTCCGCCATCACCTTTCCACCATCGGACATCCCGTCGTAGGCGAGTATCCACCCCTACGTTGTCGAAACTCCTGCGGTCCGGAATATGCGTTTCGCCTCGTCGTTTATACCGCGTACATCGAGGGACTGGATTAACTTGCCTGCTGCGGTCTTCCCGAGCAACTATAATTTGGGTGTCTTCAAGGCTAGAGTGAATAGGCTCTTAATAAACTAGTGCGCCTCTACATCTAAGATTGCATCACTGCTTACGTTGGTATGGTAAGGTAAGGTGGGATCGCAGTCAAGCACTACTTTATATTATTTAAAAAAAAAACTCTAAAAATGTAGAATGTTATAGTTAGATATATCAATTTAAATTGTTTTTTATAGCCTGTAATGGCGCATTTGATGTCCTTATTAGTTTATATTTATATTTGTTTATATTAGTTATATTGTTGTTCATATTTGTTAGTTTTCCGCGGATAATTTAATAGGATGCAATAATATTATTTCTTTTCTGTAGATAAAATTTTATTGATGCATTTATGTTGTAGCTATTTTTTGTCCTTTTTCAAATAATTATTTTAAATAATAATAGGTATTTCTCATTTACAAAGGTAGGCGATTAGAAAACTAGTCTAAAATAACAATGCAGTTTTGATGATACATTTCTTTATGTCTGTACTAGGAAGACCTGTATTACAGATTACCAGTCTCTCTCCTCTTGAACTAATGCTGTCTATACATGATATCTATGTTGTATATATGATATATTTCAAGTTGGGATTAAATAAATTTCAGAGAACAATTCTGATAAAATAATATTAAAATCTGGTGTGATGTGTTATGCTTGTGTTGGTGTCTGTACGTGAGTGTTGTGTTAGATTGTGTGAGTTATTTAGCCGTAAGTTTAACACATCGAGTATTAGAATGAGATTATTACCCATAATCGGCTACCAAGGGTGTGTAGTGCGTCGTTACTGTAATTTACACCTTCGTGCTTCGTGCAATAGAGCGACGTTCTGCAAAGCCATTATAGTCGATTATCTCTTTCTAAAGCTCGAAGTGTAAAGCTTACGGCCGCGTACTGTACTTTCATTTGAGTGCCAATCGATTAGTTATTTTCTATGATAATTTTATTTCAAAGTATATTACAGGTAGCTAAAATGTTCGGAAATTTTAAACCCACTCAATAATTATTATAAATCGAAACTATGTCCTGAGACATTTTTCAGACACGACCATCTAATCCCAAACTAAGACGAGCATGTAATTTGGAAATCTAATAAACGTTTTTTGTCCTAAATACCTACAACATATATATTTACATTCAGACCCAGAACAAACAGACAAGTTCATACATACTAATAGTAAAATATATGTCCTGGGTAGGAATTTAACCCACGACAAATGTAGCAGTCAGGGGCTCAAACTACCTAGCCCACTGGTTCGCATATTGGCTGGCTGACTGGCTTGAATATTATTTGTAAATCTCCGCTAAGGATAATTTGGTAAAATTATTTAAAATATTACAGGAAAGGTAAATAATGGTGAGAAATTGTATTTTGACAAGACAAATATTAATCGATAAATGACAATCATGGTACTTGAGTATCTACTGCCGTACTCATTAAGAACCAATAACTAATGTTCAATCTTCAAAGTGCTGTCATTTATTATTCGCTAACATCAATTTATTTAATATCATATTAAAATATTTCATTTATGTTAAAAATAATCACAATTTTAGTAAGGAAGCAACTGATGTAAATAATATTTAGGCATTAGAAAAAAAACTAGAAAAAAAAGAAGGCTGATGAATCTGGAAAATATTAGTTTCCTAAAGTTAAGTTTTCCTAAAGAAATTCCACCAGTGCTATCAAGATTTTTTTCGCCTATGGGGACTTGATAAATTAAATGTACATTTGAATTGGGTACATAGCAAGAAAAAGTTATCCTAAATTAATATTCATGATTTAAAATAAGTCACATACATATACAGGGTGACTGGTGAGATACCTTATACCGATACTTATGGATAGTACTCGACTCGATTCTCGTTAAAATGATGTAATAAAATTAGGTGCTTAATTTTTGACCAAAATATCTCTAAAAATAAGTGAATTGTGGATATTATACTTTCTAAACACGCCGCGGTGTTTGTTGTTTAAGTTGATCTAGTCACGTTACCCCCCCCCCCCCCCATGTAGTAGTAGTTTAATTAAATTCAATCGTTGTACGTATTCAATCGGTGTCGTACATAGGTATGATTCCATTTTTTAAATACGCCGAAATTACCAAGGTTCTTGAACTTTTCAGTAGCTCTGTAGATTTAACCTTGTCTCAAATTCTATTGTCTACATTTACACTTTATTTAGTCAACATATTAGTGATTACCTAGGTATTTTTGCCTGTACTAAGCCAAGATTAAAGTATGAAGGGAAAACGGATCATGCTCATGGGGATCATACATGAGGAGAGGTCTTGATGTAGGTAGGCAACAGCTGTACAGTGTACGTACCTATGTATTCTGTGTTGATAGCGCGCTCCGCGTAAACAAGTATTACGCAGGTAAATACGGGAGTCTCGGTGTACCGCTTACTAAGTTTACTAAGAAGTAATTTAATATTTATTTTAATGTTATTTTTTTATCATCATATATGATCGCCAACTATCACATCCTCAAATATTGAATGTATCTCACCAGTCACCCTGTATATATACTCGCAACAATTTTATTTATAACTGGCTGTCCCTCGCGGTTACACTTGCAATTCCGTTGGGTTTTATTATTTATTAAAAACAAAAATACAAATCATGTCATTTTATAATTTATACTACTGTAGATTTTGATTGTTTTACATAAAATATAAAAACCAGTTAAAAATATTATAACAAAATTGCCACAATGGCTCTCTAAATTAAGGTTACGTGCCTTGATTCATAATATCATACAATACTATGAAAGTATCAAACATCATTATCTCTAACAACGGCTCTCACTTTAATATGTTAAAGCGTGAGCCCATCCGTTTACCTCGTTAACCCTTTCAGTTGTGGCCCATGTCCCATAATGTAATTTTACAGGGTTTTGTAACGTGTATTCATAAGAATGTTCTTTCTAAAATTGAGTTTACCATTGTTCTGTTTTCGAATGGGGCACTAAATGGGCATAAACTATCAATGGGGCTTTGATTCGTCCATAATGAATGTCACTCTATATTTGCATGAAGGGCGCGTAGATTGTTCACAACTGACAACTTTCGTCGCCTTTTTTGCTGGTACTCTCGCGCGTTCAATATCTCCTGTACCTCGAAGTCTGGGCATATTTAACTGCTGACTGTTATTACGCAGCTGAATAAGTCCGTATGTGATCTGATTGCTAGCGGGTGACAGACGATAGCTTCCGAATGCTGTAGGTACTATAAGACTCTTGAGTGTCAGATTTAGTTTTAGTACATAAAATTTTCTAAGTCATTTTAATCCATGTAAGTAAAATTATTTTATTGAAGAATGGTGCTCTAATTAGTAAACATAATAACTATTTTATCTCCATCCCCCCTACATATATACATAGAAAAATGGGTGCATGTATGTTCGTGTGTGTGTAAAGACTTTCATTGGTAAATAGCTGATGTTATAAGGAGTAACTAAGGTAATTTTTTTGCCGGGAAAGTGTATAATCCGTCGGGTCCTAGTTTCATATAAATGTTCACTAAATTACACTGTTTCTGGTCTTAATTAGGATCTTCTTTAGCTTGTTTTTTTACCACATCTTCTCCACGTTAATAAACACCATGATTTTTTTTTCACATATTACTCAAATATATGAAATATTTGCATAATAATGGCCTAACCCATAGTCAAAATTTGACATAGCGTCTGATTTATTGGGTTAGGTATACCAATATTTGCCTTCAGTGTATAAGAAGAGAACTCATAATAACGTAAATTAAATGGACACAGCCCGCTGGTATATTCGAGTAAATACCGCCGAGAGCGAAGTTTGCAGAGTTTCATTAATCATAGCAAAGTTTAATGTGTGACTAATTTGAACCACATTCCCGGATTCAAGGATTTCAAGCTTTGGTGTTTTATAATGCATTTGTCAAAACTCCATTACTAACATGACTGCTCAACTAGTTTTGCAGGAGCTTTTAATATGCTCTCAAGAATTTGAAATTACTGTACCTATAGAATTATTTTAGGTACTTTTTTCTAGCGCTCCATACCTACACTTCTGTTTTTAAGGGAGAATTTGGTATACCATTAACGAAAATATTTGTCGTTTATTTTGTTTTTTTTTTCATAATTTTCGTCAGCACAGTAACACGGATAATCTTAATTTTTCGTATTTAACGTTTCCATAAAAATACTTATAAAGACAAAACAATAATCAAATTGAAACTTCAACGTGCTAAACGTTATATATCTAGTTATTCATTTAAATGTAGCAGACCCATCCAATGGAAAGTAATTAAATATTTACTTGCTAACTCCGTAGTCTGAGCGCGCAATGTGGCTCTTGAGCCCTGATACTAAAAGACCACTTCCCTAACATTTAAACTGCTCTTACTTAGCGTAGGATGAATGGAAAATAGTCTTTCTCTTTCACTCCAAAATTTATTACAGGCAGACAAAAACAACACAAACACTAACATGATATTTATCAAGATTTAGTTTTATATCCTCACAGATAAATAGGCACTTATACACATACCACACGCTTATGAATTATGTAGTAGCTAGCAGCATTATATCATACCACTTCAAGAATAATCTGCCCACTTTATGCGGAGTTCAGGCAGACCTTGGAGAAAGTCTTTCAACCCCATATTCATACTC
Organism: Habrosyne pyritoides; assembly: GCA_907165245.1. Classification (NCBI taxonomy): domain Eukaryota; kingdom Metazoa; phylum Arthropoda; class Insecta; order Lepidoptera; family Drepanidae; genus Habrosyne; species Habrosyne pyritoides. The sequence goes on along the minus strand of OU015593.1, from coordinate 8,814,169 downwards.
GCAATATTAAAACCATAAACGGGCTGGTTTCCATAGATTAAGTGCATAATAAAACATGCATATGTATTTCTAAATAGTATAAAGTGAAGTCGTTATTTCCGTTTATCTGTTTATGTGCTAAGTTCTTTTTAATAATGCAATAAATTTTAATATGATTTCGATCATATTTTAGAGTATTTATCTGAAAAGTTTATGTAAATTATTCTACTCAGGCAAAGCTGGGGCGAGTCGCTAGTTTATGCAATAAAAGTGTTATCTGTTTATATGCTACTCTACGAGAACATGACAATATATTTACAACGTATCTAAAATCGTCGTTGTTTAGTTCTCACCCGAAGGTTAAATTTTTATCAATGAACTGTTTGTTTTCTGCCTGGTTTATAAATCACTATTTAATTTAAAAGGTAGTTATAGATATCTGATTTCTGTTGTCCAAGATTTGCTAACTTTGAGATTATGTTTGTGAAGAAGTACTGCAGATATTAATATGGAACGACCCTTTCACTGAGAAGTTTGATATAATATAACACTTTAACATGACGTGTAAGAGTTTTTCTCCCCGTTCTAATAGAAAACTTTTTTACTTTGTAGAATATAGAAGCAGGTTGTTCCAACATAGTGTTTATTGTTCTGGACAATTAAACTTTTAATATTAGGTGCGATGGCGTTCTGAACTAACCGTTATGAATAAACACTTCAAAACTCACTGTACATAACAATACAATTTTCCGAATTAATTGACTGTGAAATGTGCACTAAGAAATGATAAATTAAATATAATTCCGACCGATGCCTGTATTTTAAACGATATTGTCAAACGACTGACATTTATGTCAAACACCACAATATTATATAGTTTATATTGTCAAAAGCGGTCAGATTACATTAGAAAAGTTGATATGGTCGTTATGTTTTCTTAAATTTTCAAATTTTCCGCGCAACTTTCTTAATTTTTTCTTTCATAAGAACCTTCTCCTGACCATAACAAACACAACATAAAAAGAATTAGCGAAATCGGTCTAGCCGTCCAAACGTGATACCGTGACCAAGGGAAATAGGGATTCATTTTTCATATAGATAGATAAAGAAACAAAAATAAGCATCTAATCATAAAATCAAATAAGTCTTTAGTCACTAGACTACGTAATAAGTATAATTGACATTTCTTCAATATCAATCAGAAAATATTCTCATGAATAGGTACTCTGGTTACATCAAAATAAGGAGACAATAAATCTTGTTTCAGTTCACATTTTACGTCGACATTCTATTTATAAATACGATATCACTCAAACAGATCGCTGATGACACAATCATCATAACGTATTGCTATTACTCCTCCATGAAGGTACTTCAGCACCGAGTAAATAGCCATCGAAATACATTGGAAATTGCTGCAATTTGTTAACTTTATGTGGCCCAAGAGGGTTCTATACTCACTCGCATTTTTTTTAATTTATAGAGCTGATATTTTTATTACACTACTTGGAACTGATTTCAGACTAATAATTTTGTTATAAATACGTGTCCTGCTATAAAAAGTTAGCGTTTTTAAGGATAGGAATACAATATTATTTTCACCTGTATTCTTCCTCTTATGAGCTATACCTTAAAAAGTTCGCAATTTTTTTTAAAACTGTATTATATTACAATACCTAACGCGCGGTATCTACAACGCTTATATAGTTGCAGAATATTTTTTTATGAATTTCTCCTTTTTTTATGAAACCTACATTTTTATTGGTTGATAGACAATGTTTTCGGACTATAAAAATACATGCCGTTCCCCGCGGTTTTACCCGCGTATATCGATATCATATATAGCCTATATCCATCTACGAAAAATTTTGCGTCGAATGGTAGCAGTCCCGTCCCATCCCGATATGTTCAGTCGTTTTGAGGTGATGGTGCGTCAAAGGAACACCATTATGCTTATATATAAGTAAACAGATAGATAATTATTTTATTTTATAAAATCTCCATGTTTATTTAGAAAATAGACAATTTTCAGACTATTAACACTTTGTATAATATATATATATATGCCTACGTTTCAAATATTAATAATCAGTTTTATTTAAGGTTACAAAGGCACACAAATCTCTAATGAAAAATCAAGGCTAGAATGCATTACATTATGAGTCTTAATCATATGGTCAATGAATTCATTTATTTATTTATTTATTGGACACCCAACAAAACATACACTGATATATGTAAATAAATTTAAGACAATACAGAAATGCAACTTGAGTGTTGCTTTAGTAACAGGTTGCCACTGCATGCAATTGAATCTGTATTCAGATATAGCCCTGTGGCTAAAAGGGTTTTTACCCAAGTATGGAACTATTTTTTTTATACATAATTAAACAGTTTTAAAAAATTACTTTGAGGACAGAGAACAAAAATATTATTAGTTATAGTAGTTCATAGTTAACTACTGAAATAATAACATCAGCATTGTATTCTCATAAATGCAGGCTGCTGACACGAATGGTAAGACGTCTCTCTGGTCACGTTTTTGCGACGTCATCTCTTGATGAAGGCTCTACAAATTGTGCATACTATGACTGGAACAGCGCCAACCGTTTATAAATGCAGTGTTTCGAAAATAACAAGCAAATTATACGATGCATCCATCGTTATTTTTCAAGATTTGATAGGAGTGGCTCAGTAATTAAGTACCCATTGTTGATTTGAGATCGAAATGTTTACATTTACATTCATATATTCTCATCCATTTATTTGTATAGAGAATGAGTAAGTGACAATTTTATTTTTATTTTATTTTATTTTTCTTTATTTGGGACAGCAACAGTCTTAAACTATAAAAAATTACATGGTTTGAACTTATAATTATGAGACCAATTACAGCTATCCACGTACTAAAATGGAATTCTTACCAATATCTTACATAACACTAGTTTGAAGCAAACAACAAATATAAGTATGAATATTATACAATAAGAAAGAAAAAATTACAATAATAACAGCAATATGCTTTATATTTATTTGTATAATAATTTAGAATTTTACGTTTAACATAAAATGTTATGTTTTAAACGAATAGCTGTTAAATTCAATTTCTACCTCATTCTATTATACCCGTATCAAAAGTAATCAAATTTGAATTATAAAACCATAAAACTCACTTAACTTTAGATGGAGGTGAATATAATGTTTACTTTCCTGGTTATCCTACTAAAATTATAAATGCGAAAGTTTGTGGGAGTGGAAGTATGGATGTAAAGTTTATAATCCATGCATTCAGCAATAGAAAAATTAAATGTAACACTATATATTAACGAACCACAAGCCTCAGTTCGTTCAAGCGCGGAAAGACGTTAATTTATAACAACACAATACAATTAATCTTAAAATAATGTATAGTAGAATCTTCAAAGAGTACGGACTAAGAGCCCGTAGAAAATGTAAAGTTAAAAATAAAAAATGTATGGATGTATGGATGCATAGTTGCATGTTTGTATGATAAAACATGCCATATAGATACTTTTTGTCCCGGGCAATGATAATATACCTCGAGAGCGCGGGTGAGCCCGCGGGGGACAGCTAATATAAGAAGTCTAAATAAATAATATTGGATGCATGGAAATGTTTATCCGTTTCTATTATTCGTAGAGAAAAAGATAATACACAGAAAATTTCAAATGCAAGCTTGGTAGGAATCAGCTTCCTGCAATTGGATAGGTATCCTACGTCTAGACATTTCTAGACTTCATCTGTATTTCTGAAGGCTATCGATGCCCAGTTTAGTCAAAATCTTTCAGCTATTTCAACGCTATTATGTAACGTCACATATAAATGTTCGAATTTATAACATTAGTAGACGTAGGATAATCTTGGTACATATTACACAATTCGTTAGCTTAAAGATATAGGCGTATATAGAGGGTGGGTTGGACCCATTCGAAATTCTAGAATACCTAAATAACTTCACACAAAATTTAAATTTTTTAACGGGCCAAAGCGCCCACTGAACAATAACCTTAGATACGCCAATCCATATAGATGGTAGCACCTGAAAATATAAGAATAAAAATAAGAATAACCATTTAAATGTTTTGTAAATAGAAACGATTCAAATAGGAAAATATTACACATCCCTGGTGTTACAGCACTACAGTTCTATAATTTTGTGTACATTCTTCGGCAATCTGAATGCCTGACACGTAACCCGGGAGCGGCGCAGTGCAACGTTCAACGCATTCAACGTACAGTTTTTATTTCCGGACCTATTTGAGCGACAAACAAACTTTGCACCCGTAGTGCCGCTCCGTGTCGTACACTCATATCGCGTTTACCTGCAATATGAATAAAAGGAAAACGATTCAAGTACCGGTACACAAAAATGTTTAAAGTTTTGTTATATTGCTCCGATGATTGGATTCACTATTCATGTCGATATTAGATTGGTTTTAGCAGATGACTTGTTTATATTGTTTGTTTGTCGCAATTGTCATTTCATTATTTTATCTGCTAAAAGGATATGTGAAGATTTATTATTGTTATAATGAAATTAATTACTAGTTACTTCTTAACGAGTAATTTTCTTCAATTATGAATCTTAATAATGTATCTATTATGTCTTCTTCATTCTAGGTGATGAAGAAGACATAATAGATACATTATTAAGATTCATAATTGAAGAAAATTACTTCGCTCGAGTTGTATAAAGGGTCTAGGGTCGTTTCTTTGTAAGTAATAATTATATTATCTGTAGCTGAGGATAAATAAAATGCCCGGGAAATGGTGATCGTCTGTGAAATATTAGTAAAACCAATTACCCTTATCTAATTTATCAATTACCTCATATTTAACTTCTTAATTTAGACATAATATCTTATCATTCGATAAGCTATCTTTTAATATTGCAACGCAACTTGCACCAGCAATGAATTTAAAATAACAAAACAAGTTATTTAAATAGTAAGTTTAAATGAGCGGCTGGTAGATACCTAGTGGTAGCGAATGCCGGGCGGAGAGCCACGAGAACAGTGCTGTTTTGAAGCACAGCCTACCGGAAACAGGACGTGGTAGTGACGTTTGCCTGACTACACAATACGCCTCCGTGAAACAACTACAACTGGCACAATAGTTTCACATCTTTATATTGTGGCTATTCTGTGTCAGCTCATCAGCTGACGTTACTGGGTAATGGAAGTCGGTGGCGCGTACTTTTTTACGCTTTGAGTACCAAAGCTTCTTGGTGTTACATATAGTAAATAAATATCCATTGGCAGCGATAATCACTTAATATCAGGACCATAATCCAGTTTTTCGGCCTACTAGGGAAAAAATAAAATGAAATGGTGTTCCATATCTGTAATGACGTTAATAATATTTTTTAAGGTATTTGAAATCAGCCCCCTTATTCAGCTAATACAAACTTCGTCGGCGAGCCACTTCACGGAGGCCTCGGAGAGCTTGCCCCTCACCTGATAAATAGTATTAGCGTAGTAACCGACAGAGACAGAGCATTGAGGCCGCGACGAAACTTCTTCGAGTTAGTGTCATTTTCCTTATAGAATCGAGCCCCAGAACTTCAAATACTGAGACAAACATATTTGACATAAAATTAGGAGCTCTTATTGAACCAACCATACCAAACATATAAAAATGTATGAAAATAGCTACTCTCTGCACTGTGCACCTCTAATTTTCTATTTAATAACCTATATTATATAAGTAATTATTTTGTAGTCTTGTTATTTCTTTTTTTTTTTTTAATGTCACCTATATTAAGTATTTTGTAATTGTTAAATATAAAATTATGTAAAATTTATATTATAAAATAGCCAAATACATAAAATTTATACATAAAATGATTTAATAAAAAATAAAAAGGAATGTAACCTTGCTGAGTTTCTTGCCGGTTCTTCTCAGTTGAAGGCTGACTTCTGAACCGGTTGTAGCTTCAGTAACTTTAAATTTGACCTTCATAAATGGCTTCCGAGGGTCTAAACTGAATAAATGGTTTTGAATTTGAATTATATTTACAACTTCCATCTGATTGCAGTATTACCGCGCTCTCAAAGAATGAAATGTTATCCCGCGATAGAAAAAAAATCTGCATGTTTTATTCCGGTATTATAGGTTGATTGGTCTGGTTGATTGATTATACTAAATACCTTTTGTTTTATATGTGCAAAGTTTTAAATTCACTCAGCCATTACAACGTAAATGGAAACAAATATCCACACCAACATTTGCATTATTTTGATTGGATATGAAAACAATAAGCATTTTATTTTTAAACTAAATTGGTATGGATTTTTGTAGAAAGCGTACAGTATCTTGTAACCCAGAGCAATTTATTGAAGTGCACAATTGCCTACGTTCCAATGAAGCCTCACCACATATTGCAAGCGCTCACGATATTCAGTATCCATGCGTTATAGCTTTCACAGCGAGTTCATTTCGCATTGCATATCAATTAAAATTCAAATGAGATTTTTCATAGCTCAGATTTCCATTTCGCCCATCAATGAATTCTAAATAGATATTAAAATTTAATGCATTGGTTGGAAGAATTCTTTATATACAACCCCTCGTTCCCGTGGGATGTCACATGTGTTATACATAAAAACCATTATCTTAAATCACTATATCTATTAAAAATAAACCGCATCAAAATCCGTTGCGTAGTTTTAAAGATTTAAGCGTACATATAGGGACAGAGAAAGCGACTTTGTTTTATACTATGTAGTGATGACTTTTTTACTGGGTGTGTGATATGATTTAAAAGTTAATTAAAGAAACTTAAGATACGTAGAAGTATATGGAAGAATCGGCTTATGTACATTATTTATTATAATAGACTAAAGAGCGTTTATGAAAAATTGATTTTAGCTTATTTGAAGAAGAAAATTACTAGGTTTTTAAAGTATACTGGGTAAAAAGGGGGGGGGGCAGCGGGAGCTCAATTAAAAGACGTCTTAGTGGTTCACGGTATATTGCAGACTGAATGCAAAGTATTAGAACAGTGGTTGGTGGCCTTACCTACCCTCTAATATTCTTATAATAAATATATCTAATTACCTACATTACAATCCTCCACCCTATTTATAACTAATAATTTTAATTGTAATTACATTTTAACTATAATCTATAACTATATCTGAAGTACTTAGTGCTATACATTATTCCTATACTTACATAACTATTAACAATAAATTATACGCTAAATAACTTAACATTACATACATAACTATTATTAATGAGTAAATTCTTATTATTATAAAACATAAATTAAAACTTCTAGGAAGGAGAAGAAACTTCTTTATCCGACATTTACGTAAAATCTTGGACTGCGGAGTTTTTATGATTGGTGGCGTGGTCAGTGCGGGTGCGGGAGGTGTACTCCGCTCAGTCGTTAAACCTGTATTAACGTCAACATTGCTAGTGCTGACCGTGCCATCCTCAAGGATCGGTGGATCAGTGGCTGGCGCCTCTTGTACCGGTACCGGTACTGGACATTCACCTATTGGTTCCGGTTGAGGAGAACCTTCGCTTGGCTGGGAAGTCGCGGCTAGCGAACTTCGCGATCTCCGTCTTAACTGATCGATATGCCTATGAGATTCCCTACCAATAACATCGAGAACCCTATAATCTGTCACACCTAACTTCTCCGTTACTTTCCCCGGGACCCATTTATTTCTACCCTGATACTGACGTAACCACACTTCTTTCCCAGGCTGTAGGGCACGTTTGTGTTCAGTACCTAATTCTATTTGCCGCCTTTGAGCCTCTCTAATTTTTTTGTCACGATCCGGCCTCAGAATATCTAATTTAGTACGAAGCCGTCTCCCTAGCATAAGTGAAGCCGGGCTTTCCCCTGTAGTGCAGTGTTCAGTATTTCTATAATGTAATAGAAATGTATTCAAAAATGTTTGAATATTTTCCTTTTTACGGACCGCTTTACGAATTGCCCTTTTAACCGTGCGTACAGCATTTTCCGCTGCTCCATTTGAGGCCGGATGGTACGGTGCCGTAAAAACGTGTTCAATTCCTTGCCTACTAAAGTATTCTGCGACTTCTTTACTCGTAAAGGGTGGACCATTATCGCTAACTATCTGTTTCGGTAACCCCCAACGAGCAAATACTTCAGATAGTATATCTATAGTATAGCGAGCCGCTGTACCTAGTACAGCGGCTGGAAATACTTCCAACCATTTGGTGCGAGCATCAATTAATACTAAATAAGTCTTATCAAAAATAGGCCCTAAAAAGTCTAGGTGCACTCTGGCCCAGGGCCTCGCCGGCCACGGCCAGGGCGCGAGCGCATGCCGCGGCGGCGCGTCCGCCTCGCTCGCGCACACTTCGCAGCGCTTACACAGCGCCTCGAGTGCCTCGTCGACGCCAGCCCACCACACGTAGCTACGGGCTATCGCCTTCGTTTTTATGATACCCATGTGTGATTCGTGCAATTCGTTTAGAACCCGATCCCTACACTTTTCTGGTATTACGACTCGGTGTCCCCACATAATACAACCTAACTCCTCGTAAAGTTCATTTTTCCTATTAAAGTATGGTTGTAATTCTTTGACTTCATTATGTTCCGGCCAACCGTCCCTGATAAAATATAAGATTCTACTCAAAATGGGATCCCTTAGTGTCTGCCGTTTAATCATGTTATGATCGAGCAACAAATCGTTCTCCGCGAAATGCAAGTAAGTCTGTTCGGGCGGGTCGAGCGATGAGTCACTCCCTTCACTCGGCACAGGTAGCCGCGATAAGCCGTCTGCCCCATTGTCGTGTGTGCTTACATATTCGATATCGTACGTATAAGCCGATAGTATAATTGCCCAACGCTGCATGCGACTAGCGGCCATGGCTGGAATACCGTGTTTAGGACCAAAAATACTGACTAGGGGTTTGTGATCAGTCCTTAAATTAAACCGACGACCGTACAAATATTGATGCAGCTTTTTAAAACAAAATACGATCGCGAGCGCTTCCCGATCGATCTGCGAATAATTTTTCTCTGCCTGTGTGAGCGCACGCGATACGTACACAATAGGACGGTCCCGCCCGGCGCGGTCCTGCTGCGTCAGCACTCCGCCGATTCCCCGCGCACTCGCATCACACGTCAACACTAACCGCTTACCAGGATCGTAGTGAGCTAATACCTCGGCACTGGTTAATATACTTTTTATCTTTGTAAAAGACGTTTCACACTGCCTAGTCCACTTCCAACTAACTCCTTTTTTCAATAATTCATACAAAGGAGAAAGTAAAGTACTAACATTTTTAACAAACTTTGCGTAAAAGTTAACTAACCCAAGGAACGATCTAACTTCGGGCACTTCAGTGGGGCGGGGAATTCGTACTATTGCCGCTACCTTCTCAGGATCTACCTTAATACCGTCTTTAGAAATCACGTATCCTAAATATCTCACTTCTTCTACCAAAAATAAACATTTACTTTTTTTCAACTTCATACCGTGAGTATGCAACCTATGCAATACTTTCTCGAGTATACCTAAATGTTCCGAGGCCCCTCCCTTAGTACCTACGATCACATCGTCCAAAAATACTTCCACCCCGGGAATGTCATTCAAAAGATTCGACATAATCCTTTGAAAAATACCCGGGCTTGACGATAAACCGAATACTAACCTATTATACTTAAACAACCCGCGGTGTGTGTTAATAACAGTCAAGTCTTTTGAATCGTCTAATTCTACCTGATTATACGCCTGTGAAAGATCAATCTTTGAAAATAACTGTGACCCATTCAAACTCACTAATAAATCCTCAATTTTAGGAAGGGGATACCTATCGATCAGTAAGACGGAATTTAGCGTAATCTTATAGTCTGCACAAATGCGAAGTCCTCCATCAGCCTTACGTACCGGCACCAATGGTGTCGCCCAGTCCGAGCTGTCCACCGGCTCAATAACGCGGTCGCGCAGCATAGCATCCAGCTCCGCGTCCACCTGACCTTTGAGCGCGTAGGGCAGCGGCCGCGCGCGACAGAACACCGGCATGGCACCCTCGCGCACCCGCAGCTGAGCCTTACCGCCTGTGAACCGCCCCAGTCCGCCGCTGAACAATTCTTTATACCTGTTAATTAACATAGGCAAATTATTACACGGTGGTCTAGAATCCTTACAATAATTAATTCCATTATGGAATGATGGAATTTCAATTCCTAGCTCTGACAACCAATGTCTGCCAAGTAATGACGTCGTACCCCCGTCAATCACAAATAGTTCCAGACATTTAACCTGGTTAGCGTATTTCACTACTGGTCTAATAACCCCTAACGGTTTTATCGAGCTACCATCATAAAACTTAAATACCATATTATATTTATCTATAGGTCTGGTTTTAAAATATTTCTCGTAGGTAGTTTTGCTAATACATGATACTGCCGATCCCGTATCAATCTCCATCTTAAGTGGGTAATTATCAATACACAAAGTGAGACTTACTGGCTTATAACCGTTTAAACACAGCTGGTGCAATTCTTCTTCCCAGTCATCCACACTGGAATCTTCTCTAGCTTGCTCATCGAACCAAGGTTTCACATGGTTGACATCACGTTTTCCTACCCTCCCCGCACTTGACTTACACTGCGGGCAAACTCGTCGTAAATGGCCGCTTTGTTTGCATTTACTACACACAAAACTTTTATAACGGCACCTGTCCTTTGTATGACCGCGCCTGCCGCACGCTTTACAGTTCTCGTTCCCGTCTGCATCCCACGAAGTCCGCGGGTGGACTGGGCGTGGCCCGCGTCCACGCGCTGCTGCCACTGCATGAACCGCACCCGACCCGGCTGAAGCACCTCCAGCCACGGGTTCCATCACCGCCGCATCACGCTCCGCCGCTTCCAACATGCACGCAATTTTCACCGCACCGCCATATTTTAAATCATTTTCGGCAAATAACCTTTGACGAATAACTTCACTGTGTACCCCGCACACTAGCTGGTCCCGTAAGTTATCCTCAAGGCTGCTTCCGAAGTCACAGTATTTTGATAATCGTTTCAGTTCCCCGATGTACTGTGCCATTGACTCAGTGTTGTTTTGTCGCCTTTGTCGAAAACGATACCTTTCCGCCATTATAGATGGCTTAGGTTGTATATGGTTCCGTAAAACTTCCACAGCCGTCTCGAAGGTCATCTCTGCTGGGGCCACTGGACTCGATAGGTTGCTCAACAGTTCATATGCTTCATCACCCATCACCGTAATAAGCGTAGGTAACCATAGTTCCTGTTTGACCCCGTTCACCTTGAAGTACATCTCCAGTCGTTCTACGTACAACGACCAATTACTTGACTTCATGTTAAACTCGCTGATTTTCCCAACCGACATTATGATAATGTTGAAATATGTTGTTGAATGTAATCCTCGATCGCCAATAAAGTATACTGGGTAAAAAGGGGGGGGGGGGGCAGCGGGAGCTCAATTAAAAGACGTCTTAGTGGTTCACGGTATATTGCAGACTGAATGCAAAGTATTAGAACAGTGGTTGGTGGCCTTACCTACCCTCTAATATTCTTATAATAAATATATCTAATTACCTACATTACAGTTTTATAGGCTGATTAAACACCAGAGAGGTTCGTATCCATTTATGAAATAATATTCTTTTACTAAAAGGAGAAAACAAAAGGTAACAGCTTCATTATAAATAATCTCATTTGGCCAAGATTAAAAGGAAATAACATTCTTTTTGTCTCTAATTTAATATTTCCCCGTAGGTATCCACTAATTTTATTACTCTCTTTTCAATAAGGTACAATGTGTATAACTAGTTTCGCTAGGGTTTTGATTTAATGTTGTTTTGTTCTTGTGTGGATCGAAGTTTTATTATTTACGAGGAAACTTGTGTGTGGGGAGAGTACCTTGTCCTCGTATTAATTAACTATATGTTCCGTTTCGGATACTTAAGCAGAGGTACTGGTTACTCGCTGGCGAACATCCGCCAAGCGACCGTATGATCCAGCAGGATTCAAATTCAAATTCAAATTCAAAACCATTTATTCAGTTTAGGCCTTTGGAGGGCACTTATGAAGGTCAAATTTAAAGTTACTGAAGCTACAACCGGTTCGGAAGTCAGCCTTCAACTGAGAAGAACCGGCAAGAAACTCAGCAAGGTTACATTCTTTTTTATTTGTTATATAAATTTTTATCTATTCTGACTTTTTGGCTATTTTATAATTTCAATTTTACATAATTTTATATTTAACAATTACAAAATACTTATTATAGGTAACATTAATAAAAACAAAACAAAAAAAAAATATGACAAGACTACAAAATAGAAAATAACAATAATTAGGTACTTACAACTTAAACAAGAGATTTAGAGGTGCACTGTGCAGAGAGCAGCTATTTCCATACATTTTTATCTTCAATATAATGAACTACCTTGTAATACGCTTTTTCTTTCAAAACTTTCCTAATATAATTTTTAAATTTTAGATCAGACATTTTGGTTACTGAAAGCGGTATCTTATTATAAAATCGAACACAATTACCAAGAAATGACTTGTTAACTTTAGTTAGTCTAAAGTATGGAACAACTAACTTCTCCCTTTGTCTTGTATTTATACTATGAATATCTAATTTTGACTCAAACATTCCTATGTTTCTACGTATAAACATTATATTTTCATAAATATATAGTGAAGGTAATGTCATTATATTTATTTCCCTAAATAAATCTCTTAATGATTCACGGGGACCCATACTGTAAATTGCACGAATTGCTCGTTTTTGTATAATAAATATTGATTCTATATCCGCTGCTGCTCCCCAAAACAAAATACCATAGGACAAGAGGCTATGAAAATATGCAAAATAAACTAATTTGGCCGTCTCAACATTCGTCAATTGTTTAATTTTCCTAACAGCAAAAGCAGCCGAACTTAATTTAGCAGCTAGAGTATCAACCTGAGGTCCCCCATTGCAATTTATTGTCTAATGTAAGACCCAAAAATACCGTTTTATTTACAAGATCAATATGGCTCCCATCTATTATTATTTGGCTATCTACTTGTGCTACATTTGGTAAAGAAAACCTTAAGCATTTAGTTTTCTTTGAATTTAGTAATAGATTATTTGTAGCAAACCACCCACAGACAATTGACATGCATTTTATTTATTATTAATGCAATAATGATTAATGCATGTTACCACCAAGGGTTTATTTATTTACGGCATCCTAACCAACCATGGTGACTTTATGGTGAAAAGCTTGGATCTGCTGCACTTCCTTTAGGTTAGCATTGATTTACTTGTATTTTAACAAAAGCCTTTAAATAAATCTTGAAATATTAAACTCGTAAATTTTGCAGTTTAAAAAATATAACAAGCGGTTTAACGCTGAAAAATAACTTGTAACAATCACATAATAAAATTTAATTTATCACTATCAGAGTTTACTCATACCAAAAATAAAAAAATACAAAAATATGTAAAAAAACCGACGTGCAATCAGAATAAGAACCTTAACTGCTCCTTGTTTGCTTATTTTATCTCAAGAACTACAACATTTAGATATTTCAGTCTCATTTATAGAGTAGTAGAGCTCTTAGTGGAGAGTTCGTCCGGGGTAGTACTACCACCTTACCCATTTCTGCCGTGAAGCACTAGTGCACTTGTTTTACTGTCTTTCGGTTAGGAAGGTAAGGGGGCCGGTGAAATTACAGGTACATGAGACTTACCAACTTCACGTCTCAGGGTCGACAATGCATTGCCGATTCCCCTAGTGTTGCAAATGTCCATTGGCGGCGGTAACCACTTACCATCAGGTGGGCCGTCCGCTTGTTTGTCGGCCTATGTGGTATAAAACAATAAAAAATTCACGCGAGGTATTTTAAAGAATATTCTTGGTTTATTTGAGTGTCATTTTCGTTACAGAATCGAGCCCCTGGTCAGAGTTGCTGGAAGCCGCTGGATGCCGGCGGCCCAAGACCGTCGAGGTGGAAATCCAAGGGGAGGGCTATGTACAGTGGACATCCCTGGCGTGATATGATGAAGTATAACAATTGATGGATTTCTGACAAAACGTAAATTAATTCATGAATATTTACATAAGCTTCAACTGAGTAAACTACTGCGGCGGATATGTGACTACCGCAGCAAAGTTTATCATTTATAAAAACGAGTTTGTATTTTACTCGGACGAAAAAGCTGTCTATGCTTTTAAAAACATGTATCTAACTTTTGTGAGCCGTTGTGCACAAGTACGTACGAAACGTGTTCGAACGAAAAAACAGGGTGTGTTGAAAAGACACATGGTAGAAGTGAAACTTTTGTATTACAGGAAATAAAATAATAATAATCTTACTTTGTTCTTTTATTAACTGTTAAATAGATAATAATAAGTGAAATCTTTGTATTCCAATTGGGAATACAAGCATCTCTGATTACTTACTGGGAAGTCTCGTCGTAAATTTTGTTAAAATGATTTCTGATTTTTTTTTATTATTCATCAATCACTTTTGAATAGCAAACATTGTGTTTATCATTCATTTAAAAGACGATTTATAGTGAAAGCCTACATAAATAAACAATATTTCTATTTTGTTCTAATCTATTTATTTTTCGTCACACAAAAAGGTTTAGAATCAGAATATCAAAGATCTCACAAATGAGTTTCGTACACACACAGTGTGTAGAGTTACGTACAATATCTAGTAAACAAAATTATAATAATAATACTTGTAGCTAAATACAAATAAGAAATGCTTTTAATATTTTGATATATCATTTTAACACTGTGGACCAAGTTATAGTTTACAATGTGAATAGTTGTAAAGTTTGTCGCAGTTACATATATTCTGATACAGTACTACATACTACCTACTAACAAAGTAACTTACCATTCTCCCGCAACATGTCTGTTGGCGTTAATTTCCAAAAGTTTTATACAGGTATTTGCGGCTTTTAACAAAAAATTTACTGGTTTTCCTATGAAGAATTTCTATTATTAGGTGGATTCGTCATGCTGAGCAAAACGGTTTACAAGCACCAGTTGATTTGGTGGTTTGAGACCCTAACTTGAAAGCCGCAGGCCGGGGATTTGATATCCACCCACCCAGGACAAATTGCGTGCATGTCTGCTTGTTCTGTGTCTGTGTAAATATCTTTGTCAGTTAGTAATATAGTAGTTTTATAAGAAAAATAAGGTTGTAAATATATGTATAATATACATATATAAGAATTAATATACATTGTATATCTCTTATCTAGTTTCAACTCTTATAAGCTCTTAATTTGGGATCAGGTGGCTGAGTGTAAAGAAAGTCCCAGAATATTTATTTATTTTACTAAGTAACCAGCTCCTAAACTGCGTAGGTACTTAATGGATTAATAAAAATATCATATCGATAGTCCACTTTTCGTATTGACCGTATGGAACCAGTTACTGGTAATATAGTTTACAGTACACAAAATACTCCAAAAATACTTTAAAAAAAAAACAATATCATTCAATAAGTGAAATGAATAAAACAATAACCGACCCATGTCACTAGTTATGCATGAAAATATTGACAAATAAAACGCATTTGGTCTTAAATGTAGCGTGCATTGCGTTCGGATCGTTATCGACACCCCTTTCATTTCCGTGTGTCGGACACGTGGAAATTGCGAGTCCATCTATGTACTGTCGACATGGCTCCCATGTTACTTTTTGCCGGTCCATTTTGTTTCAGTCGTGTTACTCTTTTAGTTTATTACAATACTTGATATGTATATCGTTATTTAGTGGCCAATAATATCGACGTTTGTGACGATTGGTTTTGTTAATGCTTTTGTAGTTATACGAGTATGTACCTATAAATATTATTATTTTTTTTTTTTATCATATACATGTACTTTATATGTAAATTGAAACAATAACATTGATGTTAGTGATGAAGATTACTTGTGTAAACGTTTTTTAGTTTTATGTATAAATATTATAACAAGAAAACTAAAATTACATATGCTTTTATACGTCTTTCGTCATTATTTTAAATTAAATATTTTTGCTATGTAAAAGCCTTATAATAGTTTTATTGGGGATGTTACCCACTAACAGTAGTTTCTATAATTAAAATGACGTTTTCTTTTTAGTTTAATCAATTGCTCCGCTTTGTTTCTAGTTTAATTTATTAATATTTTAGTTTTTTTAGAACAAATTATTCTCGCATTAAAATTCATACATTTTGTGGTTCAATCTAGTTTCTAAAACAGTTTTGTAAATATATTCAAACTATTGTAAGAAAAAAGATTTACTCGTAAAAACATCCGAGGCGATTGCATCTCTGCGTTGTTTTACAGATAAAACCGTATTGAACAACAAAAGGGACTCTGCCTTTCTACTATATTGCTCAGCAGTTGACTTTATTTAAGACTTTAGAGGTGAGCAAACGGAAAAAGGCGTCAGCTTACCTTTGTACAGAAGAAGCTTGTATTGCAAACAAATACTAACGCTTGGTTAGCTCTAGGTAAATGTTTTTCTAGCTAGATATATTAATAACAGCGGAAACTAGATAGAATAATAAGAGGTAATGATATGGGTTTTTCACTAATACCTTTGTGCTTTCCAGAAGCAGTTTTATCATTACATTTTAATACTCGGTATAATATAAAAGGATGCTGGTTTAAAAATTCAGTACCGCAAGGAAGTGTTCTCGAGCGCTTGCTATTTCTTATCTACATAAACGATCTACCTAAAATAACAAACGAGACGTGCGTATTGTTCGCGGCTGGGTTCTCCATTCTTACTTCAATTCAAAATTTTAACGTGATGCTAATTTTATTATTTTAAATTTACTTCCTAATATTACAATTTCAATGATCGGCAACATATTGGAAATTCAATAAAATTAAAAAGCTATATATAGCACGAATAAAAAAGCAGGTCAGGATAAACCTTTTAACAAATGCCTTCCGCTTTTACTGACCAATAAGTTATATTCAGTTTTAATGTTAAATTAAGTTTAATTTAATGTGTATAAAAGATATAGATTTATATAGATTTTTAATGTTTAATATTTATATACATATTTTATGTATAATTTTAACATTATTGTATTTGAACTATACCATTAAATCATTTTGCCTTACAGGGTGAACGAGAAATATAAATTAAATAGACTATACGATATTATATTACGGCATGCAAGATTTTTTGCTTCAAACATTAAAACATTCACAATATTAGCTACGATATGACCTCCATCATCCAACCCGTATCACGTCAAATGGATGCCAAATCTGATATTCCAGACGTATCTGAACATAATGACTAGCTTGCCGTTGCGACCATTCTCCCATCTGCTGTAGTTTGTTACAGGACGGGACTGCAAATGTAACAGCAATATTCTGTTGTAGTCTACAGAAAGACATTTGCAATTGCTGATAAATGGGCTAGAGTAAGGATTGGAAAATCTTGCCGTTTCCAAAGTCACGGGACACAAGACTCATTTGGATTTTTATCGTTTTATCTTGAAGGATTTAAGAAGTAAGTTACATATTTATTTTGTTTTATTATTCCTCTTTCACATAATTTTATGAATAAAGAGGTAGTTTATTTATTTATTTTAGATCTCCAACGAAAGATGTACACATTAAATGACATGACATAAAACATAGTTTACAAGAGGTATTACATTGGTGTACTCCTTCTATTATAGGAGACCACAGCTTGCTCAGTAAACAGTAAACTTAACAACAAGCCAACAGTGGTACAACCTATGGCGGACTTATATTATACTACAAGTTAAATCATACATTATTATTAATGTAATATATTTGTAATGAAACTTTATGATTTAAACAAGATTGAATACATCTCTGTGACCTGAAACAAGATACGAGACAGCTCGAGACTCAAAGTTTAGTGTACAGCAATCGTACTGTGAGCCGTTATTGATTTTACTCAAAACTAATAAGATGAACCTTTTGCAATAAAAAAATAGGGATGATATTAAATATCAAATATAAATTCTAATAGAAACTTATCTTGGATTGTATCTATGTAAAGATGTAAAATCAACTTAAACCTTCATGTCCATTAAAAACAATATATACTCGTATATCACTTGTCATGTATGAATGTTACCCCAAAATGTGATAATGGTTTAATAATACAAAATCAAGGGTAAAATAATGTAATGTACGATGAAATATGAGTGACGGCAATTTCGGCAACAGCTGCGCTGTGCTCATTACAAGACCCCATAAGCCGAGCTTAGCACCTGTACCGGTAATTGGAACAAATTCATACTGTAATAACATTTTCTATCTAATCCTGAAATAAAAGATTACATACATGAAAAGCTTATTAATAAAAAAATACCTTGCTCATAATGTCGCAAAATAAAGCTTTTCCCGAAATACAAAATTACTTTTATTAAATTACAACAAAGAATAGAGAAAATAGAAGAAACAACAAAAAATGCAACAAAGGAATCCTGAAAACTTAGTAAGGCTTCCACAAAATTCTCTGCCAGTGGGTAATAAGTCCGTTATGATTATGGCATTAAAGTTTGCTTGCATACCGCCCTCCGTAAAAGGCATCCATTATTTACTTTTTGTCATGGCTGTCCCTGGTCGGGGTTTGTTTTATAAAACTTTTTGTTTGTTAGCGGTAAGAGTGAGTGCATTTCCCTGATGTCGCCTAATGTATGTCTAATGTTTTAAAACTCATTGTCTTTTTCGCTTCAAAATCCTCGCATACACTCAAAAGCTTCAACAAAATAATAAGAGCGGCGTATATTTTTGTATTACACAAGATCGCGAAAAGCTTTTGGATTACTTGCTAATGGAATGTTACTAAAGTATAACTTTTAAGTAAGTACCTTCAAAAGTATGTATATTTCAGAACTCTTAGCAATTGGCAATAAAACAATATTTTAGGCCTACTCAGTTATGTGTTATTATCATTTAGTATTCGCTCTTTCGTTTATTGGCCTACGTAATCTTCTACTAATGTATATAAGGAAATTAGGGTTCCTTTGACGCATCATGACCTCAAAACTACTGATCGGGATGGAACTACAATCATTCGATGCGGAATTTTCCGTAGATTATAGGCTATATATCGATAAACGCAGGTAAAACCATGGGGTACATCTAGTATAATATATATTTATATAGGTAGATGTCAGTCAAGTTTATGATGAAATCGACAATTATTAGATAAATTGCTGATTAAATATTGATGAACCTATGCTTAAATATCGTACTCATATCAAACGGGTAAATTTTACTTGTCATAAACATAGCCTATACTATGGAGAGGGACATAGGTTATTAAAACCCAGGAACGGGGATGAAACCACGAACAGCTAGTAATAATGTTTAAAGAAAATTCAGCATATTTGAATTATAGAGTTCAAATCATATTAATGACAAATGCAAGTGAAGCGTAGGATTTCCATTTCTCGATAGGAGTGAATTTTCACAATGTCTGCACTCTGGCAGATATTCAACGTTTAATATTCATGTCTAGTACCAAGGCATCTTTGCTTCCTTAGCCAGAAATTAGATATTCGTTTCTCAGCAGGAACTTCGGCATTAGCCTCTGAATACTCAAGTCTGCATACGTTTCGGGTATGTAAGTTATTCTAATAATTGTTTGTTTTCCCTTACTATTGTGATCTTATGTAATAGTTACTGCTCGATTAATATTATCTTGTGTGCTTTCGTTTGAGGCTTACGTACAATAGAGGAATAGTAATATCGCTATCTAATCATTTTATTAAAGTTATGGAAATTGTTTTGTGAACAGCCGTAACTAGTAACCTATGATATAGAAACAGAATAAGGAAAATAACATTTATAATAATATTTAACGAATAACTAGCTGCGCTCTGCGGCTTTAAATTCTGGTTACAAATCTCCCTCATGAATTACTCTATCTATTGCTGAAAACTGCATTAAAATCCGTTGCATAATTTACGTTTCTATAAAGGACATACAGACAAACATTCATTTTTATATATATAGATAACAGTAATTTGTTATGCACAGACAGAATTCCCTCATATCTTATCGCATAAGTTCACTTAAAAATTTCATCTTTGAGAAATAAGTTTCGAGGCTTCCTTGCAACACGGCTTGCATATAAATGAAAAGGTCAGAGGATTAGAGCGAGTTGCAAAACTGGAGCGTGCACTGAAAATGGCTTGGATTGGAAAAATCCAATCCACTCTAATGGCCGACCCCTTTTGACTCATACGCACACCACGGCAGATGTTATGACGACTTGCTTCGTCCATTTACGGAGCGAAATTTCTTAAAAAGATTGACAGGACCAAGTTATTGGAATAAGTATTTTTCCAGAGTATAAACGATTCCAAAAGATGTGAAAACCTCTTCACAATATTTTTTTTAAGCTATGGATTGTTTTATGCATCAATATTAAGAGCGAAATTCCATAAAAGATTGACAGGACTAAGTTATTGAAATAAGTTTTTTTCCAGATTATAAACGGTTCTCAAAGATGTGAAACGCTACACAATATTTTTTTTATGCTATGGATCGCTTTATGCATAAACATTAAGTGCTCTTAAAACGTAAGCAAACCCTTCCTTGATAATGTTAATTAGAAATGGATTAATTTCCAATAAGGATAAGCAAGTGTAATTAAAAAGCCACTTAATTTATTCATCGTCACACCTCGCCATCTGAAACGGCTTTGATCTCATGTTATATTCAGATTAATAATCAAAATTGTATGTTGTTGTGAAGTCTGGTAAGTACAAAAAATATCAAATTTAGGTCAAATTCCTTGTAGAAACTTATTCTGTAGGTAACATAAGGGTGCGATAAAATGGTATATTTCTTTATATAATTGTTAACCAAAAGCTTCTTTGTTTTCTTCCTCCGGTTTTTTGTAGGCCTACACCTATTTTTGATTGCAAATAATAAATATCCTGGGAAATTCTTTACACACGGCCTTCTGCTCCCAAACTGTACTATGGAAACCAGATAACTGATATACTACATATACTACTTTTTCTAAATACATACTGATATAAATAAATAAATTTTGCTTGCAAATAGATGAGATGTAATTTAATATGATAGCGCTTAATACTAAAAGCTACTCCATTAATCTGTAAGGTCGAGATGAATGACCAATTAGCTGTTACCGATACTATCTGGGTATCAAGTATCAATTACATTGATGGAGTTATATTGTAAAACAATTCCATAACACATTCTACAAACTGTTTGAATTACCTCAAGCATATACTTAAGGGTGCTTCAAAACATTCAATTGTTTATTTACAAAATATTCAACATGTTGTTATTGAATCAATCGATTTATTGAACAAGATTGATCACCACCTCTAATAACTTCCGGTGTGAACAATTTTCATCGATTCCCGCTGTGTCATCGTTCGGTCATTTGTAACTGTTCATTTGTTATCATTTGCGATCATTCTGTTACAGAAGTAGCCATATGGCTTATTAAAAATAAAAACATTTTGTTTTTTTTTATCTTGTGTACAGTGTTCGTACTTTGAATTTATTCCATGTGTTGTTATTTGATATACATATATGTCAAAAAATTAAGGTAAAAAATTAAGGCAAAATACTTTTATTTACAATAGGGAACTATCCTGTATTCAAGATAAATGATCAACTAACCAGTGTATTTAACATACAAAAATACACGGATACATCAAATGTAATGTAAATTTCATAATTAATATGATTTTCAGATACCGATCTAACCACAAAGAGTAGCTCTTTTGATGCTGTACAATTATGACGTCACAACTTGCTAATTCATAAAAAAATCCATACATTAAATCGTTTTGACATTTAATAAAAAGTTGCTGATTTGACATATCAGTCAACATCCCTATTGTCATCAAGTCGTGATTAAATTTACGATTTGGTTTCATATAAATACAATCATATTTTTTACAGCAAATACATTGTGATTGCAGCATTCATTTAATTAGTTTACGTATAGCGAGGTCAAGGCATAAACTTTATCCCTCAGTGAACAAAACCCTAACTAAGAGATGCAAGTCATGGTAAAGCTCTCTATAAAAACGGGTTACAAAACAAGATTAAAGGAAATTGGGACGGACGCGACGTCCAGGAAATGATGCAAAAGTAGCTAATAAAACTTTCGGTCACCATTTTAGTCAAAACGGCGATGGCGTGGAGATTAAACACAAAAATGACGTTTAACTTTTTTGAGGATTTCATAACAGGACTGTGAAAGTGAGTTACAGTCTTCCGTAAATTAAAACTTGAGCAATTTAACTTTTTGTGGCTCTTCGCTTACTTGTGTAAGTTTAGTTGAAGCTAAATCTTTAATAAGTTTATGTTTCGAAGCCAGACGCGACGTGAACTAATCTGCGAAGCTGAATAACGAGTAGGTATAATATTTATTACTTTAACTTTGCTTATCTAAATATTTTTATCATCACACTTCAACAGGTTCCAATTTGGCACAGAATCTGTGGCATTACTGAATTTGTTTATTGCATATCTATAGTTATAAATAAATATCCCCAGGACATTCTTCACACATGGTAACCTGATCCCAAATTCAGCAAAGTGTACTGCTTGTACTATGGCTACCAGGTAACTGATATGCTACTAGTAAATACATACTTATATATATATTTACACCCAGACAGAGAAGAAACAGACATATTCATACACACAAATGTTTGTCCTGGGTGGGAATCGGACCCACGACCTGCGAACACGCGACCCATGGCCTGTCAAAGTTATATAATAATCACATTAATTCAAAATATACAGTTTAAGAAACGTTATTCTTTATAGTAATATAGTTTTTGAATAGAAATAAACTAATGATAATCAAAATAACATTTAATAGAAACAAAATACATAACGTTATTACACGAGATTATAACTATCTCGGCCAAATTTAATATTCATGAGGCCAGAGTTACTCCAAAGAAAGCATACGCATTTATTTTCTATAGTAGAGAGTATTCTTTCACACACGAGCAAAATAAATTGAAAGCATTTAAAGCAAACGTGGTACCGTCACCTCACACCTGCAACCACGATGTTGAGTGAAAAATTCATGAATAAATTTTAAAGAGACTTGCCAAGGCTCCCAAGTTTCTCAAGGGTGCGGCTTGCATTCCCGATGGACGACAGATGAGAAGTAGTAGAGTAGGAGAGTAGTAGAGGCGTAGTTTTGGCAGGCAGACTGGACATAGGATTTACACAATTTTTCTAGATCAAATTTTAACTGAATTTTTAACTGGGGCTAATAAAATGGGACTTAAATCTATTGTGTTTTAGTAGCAGTTGTATTATTAGTTATACATACAATATTTTTAGTAGCAGTTGTATTATTAGTTATACATACAATATTTTTAGTAGCAGTTGTATTATTAGTTATACATACAATATTTTTAGTAGCAGTTGTATTATTAGTTATACATACAATATTTTTAGTAGCAGTTGTATTATTAGTTATACATACAATATTTTTAGTAGCAGTTGTATTATTAGTTATACATACAATATTTTTAGTAGCAGTTGTATTATTAGTTATACATACAATATTTTTAGTAGCAGTTGTATTATTAGTTATACATACAATATTTTTAGTAGCAGTTGTATTATTAGTTATACATACAATATTTTTAGTAGCAGTTGTATTATTAGTTATACATACAATATTTTTAGTAGCAGTTGTATTATTAGTTATACATACAATATTTTTGATGTCGCCTTAAAAAAATGATGTCTTATGAATTGGGTTATTTTCAGGAAACAGAGAATGGCTAGGAATGAACTTTTTACATCTCTCATAGTATTTTATAACCAGTTACAAAGACTTTGTGAGGGTAATAGCAATTTCGCATATCACTAGTGTCTTATTACATTTGCTAACGAATACCGTTTTACGGCACATAAAGTCAGCAGTGAAGGCCATAATATCGTCTAGTGATAACAAGGCTTGTTGTTTTATAGTACTGAAACCAAGCCCGTTGACCTGTTACACTCCCTGCACCCCACCGGCAAAGCGTGACGAACGCGTAATTCGGTGGAAGTACGCAGGTCATGTATCATTGGTTTTGCTTTAAAGACCAGCAGAAACCTTCATGCAAGCCGAGCTCTGTCTGGGAAACTTGAACTGTAACAAATCTTTTATTTTCCATCTGGTTTAATGACGTATACAGAACCTCTCATCTGACACTGTAAAATGGAACAAAAAATATTAGCTCTGTAGCGACCCCTAAAGGAAACTGATGTCTCTTCATTATTCATGCTAGATGTTTTAATTTTCTCTTTTAAATCCGTTTTAATAGGGTATTATGTGTGAACTTGTCACCAGCATTACAATAGAATGTAGAAGTCATTCGCATTCATTATTCGAGTTGGCGAGACCTCTTGCTGCGACCCGCCCATGTTTGTGGCCGTCACTGACGGACATGCTACACTTGTTGATCAATTAACAGATGAAATTAATATACTAAATAAGAGCACAACAACAAATATGAAATATCCTTGTTAATATGTAATGTGTGCGTGTACATTTGACAAATTAAGTATTAAATAATTCAAATGTTATAAACATACTGAGACTGGTGATGCCTAATTACATTAACTAATTATTTAAACTTGTAATAGATAAAGTAACTAAATAATATAATAGTAAATATGTTTTAAAAATGTCTTCGCAGCTGTTGGTTGTTTTTTATTCTGCCAAAGGAAAAGACATGTGAGTTATGAGCGAATTTGACAGAGCTAAACAAAATCTCGTGCTTTCGCTATTAAAATTTGAAGTTAACGGAGCACAACAGTATCAACACAAATTTATTATTTTAATCCGATTATAGTAGAGATAATCGTACTTTGACTCGAAAATCTAAAGAAATAAAAAAAAATTATCATCTATATAACAAGAACGGTAATTACTATATATCAAAAAGTCCTTATCGTCGCAAAGTTAATAAAAAAAAATAACCGTAACGTAACAAGCCAATTAAATATGGTCTCAAGTGTAAACTTCGGACGTGCGCACACAATGGTAAACGCTCCATATACGTCACAGTTCCGCCCCTAGCACACGACCCGGTTTGGTTTATTCATTTCACATATTTACCTAAAAATAAGTAACGGAAAACATCTAGTTATTATTGATACCAATTATAGTTATATGACAGGCTATTGGGTTGATGGTAAGCGACCCTGACTGCCAAGTCGAAGGTCGCGGGTTCGATTCCCACCCAGGACAAACATTTGTGTGTATAAACATGTCTGTTTATCCTGAGTCTGGTAAATATCTATATATGGATGTATTTAGAAAAACAAAAAAGTAGTATATGTAGTATATCAGTTATCTGATTTTCATAGTACAAGCTCTGCTTAGTTTGGGACCAGATGGCCGTGTGTAAAGAATGTCCCAGGATATTTATATATTTATTATAGTTTCTAGTCGTTAATTTAAAAATTTAAAATCATTTAAAAGGCAAATATTAAAACATCATACGAAAAGATCAAAGGTAACTGATATAATATTAAAAACAATATTTGTTATGATTATATTAATCGTAATAGAAGATAAAGGCTTGGGACCAATTTGAAAATAACCGGTTATTAATTTATCATTATTATAATTAGGTATAAAATTAATTAATATTATAAGCGTTATTAAACTTAACTAACCTGTGTATTAAGCGACACAACAAAATAATAACTAGTCGCTTGCGGAAAATCAGAAAATTTATAGACGCAATTATTTCTATAGTTTCGTGGAAGAAGTCTCAACATCGACTATCATAATACAGGATGTTACAACACTACCCGTAAAGCCGAAAGGAGGTTAAATGGGGCCTTATAACGAGTCCATTCACAATATTTTAGAACCGCAGTAACGCTGTATAACATACCCTATAAAAATACAAAAACTGATTGTTATGTATGAAAAATGGAAAAACTATTAAAGTAGACAATTATTAGGTAAAAAAGGTACGTAGGCCTTACGGTTAAATAATCTGGTTCCCTGGCATGACAGCTTACTAGGGTTGTTGGTTTTGATAATTAATTATATTTTTACAGGGTATTTCGTAACACGTTGTACAGCGGTTTTATTCATTTTTATTAACGTAGGCAGCACCCGAATTTTGTGACTCTCCCAAGTTCAATGTAGATGCTTATTTTACTATAGATTGGTGGTTCGACGCACAAGCAGTGTGTTACAACACTTGTAGCACCGTCAATGTAATACAAAATATGCAACGACGAATACGAGACAATTACACAATTACCCTACAGGTCTACCTACTGTATTATTAACTATCTCGAAATTATGTCCAGTTTACAAGCACTTATGTAACACAAAATCTAAATATAAAAAAAATATACATATGAGACTTGAAAGGGTTCATAAGTATCGTATACTTACAGGGACTTAAAGCATATATAAGTTATTAATTCAAAATAAAATATCTAAGAAAAATAAATATCTACTATAGAGTATTGTATATATACTACGATAGAGTTAACACAAGATGAGCGATTTCATTCAATGCAAATAAGCAACTACTCCGAGTCTATGAAATTTTCATTCAACGGGCGCGAAAAAAGGTTGGGTAGAAGAATTATTCATAGAGCTCTTCGACAACTAGGCGATATGTAGCACTCAGTCGGAATCTAGTATACTACCTACTTATTATATTTCCCACTTTATCTGTAAAGCGAGCTGCACTTCTTCAATTTACGGATATTAAAGACAAGGAATATTACATCTGATGATGGAAGAGGGGATCAATTTCTCTTTATATTGGAGAATGAGTTTACCTTTGGTAGAAGTGTTTGAAATTTATATTTAATAATCATATTAATCGCCTCGGTGATCGAGTGGTATATGGCTTGAACAGTTGCTCGATACGAGGTTCTGGATTTAATTCCCAGGTTGGGCAAGATAAAATTTATATTTTTTTGGTTTATATATGATTACCTGTACCCCGAGATCGGTAAAGTGTCCGAGAGACGGCGTCAATGCCTTGACATTTGCGTTGGGACTTAAAATATCTGCAGTGGAATGCGGGTCTTATTACAAAGACCTCTGCCTACTTCTTGAACAAAAATGGGCGTGAAAATGTTAATCTTTTTGATAAACATCAAGCCCTCAACCGGTGATTATGAGGCCGTAGAATTCCTGAAACCAACCCTAACGGCTATATGGAATGGAACATGTTCCTATGTGGAGTATTTTTTATCAAAACATTCTTTATTTTTTATGCCTATGTTTATAGGTTCAGTAAGAATTACTATACTTACCTAGTCATAAGAGTGCTTAATAGCTTTTTTACTGTTTTTATGACGTTGGTTTCTTACAGGAAACTAATTTCCGTTGTAGATGCCAAAATTTCGCACTCAAAAACAAGAACCAAATAAATTCTTGTCACGCGCTAACATAAAATTGAATGGTTTATACCAAAAGCAATTTCAATTGAATAAGAACCGGAGTTATTATTTTATTCCTTATGACTTGATTTAAAAGTTGACCTAGTATGATTTGCTCGAAAGACTTTGACATTTTTTGAGTAAATTTCAGTGACGTGAGTGTTTGATGTTTTTCATTAGCTGGAATATTATGTTCAGAGTTTGACAAATAACATGACAGGAAGATAATGAACATTTGGAATACTGCTTTTAAATATTTAAGGGGATAAAAAGGTGCTGTTTTCAAGTCATTTCGATATTCTGAAAGGCTCACTTTATATCCAATAATATAACAACAAAAAAAGAGCGACACCCTGTTGCCAAATTCAAATCTTTTAATACTTACAGCCCTTTATATATTCTGTTCAGCAACTGTAGTCTGTAACAGCAAATTCCGTAGTGACCGCTAATTTGTAGAAAGCTTTATGCGGGTTGAAAGTTCTTTGACTGACGAAAATTCCTCAACAAATACCATTTACAAACTTGGAATGTAGTGCAACCTAAGTTTTGGAAGTATCTATACAAAAACATGTTTGAGTTTTCAACTTGGTAACGGTTTTAGAGAGTTCTGTCTTCTTGGACAAGTAAAATGTGTTTATCCAAGTTTTGGCCAAATTCTTCACAGATTCTGTCACATAAATTGATATATTTATATTTTCAAATGTTTGAAAACCTTTACAATACTTAATTTGATTCGCCACCGGCCCACGGTTCATCGCGCTAATTTAAATCGTAATTAATTTGTGTGTAAATATTCGTGTAGGCGAAAATGGTAGGTACCACAGACCAGCGCGTAAATTTTATTTATTTTATAAATATTACCAATGTAAATGAAGGAATACGCATGCATGAAGGCTTCTAAGGGCGGATCGATTGTTAGCGGCAAGATTGAGAAAATACTTGTAAGCAATATTAGTTTTTTGTTACTTATTGTTTGATGTTTTAAGAAAGAAATTAATGTTGCTAATTCATCAAATGTAGAAAAAATATCGTTGATATTAATTAAATTAATAAAGAATACAAATAAATAAATTAATTCAATATTAATGTTCGTTTGTAATTAACTAGATACCATATTTATTATTGAAAATCCGTTTTTACGAATATATAAATGGTTCAAAAATGTCTTCAAGTGATTTTCTGATTCGATGTTATATAATATTTAGTTTTTTATAATCTCCCGCGTTTTAATTTTCTTGCATTTCAATATTTCTACCGCAATATAGTTTCATACAATATTTTCCTGTACCGAAAGGAGTTCAAAGTAGAATTCCCGAAGCCGACGTCACTACGAGCGTACCTAGTTATCATCACTTCAAAAAGAATGAGCCCAAATCAATGTTCCGTCGCTACTTCAGTTCGTATAAAACAAGACTGTAAGCTTTGAGAATAATCATGCAGTATTGGTTGGTTCTTTCTCATTGACTTACAAAACAAGTGTTGATAGCCCCGAATCCCGTTTTCAGGTCACGTACTGAGTTTACTTTTTTCTATCTTCTTTGTCGAATTCAATTACGAGTTACAGGCATTGGCGGGGTAAACGCTTTTGTCGAAATGGATGACTTAGTTTCCTTTCTTATTTCAAGTTCATAAATTGGTGTGGAACCGTTACTGCTGATTTGGGGAATAGAATCATTTGTAGGCTCATGTGGGCCGGGGTTGGTTTTTTGTTTAGTTATTTTGAATAACAAGAAAATTATACTATGCTCGTATTATATTATTCTAATCAGGATTGCCAGGTGTCTGTTTCATTGTATAGGGGAATGCAAAAATAAGCGACCACATTATTTATTTATCGG
Source organism: Habrosyne pyritoides (assembly GCA_907165245.1). Lineage (NCBI taxonomy): Eukaryota > Metazoa > Arthropoda > Insecta > Lepidoptera > Drepanidae > Habrosyne > Habrosyne pyritoides. Next base: position 8,784,930 of record OU015593.1, on the reverse strand, counting down.
TGGACAAAACAATAAAGTCTAATGTGGTCGTATATTTTTACATTCCTCTTTTAAAAGCGACGCAATGTAAGCGTAAATGTTATTTTTACATGTCTAGATTAAACCGGTTTACAAGTGATTTTGGCACAAAACAAAAACTGAGGAAACTTAGTACAATACAGAATAGATTCAAAGCATGTATTAGTAAAAATCTTTTCAGGCAATTAGTAAAACGCCTGATTTGACAAATTTAGATTAGCTGTGACCAGCGACAATGACCAGCAGGCAAACTATGAACTCTTATTGCAATTCAATTGACGACCTAAAATAAACTGCCCCGCTATTACATTCCACGACGTCATTAACGCGATCCAGTTTAGGTTGACGCCAAATCAAGTCTGCAATTGGATGGCAAACTGTTTTCATTCGTTCATTTTTCGTACCATGAGGTGACATATCAACCTAAATTGGATAGTTTAAGTGTCAAATTAAGCGATCCAATAAAAGTTGCTTCTTTCTTGGCGTGAAGTGAATCGTTTTGTTAATAACTTTTAAAAAATAGTGAAAATATACGTAATTCAAGGTATTTCAGTTGAATATTTTGTGTTTCTTATGTGTTAATATAAACAAGTGATTTGTAGAGCATTTTTTATTGTAGATGTCTGACGAATTAGTCCTTTTTGAATTTATGGAAAATGATAATGAAATAAACACAACACGGCGACAAAAAAGACGTCTAACACGGTAACAATCGAGCCCCTTTTATTTGGAAGATGCAGAATTCATAAAGAGATATCGGTTGTCTAAACAATTGGTATAAGAACTGTGTGATGAACTGAGGATACCAAAGCTGCTCAAGTTGACCGAACGTTACTCTTCGACGCGATTCATCACTGTAAAAAATACCACTTAAAATACATTGGTACTTTAGTTAGGTACGCGTTTGAGATAAAGCAGTTTGTAAGTTTACATTATGAAAATATAACATTATTAAACAAAGTACACAAGGATACTTGCGCCCTTATTCGTATTACCAATTATTTTAAGTCAGTGAAACGTTAAAAACATTTATAAATAAAATAAATATCTACTAATAATAACACGTAATTTTCTTTCAATGATAAGAGATACTTTCAAAACAAATCTCAACAATAACAACCGCCTTCTGTCAAATCCAACATGAGTGGAGGTGCGCTCTAAACACGTCATAATCAATTTATTTTTACAACAACACTAAACAAACCATTAATTTGTAATGTAAAAAATTATATAAATTACTATTATTTATTAGTACTAATTAGTAATTTAGTACTAAAAAATCCTTAGTGGTATTTAATTTGATGCTCAATAGCGCAATTTTAAAATATATTTGTTGTTATTTTTACACATAGAAACCGCTAAATCATATCAACTAGGTTTCGAAACGCAACACACATGGTTCGAGTAAAAGAGACAGACTTATGCAACGACGGTATAGTGTTATCTCTTTCTCACCGCGGACCAGAGACAAATTTCGTTCGTTCATTCCTCCGTGAGCAATTCAAACGCCAGTCAGCAAAAGGCACTTCATGGTACGAATAATAGCGATTCAGTTTAGGCATCTAAACTGAATTGCATCGGAATTGAATGGCTAAGTAAAAGTTGATGGTAGGCCTGCTGCTCATTGTAAGGCATATAATTTTTTTTTTTTAAGTCAGGTAAAATCGTAGAAGATTTAATATAATCTAACAATCTCGAGCATTTGTTTCTCACTGCAGCATACAAACATAATTTGGTTAAAGAAATGTGAAATTTGAAGTCAAAACCCTACCTAATACGAATGACCTTTTTTTAAGTCTGTTAAAAAGCCTAACGAACCATGAAATGAATTACACAGCAAACGTTTCAGGCCCTGTAATTTATGCCACACGAATGTAGGTATAAATATATAAAGCCACCAGCCAAAATCACACAGGTTCGAATAAATACATATTTTACGACTCCAGACCCGTTTTCCGACCTTTTATAAGCATTTGCTGACAATTAACTAACGTGCATTTATATAGATACAATTTAATTGTATTTACCATTTAAAACGACATGTTAAATACTGTTTGTGACTTTGAATGAATAATTTATTTATCTTTAGATTTGAATGAATTCAGTAGAACTAGTCATGGTAAAAATAGTAATTTATGCATCTATTCAATTTCATCATCATCAGCCTATCTCCGTCCACTGCTGGACATAGGCCTCACCTATGTCACGCCACTGAGCTCGATCCTCAGCTCTTTGTTTCCAACCGCTGCCAGCCAGCTTGCGTATATCATCGCTCCATATCTCCATAGCTGGAGGGCGCCCTACACTTTACCCAATTTAGAGCTACTTTTTTATAGGTATTGAATAAAATATGAAAGTAGATACTTAAAGATATGCTGATGTACCTACATATTATTAAGTTTAGTGTAGAAATAGTAATTATGAGCTGCATCAATAGTTATTATTTTAATTTTAATTCTGTTTAACCAGGGAATGAGGAACAAGCCCTGACCAAATCGAGGGTCCGAACAAAACAGAGCTTATGCTATGAAAACCAGATAACTGATATCATACATAAAACTACTTTTACTCTGAATACATACTCATTAAATATTATCACCCCCACGCACAGGACAATCAGAAATGTTGATGGCCACAAATGTTAGTCCTGGCTGGAAATCGAAACCATGACTCCAGGAGTCGTGGCGACTGCCACTTTAGAGACTTCTAAACACCAAGTCAACTGGCTGGTCCAATTTTTATAGGTGATGATGTGGTGAAAATTGGTCGAAAGTGGCATGACCTGCAAGGCCTAGAAAGCGTATTTCTCAAGCGTATATACTGGAACACACCACCAGGTGCTTAGCGACTGATTTCAACATAATTTCATATCATGTCAGTACAAATGCCAAAACTCATCTAACTATTTTGTATGTGCCCTAGATAGAAACTTGAAACAGTTCACAGATAAAAGATTTCGTGGAACTATGATATACCTTTGGGAGATTATTTATTGTCGGCGACTAAAGTAGGTAATAGTGGTTCGGGTACAATGATCTGACCTATAGATTACTGAAAAGTAAGGCTGCAGACTAGAATTCACGCAATCGTGCTCGTGTTTGTATAACATTGTTTGGACGAGTGAGGTGGGTACCGCAGGTGTTTGCCATTGTTTCGCCTGCTTTCCCTGGATAAAACGGCCTTTTATCTGTCACCAATTTTCAACAAAATCAATTGACAGACAGACAGAATACGTGGTAATAGACACATATAAGGTAAGGCCCTTAAAGTTACCATTATTGTCGGACAAAATTCAAGATGGCCATATCAATTTCGAGGAAAACTCAATCATTGTCTATCTTCTAATGGTTGAAATCTGCAAAGAAATTAATTAGCTAGCTGTTCCAAATCCTAAGCTGTAAATAACTTTCTTTAGTTCGCAAAACTACATACAATTAGTTAGTCAGGACACCTGACCTTGGCCAAACATGTTTTTTTGATAACAATTTTATAATACACATATGATTTTATCAGTTTCGTCACTGAACTCGAGTCTGACCGAACCCTCTGAATAAATTGATGCTGCATCAGCAAGTGCCATAAATATATTGTGATTGAAATTCAACGCTTAAATATTCCCATCACGGCTTAAATATCCAGCCATTTTATTAGTGTCCGTATAATATCTGAAACCGGACATTTTTTATACAACCGTGCAATGAAGACCATGTGACGCAGGGACTGAAATATAGCTCAATATCTAACCTGCTACTATCCTTTATACTCGATTTCAAAGGTAAGTTATTATGGTATCAGATAGTCTTTGTAACATTCTTATTTCTGTTCGCCTTGATCCGGTAATGATCTGGAAAATGCAGTTCAAAGTACAAAAGGATATTATAAACAGTGAATACAATGTTACTACTCTCATTATAATAACTACATATTTTGTTTGTGAAAATAATAAACAAAATGTCACTCGGATAAAAAAAAATCCATGTGGTGGGTGCCACAAATCTATGATTATGGCAGTTATTCCATATGTCATTACACACTATGATATCCTATAATATAATAAGATAACGAAATACAGACGTTTTGTATCTCGCAAACAATATGTGAGCCGTCGTTTAAATTTTCCAACTCTAAGCTTTAACTCTTAGAAACCATTGAAGTTGAAGATTTGTTGTAGCTCTTAGCGTAAAGTTCATCCAAATAATTACCAGTATGCATATTTCCAAGTAGTGCTCTTATCTTACTGTATTTCAGTTAGAAAGGTAATCGTCCGGTTAAATGAAAAGCACATGATATTTAAGAACGTCCGCCGTTTGACGTAAAATGGAAGATTACACATGCTTAATTATCTATATGTCACTTCTTAGGTATATTTACATTTACGCTATGCTAGTGAAGTGAAAAATAAATCGTTCACGGAGCGCGGACAATCACAATGCGTCTGGTGGCGTCACCGTCTCATCAGTCATCGTAGTGACAAGACAAATTGATGGCAGCGGTAGACCGACATATTCTTACCTTCCTGAGTAATCCCCACTGGGGTTTGCAGTCCCACAAATATTTTTATTTAACTTTTTTATATATGGATTTTCATATCTTTATATTATTACGTGAAGAGAAAGCTTTGTACCCCTTTTTAAGCATATTGTGCACACGAAGTAGAAGAAGAAGTGCTTAATAATAATATATATTTATCACAAATCCATTAAATTAGTTAAAAGAAATGGTTTACCTCCATGGTGCAAATGTCAAACACATAATTCCGTATTTATAGACGCTCGCAATTGACGTGATGAAACAAATTTCTAAAAGTTCGAGGCTAAAAGACAATCGACCTAAAACTATTAAGAATTATGGTTGAATTTCGATCACTAGTTCTTTAATTATTCTCTGGGATCGAACAACTCTTTCAGCCACATAATGATTTATCATGTAAGTGTGTGATTTAAACAAGCAACCCTTCATAATATTCCAAGTAATCAAAAATAGTTATTCTACCAGTCACTTTGGATTTTTAGCTTTGAAGTTTGGGATAATTTTAGGATAGACCCTTTTTTCCCAGGTACCATTCAACCTACTAAATAATGGATAATTTTAAGCCTTTTGGATTCATCATACTACTAAAGTCAGCATGAATAATTAAATCAACCGAAAGTTTATAATACATTTATGGGTAGGTACTTATATATCTAGGTATAGCTTTCAAAGCTTTCCCTCGAACTCCACAGAGGTTACGAAATTTATCTAAATTCAAATCACAATCCAATCATCACCTTTTCGTTTCGGTCAGATTCACGAGAGTCTCGGACGTTAGATGTTTTACAAACATTAAGTTCGTGACGTGAACGCGTACCTACTTACGCGGCGTAATAAAACTAGCAAGTTATATTTTTATCTAGATATAAAAATACTGTGTCTGCTTCTAATGTCAAAATAACAGCTTTTGAGTCAATGCATGTGATAGACGGTCTTATAATTTAAAAAAAAATCACTTTATTTTTTGAATTTATTTTTGTTCCTGTTAATATCCGTAACTGCTGCTACTCTCTGGCAGACTAGCTGGTTCTATAAAGAGTAATTTAACCTTTAATTAGGCGCGCGGGGTCGCCGCGACCCCAAGCGATCCTCAAGTTAAGTTATTTTTATACCTATTAACGCTGTCAACCCGAATTTCTTGCTAGCTTCCTAATTCTCTAATCCCTTAGTTCTAGGTCTAGTTTCTAATTTCATACCTATCAATTTGGTAACGCAGACCCCGCGCGACTAGCAATGTTAGTTTATTGGCGCGCCTAATTGAAGGTTAAACTAAGACTAAAACTAATTGGGTTAAAAAAAACAAACTAACAAAAGAGTGACCAAATCCAATTCATAGGATATATATATGAGTAAAACATTTTATCCCAGTAAAATGTAACATCCCTCAGGAGCGCGACTGACGCGGGGGACAGTTAGTATATAAACTTGACAGGCCAGTTGGCTTGGTGGTTAGTGACTCTGACTCCCAAACCGTAGGTCGCGGATTCGATTCCCACCCAGGGCAAACATTTGTGTGCATGAACGTGTATGTTTATTCTGTATCTGGGTGTAAATATATATATGTATATTTAGAAAAAATGAAGTAGTATATGTAGTATATCAGTTATCTGGTTTCCATAGTACAAGCTCTGCTTAGTTTAGGGCCAGATGGCCGTGTGTAAAGAATGTCCCGGAATATTTATTTATATTAAATAAAGATCTATAAGAATATGGCATAAATATATTATGGAGCTATTTGACTTAAACCTGTATATTTGAACCCTTTAAAGGTTTGTATCAGGTCGCCTGATGGGAAGCCATCCATGGGAAGTTTCCCTGTATATAATTGCCACTTAGGTATTACTCTTCTAAGATACTTATTAGAAAAGGTTCAAATTAAAATCTTCTCAGCCCTTTTAATGTTCATTCAACGTTATTAATCAGTCATTATTAATAATGGTACATACATTTTGGTAAAGATTCAGGAAATGCTTACATTTAAGAGGTAAGCACTCAATCAATTTAAGTTGTAAATCGACAGAAAATTGAAACCTCTGGCTCCGAAGCTAAGATCAAACTTGCGTTGAGTGCCAAGTGAATTCAATATTTCGCATCACGCGATATGATGGAGTGGTTCTGACGTCAACCACTGAACGACCGACGGTCCTGAGATGTTTTTTTTTTACTTCTATCTTTCTTATCGATTATAATAATTAGATGCAAAGGATATTTTGTGATGATAAATCCTAACTAATAATATAAATGCGAAAGTAACTCTGTCTGTCTGTCTCGCTTTCCGCCCAAACTACTGAACCGATTTAAATGCAATTTGTTCTACAGATAATCTAGAGCCTGAGGAACGACATAGGCTACTTTTTAATGCGAAAAAGGTAAGGAGTTGAAAGGGGGATGAAAAGTTGTATGGAACTATCGTCATTTTTAGAGCTAGAAGCTTGAAACTTATTTTTTAAGCTGTTGATTGTATGTAAGAGGAATTATCTGTATGTAAGTATGTTTGTTACTCTTTCACGCAAAAACTACCTGACACGTAAATAGAACATATCCTGGAATAATATATAGGCTTCTTTTTTTCCCGGGAAAATGTGATATCCCTCGGGAACGCGGGTAAAACCGCGGGGGATAGCTAGTAGATTAAATCTAATTCTTATTTTCAAAACTAAGCTCAGCTACTTGCTTAACAACTATAAAGGAAAATAATTAAAAGAATCCTGATCGTTCTCTCAACAAAGCGTAGTCGAGCTTGAAGCTGTGACGGGATTAAGTTAAAGTGTTTAACTAACTGCAACGAAGATAATTAACTTACGAGTCCCTTGAAATACAACAAAGCAATGTCGCACCTTACAGAATGTAATTTGACCTAATTGAGCAAGGACGGGAGCGTTGCAAATTTAATATTTGATTATGAAATAAGGCCAGCTTAAAGGCATGTTTTAGGGGACAACGGTACCCTAAAATAATACAATTTCGATGGAATTATGGCATAAACAAATATTTTTATTAATATCATAAAGACATACATTTTACGTAACGTACCGTTACACACCACATAATGTTTATTGTATGCGAAATTATTTATTTGAAAAGTTATTTCGTAAACTGTACAAATTGTATGTAGTGATATAAATGATAGAGATGATTGTATGGGTTCATATGTAGTGATAAAAAGTAATATAAAATGGTTTTCATATGATATATACTACGGTGCATTCACAATATTTATATTTGATTTATATTATATGTGATATAGTACTAAGAAACAAATTAATAATAAAGTTAATTTTTCAGATAATGCTGCGTTATAGGATTTCGTATATATAATTTCTGATCGACAAACTGTAATGCAGCTTGGCAGATTGAGCTGTATTTTCATGTAACTTTTAAAAATAAAAATAAAACAATATTATAAATATATTTCTCTGTACCATCCAGCAATAGTCCGCCATCATATTAACTCCCAACGGCCTTGATTACCTTTTTGGATAGAAGGTAATCTCTTAGTGAAACTATTCACCTTGTTCTCAGTGTTGTCGTCTAGAATTTTTGGGATGTCATTGTGACATCACGGTGACTCTCCAAAAAACGAAATTTAAGACCCAAATAAATCTTTAAGCCTAGAATTTTATAAGCATTTATCATTTCACAATATGTTTTATAATCAGAATCTTTTGGGTGACCTAAATTTTAAAAACAACAATTTTAAAGTCATGCCTCGCCTTTCTGAGATTGTCATCTTTAATCATGAAGTTTTTGCGTTTTTAATCAATTTTACTGATTTAATACATTGAAACAAATCTTATATTTGCAACATCTAGCTCATCAATTAAACGTTTATTAAGAAATTATACAAAAATCTTTTCATCGCAAACCTGTTTCATTGATTAGGTATCTAAATGACTGCATTTTATTTATTTGATCGATATTTAACAGATGAGAGATCGGATTATTTCTAAAAGATTAGATAAATTATTATTAGACCTTTCTTATCTACAAAAGCCGATTGTGAACTCGATCTTTGTTCAAAAGGTTTTATAGATAAAAAATGATTAGATAGATGATATAAGTGTGCTTAATAATACATGAAAATTTGTTACCTAAAAAGCCTTACTGAAATAATAAAACTTACCTTTTCCTTTTCAGCAGGTACTTAACTTACGTAACGTAAGGATAAAACTTTCATAGAATTGAATCCTAATAATATTATGAATGCGAAAGTTTGTGCGTATGGATGTTTGTTACTCTTTCACGCAAAAACTACCACGGGGATGATCGTAAGTATTAAAAAGGGGAGTGATTTCGATGAAACTTGGCACGTATAAATTTTTACCTGTAATACACATAGAATAATTTTTCTCCTGAAAAAATCTTCGCAGGGGACAGCTAGTGAGAATATAAAAATAAAACACTCCGGGAGTGCCGACAGAAGTGAAAACTTGAACATTAACGTTGTGCATTTATACCGTCTTACGAATTTTCGATCAGGTCACTTGTCCTGACGCGAGTTTAACATTTTATACCCATCTCAAGAAAAGTGCTCAACGCCGCTAAAGAAGATTTCACTTAAAAAGTATATAACAAAAATATATATACCAAAGTAATTTTAAATAGAATATCGCCTGACGCACAGGTGTAGATAATATTTCCAAAGTACATATTTATATAGAATCATGAAACGCGGCGATCTTCATAGGGGACGCATTGGTGGCACGCTGGGTGAAATATAGACCAATAAATTACTACATTATCGGACGGACTCGGTTCTACCGCTGATCGTTCTGAATACTTCATTATGTATTTGTTGGGTGTAGTAGTTCCATCTAAAGTGCACAGATGATTCAATTACGGACTCTTGTGAGCTCATTTGACTGTAGTTGAAACAACATTGTACGTGTCTTGTTTCGCAATGGTTTAATTTACGATGAATTTGTAAAATATGTAACAATTTTGAAGTAAGATACAATATTCGAAGAATGAATAATATAATTGTTTTTTGGTTGTTTAGAACGCAGACGGCGATAAGAAATATGAACACATAATCTCTATCAAAGTGTGTATTTTGCCAAATTGATATGTAAATTTGGTTTCAAAGTTATCTTTTACTAAATTAAACCTTTTGTAAGGATTATAAATAGGTATTAAGTCTTTAATTCTTAGTTATATGTCATAAAGATGTCGGGAAAATGTTTAGATTGGTGCATTGCGGTTCAATTATAAAAAACGAATTGCAATTATTGAACCAAATTCAACACGAGAGAAAAGTCAATCAGGTCTCGTCCAATTAAATTTTTTTAACGTTGTGAAGTAAATGCTATAGTAAAGTTTTAAAATTCAATCAAATTAATTATTTAAGGTGTGTCGTCAACATACTATTGCTATACTGCTCACTTTCTATACTAATATTATAAAGAGGAAAGATTTGTAAGTATGTTTGTTACTCTTTCACGCAAAAACTACTAAACGGATATGGATAAAACTTGGAACATAGATAGAGCATATCCTGGAATAATATAAAGGCTACTTTTTATCCCGAGAAAATGAGATATCCTTCGGAAACGCGGGTAAAACCGCGGGGGATAGCTAGTTCTTTACACCTTTTAACCTATTAATGCTATGACATTTTCACCTTTATTCACCTATAATTATTGCCTCTAGTTCAAATATTTTAAGCATGATTTTATTCCTAAATCTTGGCTGCGTTAATGATAAAGTACCCACCTGCACTGAATTTAAATTTTCTGAACTTTTGCATAAGATTATGTAAATTGAGTTATAAATCATTAAATCTTTGCACCTCAGAATCAAAATTGTTTAATAAGTGATTTCAAAAGTATAGATAGGCCCGTCATCTATAGGACTTTGCTTTTATTCATATTTGTTCAGATAACCTGCGAATATAAAATAACAATCTCAGGCTAAGCAAACTCAAAATGAACAGATATGTGGACCCTGTTATGCAAAGATCCAACCAACGTTTTATTACTTTTCAGTAAATGGAGTTAAACGTTAGGCAGATAACAAAAAAATCGTAAGATACAGTATCCATTTGAAAGTTAGTAATTTAATAGGCCACATGTACATTATTTTGGAAGTAGTTTTTAATGCATTTTCATATAAATTGAATGAGTGAGTAAACTATGGATAGGTAGATAGCTCGATTCTACAAAAAAAAATTGGCTGGATCTTTTCTGCTTAACAGGGTCCATGTTATTCCTTCACCCAATTGAACTAATACGTGTGTTATTAATTTTAAACCTTACTAACACGTTTTTATTAGTTTCACCTGTATGTTTGTATGTAACAGACTACTTTGAGCGCGATTTTGACCCACTTTAAACGGTCAGATTTCATTTTGACTTTGTAGAATTATCGAGGACCGATGACAATTCAATATTTTAAACAGTTGGCCCGTTATCCTTACTAGGATAATCAGGATTAGCGATTTAAGTAACAAAAAGAAAAATAATAATTTTAAAGAACTTAAAAACACGCTTTTATAGAAAATCCAACTAAAAAAATTTAAATAAATTTGAATTCAGAATAGTGTAAATAAGAAAACAATGTATTATATTGTAAAAAAAGCGTGGGGTGCTTTTTAAGATATTATCAAAATGATAATCCTTCTACTCATATCTGTCAACAAAATATTTATAACTATTGACACCATGCACCCCACGCTTTTTTACAACAAAATATTTTTTTTTCTTATTTACACTATTAAGTATATTTAATTCAAATAAAATCTGATTTTGAAAAAAAAAAATTTTAAAATTGTTTATTGCAAAATTAAGTCATTTACGAATACCCTTTACTTCTGCCAAAGTACAGAGCAGTTTGTTGGCAGACGTAGCTCCCACTATACACACTATTTTAAGAAGGTACATTCACTTTTTCATTAAATATTAAAATTTAAATGATTTTATCATGCTATGTCAAAGTTTGACCTTTATCTACACAGGCATACTAAGTACGACAAAGCCACTTCGTGCTACCAGAGTAGAATTAAATACTTCAATCAAACAGGTGCTACAGAATAATTTATAAGCATACATTTTTGAACTCGTACAAAAAAATATACAATAACGAACTACTGGGAGTATTTGTCATAATCCACAAAGTCGTTATAAAATATAAAACAATAACACTCAACTTGATTGCTTTATGAATTTTAAATAAGTTTGAAAAGAAAAAATGAAACAGAGCCACCATGAACGTGACACGGCGTAGCTAACTTTCCCTTTATAGAAGTTAAAACCTTTTCATTAGACAGGCATTCACAGTGGTGGAGAATAATTATTACGTGACTTGAATACTCGCCAATAATTAGCAAATGACTGTAATGAGCGGCTGAAACGCGGCTTTATTAACGGAGGCGACACGATTACACCATTAATTTCAACTTCTCTTAATTGTCTTTGATACTTACTTACAAATCATCTTTTAATGCGGACAAGACATACTTTTTTTAATTGATTTAATATCAATATTCCCCTCTAATTTATTGTCATACCAACTTTTCGTGAAATAAATGAGAAAGTAAGTTTTTTATTCTTCTGTTCTTCTTTTGCGTGGTTCTACCCACTTTTCCAGGATATAAATAATTTTATTCGTATGTCTTCTTTCGTCGTAGCTACTATCCCTTTGCAAAAAAAATAAGTCGTTGCTTTGCATTGCTCAGTTTTAACGTGAATGAAGGACAAACACACTCACATTCGCATTTATATTAAATGTATAAACATTGAATACAAATAATATAAATGCCGTTACATTTCATGTGATTCGTTGATTTAAAAATAACTCAATTCAAGTAAAACGATATTCTTTATTGAAAAATAGTTATCAATAAATAACGATAGATAATGATAGTTATAGAGTTCAATAACATTAGCACAGGTTAAGTTTGTAGCGATATCAGTTTTGTTGTGACGAAAGATTAATATAAGAAAGGTCCATAAGGAAAGGGGTCTTTTTTAATTTATTTTAGTACCAGCATTCATTGTTAGTATTAGCGCTGTTTGTCCAAGCTTAGAAATTGGCACTCAGTTCAAAATACATTTATTTCAGTTGTCACTGAATATTAGTATGCATAATACCTAATTTCCTCAAGTTTTAGTCTTAAATTATCGCTGTGAAAACTTAGTTGTTAGTAAACTAAATAGGTGATAAATCACCAAACTTAAAATCTTGGATCTAAGTTAACTGCATCTAAAATTTTAAGTGTAATTTAAATTTATGTTTTTAATATAACTAAGATATTTTATTTTTTGTTAATGTTGCTCGATTTTATTGCAAAGTAGCTTCCGTCTTGCGGTTTCACCTACGTTTCGGGGAATTTAATGAATCCCGGGATGAAAACATAGCCTATGTCCATTTGAACAATGAAACTTCCAAATAGGTAGTAAAGGAATTGTTAAAATTTCACCCATTTTTGCGGATCCGGAGATTACCCTACATAAATTTTATTTTTCATAATCCGCCACTCTCTTTAAATTAGTATAAAAATGTGGTTCGCTCTCGCTTTAAAAACAAATATAGTAAATATTTTGTGGCATTAAATTTTAAAGCAATGTAAACATTGTAAATTCACCAGTATACTGTTTGTACTCAAAATAAAATATGCATTGTGAGCGAATGTGAACATCTCAAGAAAATACCGTGCGTGTTGGACAAAAGCTTTTAGAGAGCTACAGCGGATGCATTGCATACATATTTGTGGAGTTAAGGGCATGACACACAACAATTTGGTACCAAAATCAAAGGGTAGAAAAATAACAAATTTATTTTTACATTTTATCATGTGTGATGGTTGTAGATAAAAATGAGTTAGTAGATATAGGTTTACTGAACAGGGGCTCGATTCTGTAACGAAAATCACAATAACTCGAGGTTGTTTCGTCGCGGCCTCCGTGCTCTGTCTCTTTCGCTAACTACGCTAATACTACTAATCACGTGAGAGGTAAACTCTCCGAGACCTCCGAGCGGCGGCTCGTCGACGAAGTTTGTATTAGCTGAATAAGGGGGCTGAACGTAATTTTTTTGAGTACATCAAATAAATGTGGTTTATATTCCAGAATATATTTGTTGATTAATAAATTCTTCCTCCATAAGAACTTCTAATGAAACCGAATTATCATGAACTCGATTTCGAAGAAATTCGATGTATCGAAAGAAATCAAAAATAACTATGTAAATTCAAACTGCCATAATGACGGGCCAGTTGGCTTGGTAGTTGGAGACCCTGATTCCCACGCAGTACGAACATGTGTGTGCATAAACATGTCTGTTTGTTCTGTGTCTGGGTTTAAATATCTATGTAAGAATGTATTTAAATTTTAAATAGTAGTATATGAGTTATCTGTTGTCCACAGTACAAGCTCTGCTCAGTTTGGAACCAGATGGCCGTGTGTAAAGAATGTCCCAGGATATTTATATTATATTTCAATTAAATAGGTAAATAGGTCTTCTATATCCTTCTACCCCCTAGGTTGTCTGGAAGAAATCACTTTAGCGATAAGACCGCCTATTTTGTAAACACTTATTCTGTTATCCACTTCTTCTTTTCTCCTGTTATGTGTTGTACAAATAAAGTATATATTGTACTGTATGATTAATTATTGATTGATATAATACAAATGGAAAATAAATATGTATCACAAATATTTTCATAACCTCTACTTGTAATAGATAGACATCAGCATACTTTTATAGCTGTTCAAGCCTTTTTCATAGTTCAAAAGCATGTAGGTTCACTTTTGTTTTCATATAAATAAACAGTGAGAGTACGTACATTTGACAGAAGTCACAGAAAGTGTGGAACATCTCTTATTTTCCACGACACTCGTCGACCAAGTACATTTTCATGAATCACATTTAAATGACACTCTCAAGCGATGAATGCCTTACACTTCGCCCCTACTACACATTGAAATATTTATTTGTCTGCCGTCGTATTCAAATGTTTGTGTCGCAATTCCAAAACTCTGAAGCTTTCAAAATAGCATCAACTTTTTGCATGTTTTTAATGTTAATGGATAAACTCGCAAATAATGCTTTTTAGAGTCACGTGATGTTGTATACAGAGTACAGGGTATTACAAAACTACCCGTAAAGCCCAAAGGAAGTAGGGATTTATAACGAGTCCATTCACAATATTTAATAACCGTAGTAAATATATAATATACATAGTATAAAAAAACTGATTTTTAGGAATAAAAAATAGAAAAACTTTTAAAGTAGACAATTATTAGGTAAAATAGGTACGTAGGCCTTTCTGTTAAATAATCTGGTTCCCTGACATGACAGCTTACTTGGGTTGTTGGCTTTGATAATTAGTTATATTTTTACGGGGTATTTTGTAACACGCTGTATAAATGAGATCCTATTAGAATATATCAAGTTAAGGATGAAAATATATTAAAGGTAGCCATGGGATCTGATCAACGTTCTCAGAAAAAAGCTGATTGCGAAAATTGATGTACCGGAAGAATGATAGTGTCTAGGGACCTCTCTTTATGTAGCTATAGGTACCTCAAATAACTTTCTGAAGCAAATTATTAACTACATCGCCAGTTTTACTTTATAATAGGTTTTGATGTTCCTTCATTGAAAACACCGTCTTTAATTAATGGATTACATTTACTTTATAAGTAACTTGTATTATTTAATTTTAATTTAATATTTATGTGTTTTCACTTTAATTTTTAATGAGTTTTCTTATTTTTTTAAGATGTATCTGTTGTTTGTCTCTTTTTAATGCATGCAATCGTCACCTCTTATTGGGACACCATATATGATTAATATTTTTCTACCTATATTTTTGAATGTTTTAGTGTGTTTTATTAAATAAATACTTCGATGAATAGGTACTTTAAACAAAAAATATTTTGTTCGTACATGCTATCAAGTGCTGAGTTTCGTAAAGTCTGTTCCACGATATAGTGGTATTTGATTTGACTCAGAAGTAGCACTCCCCAATTGAGGGGAAGTCTTTGAACTGAGATGCGTAAAGAACTTTTTCATTTTTCAAAGGAAGGTTCCGTTTTGTCACTGAGGAAACACTTCAACAAGGTTCGTGGGGATTGAAGACAATATTTCTCCAGTTCTAGATCTATAATAAATAAATAAATATCCTGGGACAATCTTTACACACGGCTATCTGATCCCAAACTAAGCAGAGCTTGTACTATGGAAACCAGATAACTGATATACTACATATACTACTTTTTATTTTTCTAAATACATACAGATATTTACACCCAGACACAGAACAAACAGACATGTTCATGCACACAAATGTCTGTCCTGGGTGGGAATCGAACCCGCGGCCTTCGGTTTGGCAGTCAGAGCGTTAACCACCAAGCCAACTGGCCTGTCATCTATACAAATAAATACATAATATGAATAAAATACAAAGAAGAGTCGTAATTTTAATGTTTTATTTCGATACACAACCACAAGTTGCAACATTACTTCACAAAAGTTATGAAATCTAAATAATAATCAATATTTTAGTACATTCTTTGCACACGGCCATCTGATCCCAAACCAAGCAGACCTTGTACTATGGAAACCAGTTAACTGATACACTAATAACATTTTGTTCGTTATAGACAATTACACCCAGACACAGAAGAAACCGTCATGTTTATACACATAAAATGTTTGTCCTGGGTGGTAACCGAACCGACAATCTGTAACTTGGCAGTCAGGGTGTCAAACCACCAAGCTAACCGTGAGACGAGAGAATGAGAGTTAATAAATTTAAGTTAAGTTTGATGCACAACAGAATTCAGACCAACATATCAGTATATGTCATCTACCTTTAATATCCTATGCTCATAAAAATGAATAAAAAACCGTATAAATTTGCGAATGAAAAATCCATATTTAATTTCTTACATTTTGAAGCTCATTTCCTTGACAAATTGGGTTGGAGCGCAGCGGTTGGTCTTAAAAGAGTAACCCGTTCAAAGAAATAAATGGAGAGGCGGTATAAATCTAGTGCAGACGCAATCAAATAGCCCTCGGTCGAGAAAGAAGGATGTCTCCCATGTGTGCGCTTCCTTTGTACTTACAGTTTTATTTTACAAATAATTCGTTAAAGTAGATGTTCATTAAAGCTTATTTTATATGCTACAAGTACCTTTATGTGTAGGAACACCTACATTTGTGGATAAAAGCAGACGAAGCAAGCTTGTGGGGTAATTCTTAGTATAAATATAAATGATTCCCTATTCCCCTGGGTCACGGCATCACGCATGGACGGCTGGACCGATTTCGCTAATTCTTTTTTAATTGTTTGTTATTGTCAGGAGAAGGTTCTTATGAAAGAAAAAAATAAGAAAGTTGCGTGGAAATTTAAGAAAACTTAACCACTTTACTAGCGCTTTTGACACTTAACTTTTTCAATCTAACCTGTTTGATATTATTGTCGGTCGTTTGACAGTGGAAAACAAATGGAGCCATGGGTCGGAATTATATTGATAAAATAATTCATTTATAATTTTTTATTGCACATTTCACAGTCGATTCAATCGAAAGATTCGAAATCTATATTCATTGTTAAGACAGGACAACGTCTGTTGGGTCAGCTAGTTTTTTTATAAATATGAATTCTTCTTCTTACTTTTCCCCCAATACATTTGCGGTCACCCCTAGTATTCTTGTGCCACACCATCTATGTACATTTTAATTCGAAATATGTTTTTTTTTTTTGGGTCCATGTCCCTAAGAACATTGTCACTTAGGTATACTTTCTTAAATACCAAACGAATCCAATTTAAATACTACATAGGCCACATTTTAATAAACTGAGACATAATATCAAACGCCGACATTTCCATTTCTAAGCAAGTAATATAATAACGCTCATAATTTCTTTTCTTTATTCCATCTCAATGAAAACAAGGTACTTATGTTTGTTTTTCAGGTCACGAGCCTGAGAATCTAACTCATCTCACCTATTTATAACCTTCCAGCTTTCTCTCGTGGTTTCAACCGCATTCCCGACACAATGCATATCCGGCATATTCCAAGGTAAGTTGTTTTTTTTATGCCAAATTTCATCCAAATGCGTAGTTTTTGCGTGAAAGAGTAACAACCATCTATACTCACAAACTTTCGCATATTAGTACGATTCAATAAAATTACATTTGCGATTACTTTCGACTCAGTGGCTCAAAATGCCCAATATCGATTGTACCTAATTCAATTTGAACCTCATAGATACATCTCTTGACATACCTAATACTGGGAATCCTCTGGACATATCATTACGCTCAATGGTTGCGTGAAATTGAATCCCTATCTATTTGTTTTGGTTTTAAATGTAGGTATTGAGGGGTGTTTGACTGATTCTATTCGAAATACTAGTATAAAATATAGCTATAGTAGTATTGTCGGATAAAATCGTGAGCAACAACTTAACGAGCCTATTGTAGTCGAAAATGTCATTAGGAAATCATACCATGGTTACTGGGTATCTTAACCGTTACCAGGGGACATTTTACTACCCGCCTGGTTAGATTCAAGTTGTCCAATGTGTCCCCAAGTATTGATTTGTTCTGGGAATACTTGAAGCTGATCCGTAAGTTTAGGCTGGTTAGTAAGGCTTTGTGGGCCGGCAAAATTAAAATCCCAGGAAATTCTTCACACACGGCCATCTGATCCCAAACTAAGCGGAGCTTGTACTATGGAAACGACAAACAAACTGATATACTACATATTTTATTTTCAAAATACGTACTTATACGAGTTATTCGTATACTTCCACTCAGACATGTTCATGTTCACCTGCGGCATGGCAGTCACCGTCGCTAACTACCAGACCAACGATATGGTCATCTTAAAACTAATAAGACTTGCCGCAGAAAAAACGTCTGGACAAGTGCGTGTCTACCTCGCGCTCATCGAGGGTTCCCTATAAACTTGTATGTAGATAGATAGTATACATCACGGACATAGTTCCTTCCTATAAAAGAATCGAACATTGCTCTTACGAAAAAATAAGTCGGGTTGAAGGACAAACTTATCATTCTACTTAAGAATTTATTGTATTTATTTTATTTTATATATCCTGGGACATTCTTTTACACACTGCCATCTGGTCCCAAACTAAGCAGAGTTTGTACTATGGAAACGAAATAACTGATATACTACTTATTTTTTTTCATTTTTTAATACATACTTATATAAATATTTACACCCAGACACAGAACAAACAGACATGTTCCTGCACATAAATGTTTGTCCTGGGTGGGAATCGAAGCCGCGACCTTCGGTTTGTCAGTCAGAGCGCTAACCACCAAGCCACCTGGCCTGTTGAATAAATACATATATTGTAGCTACCATTCATCGAAATATATAATGATACATTTTAAATCGCATATAAATATTTCTTCATCTTGCAGCTCATGGGAAAGACATAACTTCAACTTGAACCATCCATTAATGAGAAAAAGAGTGTTGGTAGCCAGACGGGCAATCGGACAACGAAGTTATCCTTTAATGTTCTATCCTTTAGGTTTCTTTTCCTTAAGAGGTGTGGAACCCTAAAAATATGATAAAGTGCTTCTGAGTTCTACCATCACATTAGTCAATGATGCAAATAAAGTTTGCTTTTTTTGTCAGGTCACAGAAATAGCTGTTAATACTACTTTGACAGGCCCGTTGGCTTGGTGGTTAGCGACTCTGACTGCCAAGTCGAAGGTCGCGGGTTCGATTCCCATCCCGGACATACATTTGTGTACATGAACATGTCTGTTTGTTCTGTGTCTGGGTGTAAATATGTATATAAGTATGCATTTAGAAAAATAAGTAGTATATGTAGTATATCAGTTATCTGGTTTCCATAGTACAGGCTCTGCTTAGTTTGGGACCAGATGGCCGTGTGTAAAGAACGTCCCGGGATATTTATTATTATTATTACTTTAGCTATTTTTACAACCAAACCCCTCCATAGTAAATAAACTATACAAACTTAAAATTACACTTACAGTCACTACCCAATATAATAACGTCCATAAAGAATTTTATAATGAAGTACATGGATCCCTGCAATAGGATTATTCAATAAATAAAGACTATAAACCAATGTACAAAATGTTTTCCAATAATTAAGTAAGGGTAGCCAAATGGATAACATTTCACCGAACAGCCTCTAGAGCGATACCTTTAAAATAAATGCGATCGGACCAACCCAGCGGAAATTACGCTCCCTCGATTTTGTGTTGCCACTTATTTACTTTGAAAATTGTTAGCATTCGAAGGTTTGTATGAAAACAAATAAAATACTGATAAATCTGTTGTACCCAGCTAAATATGAAAATCCACGAGTATTATGTACTCTCCCAATGGACAGGCTTATATCAATTAGTAAATTGCACTCTCAACAATAGCTTTACTGCATTAGCAAACTCCGTCAAATGAAGAGGGGTGACTCTGACTTACGTGTCCTAACAAAATTTATATATTTTTTTATGATTAGATTATCTCTTCTCCCTTACTTGATTAATGAAAAAAGGGGTTATGCCATGTGTTAATTCTACCTGTGACTATAATTTTTAGAAATACAATCATGTATGTATCTGAGGTATAACTTCAGTTTGGATATAAATCCAATCTTGAAAGATCTTAGCGTATGAAGACAAAAAAATATTAATATAATAAATAAACATCCTGGGACATTATTATTTTTTTTTATTTTTATTTATTAAAGAAACAAACAGCTATTATTTCACATATAAAAACAATAAACTAAAGTAATACAATTGCCAAAACAGTTTCTACAGCTAGGTATTAACATTGTTTTTTATCTTATGAATAGACAGGTGCAAAAATAAAGAAATTACTTTAACTAAATTATGTACTTAACTTAAACTAATTATAAAAAGATTAATCATATTTTTTAAGCGAAAACATCACGCAGCCCATCGCTGTCAACTGACTTTAAACGGCTGCGGAAGGCGCCCATCCTCTCGTGAAATATATCGATGTGACTATAAGAATGGTTGTAACTATTACAGGCTCTCACTATAAATCGATTTTTAGTATAGTTAGAACAACAAATAGGTGTAAAGAAAATATGTCTTTTGCGTGCACGAAGCTTGGAACACTCAAAACCTATTTTATTTAAAAGATACGGCGAATCAACAAAGTTGTTTATTATTTTGTGTAGAAAAATTTGGTCCCTATGTTCACGTCGCCTTTCTAATGATACAATCTGATTCATGCCGAGGTTCGTAAATCTGTACTTTAAACGCTTAATAAATTTATTTTGTATTCCTTCTAATTGTTTTATATATTTATCATACACAGGATTCCAGACTATGGAAGCGTATTCCAGTTGCGACCTTACAAAAGCGTTGTAAAGCAAAATTAACGTGTTCATGTCTTTAAAATCAGTACTTTGACGAAATACAAAGCCAAGCATCTTATAGGCCTTAGCCGTGACTTTACAGATGTGTTTGTCAAAGTGTAATCCACTATCCAGGTGAATCCCAAGGTCTCTCACCTCATCAACCCTCATAAGTCCTTTATTATAAAGTTTATAATGATACTCAATCTTTTTTTTTTTTCTTGTAAATGTTATTGTGTAGCATTTTTCTACATTTAAGTACAATTTATTAACTGAACAATACTCACTTAACCTATCTAAGTCATTTTGCAAAGCTTCACAATCACTTATAGACTGAATAACAGAAAATATTTTTGTGTCATCCGACATTGTTAATAAAAATATTAAAAAGCAGCGGCCCGAGGTGGGAGCCTTGCGGAACACCGGATGTGATTGGAATAAAACTAGAAGTAAAACCCTTGACTGTAACTGCCTGTGTCCTGTTTCTTAAATATGAAACTAGCCATCTGAGTAGATCACCGTGTATACCGATGGCTCCAAGCTTCAAAATTAACCGTGAATGGGAAATTTTATCGAAGGCTTTAGAGTAATCGGTGTACACGGCGTCAACCTGGAATCCTCTACCCATTGCTTCCAGCACGACATCAAGGAATTCACATAAATTTGTTTCGGTTGAGCGCTTTGCAAAAAATCCGTGTTACAGAATACAGATTAAATTTCGAAAAAAAGTGTCATTACAACTTTTCGTATGATTTTTTTCCGTCTAGCCCCCTTCCACAACGCGCGATAAGGAACTTCGTTCCAATACTTTTATATATTAACACCCAGATACAGAACAAACAGACATGTTTATGCACACATGTGTTTGTCCTGGGTGGGAATCCAATTCTGAAAATTCTTTCAGTGACAGAAACCTGTACTATTACCGAGTGACATAGGATATGCTGTTTCGATGATATTACAGGCACATGAGACTCAACATTTTCACGTCTCAGAGTCAACGAATGCATTTTCAATGAACCTGGTGTTGCAAATGTCCATAGGCAGCGGTGACGTCTACCCGTATGCCGGCCACACTTTAACTTTACTTACTTTTACTTTTTATCTAAGACCCGTTAGAGTTAACAAGTCATTTCTTTATTAATACCTTCGATTCTATAACAAAATACTGCTTCCGGTAACCAAGATGTCTAATCTTAAAATTAAAAAACATCTTAAGAAAGTTTTGAAAAACCGAGCGTATACAAGGCAGCTAATTACTTTGAAGATGAAGAAGAGATGTCTGGAAATAGCTGCTCTCTGCATAAGCATGTTTTGCTTATTTTTCAACCTGTTTTATTATCTAGTGTCCATGTTAAAAATAAGCTGCTTAATGTAAGCGATTTATAAAGCGTTGTCCGTTGTGTTTTTTTTCTCTTTTTTACTATATATATATTTTTTTTCCATGATTTTATTGGGTTGTGAAATATATTTTTTTTATTTTTTAAGATATTTGTTGGTTCTGTTGTTTGTCTATCTTTAATGTATGCGGTCGTCACCTCTAATTGGGACACCATTTATGATTAACATTTTGATACCTGTATTTTTGAATGTATTAGTGTGTGTCTTGTTGGTGATCTAAATAAATAAATAAATGTTATTTATTGTTTTAATTTTTTATATATGCTTCTTTTGCTATTTTTGACCACATAAATATCATTCTTTCTGTGTTAGTTTCTTGCCAGTTCTTCACAGTTGAATGTTGACATCCGAACTGGTAACTAAAGGAGCTAAAGTTACTCAGGACCTTTTTATGTATCCTCCATTGAAAAAATGGATTGAATAATTTTTGTACACTATTTTGAGCAGCACTGAAAGTAATGTTAATATATTATTCCTTTTAGATATAATAAAGAACTACCCACCAATACGGAAAAGTCATAACAAGACTTTTTGTCTCGGTAACATTAAATTGAAAATGAAAATGAACAAAAATATTATTTCATTTGAAATCTTAATTCCTTAGGGTTTCTGCGATGATAAATCGCGCTGTTTTGCACTCTGGGTATTTCGTTATATTTTTTGCAAAAATAAACATAGTTGTTATGCTTTTATCTTAATAAAATGTTTCAATCTCCTTTGAATAGTAGAATTGTAATGAAATATTTGCATGTCAAAAACGATGCACTATGCAACAACTCCAGCAATTTTATGAAAACCCTGTCCTTTGAGAAAAATATAAACGCTTTCATAATTATTTACTTGAATGAAATACACTAAATATTCATTGTTAATCCTATGAATGGTGTCCGCCAGTTTAACTAAAGAAGTGACTGATATGATGTTATTATCTTATAAAATCCCCAGATAATTCTAAATATGAATGAAAATATTTATTTGCTATTGTTAATTATCTAGATTTATAAGTAATACTCAATTTGTTGTCTGTTTCTGTACAGATAAAATAAAAAAATAATCCCTACTAATATTATAAATGTGAATGTAAGTTTGTTTATTACGCTTTCACGCGAAAACTACTTTACCGATCATCATGAAACATTGTAAACATATTCTTGGAGGTATATAGAATAGGCATATAGAAGTAACATAGGATAGTTTTTGTGCCGGAAAATGTTACATCCCTCGGGAACGCGGGTGAAACCGCGGGGGGCAGCTAGTAAAAAAATAAATTAGACACACTAAACAATTAAATGACTCATGTGACTATGATCTCATCCACAGCAAAGCTTGTTCCTTGATAACCTGATAATATGAAATGAACCTGATGAATGAAACAGGTGTTAGGCAGATCATTGTTATCTATTATCTATTATTATCATTCATCACCAGAAATGCACAATGGCCTATTCAGGAGGCCAAATGCGGAGGAAGCCCTGTATAACTAACTAACTAATCATCACCAGAATACAAATACTTATTTAAAAAAAATGGTTTTTAC
This sequence comes from Habrosyne pyritoides, assembly GCA_907165245.1. Classification (NCBI taxonomy): domain Eukaryota; kingdom Metazoa; phylum Arthropoda; class Insecta; order Lepidoptera; family Drepanidae; genus Habrosyne; species Habrosyne pyritoides. The sequence goes on along the minus strand of OU015593.1, from coordinate 8,761,096 downwards.
ACCCAGACCTAATTACCGAATTACCCTCGACCGATCCATCGCCGACTGATGAATTCTGTCTGCCGCGACCTCTGTGAGTTGGACAGTAACGTTTTGTTAACACGCCCGCATCCATTTGCCAGGGTACTAAATAGAAACTGGCTGGATAGAGCCACTTTGAACATTCGATCCAACTATCATGCCCAAGCAGTGAATGCTAAATGAACTGCAAGAACTAAAAACTTAAATCAGGTTATCGTTTTAAAAATGGAATCTTGTGGTTACGTCGCCAGCTTATTTGCTATATGCTATATAGATGTCCCCCGCGGTTTTACCCGCGTTCCCGTGGGATGTCACATGTATTATACATAAAAACCTTCCTCTTCAATCACTCTATCTATTAAAAAAAATCCGTATCAAAATCCGTTGCGTAGTTTCAAAGATTTAAGCATACATAGGGAAATAGAGACAGAGAAAGCGACTTTGTATTATACTATGTAGTGAAGCTGCAATTTCTAAAAAATATTATTACCGTCCGGCTGGTTCTGTGAAGAATATTATCTAGTAGGGTTAATGGGCCGTCGCGTCTGCAACAATCTCTGCTGGGTGCTTGTAATTCTACTAAATTTATATTTGACATGCAACAACATGAGCTACTTGGACCAAAACTTAGAACTGGATTTAGTACTCAAGCCTTCAAAAAGTAAAGTAGAGACCGATTTATCTTAAATTTATTTTAGGCCAGTCACCATTTTTTACACAAAGTTTTAATTCTGTTAATTACTAAATTAATAGTCCCTGCTATCATGTACATATGTAGCGTTTCGTGTCAATTTCTCAATCACAAGGAAACATTTACTTAAAAATGGGGTACTTTCGAACCACTACACTTTATTATGTATATTTTTATATAACGGAAAATGTTTTCTAATCATGCTAATTACTTATATTTGGGTGCTTCTCACCCATAAGCAGTTAGTAAAAAAAATGTGACATAAAAAAAAGTTTCGACACACCCAGTTTTGCACTGTGATATTAAAGGTTAATACTCTTCTTTCGTCCATTGATTTAGAACATTTGGCAGGTCAGTTGGCTTGGTGGTTAGCGACTTTGACTGCCAAGCTGAAGGTCGCGGGTTCGATTCCCACCCAGGATGAACATTTGTGTGCATGAAAATATCTGTTTGTTCTGTGTCTGGGTAAATATCTATATCTATAAGTATATATTTAGTATAAGAAAATGTTTATATAGTATATCAGTTATCTGGTTTCCCTAGTACAAGCTCTGCTTAGTTTGGGATCAGATGACCGTGTGTAAAGAATGCCCCAAGATATTTATTTTTAATGTTATTAAGTGACATGTGTGTGCTAATGGAAAAGACCTAGCAATTGCATTCTCATATATGTATATATATATAAACACACATCAAACGATAAATAACAAAACAAATTACATAACTTCATAATAATATTTAATATTTTCTTTTGATAACCTGACCAAAGATCAAGAATTTTTGATTAGTAAAGTAATAGGTATCTTATTGATAAAATAATTACAAAGTACCTTACATAATATAATATGCAATTTATTATCGGCTAGCTAAAGAAAAACGATATTGGAGACCAACCATATAAAAAGCTCTCACCCTGGAGAGTACATCCACGTTCAAAAGCAAATCGCCGTCTTACCGGCTAGTTGACATGGTGGTGGAAATATACTGTCTGCAGGTCTGGTTTGATTCATTATACACATTGAACTTTGTAGCGGTTATATAATCATTGTTAAAAGCTGTGATATAAGTTACCAAACTAAAATTATTGTACAGCTTAAAAATCAAACTACCAAAGGAACTTACGTATTTTCAGACAACACGAAAAATTCCATACCCAGGAGTTCTTTTTAAATTACCATTTCACCTTAAAAGGCTAGAAAAATTACTTCCTAAAAAAATATATTAAATTTGCAGTAAATATATATTTATTTTCTTAAAATCACAAACTGTTTAGTCAACAGAATATTTCGCAGCATCGACATGACTTGGTATTTAATAAACGAATCCTAATCCGCAATAATGTTAGGGTCCGACTTTACTGTCATCTTAACTTGACCGATGATAAGATCCATTTGGGAAGTCAGTCTGAAGTTCGCTCTAAACTTCTGGCAATGTTCCAAAAATACCGGATATAAATAAGGCAACACTGCGTGATCTAATGTAGGGAATAAGTGATGAAGTGCATGATCGCCGAAGAATGTCATAACTTTGAAAAGATTGCCATTAATTTCGTTACGATCCATCACAGCTTCTAGCTCGTGCATTCCCCAATCCGGATTCACGTTACTGGAATATGATAAATAATGGTCAAAACAATTACATTGTCGATAATCTTTAGCATTTTTTTTTGGGACGGATTAGGTGTCCGCCTCGGGTGGCTTTTACACCCTTTCGCGGATTTTTTGATGAGCGCAGAGGGCTTTTCGTCCAATTAATTTACAAGACCTAATCTTGAAAAGAGCTGGATTTCAAAAAGTTTGTCATAGCTCAATGGTCATTGATGCAATGATCCTAAGTTGCTGGTTTAGATCACCAGCTGATTATAATATCTTATACCTATATAACATAAACATACATAAGTACAGTAGTAAGTAATAAACAAGTCTTACCTAACTTGGTCCCCATCATGGAAGATCTTGGGATGATGATGGGCAGCATTTGATCCAATGCACATGAATATAAAACTGGCAGTACAAACAATCCAAAGCCACATGATGAGAGCATCATAGAAGGAGACGCCACTGACAATGAACATCCAAGCGGGAAGGACGAAGCCAATAGCGTCATGCCAGAAGTAGTGTTGGTTGAAAAATCCTTTCCGCATGAAGTTGAGAATTAACCTGGAATTGTAGTTCGTATATTACTCATACTTTATTGCTTCATACTCCACGACAATACTTTACAAAATTTTATAGTATTTATAGATACTCTAAATCCGAACCGACACCAAAGTATCAAATACTTAGGTACCTTTTAAATATAATGTTCTAGTCAATCAATTTGTGACGTAGTTTTATAATTATTTATTGAAATCTTCTTACCTTTTGATAAAATTTTGGATAAAGGCAAAGGGGAATATAACCATTTCAACCACAATAGTAAGATAAGCAAATATTGATTTCTCCCTTGGATTCCAAGTAATAAGCGGCTCAAATGCACTGATCTCCAAATCCATTAATGTGTTTGGATAGAGATGATGGGAGAGAACATGAGATACTCTGAAATCTCTAAAAAAGAAAACAAATTTACATAATTTAGATTGTATTTTACATGTCTTCTGTAAAGTTTTGTTATTCGGGTAACTCAGCTCATTTTAAAGAAAAAGAACATAATTTGTAGAAACAAAGGTAATGCTTTCTCATAAAGCCAAACACATTCAATTTAATTATCACGTAAATAATGTCACATATTAAATATGTACTTGGTCGATTGATTATATAATTCGTCACAAAAAACTGGGTTTAGCTTAATACCATAATTTTGAGTATTATCTAATTTATTGACCGAGGTCTTAACCACAGGAAATTATTTGTCGCTAGAGAGTCAATGTAGGTTCGGTAAATTCTAGTAATACTAAAAGTAATTTTTACTTTACCTATAAGACCATAAACTCAGATTAAAAAGATACATCCTCCAGTTGGTTTTCTTGTGAATATAATTGTGTGCAGCAACTACAACCCAGGCTAAGGATAGAGATGCAATTAGGTAAGATGCCATCACAACCCAGTAATTCGTGGACCAGCAGGCTAATGCTGATGTTATCAATAAAGTGATCAGCAATCCATCTATAATCCAATTTGAATATCTGTTCAAATTTTGCGGGACGTTTTTTAATTCTTCTCTAACAGCCCTCTTCAAGCTCTTATAAAATCCATCTTCATGAAACGTGAAAGGTGAGTTCCTAGGTGTCTTTGCGTCTCTTAAATAGTATTTTTCCAATATTTTCAGAACGACTGGATTTAGATGATGACTTTCAAAAGCTTCTGTGATGTCAGTACCCTGTAATTTCAATTGTATTCCTTATGGGCACAAAACATACATATTGGGGACCTCAAATGGTTGGAAACATTCTCCATGTTTGAATAATATTTTTTTGCTATAAATCTTTTCCCTTTATAATATATTCCTCTTTATAATATTAGTATAGAAAACTAATGCTCATCCATAAAATATATGTATATACAGAGGTAAAAATAAAAGCTTATAAGTAGCTAGCTCATCCAGATTGCTTTGAAGTGGTAGCGTGCTCAGAATGCTGGCGACGTTGCCCTTTTTTCTTTTCTAAAGTTCTTATTTTTATATTTATTTGCAATAATTTAATTTGAAAGAACCCTCAGTGTGGTTTTACAGTGACGCTTACCGCCCGCGTAAGCCATCCGCGACTGTTGGTTAAACTATGTAACGATCCAAGAGACGCAAATCTCGTGACGCTTACCAACCGCGCTGGCGAAAGCGTCACTGTAAAACCACCCTAAGAACTCATAATGCTTTAGATGATTAGGGTTCGTTTTGGTACAATCAAGGTTATAATTTAAAAAATACCTTAGAAAGATCAAACCACTCCTCTCCACCAGGGTGCTTCTTGACAAAATCAGTGAAATCATATATCCCATTATAGACTCTCCATAAACCTTCTGCCCCATCATCCATGGCCTTGCCAGACAACCATTCCACTGGGTGCCGCAACCCCTCGTCTCTTAACGATGGGTATTTCAATTGAGGGAAACTAACATGGGTTTTCTTATCCGCCGCTCTTTGGCGAGCAACATCTAGGTATCCTTGGTCCTTGGGCGCCATATTTATTTATATTTTTTTTCTTAACATTATTTTAATACACGGCAACTAATGTTATGTTCACTGTCACAATTCCAGTCGAAGTGTCGAATATATTTGTTATCACTACGGTTCTTATATTATCAATGTTAAATAATAATAAATCAAGTACAGACAGAAGTATGATTTTGTAAACATTTTAAGTGTCGTTCGTGTCATTCTTATCGGAACTGGTTTCAATTTCGTTAACCTATGATAAATGTTCTTTGTTCATATTTTAGGTAGGATTTGTTTAAATCATAAAATCGTTTAATTAATGTTATGAGTTCTTAAGTCGTTCGGATTTTTTTGCTATTTTCCGGTTTTTATCTATATTAAGATATTGTAACGAAAGCGCTTTCAGGGTTACGTACACCATGGAACCCTTATAGTTTCGCTATGTTCCTCTGTCTGCGGTTTAACTCAGACTCTTAGTACAAAAAAAATGTGTTATTTTGCATGTTTATACACATTAATCACGCCGACACAATTATGAAATTTAAATAACAAAAAAATGCACGTAATGTAGTTGTTTTTGTAACAGTTCCCTACAAGCTAAACCGTTGTTATAGGCTGTGTGCAAAAAAATCTTTTTACTACTGCCATAAATGCCAATGTTTAGATGATTGTTTGTTTGTTACTCAATCAGGTCTTTTTAATCTCGGGAAAATGTTACATATTTCGGGGATGCGGGTGAAACCGACGAGCAAAGCTACACATATCATTCATATCACATTTACATATCTTACATATGTAAAAAAGGTAGAAAGAGAACAGCTAAGTACGCTTTAACTACAGGATATCGAAAAATAGTTCACCAACTTATGAAGGCATATCGTGATGGGCATCTACGGAATCCCACAATGCGTGTGGACCGACATGCACTTTACCGGTGTATTTATTAAATTGAATATAAAAAAGTACATAAAAACGCCTTGTAAAAGTTTATTAACAATGTTTACTGATCAAAAATATTTACTAGTAGATACAGAATGTTCACTTCGAGCATTTTGACATCCAAGAATGATATGTACAATATGATGTAAACAAATTAACTTATAGGTATTTACAACTATACGCACACACATGGCTGTATTTGATAACACGCAGGTTATCAATAATTGTGATATAAACTAAAATAACCTTTATCTTGAAGCAAACTAGCCAATGGCTAGCATTCTTCTCTATCGGCTCTTCATTATTCCTTTCCATTAATCAAACCATTAGGTTTGATTAAATAGGATTTTTTCAATTGATAAGTTTGCTTATAAACTTTTGGGTGGTGATTTAGTATAGTCTGAAATGAAATGAAATATTTATTCAAATAGGCCTTCACAGGCACTTATGAATGGTCAGACTCTAACAAATACTTTTTTATTTTATTTATTTCTTTTTACATTTTCTACGGTTGCTTAGTCCGTACTCTTTAAACACTCAGACTAGGGGTCGAAGTGGTTGCCATGGCCGAATCAGTCAGAGCAATCATCATCATATTTGTATAAGACATTTCGGCCTCGGATGATTTCGCTCCCAAATCTCTCCATGACAACTGCATCTCGATGTTTTATGGCCATTAATTCTCTTAAATCATTATGTCTATTGATGAAAACCGCATCAAAATCCTTTGAGTAGTTTTAAAGAATTAAGAGTACAAACGGCGGGCAGCGACTTTGTTTTATTCTATGTTATGATGAAGCGGTCCACTCTTAACGTATGTACATTTTCCTATTGTATTTGCCGCCATAGAGTAATTAATTTGAATATAAGAGGTTTTCTTTAAATATTAATAAAATCATCTATTACTTTAAATATATTCCGAATTTAGGGCACGTAAGCTCTCCCCTGCTTTCATTCATTATTACATTTCCTTTCCGCATCACATGCTTACCAATAAAAAGCTTTGCTGAAATATAGCTTACATTTAAGTAATTACATAGTTCTGTGACAATATAACTAATAATCAGTCGGTACGTAATAAACGGGCAAACTACTTAAAAACTGAAATCACGGTAACGTCGGAAATAATCACTTAGACGGCTTTGCTTCCAATTTGAAAGCTGCGATTTCTCAGAGTTAATTATTACCGTCCGGCTGGTTCTGTGATGAAGATTCTCCAGTAGAGTTAATGGGCCGTCGCGTCTGCAACAACCTCCGCTGGGCGTTTGTAATTCAACTGAATTTATATTTGCCCTGCAACAACATTAAGAGCTAAGTAAATTGAGATTATTAAAGTGTCACCGTAAATATAAAACGTTTTCCTTTTAGTGCTGTAATAATTAACATCCCTGCTAATATTAAATTGTGCCAGGGCAATATTTTATAATAACACCCGAGTAAAATAATGGTGTAAATCAACATTTTAGAATATAAGTATAGAAAGAGAACTATATATTTAAATAAAACCGTTCTTCTACAAATAGCCTGATATCGGACCCTCTAACGTATAGAGATTACGAGCATAGCGCGTTCCACAGCTAGCTGTATAACCAAAAGTTAAATACCACCTCTTGGTCTCATGGTTGATAAACAAGTGATAACTTGTGTCGAAGTTGGACCTGTCTTGATGGACAATTAATCCTACATAAAAATGATCATTTAAAACTTGAACAGTGTTTCCGTAAATTAGGGATAGAATTTATGGTTACACATAATTTCGTCTTGTATATTTTTACTTATGGCTTACTTTTTAGGTATCTCTGTTTAGGGTATGGGTCATGATGTACCAGCGAAGGAGCTTGAAGACTCTTACGCCTTTTTGCAGTACTATCGTCAAGCCCCCTTATTCAGCTAAAACAAACTTGTCGGCGAGCCGCCGCACGGAGGCCTCGGAGAGCTTACCTCTCACGTGATTGAGTAGTAAGTGAAAGAGACAGAGCACAGACGGCAAGATGAAACATCCTCGAGCTATGGTCATATACCTTACAGAATCGAGCCTCTGGACTCGCATTTTCATTCCGTCTCTGTTATGCAACACTTCGATAACGATAGTCTCTGTAGCACCGGCCATATCTCGATTAAATGTTTGTCTCCTAGATCAGCTTTTGTGGACGTTAGCTACACTCTGAGCTCAATATCATAATTTACTATATGTCTTTTATAATGTTTATAGTGAAGGCATGATAGGTGAGAATAGAAATAATATGGTAGTTTACATTTGACAATGTGTGGTATGTATCGATAGGTTAAGTGACGATTTTGAATTTAAAACTATCTGGCGCAAGACGAACGGTCTACGGTATTGTAGGGCTGTAAGTGGAATGTCACATGTAATATTATATATAAAAACCTTTCTCTTCAATCACTCTATCTATTAAAAAAAACCGCAACAAAATCCGTTGCGTAGTTTTAAAGATTTAAGCATACAAAGGGATATAGGGACATAAGGACAGAGAAAGCGACTTTGTTTTATACGTATATGTAGTGAAGTAACCTTTTTGATGATGTCCCAATGGTGTTAAAGCATATACCTAACATGTCTACTGCAACGCTTCGTGTACATAATGCAATTACTGTAAAAACCTTTTACGGATCAATTTTAATATGAATTGAATCCACCACAGTGCAGACTCGTTGAAAAATAAACAGCATCTACATCTCTTGAATATTAAATTGAAATCACTAGAATGTATTCTCTTTGTAGGAGTTCGAATGCTTTGTGAATACAGAAATACTGTTTTAGCGGTGTAAACGATGATCGACTGTAGGTGTTTATTATTTTGAAACCCGCTATAAGGTGTTTTTTTTTTCATTTTTTCATATTGGTATACCTACGAATCTTTTGAATAGCAATCATTTTATTTTATTTATTTTAATTGCACTTACACAAAAACGTAAAATAAAAAATATTACATAAACCTGCTATCCAATGGCAACTGCACACAACTTAAACAATTAACAATTCACAGCATAATTACATATAAAGATACAATCAAATACAAATCTGAGGGAAAAAAAAACAATAAATGTATACCATACTTACAGTCAAACATGTATAAATAGTCCACGCCCATTGTCCCCGAAGAGGTAGGCAGCTCATTACTGAGACCCAGAAAAGGGTAGCGGAGTGTATTAAAAATAAATTGCGAATTATCATTTATCAAAAAGATTTCTCAAAACACCCCTATAAATGTCTTTCAATTTTATTTTTATAAAACAATCAAAAAAGTAGAGCAATTAAGTATGAACAATGATGACGTCATAAGTTAGTACTTAGTACATTTTCCATACAAAATTTGCGTTTTGATAGATGATAAAAAGTAACTGATTTGACAACCTTACACATACCCTATTCATCTAAGTTATTTTAAGTCCCAATTTGACTTCTTATTTTTAATCACTTCTTTTTTTAATCATTTTCTAATCAAATATAAATAAATATTATGATTTTGCTACGAGATTAATCATTTGTTAGTTAACATGTTATCATAAGTTGTGGCATAAGTTATCAAATGTTATATAACATTATTTGTTATGAAAAGAAAATAATTCAATGGAATATTTAATTCCATTTGTAACATAATAGCTGTCCCCGGCAATTTAACCCGCGTTCCCGAGGGATATCACATTTTCCCACAGATAAAAAGTAGCCTTTATGTTTTTTCCAGGATATACTCTATCTATGTGCTTCAAGCTTCATCCATTTAATAGTTTTTGCGTGAAAGAGTAACACACATACTTACATACAAATCTTTCCTCTTCATATTATTAGTATAGATTAGGAGATATTCAATGTCTACAACTATTTATTCTTAAAATATCGCGATGTAGGAATCCATAGTCGCGTTGCAACAATACCATTTTTAACAGAGTTATGGACTTAGTTTTAACTTATTAACTAAACATCTCCTTTGTAATTTATTTAAGAATTTTAAAGTTTCTTCACAAATCCAAAAATTAGTTGTAGGGGACAAGCTTAACCGTAATTATTGAGGGACATTTGACGATAACAAAAATTACCACTTTAAAGTAATTTTTTTTCGAAACCCTCAATATTTTCGAAACCCTATCCAGCACCCTACACAATGAAATAGTATCAAAATGACTCCGTAAAATTACAGGCACATAAGTCTTAACAACTCCATGTTTCAGGGTCGAAAACGCATAGGCGATGCCCCTAGAGTTGCAATGGCGGCAAAATTTTGTTTCAAACCTTGTGGGCGTGATTAATATATAAATATCCTGGGACATTCTTTACACACGGCCTTCTGATCCTAACTAAGCAGAGCTTCTGCTACGGACTGGTTTCCGTAACTGATCAAGGTACCTAATACATACTATTTTTGTATGGTTTTTCTAAATATGTATTTAGATAGATATTTGTAACCTGAGACAGGAAAAACAGACATGTTCTAGCACACAAATGTTTATCCTGTGTCGGAATCGAACCCTCGACCTACGACGTGGCAGTCTCTAACCACTAAGCTAACTAGCCCATCAATAATAATAGTAGTATTTATAATCATTTACATCTGGTTAGTACCTACCACGGATTAACTTGTTGACTACTGTACCATAAAAATAATTCAAACATGGTTATAAAATCCCGTGTTGTACTACACTGCAAAACATATCCGTCAGTGAGCATTGATAAACTCTAAAAAAGATTAACAAAACATAATTAGTAAATGACATAATATTTAATAACGTTTCTATACATTTTATATCTACAGTGTGGTAGTGGAAATCGAACCCTGGACCGTCATATCTCCGCCAAGCTTTGTACCCCTCAACCACTGAGGCGATCAGTAGAATAGTAATCTGGCAAAAACAAACAAATCAAAGAAAGTTTTTATACATACGAATCCAATATTAAAACAAATACATTACGTACTGGAATACATATTATAATCAATGAGGTTCAGAGTTCAAATCAAAGTAGAAAACAGTGTTATTTAAAAAAAAACTTTATCTGAATAAAAATAACTTAATCTTATATAATACTAGCGACGCGCCCCGGCTTCGTACGGGTCAATAATGATACTAAATATACTACAGAATACTTTAGCCTTTGTAGACCTTTTTAAAGTGTACAATACTGTAGGTACTACATTTTGATCTATCTCGTAGGGTTCAGCCAGCGTTTGCAATGTAAGCGCAAAAAATGTGTTTATTTACGACATCACATTAGAAAACCTCTAAAATGGTCTGTGTTTATCCACTATATTATATAACCTTTCTCTTGAATCACTCTATCTATTAAAAAAACCGTATCAAAATGTGTTGCGTTGTTTTAAAGATCTAATCATACAAAGGG